>OZ012735.1:890057089-890769589 GCA_963859935.3 Lathyrus sativus | reverse complement strand
TGGTGAAACAAGTTGCTAAATGTAGTTATTGCTTTGTGTTCACCCATGTTCTATTTTGTTACTGGTTTTGTTATGTCATCCTATACGAAAGAGGAGCTCACTAACCGAGTCTTCATACTACCCAGAATCTGCCTTCTGCTAAGCTCTTTAAGCGAGGAACCGTCTTCGCTAGGCTAGGTCTCGCTGAGTCTCGCCATGTCCTCGCTAAGCAAGGAAGCGAAATCCTCGAGTTTTCTAACTACTACCTCGCCTCGCTAGGAGCTTGCTAAGAGAGATCTCTATTTTACTGAAAATGTTTTGGTTCCTTGTTTACACCATAAAATGGGAACCGTAATTCTAATTGATATGAGACTTGAAACATTGGAGCTTATTAAGGGAGTTATTATATAGTGTAATAAGATAAGACTTGTGGACATATTTTCGAATTATGATTGCCTTATCCCATGATCATGCTCTAATTAATGTTTGGCTATTTACTGAGGAACCTTTTGTCTCGAAAGTTCTATTGACGATGAATTATCATGAGTATTCGATGAACGAATTATGTGTTTTTATGAATTATGCCATGCCTTACTTATTTGTGCTTATGGTGTAATAAGTGATTAAAACCTATGATAAAAAGTGAAACTAAACCTAGGTTGTAACTACATGAATGAATTTGAAACATGACTTAGGTTGTGAACATGATTTAAATGTTGATGCTTGGACACAAAGGTACCTCAGTGTGTACCTTAAACAAGTAATCGCTTGAATTATGAATCAATAGGCTTTTGTATGAACATTTTGTGATGATATGAAAATTTGGTGAATGTGATCACCTAGTTATTGATGAGTGCAATCACGTTGAATATTAAGAACTAGTCACGTATTCGGAAATTTCCTTTGATCTCACACATTCCAATTGAGATGCTTGTGTAAACTATAATTGGGATGGGATACCAATGATTTGTGCCTCATAATGGGTGTGAGTCTTAAACATGGATTAAGTCATATGGAAGAGAGATGGACGTCTAAGTGGATTTGAGTCGCATACAGAAAAAGATACTCTAAGTGGGTTCGAGTCCCATATGAGTGATGGTTCTTGAATTAGGTTCGAGTCCTATTGAGAACCCAAATCCACAAGAAATTAGAATCATACAAACATGCATGAACCGAGCCTTTCCTTAGACATTGGTCCGATCGAAGAATGATGTTTTGTGGCTTTCGAATAGTGATTTATTGAGTTAAGTGAACTTCACTTACATGTTTCTATACAATGCAAATGCCCCTTAGATGCTTACGACTTTCTATATTGTGTAAGTGTACACATGTATTGTTTCATCAAGAAGCTTAAGTTAGGGTTTAGATATTAAACCCTTTAGAGTTGAGTGAAGCCATAAGATAGAGAACTCACTAAGAAGTTATTACAATAATAAAAATAAATTATAAATTCATAAAGATTAAAATTAAAAAATTTATCTTTTAAAAGATCAATAATGAAAAATAAGCTATTAACATAGAGACACTTTGCAGCGAGAGAAAGAGGAATATGAAAAGTATTTTATTTGTATTTAGAAAGAGTCAAAGAGAATTAATAAGAATAAGAATTAATAGAAATAGAAAAAAAAAGTTAATTTTTTTAATTTTATTTAAATCATTTATTTTATTTGTTATATAGAACTATTTATTTTTTAAAGAAAAAATCAAACAGATAATTGGATATTTTAAATCCAGATGGGTGTGTGATATTTGCGTATTATTTTATTAAGTGGAGACAATTATTAGATTTTCTTCATTATTTTTAATATATTGAATATATTAACATATTACTTTTAATATTAAATCTTGAATCAATGAAAAATATGATGGGGGTATGGATCCACCCTTTTGACATAATAGCTCTGTCCACGTAAGGAGTATTTATTTTCTAACTTTACTATTGTTCACTACAAAAAAAAACTGGATCTTGCCACGTGAAATTCACTTCACAATAAGGAAAATCACTTCACAAACTGGTATTAGCGACGTGACTATTCATGTGGCAACTTTGTTGCCCCGTGAAAATCACGTCACAAATTTGCCACATGATTTTCTCGTCGCAACAAATAAAACAATATTTCAGTCACAGCAGGTGTAGCAGACAAAGTGGCAGACGTGTGTAAGAATTTTTGAAATTTTGAATTTATAGGTATTGTTATTTTCTAACTTTAGGTATTGTTATTTTCTATTTCTTAATTATGATTTTTAAATGCATATTATGAAGCATAAAAATTTGAGTTGTAAGAGAGAATGAGTTAGAAGTAGAAATGTCAAAATGGATTAGTTCACATAGATTTTTTTGTTAGATTTAAAAAATTTCAGGGTTTGCATCTTAAAATTAGAGCTCAGATTTTTTAAGACTTTTTTAATCTAGTTTTGAAAAATCCGCTACCCATTAGGGCTAGCCTATATGAGCCATGGGTAGTCCATTAGACCTACGTTGTTATAAATTTTAAAAAAATATATTAATACTTATATTATCTTACTCCAAAATAACACATTGATTTTTCTCACCTAACTAAATTTTATTTCTATTATGTTATACCTTTCTCTTTTAAATGTTATACATTAATGTAATTAACATTCTTTTCTCGTATTCTATTAGTTTCTCTTACGTTTAAATATTCGAGTATTATTTTATACAATTTAGACATACTCGAATATTATTTCTCTTATATTATTTAAAAACACATTATAGTATTTATAAAAGATAATATAGTACTTAAAAAAAATTCACAATAGAAAGATATAAAAAAATTATATTATGTTTAAAATAATATAATTTTAAATTTTATTTATAATAAATATTATAACATTTTTTATTAAAAAAAAGATTCGTTTAGGGTCGGGTAGTTCAAAGTTTATCTAAAGTCGGGTTCAGATGGTAATTTAATTTTTAGCACATATTAAAAATGAATTTTTTTTGGCCCAACTCAAAAAACTCTAACACAGTCGAACCGATCCGTTTAAGATTGGATAACCCATTTTAACAAGTCTAGTTAGAAGAAGTATATTAATTTTTAAATAAAAAAATTATATATTTTTTTTGTTTCCTTTATCTTAATTATAAATTTTTTCCTTAATAGATATATATTTTGAAACATCACAAAATAATGTTGAAAAAGTTGCATTATAAGAGAGTATTTCTTTTCTATTTCAATTATTAATTTCATGTTACATGTAAATGATTTATTTTATTTATTTATTAATTATATGCAAAATTTATTTTAAGTACTTAAATAATGAGATAGAACATCAAACAGTTCATTTATATTTTAAATTAGAGATACAACTAATATAAAAATTATTCATATTAATTTATTTTAAATTATTTTCTTAAATTATAATAGATTATATTAATATTTAAATAGAATATATTCGTGCATTGCACTAATATACATTTAATTTTTAAATTATTTTTTAATATTATAATAATCATCACTAATATTTAAATATTACATACATATGCACGCGGTGTACTTCTAGTTTAACCCAAAATTTTAAAGTTGAAGAGTTAAAAATTGAAGTATGTTTGTCTCGCTAATAAATAAAAGAAAAGAAAAAAATCTTGACCACATAATATATACTAGTTTTGTTGTTTAATAATGTATTTTACATTGGGTTTGTGTGCAAGACAATTTTGATTTGATGATAAATAAGGTATATTTAGAAAGGGTGTCAAATTAGCAACACTCTAAATAAAAAAAACAATTAATCAAAAACTTTAATGGATTGAAAAATGACAAACATGAAATTAAATTATAGTATACCACCTGTCAAAATTGTTTTTTCGTAAGCCAAAAAAGATTGTCATAGAATGATTTCAATTTTATTTTAATCAGGAATCAATCATCAAGGGGATGTAGCTCAAATGGTAGAGCGCTTGCTTTGCATGCGAGAGGTACAGGGTTCGATCCCCTGCATCTCCACTTTGTTCACATTTTCATGATTTTCATATGCGTTTCTTATGACTATGATATTATGCTATTGCGCCATGTTTGTGCTGTGCTTTTACTTCGTTTTAAAGAAATTAATAAATTGTTGATTACATATCTTAGAGTGGCTATTTTTAACGGAAAACTTTATATAAACTTTATATGCAATCTAATGACCACGTAATTGAGTGACCACGTAATTGAGAATCAGGTCTAAGAGTATTTTTGATTTTGTAGTAAAAAATTGATTTTGAGTAAATTGATTATGATTAAAAATGAATTGAATGTAAAATGATTTATGTTTGAGTAATTTTATGTAAAATTTAGTTGACAATAAATTTTAATATAAAAGTCATGTTTACATTTAAAAACTACAAATTTTAATTTTAAGTAGAATTAAATCTATTTTAAAATATCTAACACTTTAAAATCATTCCATTAACTTTATGTAAAATTTAGTTGACAATAAATTTTAATATAAAAATCATGTTTACATCTAAAAACTACAAATTTTAATTTCAAGTAGAATTAAATCTATTTTAAAATACCTAACACTTTAAAATAATTTCAAAATCAATTCTATATATGTAACATTGTTTTTAACTCTCCCAACATCTAAACCAAACTTACACTAGATGATTAGTTGCTTGAAAAGTATTTATTTTATCAATTTCTAAGAGTTAAATTGGTAAAATAGTTGGATAATGACATGTAGATTTACAATTTTTGCAGTATATTATTGAAGATCTGATAATCTTCGACATCATCATGGCTTTAAGAGTTTGTTGTCTCTTTTTTTCAACGAAGAGATTAATGTTACGAGAGAAGAAGATTGGTGATTTGCGAGAATAAGATCAATGATCTAAGAGAAGAAAATCAATGATATGAAGAAAAAGATCAGTGATATGTGTCGTACCTCGAAAAATACGATCCTCGCGATGGCCGCGGAAAAATATTGTCCGAAACAGAGTCGCCACCGAACTTTATTCATTCCAAGGATGGAATAGGAAAATATCGATAAAACCTTTAAGGAGATAAGAACATGGTCATCGCAACCAATATTCTAGGTTCGGGAGTCGATTACGTAGAGGGAAGGTATTAGCACCCTCTACGTCCGTTGTACCCAACGGGAACCTCTTGATCGGTTCGAGAGTAAAGTTAACTATGCTTATTTGTTTTCTTCTAAGGTTTCTCCTATGGGGGAAATGGATGGTTTTAAGATAGGGTGCTCGCCAAGGATTGGGGCCCTTGTGCCTACGTATCTTCACTTATAAGAAGTGGAAAATCAGAGCATTCGTAGTTCGGGGGACTACGGGAAAAAGAGGGGATTGTGCTCGCCAAGATCATCGCAATCTTGTGCCTACGTATCTTGCATTCAGAAGAGAATGAAGAATCAGAGCAGTCGTAGTTCGGCTAACTACGGTAAAAGGTTTATGAAACGAACGAGTGTCTAGGTCGCATTCTAACTGCTAAACGTTGGCTTGTCTGCTCGCTAGGGGAGGCTGAAGCACTAGTTTGTCATGCGCGAAAGAAATGACTAAACAATGTTCTTTAGTAGAAGGTATTTAGGTTGGAAATCGCACGAGGGCGAGGAAATTAGTGTTTATCGTATTGGATGTTTTGGTTTAGAGGATATATTTGAATAGGTGTAAGGTTTCGATCGCGCAGGGGCGAGAAAGAGGAGTTTGGTTAAGTTATTTGATGGAGAATGACGACTATTCGATAAACGAGACGTCAGCCTCGCAATCAATTAATCGGGATATTATTGGAATGCTAGAGCCCAATAACACGTTTTCATTTGAAAAATTACGAAATGTGTTTGAGAAAGTTTCAATCGCGCGGGGGCGAGAGCAGAGAGTTGGAGTGGATAGTTTAAGGGAGAATGACGACTACTCGACGAACGAGACGTCAACCTCGCAATCAATTAATCGGGACATCATTGGAATGCTAGATCCCAATGATACCTTTTTCACTCAATTAATTGTGAAATTGTATTTGAATGGACAATAACAATATTGGTCCAAGTAGTTAGGGCACGTGTTTTATAAACGAAAGGTTGAGCGAACCACAACCTAAAGCGTACGCCCCAAGAGTGGTTACTCAAGAATTCAAGGAGTGTGAGACTCCAAGAACTCAATTCTTTCGTAGTTTAATTAAGAAAATAATTTGAATTTAATGCACGGTTTACAAACATACTAGGGTTTAGACTTGATCGCACGGAGGCGAGGAACGAGGTTAGATGGGTTGTTAGTTTGGGAGGAATGACGACTACCTGATAAATGAGACGTCGGCCTCGTAACCGATTAGTCGGGATATCGTTGGAATGCTAGATCCCAACGACATTATTTCATTCCATTAAATATAAAATATGTTTGTATGGACAGTGAAAGTACTTGTCCAAATAATTATGGGAAGTATTTTAGGAACGAAAGTTCGAATGATATATTATTCAAGGTGTATACCTCGATAGTAATCATTCTCGAATTCAAGGAATGCACGACTCCAAGAACTCGATTCTTTCGTGATTTAATTAAGAAAATAATTTGAAAATATTAGCGTACTCGGACTAGGCGCGCTAGGTATTCTAGAAATGTAAGATCGGAAGGATCACAACTCAAGGTGTGCACCTTGAGAGCAATCCTTCGAGAACTCAAGAAGTGCTAGACCTCGAGAGCTCGATATCTACATCCTTTAAGGAATAGTTTGTTTAGAAGAAAAATACTAGAGGTAAGTCGAGGTTTGAATTTGAATTTTAGGCGTGTGTACTAGCAAAGTGGGCTAGTCTTCTAAGTGACCAACTAGAAATAATTGATCAAATAGGTGTCACTGTAAGGAAGCCCAGGATTAAGCTTTAAAATGTTGTGTATTGTGATCAAACGTAGAAAATGGCTCGACTAAATCGAGAAATTTATTTTTGAAAATGATTTAAAGGTTTTGAAAAGGATTGAGCATTTTAAAGAAAAGAACAACGAAACGACTGCAACTCAAGACGTACGCCTCGAGGGTAGTCCCTCGGGAATCCAAGGAAGGCGAGATCCAAGAATTCAATTGTTTTGAAATTTGTTTTAGAAAGATAGTTTAATTTAATTAAGAAAAATAGTTTTAATTTTCTTATATAAAATAAATTAATCAATTGTAAAAAGTTTTTAAGAAAAGTTAATTATAACTAATTGTTTTGAGAAAAGCTTAATATCTTAGAAAAAAGTTAACTTAACTAATAAAATATATTTATCTAAAAGGTTTAATATTTATAAAAAAAATCTCTTTGGTAATAATTTTGAAATATATTTTTTAAAAGAAAGAATAATTACAATTTCTTATAAAAATATCTAATTAATAAAAATTGTTTAAAAATATCTTTTAGAAAATTTAATTGAGTTGAGTGAAAAACGGTTTTGAAAACCGAAAGACGGAATAACCACAGCTCAAAGGCGTGCACCTCAAGAGCAGTTGTCCAAGGTCTTAAGGAGTGCTAGACCCCAAAACCAACACCAACACTTCCGTTATTTAATTAGAAAAATAAAATAAAATTAAAGTTAATACATTATATCATTAGAAAATACAAACCATTTTTAACAACTACAATCAAATTCTAAAAATAAAGATCAATATTCTACTTTTAAAACTAACAGTATAGTCAAATATTTTTCACTAAAAGTTAAGAATAAAAAATAAAAAGCCCAAATAGATAATAATAGTGATATGTAGTGTTTACTTAATATATTTAAAGCAAATAACAGTCTAGAACCATTTAAACAATATACCAACAATTCACCGTAAACACATCGAGGCACCGTCAAAATTATAGCACCAAATAATAACATCAGTTTAGTATTAAAACAAACCATTCAAATATGTTGTGCCATGTTTATCAGCCATGAAGTAAAAAAAATTCATTATACTCTTGCAGTAAACGTGAAATTCTCATTTACACTAAAATAGTAGCAATAATTAAGTAGCCATAGAATTAAAATATTATATAATAATAACAACTAGATAAATAATAATAAAAAAAACTCAGTATCATCAAAAGAAGATTTGTACAGTACACATACAACGATTCATTGCTACCTGCTACAACTTATTAACCTTCAAAATTAATTACTATGAAATTCCATATCAAATGCCATGAAATAGAATCATTTACCCCACAAATTATTTTAACCTGCTTTAAGCCAAAGAAAACAACCATTGAACTGTGAATTGGAATGCACGCAATGAAATACTCAAAATGAAAGCCCTATCATAATATAAAAACAAATCGAACAAGATTCATCACAGTGTAAAATAAAACCATTAATAATCAGAAAATCTAGTATTTCAAATTCAACATAAACTAATTACCTAACAAACAAATATTTCAAATGGAATTTGGGATTGAAATGTTACCACGTTCGAAACACGCACACATCTGCTTTAAGTTGTTATTGCATAAACAAATTTTGGTGATGTCGTGATTCAACTGCAGAAACTATTGTCTTGGGTAGAAATGAATCCAAGCTGCTCCGAGAATGAGTTGAAATGGTGGTTGAATCAATGAAACTTGTTGAAACCGTGTATTTGAAAGAGATCTGGTTATGATGGGGAATATTCATGTGGATGTTGTTGAAGATTGGTTGGAAAGGGGGAAGAACGGCGGTGAGATGGAAACGACAGATTCGAAGGTTTATACAGAGATTCTATGGTGGAGTTTCTTCAGTCATGACGGTTATGGACCGGCGGCTGGGATTTTGGAAAAGATGGGTCTAGGGTTTTTTCTTTCTGTGGGGGCGACTAGGTTTGTGAATGGGATCTTTTTTTGAAAATACCCTCTCTTCTTATAACGATCTCAGCCTTCTCTTAATGGGTCTTTGTGATGGGCCCATATCCAAATCCAACTTTTCTTCCTTTTTTTTTACTTAAATTTTTCAGCAATTAATTAAAAAAAAAACATATAAAACTAATATTACATTATTAATTGAATCTAACTAATAAATAAATATTGATAAATACTAATTAATAAATATTAAAAAGAATATAAAAAAATAAACTAAAATTTAAAAACCGAGAAAAAATAATTACTAAGAAAATATATATTATTAGTAACATTTAAAAAGAAAAAGTTTTTTTTAAGAAAATAATATTTACAAAAATGTTGTTAGGCCATGTGTCATGTTTTTATTGGATAAAATGATAAAGTTCTAAAAAATTAACCAATTGCGAGCAGACACGTGTCTAAATAACAAGAAAAAATAAACAGGGAATGTAAAACAGAAAATGAAATCGAAAAAAGGTGAAAATAAATAAAAAATGGGTAGGACAAATTTAGGGTATGACAGATGCCCCTATCTAATTGCCTTGAACCTGAGAGAATGAACAGCTGCATGGCGTTCATTTTTAGGGTGGAAGTCAATTAGATACAAAAAGACCCCGAAATTTGTCCAACAAGCGAAGTGCAGAGATTAGGGATGACAGGATGCAAAATAGATGAACGAGATAACCTGTTATTCTCTGGGTGGTCGAAGCAGCATCTTATCCAATAAGATTCTTCGATGATACCAAAGCAGTATCTCTGATCAAAACTTGAGATTCTTCGGGTGGTCGAAGCAGCATCTTATCTAATAAGATTCTTCGATGATACCAAAGCAGTATCTCCGATCAAAACTTGAGATTCTTCGGGTGGTCGAAGCAGTACCTTATCCATTAAGGCTCTTCGATGATACCAAAGCAGTATCTCCGATCAAAACTTGAGATTCTTCAGGTAGTCGAAGCAGTACCTTATCCATTAAGGCTCTTCGATGATACCAAAGCAGTATCTCGAGTGATAATTTTGCTGAGGAACAGTTGAGCTAAAATTCCTATTTAAAGGAACAACGTAGTCCAATCTCTGCAGGGGAGAAATCTTCCATAAACTCTCTCAGATAACCTCTGCTTGGGGAACAATAAGAGCAACGACTGTAGGGAATCGTTATTATCAACTGCATGGTTGAAGAATGACTTGCTGGGGATAGAATTCCCTGAACTCGTGCGGGGTATCAACTCTGTTTAGAGAAATATTGTCGACTTTGATAGAGAACCGGTCAGGATACTCGTGAACTGATCCTGGATCCTGTTATGCTATGTTGCTGGGGATAAAATGCAATGCTTTGTATGATGCGCAAATATGCAATTAAAATGCAACTGCTATGGAATGCAAGATGTATATGCCAATGATTGAAATGCAATGTATATGAGAATGCAACCGGGTAACATAATTGGTAAGGCTTTATTTCTAGTTTAAGATTATTTTTGGTATTAGGTGAAACAAGGTGAAAAGATTTACGAGGTATACTGGCACATCAACTCGGGGGTTGAGAAGAACAAATATACTATCGACCCGGGGGTCGAGGATAAATCAAAACAACAAGTTAATTCGAGGGTTGAATGAGAAAAGCAAATATCGACTCGGGGTCGAGAGAAAATAAAAGGCAATATCGACTCGGGGGTCGAGGAAATGAAGACAAGTATCGACTCGGGGGTCGAGAAAATAGAGACATATCAACTCTGGGGTTGAAGAAAGGTAAATATCAACTCGGGGTTGGAGAAAGGTAAATATCGACTCGGGGGTCGAAAAAACAAAATATCAACGCGGGAGTTGAAGGAGGAAAAGGCAAATATCGACTCGGGGGTCGAGAAAATAAAGACATATCAACTCGGGGGTTGAAAGAGGAAATGATCATGCTATGTATGCGTATGATACATGTCAATTGTATGGTGCATATGTGAATGCAAGCAGGAGATTGGTTTTTTGAAGGTGCCAACAAGGGTGGACTTTGGTAGTTGCCAATAAAGGATTGGACTTTAAGAGATGCCAAGCGGGGTTGGACTTTTAATAGTTGCCAATACAAATTGGACTTTAGGAGATGCCAAGCGGGGTTGGACTTTTAAGGGTTGCCAACATAAATTGGACTTTAGGAGATGCCAAGCGGGGTTGGACTTTGGTAGTTGGTTGCCAATCAGGGTTGGACTTTTATTTGGTAAAAGTACTTGACTTCCCGACAATCGGTATCTGATGATGCTATGCTCAGAAGACAGATGTGGATGTTTATGGATGCCCCAAGTTAGATCCTTTGCAGAAGTTGTGCACTCGTTCTTGTAAGAGCCTAGCTTCTAGCTGATATGCCTTGATGGCTTGCAAATGTTGAGCGCAGCGACTTATCCAAAGCATGTTGAATATGCGAGCGTAGTGACTTAACCAATGCATGTTAATCGTGCTTTTGCTCTGCCCCAAGGCTTTTGAAGCTTGTTGTAAACTCAACAATTACTGGCTCTGGCACGGTTAGCTTGACCAACTTTGAAGGTAAGGAGGGAAACTGCCCCTGTTCAACTAGTCTGCCTCAGTCTGCCAGGTATTTGAAGATTTTTTCTTAAAGATTTATACCATGACATGGTCTACGATAATTGCCCCAGTATCTGGATTTTGCCACAATATGCCCCTGTTTGAAGCTCGGAAGAACTTGCCCCAGTCTGCAGGGTTATGAGAAATTCTTGATTCAGGTCAACACCAATGAGTGATCAAGTTCCTCTTTGATTGCTCTTTTGTTGCAATTTCCATAATGCAAAGTGTTGACTTGCAGTTAAAAATGTTCATTTAAAAATGGTGATTTTAATGCGACGGTCATGCAAGTTTTGAAAGGTTCATTTATTAGAATGACGTGACAGTGTGTGACGAGTGGACTATTAGTCCAAACGCCGTGCTAATTTATCTGGTGCGAAAGATATAGCAAGAATAATGGCACCAATGCTGGTGATTAGCAATCATGTAAGGAGTCAGGTTACGCAACCTTGTTGTAAATATGCTTTCAGAATAAAACCCCGCCTCAATTAGGTCTTTTGAGGGTTGTAACGCGGTCTGGTTCACGGTTATAGAAACAAAGGATATTAGGCTCAAAGTATGATTTGGTACCCATCCCTTCTTCGTGATAATCTCCCTACCTACGTTCAGTTAATTCTGCAACTGTTTTATCTTGATGGTGTAAAACTAGACGGTTCAAGGTTTGCCTGAAATGGCAGCCACCTTATTTTGATGGATGTCAGTAACCCCTTGATTTGGGTGGCCACTGAATCTTATTTTGTTTTTGTAGAGGGTTTGAGTACCTCTTTTGGGTTTTGTTCTGATCCCTAACTTTTGCATGGACTGACTTTGCTTGTCAGATCCATCGGGATTGCCTTGATTTTGCCTAAGTCTCCTTTTGAGGTGTTCGACTTAGCAGGCTTTTGAATTTTTTTGAAGGATTTGTGACTGCCAAGTCAATGGTCATTAATGAACAACCGCTATGACTTTTGGATTTTGCCTCATGATTCGAGTGCGTAATCAAGCTAACTGAACACTACCCATGCCCCAGGTTGAGCGTAAAGGTTTGAATATCTGAAGGAAATTGCTACTTCTAGGCTCGAATAGGTTTACTAGGGATTAACTCCTTATATCTCCAGTGTTTGGGGATTTGAAGCAATGCATGTACATCATTGACGAGATTCGGTCTGAAAGCATACAGTTTGCAATTATCGGTATCTCGTTTTCATCATCCTCCCTCAAAACAGCGGTGCGATAAAGGAAGTGAAATATTTTGTGATTTTTGCAATAAATGAGAAGCTGTGAGTGAATACAGATGGATTTGATCAAAAACATGCATAATTATCACATTAACAATACCATTGATAAGAAACAACGTCTAAAAGCAAGTAGCATTATAACATAAGAGAAACTACAAAATGCGGGAAAAAAACAATATGGAGATTGCCAGTATTGAGGAACTGGGCTTTTCTCTCTTGCATCATTGTTGAGCTACCCTTCTTGCTCATCGAGACCAGTATGATAACCTTCTTCATATCTACTCTCTGCAGCTTCTTCCATGCCATGAATTGATGAACTCACTTGACCAGATGAAGGTTTGATGTTGATATAAAGTCCTTGAGGTGTGAACGAGATTAGCTTGGACTCGATCAGATCTTGAACCTTATTCTTGAACTATTTGCAATCTTCGGTCGAATGCCCCATTGCGCCGGCATGGTAGCCACATTGTGCATTGGTGTCAAAGCCTGGTGGATATGGTGGGATCACAGGATCCAAACCCTTTGGCACTATCAGTCCACTACTAGTCAAACGTGGTAGCACGTGATTGTATGGCATTGGTAATGGATCAAAGTGTCTCTTTGGTCTTTGATTATAGTAACGTCGTTGTTGCGGACGTCTACTGACAGGAGGATATTGACCATGTGAAGAGACCGGAGTCCCACAGGTAGACCCATAGGATTGCTGACTTTTAACAGTTGAGATGATTGGGTACTGGAGATAAGGCACCAAGGATGGAGCATGGGGAGCGTCCCAAATCGTGTTGATCTCATCCTTTTCTTCCTCTTTGGAGCTGACAGCTGATTCACTTTCACTGGCTAGGATGCTCGAGGAGTCGTGAAACTTTCCACTCTTGAGATAGCTCTCGATACGTTCTCCTACTGAAACCAAGTCAGAGAAGTTTGATGTCCCATTGGCTATCATTTTTTCCAAGTATGGTTCTTGCAAAGACTCTATGAACATGTCAACCAATTCCCTGTCCAAGAGCGGTGGTTGGACGCGAGCAGCTACCTCTCTCCACCTCTGAGCATACCCTCTGAAAGACTCGTTTTCCTCTTGAAATAAGCTTTGCAACTGCATGCGGTTGGGAGCCACATCGAGATTATATTGGTATTGTTTCAGAAAGGCGTTGGCTAAGTCCGACCACGACTGGATATGGCTACTTTCTAGTCGCATGTACCAACTCAAAGATGCCCTACTCAAACTGTCTTGGAAACAGTGAATCATAAGTTTGTCATTGCGAGCATAGAACGTCATCTTTCTGCAAAACATTACCAGATGTTGCTTTGGACAACTATCTCCTTTGTACTTTTCAAAATTTGGCATCTTGAACTTTGGAGGTATCACAAGTCCGGGTACCAAACACATGTTCAAAGCATTCAAATCAGCAGTATCACGCTCCATCATGGCTTCAACTTTCTCTTCCAACACACGACATTTTTCAGCAAACTCATTATCCTGAGGTCGTTCAACATTCCCCACCAAGCTTGCCACTTGGGAATTCGGTGTAGTGAATGCGAAGCTATGGTATTCAACAGCAGCATGAGACGAGGTATGTTCATCCTGAATAACGTGACGCTCTTGTACAACCTGGTCTTCAACAGGAATCCGCACAGGCTGAGGTATGACGTTCTTAGTGACTATAGGCCGTTGAGATTTATTTTCTTTCCTTGAAAAGGCTAGCATAGCTTCCACAAGCTGGTCCAACTGGTTCTTCATCAAGTCAACATCTGCTCTTGACGCAAACTGGTTCTGCTCTTCTGAACTCATGATTCTTCCAAAAGCTGTTTTAAGTCTGATACGGGCGTCGGGAAATCAACTGCGGGTTATGAACAAAGGATGGATAAGTTTTCTGGATGAGAGAATGATATGCAATGCATATGAGATGCACATGAAATGATATGCAAATGCAATGCAGGCACAAATAGGATCCAGGATAACATAAGCAGGTCAAAGCACCCTAACCGGTAGGCTATACTAGGAAAGTTCTAGATTCTTTACCCACAGACCCACTAACGGGATAACTTCTATGTTGATGGATAAGGTTCCCAGGATCACAGACACCGATCGCATCAACATCACGCAACAGGCTAGCTGTATTATAACGAGAGTACGATAGGGTCTCTCCTGAGCGGAGTCCTCATGCTAGGCACACGAGGAGCGGGTCCTCGGAGACTAACATTACACGACTACCAATATAGAAACTGGTTCTAATAGTGGTTCCCAGAGTCATGGACCCTTCATGAATCAAATCGTGTGACAGGCTAGCTGCGTTACGATAGGATCTACGAAAAGGTCTATTCTGGAGGAGCTTTCATGCTAGGCACACAAGAAGCGAGTCCTTGGGGACTAACACTAATTACTACCAATTCTAAACTATGTTTTCTCTCTTCTTTTTCCAAAGCTCGGGTGTAGAGCTTTACTTGCAATGCTATCCCCGAATCCAGCAGGCAGATATAATAAACAGCATACGATAGAAAGAGAAAATAAGTAATAAACAATAGGAGAAAATAAACATAAAGAAAAACAGTTAAGCAAAGGGTTAGTATTCTTGAATCGAGTCAAGTTAGGCTTGACTCTCTCTTGCATAGGGCAATGCGGGTCCCCAGCAGAGTCGCCATCTGTATCTGTCGTACCTCGAAAAATACGATCCTCGCGATGGCCGCGGAAAAATACTGTCCGAAACAGAGTCACCACCGAACTTTATTCATTCCAAGGATGGAATAGGAAAATATCGATAAAACCTTTAAGGAGATAAGAATATGGTCATCGCAACCAATATTCTAGGTTCGGGAGTCGATTACGTAGAGGGAAGGTATTAGCACCCTCTACGTCCGTTGTACCCAACGGGAACCTCTTGATCGATTCGAGAGTAAAGTTAACTATGCTTATTTGTTTTCTTCTAAGGTTTCTCCTATGGGGGGAATGGATGGTTTTAAGATAGGGTGCTCGCCAAGGATTGGGGCCCTTGTGCCTACGTATCTTCACTTATAAGAAGTGGAAAATCAGAGCATTCGTAGTTCGGGGGACTACGGGAAAAAGAGGGGATTGTGCTCGCCAAGATCATCGCAATCTTGTGCCTACGTATCTTGCATTCAGAAGAGAATGAAGAATCAGAGCAGCCGTAGTTCGGCTAACTACGGTAAAAGGTTTGTGAAACGAACGAGTGTCTAGATCGCATTCTAACTGCTAAACGTTGGCTTGTCTGCTCGCTAGGGGAGGCTGAAGCACTAGTTTGTCATGCGCGAAAGAAAGGACTAAACAATGTTCTTTAGTAGAAGGTATTTAGGTTGGAAATCGCACGAGGGCGAGGAATTTAGTGTTTATCGTATTGGATGTTTTGGTTTAGAGGATATATTTGAATAGGTGTAAGGTTTCGATCGCGCGGGGGCGAGAAAGAGGAGTTTGGTTAAGTTATTTGATGGAGAATGACGACTATTCGATAAACGAGACGTCAGCCTCGCAATCAATCAATCGGGATATTATTGGAATGCTAGAGCCCAATAACACGTTTCATTCGAAAAATTACGAAATGTGTTTGAGAAAGTTTCAATCGCGCGGGGGCGAAAGCAGAGAGTTGGAGTGGATAGTTTAAGGGAGAATGACGACTACTCGACGAACGAGACGTCAGCCTCGCAATCAATTAATCGGGACATCATTGGAATGCTAGATCCTAATGATACCTTTTTCACTCAATTAATTGTGAAATTGTATTTGAATGGACAATAACAATATTGGTCCAAGTAGTTAGGGCACGTGTTTTATAAACGAAAGGTTGAGCGAACCACAACCTAAAGCGTACGCCCCAAGAGTGGTTACTCAAGAATTCAAGGAGTGCGAGACTCCAAGAACTCAATTCTTTTGTAGTTTAATTAAGAAAATAATTTGAATTTAATGCACGGTTTACAAACATACTAGGGTTTAGAATTGATTGCACGGAGGCGAGGAACGAGGTTAGATGGGTTGTTAGTTTGGGAGGAATGACGACTACCTGATAAATGAGACGTCGGCCTCGTAATCGATTAGTCGGGATATCGTTGGAATGCTAGATCCCAACGACATTATTTCATTCCATTAAATATAAAATATGTTTGTATGGACAGCGAAAGTACTTGTCCAAATAATTATGGGAAGTATTTTAGGAACGAAAGTTCGAATGATATATTATTCAAGGTGTACACCTCGATAGTAATCATTCTCGAATTCAAGGAATGCACGACTCCAAGAACTCGATTCTTTCGTGATTTAATTAAGAAAATAATTTGAAAATATTAGCGTACTCGGACTAGGCGCGCTAGGTATTCTAGAAATGTAAGATCGGAAGGATCACAACTCAAGGTGTGCACCTTGAGAGCAATCCTTCGAGAACTCAAGAAGTGCTAGACCTCGAGAGCTCGATATCTACATCCTTTAAGGAATAGTTTGTTTAGAAGAAAAATACTAGAGGTAAGTCGAGGTTTGAATTTGAATTTTAGGCGTGTGTACTAGCAAAGTGGGCTAGTCTTCTAAGTGACCAACTAGAAATAATTGATCAAATAGGTGTCACTGTAAGGAAGCCCAGGATTAAGCTTTAAAATGTTGTGTATTGTGATCAAACGTAGAAAATGGCTCGACTAAATCGAGAAATTTATTTTTGAAAATGATTTAAAGGTTTTGAAAAGGATTGAGCATTTTAAAGAAAAGAACAACGAAACGACTGCAACTCAAGACGTACGCCTCGAGGGTAGTCCCTCGGGAATCCAAGGAAGGCGAGATCCAAGAATTCAATTGTTTTGAAATTTGTTTTAGAAAGATAGTTTAATTTAATTAAGAAAAATAGTTTTAATTTTCTTATATAAAATAAATTAATCAATTGTAAAAAGTTTTTAAAAAAAGTTAATTATAACTAATTGTTTTGAGAAAAGCTTAATATCTTAGAAAAAAGTTAACTTAACTAATAAAATATATTTATCTAAAAGGTTTAATATTTATAAAAAAAATCTCTTTGGTAATAATTTTGAAATATATTTTTTAAAAGAAAGAATAATTACAATTTCTTATAAAAATATCTAATTAATAAAAATTGTTTAAAAATATCTTTTAGAAAATTTAATTGAGTTGAGTGAAAAACGGTTTTGAAAACCGAAAGACGGAATAACCACAGCTCAAAGGCGTGCACCTCAAGAGCAGTTGTCCAAGGTCTTAAGGAGTGCTAGACCCCAAAACCAACACCAACACTTCCGTTATTTAATTAGAAAAATAAAATAAAATTAAAGTTAATACATTATATCATTAGAAAATACAAACCATTTTTAACAACTACAACCAAATTCTAAAAATAAAGATCAATATTCTACTTTTAAAACTAATAGTATAGTCAAATATTTTTCACTAAAAGTTAAGAATAAAAAATAAAAAGCCCAAATAGATAATAATAGTGATATGTAGTGTTTACTTAATATATTTAAAGCAAATAACAGTCTAGAACCATTTAAACAATATACCAACAATTCACCGTAAACACATCGAGGCACCGTCAAAATTATAGCACCAAATAATAACAACAGTTTAGTATTAAAACAAACCATTCAAATATGTTGTGCCATGTTTATCAGCCATGAAGTAAAAAAAATTCATTATACTCTTGCAGTAAACGTGAAATTCTCATTTACACTAAAATAGTAGCAATAATTAAGTAGCCATAGAATTAAAATATTATATAATAATAACAACTAGATAAATAATAATAAAAAAAACTCAGTATCATCAAAAGAAGATTTGTACAGTACACATACAACGATTCATTGCTACCTGCTACAACTTATTAACCTTCAAAATTAATTATTATGAAATTCCATATCAAATGCCATGAAATAGAATCATTTACCCCACAAATTATTTTAACCTGCTTTAAGCCAAAGAAAACAACCATTGAACTGTGAATTGGAATGCACGCAATGAAATACTCAAAATGAAAGCCCTATCATAATATAAAAACAAATTGAACAAGATTCATCACAGTGTAAAATAAAACCATTAATAATCAGAAAATCTAGTATTTCAAATTCAACATAAACTAATTACCTAACAAACAAATATTTCAAATGGAATTTGGGATTGAAATGTTACCACGTTCGAAACACGCACACATCTGCTTTAAGTTGTTATTGCATAAACAAATTTTGGTGATGTCGTGACTCAACTGCAGAAACTATTGTCTTGGGTAGAAATGAATCCAAGCTGCTCCGAGAATGAGTTGAAATGGTGGTTGAATCAATGAAACTTGCTGAAACCGTGTATTTGAAAGAGATCTGGTTATGATGGGGAATATTCATGTGGATGTTGTTGAAGATTGGTTGGAAAGGGGGAAGAACGACGGTGAGATGGAAACGGCAGATTCGAAGGTTTATACAGAGATTCTATGGTGGAGTTTCTTCAGTCATGACGGTTATGGAGCGGCGGCTGGGATTTTGGAAAAGATGGGTCTAGGGTTTTTTCTTTCTGTGGGGGCGACTAGGTTTGTGAATGGGATCTTTTTTTGAAAATACCCTCTCTTCTTATAACGATCTCAGCCTTCTCTTAATGGGTCTTTGTGATGGGCCCATATCCAAATCCAACTTTTCTTCCTTTTTTTTAACTTAAATTTTTCAGCAATTAATTAAAAAAAAACATATAAAACTAATATTACATTATTAATTGAATCTAACTAATAAATAAATATTGATAAATACTAATTATTAATATTAAAAAGAATATAAAAAAACAAACTAAAATTTAAAAACCGAGAAAAAAATAATTACTAAGAAAATATATATTATTAGTAACATTTAAAAAGAAAAAGTTTTTTTTAAGAAAATAATATTTACAAAAATGTTGTTAGGCCATGTGTCATGTCTTTATTGGATAAAATGATAAAGTTCTAAAAAATTAACCAATTGCGAGCAGACACGTGTCTAAATAACAAGAAAAAATAAACAGGGAATGTAAAACAGAAAATGAAATCGAAAAAAGGTGAAAATAAATAAAAAACGGGTAGGACAAATTTAGGGTATGACAATATGAGATAAAAAAGTCGAATATCTAATAGAAGAACACTGGTGATCCGTGTCTTTAGTGAAAAACACAACGGGTTTATGGAAAAACACGTGGAACCTGTCTGTATGATATGCGGCATTATCCTCCCCCTTACTTGATGTCTTCATTCTTACTTACTCATTTGCGTTAAATGCGGCTCTTCACTTTTGATCTTTATAGTTCTACTAAACAGTTTGACACTTTCTCCCCCTTTGACAACACCAAAAAGAAAAAAATTCATGTCAAGAAATGATAAAAAAAAATAACAGATGCTCGTATCAAAACACGCACAACAGGGTAAACATTAATAATCATCCATACATGACGAAGTTAATGATCAAAGATCAAAAAAATAAATAGCACCATACGTAGACAAAAAATAGTAATGGTTGCTAGAAACTACAAACAAGTAATGACATATAAGTTCATGATGCAAGACATTAACACATTAGAAATGTGCTTAATACATAACGAAAGATTCATAACAACATAACAAAATGATGAAATTCAATTATGCATAATGCATAGCCTTCAAGGTCTTCTCCCCCTGACATGATGGCCTCTTCCATGATACGGATATGGCGGAGGTAGTTGAGCCTCAGCTCTTTCAGTAAACTCCAAAACTGCTCGGTTCAAGGTATTGAAGCTTGTGGCAAGAGCTCGGTGCTGATTTGTAGTTGTTTCCACCAGACCATCGAACCGTTGATTGACATTAGAGGAGAATGTGTTGAAGTTTTCAATATACGTCTCAAAGTGATTTTGAAGTTGTGAGGGACGCTCATCCTGAGCATTTATGAAAGCACGCTATTCTAATTGCATACTCCTCATCATCTCAAGGAGTTCGTCAGAATGTGGTTACAGCGGATTCGTGAAGTGTGGAGGCTCCTCATAGCCCCACTGTAGAGGCTCCTCATAACCCCAATATGGAGACTCCTCATAGCCCCAACGCGGAGTTTCCTGATACTCCGAATACTGTGGAGGCTGGTAGTTGTCGCGTAACGAAGTCCAACCGGTATTTTTCCATTCGCCCCAACCTTGATCATTTCCATGATTTGTGGTAGTAGATTGGTCAACCCAACTCACAGTTATGTTGTCTTCGACTTCCATTGGTTGTCTATCACCTTGTTCATCTTGTTCTTCTTCTTCCTCGTCCTCTTCGTCATGATCATCACTCCTATCGGGTTCTTCCAACCGAGAAGAGGTTGCTTTAACAACGAATTGGTAACGATTTTCTTCCTGAACCCATATATAACCCATCACTATAAGAGTCTTTTGACATAACTCTTGATTCGAAGTGAGAGATTTATATGGAATCCCCGGAAACGTGACGTTGACGTTGTTCAAAATCTCTTGAATGAAGGAACCATAGGAAAGAGTGGTACCTCGTCCTGAGTCTCTGAGGGCATACATCCTGCTAGCAATATAATAAAGCCAACTGATTTTGATCCTTTTCTTCAAGATGTAAATTAAATGGACCACGGGCTGATCAACTCAAGAAAAGGCCAACTGATTTTTTGCATTCCAGAAAATTGTTAAACCCTTGAAAATCAAGAAGGTTGATTACCTGAGGATTGTGCATTCTCTCAGCAGAGAGTCAATATTAGGCATGTTGCTTTTCCATAGACCGCTTGCTGAAGTTTTTGGCGAAGCTCTCGGCAAATTCAAGAGGAACCATTGATACGACGGTTGCCGGAAGAGACGCAGATGAAGGTCCTGCAGAGGAGGAAGCTTTTGTGGATCTTTTACCTGTAACTTTTCGGGTAGCCATGGTTTTTTGCTTTCAAAGAGGAGAAGAGGAAATATGGTGGTGATGATTACAAATGTTGGAGAGAATTCTTGAAGATGGAGAGGTGTTTATGACTTTGCCCCTTTTGAAGTAGATTCTAGGTTTTGGGAAGAGAAGAGTAGTAGACAAGCCTATGATGTAGGTATCAAGTTTCTACGCAAATGTAATAATGCACATGAATATGAATCATAAAAGTGATTTAAGAGGGAAATTTTGAACGATTTTGAAAAAAATTTGAAAGAAATCGTGCGATGCGTTGACCGCTCTTGTCTATGCGTCGACGCATACTGTGATTAAAAGCACGCGTTCAAAAAAAAAAGGTATGCGTCGACCGGTAGGTCGACCTGAGCATACCCGACTCAATTTCAATTTAGAAGACATATCTGTGAGTCGACCGGACCTTGTTTAGGTCGACTCATGCAGTTAAAACTAGCAAAATTTGACATTTTTGATCGTATGGGCATACATAAAGACATAGGTAAACAACCAAACCATATTTTAAGCATTCAAAGAGGTAACATACATACAATACGACATATATGACAAATGTAACACATAATTTGATGCATTTTATGAACAGGAGTATCGAGAGAGAGAGAGAGAAAGAGAGAGAGAGTTAGTTGAGGAAAGATATTACCTTAATTCCAAATATAGCTAGATGAACACACACATATACTTTCAACATCTTCAATTATTAGATATCCGATAATCAAAGTATATGTAGACATAGATATATATGATGTGCAAGAAATTTGACTAAACACGATCCAAAATGTCGAGAATACCTAGTTCCCGTCGGATATGAAAGAAAGACTCAGTAGCAAGAGGTTTTGTGAAAATATCAGCTAGTTGATTCTTAGTATCAACATGTTCAAAAACCACATCGCCTTTCTCCACATGATCCCTAGGGAAATGGTGTCGAATTTCGATATGTTTAGTGCGTGAATGCAACACGAGATTCTTGGTAAGATTGATGGCACTCGTATTGTCACAGAAGATCAGAATACGCTCAAGTTTGAGATTAAAATCGAGCAGTTGTTGCTTAAGCCATAAGACTTGAGCGCAACAACTACCGGTGGCAACGTATTCCGCTTTGGCGGTTGACAAAGCAACAAATACCTGCTTTTTGATATGCCAACTTACTAAAGAGTTTGAAAATAAGTGACAAGTACCACTCATACTTTTCCTATCCGATTTGCACGCGGCAAAATCGGAATCGGAGAAGCCAACCAAGGAACAATTTTTTCCTTTAGAATACCATAACCCATAATTTGGAGTACTAGAAAGGTATCTAAGTATGCGCTTAACAACTTTTAGATGAGATTCTTTAGGAGAGGATTGATATCTAGCGCACATACAAACACTAAACATAATATCGGGTCTAGAGGCTGTAAGATAAGGAAGAGGGCCAATCATACCTCGATATTTTTTTACCTCCACATCCTTACCACTTTCATCTTGACTGAGATTTACACATGTTGGCATTGATGTGTCAATGACTTTGGAATTTGCCATGTCAAACCGCTTGAGAAGCTCAAGACAATATTTCGTCTGACTCACAAAAGTTCCTTCTTCAAACTGCTTGATCTGTAATCCAAGAAAATATGTGAGCTCCCCCATCATACTCTTCTTGAATTCTCCCTGAATTAGGTATTCGGCCTTGCGACCGACTAATTTAAAAGGAACCAATCCCATTGTTCACTAACGAGGAGTCCATTTAAAGTCAGAGCAAAGTTTCATATAAATTATCCCACACAAAAATTAATTTCACCTAATAGAATTCGCCCTTGAGTTTTTGTAGGAAATTATTATGTATCAAAAGTATAAAAAAAAGAATAATAATTTTAAAGAGTAAAAACTTATTCTAGAAAATTTCCATAAATATCTAACGGATAAGAATCCATTCCCAAATCTACCTAAATAGTAGAGAAACCCTAAAAACACAACAGCCCAAAAATGGTGGCGAAAACATAGAAAACGAAGCGGGAAATTCAAATTCACCATCCTTCTCTTCCCGCTCTCTACCCAATACACCATCAATCCAATATCAGTATAAATAAAGAACATTTTTTTGTCTCATCCATCACAGAAAGAGAGAGAAAAACAACAAGAAGAAGTAAAAAAGAAGCGAAAATGAAGGATTCAAAGAAAGAGGGTTCAGTTTCAAAATCGATGACCGTGGAAGACCGATACAGTCAATGGAAGTCTCTCGTCCCCGTCCTCTACGACTGGCTCGCCAATCACAATCTCGTCTGGCCGTCGCAATCCTGCCGATGGGGTTCTCTGATCGATCACGCGACGTACAAGAATCGCCACCGGTTGTATCTATCGGAGCAAACCGACGGTACTGTTCCGAATACCTTAGTTATCGCTAATTGTGAAGTTGTTAAACCTAGGGTTGCTGCTGCCGAACATATCTCGCAGTTTAACGAAGAAGCGCGTTCTCCGTTTGTTAAGAAGCATAAGACTATTGTTCATCCTGGCGAGGTTCAATTTCGTTGCTTTTCCTTTTTATTTAGTGTTTTATGTGTTTAATTTCGGTGTTTTTGGTTAAATTGAGGATTTTGTTTTGTTTGTTTTCTGTGTTTTAGGTTAATAGGATTAGGGAATTTCCGATGGATATGAATATTATTGCGACTCACACTGATAGTCCTCATGTAAGTAGTGTTTGGTTTTTTTTATTTGAATTAGAATATTAAAAATTTAAATTTTTTGTTATTGTTTTATGTGATGGAAGTGTGATTTTTGTTTTTTGTATCATAGGTGTTGATTTGGAACGTTGAATCTCAACCTAATCGGAATGCGGTTTTGGGGGCTCCCACTTCTGTTCCAGACTTGGTTTGTATTATTGTTTTCTGATTTTGTTATTCTGTCACCCTATTCCTTTTGATATTAATTGCTTGATTAGGTTATAGTTTTTTCTTTATGAATCAATGTCTCTTATTAACAAGTGTCTGTTACTGGATAATGATATATAGAGTGAATCTATATGTTTAGTTGTCTTTATGAATATATATGCATAATCCAGCATGGCCTTTTGTGAAGTAATAAAACTACCACTTTATCCATAGATGTTTTAAGTACTCATAAGAGGTGTTGTCAATTGCTGAAAATAGTGGATTGTTAAACCCTAAACCCTAAACCTTTCATAATTGAATTTATTTGGACCCCCTTGTTTGCTTTGATGCCCTAAAAATCTACTAACCAGAATTGTTGTCAACTGTGAATTATAGCAGATTGTTAAACCCTAAAACCAACCACCCCTTTATAATTTTCATATTAATTATCTTCTTATTTTTGTTCCCTTCATAATTGAATTAATTTGAACCCACTCTTGTTTGATTTATCCATGCCCTAAGTCAAATCATGAACATTGTTGTCAATTGTGAATAATTGTAGATTGTTAAACCCTAAAACAAGCCATCATTTTATCATTTTTCATTTTAATTATCTTCTTATTTTTGTTCCCTTTGTAATTGAATTGATTTAAATCCATGTTTTCTTTGATTCATGCTCTTAATGTATTCATAAAGATTGTCAATTGTGGATAATAGCAGATTGTTAAACCCTAAACCAACTGCCCCTTTGTCGTTTTTAATTTTAATTATCTTAATTTTTTCCCTTCATAGTTGAATTAATTTAGATCCACCCTTTGTTTGACGGTGATATGCTAATTGTACTCATAAGCAGTGTTGGCAATTGTGAAAATTAGTGGATTGTTACAATTCTGCTATGCAATGGTGCAGTAGAGCAGTCATAATGGCTATTTGACACTAGTTTGTACTAAATAATGTATGAGGATTTAACAACATTACTCAAAAAGTCATGCTGTAATGGTATAGTACAGCTATACCGATTACTGGCTATTTAACAACATTACTCATAAATTAACCTCTTTTTGCTGCAAAGTAATTTTAGAAGTTAGTTTGAATTTGCTGTTTGCTTATTAGTATAATGTGCATTCAACGTGTCTTTATTCATGATGTCAGGCACCTGAAATTGTAGGCTACTATTTTGCAGGTATTAACTGGGCATAAAGATAATGCTGAATTTGCACTGGCAATGTGTTCAACTGAGCCCTTTGTTCTTTCTGGAGGTTGAATTTCTTAATCAAGTTCAACCACTAGACAGAAGTCTTTTAAATTGTTGATATAAAAAACAGAATACTTTATTTTAGCTGTTTATTTATGCTCAAGGAACCAAAAATCAATAATATTCTTACTCATCTGGATGATTTTTGATTTACTTCATATACTCTACATTGTATTTTTGTTAACCTGATGAGAGTACCTATTACCTAATGACAGGTAGGGACAAACATGTGGTCTTATGGAGTATTCATGACCATATTGCAACTTTAGCTACAGAAGCAGGATCTGATGGCTCTAATGTTGGGGGAAGTGGTGAGAAAACTGCAGAAAGCCTGTCTGTTGGACCAAGGGGAATCTACCGCGGTCATAAAGACACTGTTGAAGATGTGCAATTTTGCCCGTCAAGGTAGCTGTTTCTTGTTTTTGTCATCATTTTGTTAATTTATGTATATCTTTTGTTTTTGGGTCAGTCAAATACTAGTGGAATCACTTTCTGATTCTTTCGTCCCTATATTGTTATTAAGTTAATGGTTTTATTTGATCATTCTCTGATATAAGTCATGTTTTTTGTCGTTGTTTTGAATTGCAGTGCACAAGAGTTTTGTAGTGTAGGTGATGACTCATGTCTCATACTCTGGGATGCTCGTGTTGGAACTACTCCAGCTGTTAAGGTATGAATGAATCATTTCATCTTTAAGAGGAATATAACAGGAATACAACTTATTGTCTTCATTTCAAATTCTCAGAGATCTAATCATTTGTATTTATTATTTGGTTATGTTAACTATGTTCATTTATGTAGGTTGAGAAGGCACATGATGGAGATGTACACTGTGTTGATTGGAATACTCATGATATTAATTTAATTCTGACTGGGTATATGCCTCTGCCCTCAGTTTTTTGAATGAACATAAATTAAGATTTATATGCCTTTCTGATTTTTCTTTTTCCTTCATAATTTGATATTATGGCTCTTAATTCAATTAACGAGTTTAGCTTGAAACTGGATCCTTTTTTCTGGTTACCAAAACTTTTTTGGACTATGGGTCTTCATTTTAACTTTTTGTTGCTTTTGCTTCAGTTCTGCTGACAATTCAGTTCGCATGTTTGATCGCCGGAAACTAAACAATAGTGGGGTTGGGTCTCCTATTTACAAATTTGAAGGCCATGATGCACCAGTCCTCTGTGTACAGGTGATTGGGAGGTTTTGCATTGCTTCTATTAATTGCAGTTTAAAATTTAAATTTGTAGGTCAATTATAGCCATTTTATTTTTTTTTAATCTTTGACTCTTAACTTTGATTTGTTTCAGTGGTGCCCTGCTAAATCATCTGTATTTGGAAGTGGTGCTGAAGATGGCATTATAAACATATGGGACCATGACAAGGTTTGAACTCCAAATTTTTTATACCATGCTCTTGACTCTTCTCTGTTATCTATAAGTTTTTTGGTGAGATTAAAATTGTTTCTTTCAGGTTGGTAAAACATCAGGTTTTGCTGATCCAACTGTATCACAGGCTTCCCCTGGTTTGTTTTTTCGTCATGCGGGACATAGGTATGATAGCGGATGGTCACACTCATGTTTATTTATCTTTATCGAGTTCTTTGAAATTGAACATTATAAATATGCTATTATGCTAATTGATTGAAATTGATCTCACAGGGATAAGGTTGTGGACTTTCATTGGAATGCAGCTGATCCATGGACAATTGTTAGTGTCTCAGATGACTGTGCTAGCACTGGTGGAGGTGGCACCCTACAGGTAAACAGATCTTTTCGTTTGAATATTTATCATCCATGCAGATTTCATCAAGTGGGGTTAAATTTTGCCGAGAATTCTATTAATACTTTGATTTATTATTGCAGATTTGGCGGATGATGGATCTAATTTATCGACCAGAGGAGGAAGTGATGGCTGAGCTGAATTCGTTCAAATCTCATATCTTAGGATGTGAGACTGACAATCAGAACAAATAAGTTATACATGTTTCAGTTGTGTAGAATGTTTTAGTAGGTGGAATGTTATTTAATAAGTATATATTACAATGGACAACAAATTATAATGTACTACAACTTGATCAGTTCCAACCTTCGTTTAAGGAAAACGATATTTGAATCTTCTGACGGTTCTTTGATTTTTCTGAAACCTCTCTGCCCAAGTCAAACAGGAAATGATATGTTTTACAATTTTTAGCAATACATTTTGAATATTAGCATGAGAAGATAACTTTATTTGACAGGTAAACAGATTGAATTATGATTAATGCAGCAGCATACATTCGAAAATTAAAAGACCATTGTTTGAATTTGTATATAATAGAGAAAGTGAAATGTAACATAATGAAATCTATTATATCCCCATTCAATCAAATCTCACTTTTAGTTCCAATTAATTTAGAATATTGAAGTGTAACAATAGAATTTTATAAGGATCTATTAGAATAGGAAACTTTTTATTGTGTTTGATTGAAAGTCGACAACTTTATGAAAAACATGTGGTATTCTCTGTTATATCATGCAACCCAAGATAACACGACTAGTTGATTCCAAACCTCACCACAGTAACATTAACCACGAATGGTGGAAGACATTATTTGATACAGAAACTGCCTGAGCAAATGTCAATGAGGCTCTTGATTCCTCACACAAGACAGCGGAAGTGTTGGAGGAGGCTATGTATCAATATATAAAGGTTGTTGAGATCGGTTATTCCATCCTGCAGTAAAGATCTTGAGGAAGAAGATTCATTATGAGTGTGAGATACTATATGACAAGGTGGCCCATTCTTGAGAGGATCTTGTCTAATATATTCCTCTGATATCTTGGTTTTTGTTTTGTTTTAATTAAATGGCTTTCTTGGGTCGTTTAAACTTTGTCAGAAAAGTTTTGGCCTTCTGCTCTTTTATAATGGTACTTGGTAACATGATGTTTTTCTTTCTTTTTGTAGGGTCCTTCTTTGTTTCTACATGAATGATCATAAACTTGGCTTGAGGTTGATGCGAGAGGGAGCTTCACGTCCTACTATATGGAATGGTTAATTACCAAGAGGAGGTGAGCCCAGATCACCACATTCAAATTTGAGGTTTAGGTGTCCTTGGTCGTGTAACTTTCTCGCACTTGGGATTTGATGGCTTTGGTCACACACCTCATTGGTTTTTGAGGTTTGTAGTGTTTTTGATAGCTGGTGCTCCGACAATTTGGATTCCCTCCTTTGCTGCGACGCAACGTGGTCTTAAGATTTCCACGTTGTAGTACCTTCAATTGCGCAGTGGCTCATAACAAAGCTCTTTGTTGGTTTTCCTCTATTCTTTGAGATCTCTTGTTGAGAAGATGCACGTTTTGCTGCTGCACCAAGTTATAGATGACTATTATAAGTTCGTTTGTGCCCTGTATACCGAGTGTGGCTTGGAGTTGCTCGAGGTTCTGAGGCATTTGTGGTCCAAGAAATTGCATTTGCGGTGGAGGTTATTTTGACGCATGGCCTTGGAGTAGTTGTTGAAATGACAAATGGAAAGGGTGGCGAGATTAATACTTCAACTCCTAAGTCAGTAAAGTTAGAGAGGTGTAACATGTTAAAGTATAATGAATCGTACCTTAATGTGACGCAAACCCACACTTATATATGAATGACAATTAGAACAACCTTAAGTGAATGTAGCACCTGATATGAGAGACCTTTAGTGAAGAATACAGTGAAATCTATTATATCCCATTCAACCAAATCTCACTATTAGAATAGGAAACTTTTTTTTTTGGATTAGATTGATAATTTGTTACAAAAATTTGAAAAGCTGGTCAAATTAAACACATTTCCTTAGTTGGAAAAGGTATTAATGATCGACTAATGTGGATGGGCATTACTATTTATTATGGGAACCATTAAGGATGTGTGAATATCCTTTTGTTAATACCATTTGGATAATAGATTATTGTATTTTTTACATCCATTCATTGCCAACCATACTGTGAGCCACCACTGATCATAAACATTTTTATTCCAAACAAGGAGATTAACAAAAGAAATTAAAAGTAAAAAAGAGGAAGGAAAGAAACAGTTTAAATTTGAATTAAGAAACTTTTTTCAGTTATTAGTTTCAGGTTTTGTCAATGGTCCAATTTATCTTACATTTTCTGCGAACTGTTAAGGGTCACCAATCGCCAGGGATTTATTTCAGATAATAGGGATAGCAGAAATTAGTGAGAAACATGAGAGTAAAAGATGAGTTTTCAAACAATATATTTGCAGATGAAAATGAAAAGCTATGTATAGGTCTAATAGGGGCATTTGAAGCACCCTCATGTTTAGCCATATGAAGGTATACACAACCAAATCAATGAGATATCATTGTTTCTAACGACAATCAAATGAAATACAGATTCAATTGGTAATATTCACAGACTAAAGATGGCATGTCAACCTCAACTCAAAGTTGCAAAAGAAATTCTATTGGGATTGCTTATTATTTCAAGCGAACCGATTTCGTATCACTTTCTTGTGCTTGCTTCAGAAGATCTTCTGCAAACTGTAGGATTGCCTCATTTTCTTCAACCAGTTTTTGGATTCTTTCCTTCTCCTGCACTTCCTTTGCTGCAATAGCTGATTTAATTTCGCTTTCAGCAATTAGAGAGGCTGCAGTTTCACTAGCTTTCTTAAGTTTCTCTTCAAGAGCCAATTTAGCTTCCGCCACTCTTTCTTCAATACTCCTCTTTCTTCCGTCAGGCAATTTTGGCTCAGCAGAAGGTGATTTTGGATCCTCCTCCTGTGATTTTGACTCAGCAGATGGTGATTTTGGATCCTCCCCCTGTGATTTTGACTCAGCAGATGGTGATTTTGGATCTTCATCCCAGGAGTTCCTCTCAACAGGTGACTTTGGATAATCTTCAGCGGAGTTCTGCTCAAGAGAAGGCGATTTTGGATAATCTTCAGCGGAGTTCTGCTCAAGAGAAGGTGATTTTAGATAATCCTCAGGGGAGTTCTGCTTAAGAGAAGGTGATTTTGGATAATCATCAGGGGAGTTCTGCTCAAGAGAAGGTGATTTTGGATAATCCTCAGGAGAGTTCTGCTCGACAAAAGCTGACTTTGGGTCACGGTTAGGAGAGTTCGGCTCAAGAGAAGGTGATTTTGGATAAACCTCAGGGGAGTTCGGCTCAAAAGAAGCTGGTCTCAGATCACTGTCAGGAGAGTCCGGCTCAACAGAAGCTGGTTTCGGATCACTGTCAGGAGAGTCCGGCTCAACAGAAGCTGGTTTTGGATCACTGACAGGAGAGTTCGGCACAACAGAAGCCGGTTTCGGATCACTGTCAGGAGAGTCCGGCTCAACAGAAGCTGGTTTTGGGTCACTGTCAGGAGAGTTCGGCACAACAGAAGCTGGTTTCGGATCATCATCAACTGATTTTGGCTCATCAACCGGCATTATTTTCTCATCAGCAGGCGTCCCTTCCTCCACCTTGTTTATTGTATCCCCAATCCAAACAGAAAATGAATGAGATGATTAATAAAAAATCAATTTCAAAGCTGCTATAAAAAAATGAATGCAGTTTATGAATTACCTCTTCCAGAGTTCTTATCATATTGGGAAATGGTTTCAGCTATGGGATTGAAACCTGCATGTTTTAAATAGTTGAATATTAGCATTAACATTTTGAGTTACATATCCCAATACTACTAATACAGATTGAATGATAAAAAAGAAATTAAGCAAACTAGAAAAGAAAAGGAATAAAAAATATTCAAAGAATCTAAACTAACAGTAACCAAATTAAGCAAACAATTATTATATATTAATACAAAACAGCATGAAGAAAGCAATGCAATTAAGCAAATCACAGAAAAACATGATAATTATTAACAACTGTGAAAGTGATGGAAGAAAAATTGAACAGTGTAGAAATGCGATAATTTGATGGAACAAGAAGAGTCAAGATTGAAGTAATGAAGATCCATAACATGAAATCGTAAAGTAATAGAAGTTGCAAGAAAGTGCATGAAAATTAGAGTGACCTAACATGAAAATCGTAAAGTAATAAAAGTAGCAAGAATTTGCATGAAAATCAAAGTGACCTTAGCATGAAAATCAAAGTGACCTAACATGAAAATCAAGAAGTTTCTGCTATGGTGTAATTTGATGGAACCAGAAGAATCAAGATCGAGGTAATGAAGATCCATAACATGAAATCGTAAAGTAATAAAAGTTGCAATAAAGTGCATGAAAATCAAAGGCAAGTTTCTGCTATGGTGTAGAATTCATTCAAGAAATGAAAGTTGAAATGATAAAGAGCGATTGAGAATTAGAAAAAGAACGAAAATGCAGAGAGAGAAAGTGATTGAACCTTGAGAGAGAGAGAGAGACTGAGAGAGTGTGAGTGTGAGTGCAATGCAACTGAATTCCAAATAACTGCTAACTGATTTTTAGAATTCGATGCAATGTAACTGTTTTATAATAGGAGAATATACACGCGTTCATGATTTTCATTGTTATTCCTAAATATGACATATAAAATATTATTTAAGTAATCCAATTTTTTCTAAAGAGCAACATGCAAATAGTAATATATAATTAAAAAAAAGATAAAATAAAAATACATCACTAATTTAAAATAATATTATATTATCAATCAATCATTAATGTATATTATAAATTTATTCAAGTGAGTTGACAAATTATTAGTTTGTTATTAAATAAGAATGTATAGTGTCTATCAATTAAAAAATGAATTTATTATGCAATAAAAAATGTTTTTTAAAGAAAGAATTTCCATATTGGTGATAAATTACAACTATTAATTTTCATATTAAAAAATTATGTTTATGAATAGTTCTGGATGTTCTAATAGTATAAATTTTTTACTATAGATCTACACCATTGAACCATAATTCTCCATCTTGATGGATCTTTACTTACAGATTGCGGAATACAAAATCTTTAATGTATGAGATTCATTTACGTATAATATTCTATAATCTTTACATAGAGACCTAGGAATATAACTTTATATAGTAAATATCATTGAATCTTTACATTAACTTTTCCTATAAATGTCACATTGACATTAATTTGACTAAGGAATACCGAAAGAAAAACAAAACATTCATATATTTTAGATTCGAGAATCGAGAGGAGAGAGAAGAGATAACAAAATAATTATTTATTTTTATAAGAAGTGTTATTTGTTTCACAAGTGAATCATCAACAACATCTCTTATAAAGTGAGAGAGAATAGCTTATTTATCGACTATTAGTATATATATCTAATGTATAAAGATTAAACCATTACATGACATATATAATTATTTCATACATGTTAAATGCTACATTATACATGAACAAGTCTCGACTACAACACTTTCACTTTGTAAAAATCTCCCGTCTTCAACTTTATCGAAAAAGTAGAGCTACATGCAATGCGTTTGAGTTCGATCCAACTAACTTCTTAAAACAAGCTGCAAATCTTCACCTTAAAATTAACTCCAAACCATAAAATAGACTAACTATCATCATGCAGTTTTATCAAATGAATACAATGGAAGAATTTGCAATTTGACAATGACTTGGTGATCATATCAACAACATTGTGATTGATCGAAACCTTCATCACCATTATTTCACCTTTTTCATTTTTTTTCTCTAGTAAAATACAACCTAACATCAATATGTTTTGTCCTTTCATGATAAGTTGAATTCTTCGACAAATGTATGACACTTTGACTATCACATTTAACAGTGATTGTCTGACCTTAAAGTTTCAGCTCCTTAGCAAAACGTTAAAGCCACAATGCTTCTTTCACAACTTCAGTGAAGGCAATGCATTATGTTTCAGTGGTTGATAAGGCTACAATCTTCTGAAGTGTTGTTTTCTAACTAATTGTTATGTCGAACATAATAAAAACGTATCCAGACTGAAATTTTCTGGTGTCCATGCATCCTGCACAATTAGAGTCCACAAATCCTTCGATTTTCCTTTGGTCATCTTGACCTCTGGCTCACCATAAATCAGGACCCTGCTTGGGGATCATTTTATGTATTTTAAGATCAATTTCAAAACTTGCCAATGAGCTTTTCCAGAGTTAACCATGTACCTACTTACAAAGACTTACTGTAAAAGCTATGTCTGACCTAGTACAAACCATAACGTACATCAAAGAACCCACTATAATAGCATATGGAACGCTATCTATACAGGCCATTTCGACTTCAGTACTAGGAACTTGAGTTATACTCTATTTGAATTGTTGGCGTTATAACAATTTTTTAGTTCGACTTACCAAACCTGTCGAGAATCTTCCTTAGATATGACTTTTGAGATAAGCATAATGTCGACTGCTTCCTATCTCACTTGATGTCAATACCCAGGATCGTGGTTGCAGCTCTAAGGTCATTCATTTCGAATTCCTGGTTGAGTCTAGCTTTCGCTCTCATTACTCTTTCGACGTGGTTGCTTGCTATGAGGATGTCATCTACATAGAACAATAAGACGACAAATCAACTTTTCAGATGAGGACGTGAAACACACACAATGATCGAAATTGCTCCTTGTGAAACATATGTGTGCCATGAAACCAAATTAATTCTAAGTGGTTTGAGTCTATTTTCTTAATCTTTGTTGAATCACTCTTTCTCATCATAGCTTTATGGTCAGACTTATAAGTTTAATATTTCTATAATTTGCACAATTTTGTATATTCCCTTGTTCTTATGGATTAGAACTAAAATGTGTTTTTTTAACTCATCCGGCATTTGCTTTGACTTCATAATTGTATTAAAGAGTTTGGTGAGTCACTAAATACTTCTATCTCTAAAATAATTTCACACTTCAACATGCATGTTGTTTGGCCCAACCACTTTAATGTTACTTATCATTTTCAATGCTTCCTTTACCTCTTGTTTCTGACCGTAGTAGTTATAATTCTGATTCTCTTCTCTAATGTTCTTGTAGAAGTATGTCTTTCATCTATCCTTTATATCTTTTCTTGAACCAAGACTTTGCCTTCTTCATCTTTAACACACTTCACTTGATCCATTAATTAAAATATCAATAAATTGTAGGTATAAATACAATAAAATAGAACACTAATCAATAAGTTATATAGTAAGCCGTAAATATTAATAATAATTAAATTAAAGTTCAATCATTCCGTTTTCATTTTTCTTTGATATATCACACATATTGTAGTTATGATTTTTCGTTACAAAACAAAACAAAGGAAAAGAGAAAACAGATTCTTAATAATAAATGCTCCTAGCTTCAATAAATGATCAAACTAACAAAATGACCTAAATATGCATATTCCATTCAAAGACAAATATGTTTTTCTTCTCTTGGAAGTTATAGATTCTTTCTGCCATAGTTGGTAATGTATGAGCATCTTTTTCTAAGAAAACATAATCATCCAACAAAAAAGCAACAATATCACATTCATTCTTCTCCTTTTTCCATATGATTGATCATGTAAAGTTTCTATCAATGTAGCTTACAATAGAAAAATAATCAGTTGCACATGGACTTGACTCAAATAGTATTGTCTCATTGTGCATCTAATCATATCTTCATCACCTTTCACCTCTATATAACAAGAATAACACATATATACACACATCCACAATCATATCAGCAATCTCTACCGGCTTTTAACCGGACGGTGTGTTGTGTTTTCTGCAACTTCACTTCGGTAAAAGCCAAATTAATGCTTGTGGTTATGATCTTCAAGTAGTTTAGAATTTCGTTGAGGCAAAAATACCGCGTTACAAAATTTATTTTCAGAGGTTTCTTCAAATGATCATGTACAAATGGCCTCGACCGAGAGTTTCTTCAAGACATTTGGACATGGATCTCCGCCAAAATTTTCAGGCGACACCGTTACCTTGCATGAGTTCTGTCCAACACAATTCTGCAACAACAGAAGTCACAAAATGGATGTGTGACGGTTTTGATAGGTTGACAGTGTAAAAAATCTCTATCGAAAACTATGTTTAGCTATATATAGCAATACCTTTTCAAAAGCATTATAAGACTTGTGAGCATGGCAGCTTCCTTCATGAAAGTTTCCGCAAGACCCTACCGGAGTACCAAAGCTAGCGAATTTGATCGATGATATTTTCTGTCCAGGGCCACATGATAGATGTGCTTTTGGTCTAATAGGTTTTGTAGATTTGCCAGAACTTTGCATTTGATAACTTATAAGATTCGGTTGCCACTCGTAAATATCAGCACATACAGTGTCTATATCCCTTCTAACCAAAAAGATTCCATTCGGATCTCCGCCCAGTTCTTCAAACACAACCAATAGATTTCCGGTTGGTTCCAACCACGAACGAGGGACGTGATACCTGAAATTACCATACAGTGATTAGTTTGTCGAATAGTTTCTCGTCAGCATTAAACAAAACTACGATACAAGCTTTATGTTTCTCACTCACCATCTTTGAGAAGCCTCGCCGCAGTTACTTCTACATTTATTCTCATTATAAGTTCCTGCATAGTCACAGTTATCACATTTACCAGATGCTGCTTTATAAGCAGGCCAGTAACGGCCGAGATTCTGTCCGTTTAACCACACTTGTCCTTTTCCCATGCTTCCCATGTCTAAAGCAAACGGTGCAACTCCGGCCGGGGCATCGAAAGTAGTTTTGTACCAAGTTAACGGCTGCATTTGAGAAACTAAACTCCCTTGAACCCAATCCACTGAAGAACTTCCGCTAAGAGAATGAAGACTCAACGCTTCACCATTGAGACCAACCTAAATAAAATGGTAATTAGAATGAATTTCGAGCCAAATCAGGTAATATAGAGAGGGAAAAAAAAGCACGGTGAATGTTTGAGGCAGAACCTTGTAAGACCATTTCTGCCAAGACAAGTCCCGTCTACCTTCATCAAGACCATTTAACGTAATCGGGCCGAGAACACCAGCATTCCATGTTTCGAAATGAGGGCCAACATTCTGTGATTCGATAACAAGCAGCAAGTAAGGAATATAGAATTGTCATGAAAGATGATAATACAAAAATACAGTTCACGATTCCGACATATTAACTTAGTATCGTAATGAGGTTTCTAACAATATATTTTTCAGCGCATCTGTGTGCGCGCGAGAGAGAGAGAACGTACCGGGAGTCCAACTGCAACACTTAGAAGAGATATTTTGTTGACACCAGGTCTGAGCTTCACACTCTGGCTAAATGTTAGCTTGGGGAATTCCAAGCTTCCATATATAGTTCCTAATCAAAATTATTTATATGATAAGCGCTTAATTAAGTTATTGGTCTCGTCGATGAATTTAGTGTTAATGAAAATTGTAATGCAGGGTTGTGCTCCTTACCTGACAGCTGACCGTTGACGAAAACATGCATAGCATGCCCAGCAGATAGCACTGTAAGAACAGGATCGTTTCCACTTCTCAAAAATCCTTCATTGGGATCAATTACAACACTGGCAAAAAAAAGAGAACTATAAGACATGGAAAAACCAAAAGGAATGATTGAGAGTTACGGTTTGAAAACTTCTGAGTTGTTTATTACTCACTCTGTGGAGTACCACAAGTAATCGGTTAAATCTCTTGTTGTATTTAACTGCTCCAGTAGACCAGTCATGGTGAAGGAACTATCATCAGTTGAGGCTGTTTGTTCAGAAAACACTTCCCAAGAGAGTCCACCGTGAATAGGAATGGGACTCATCTTCATCTGGGCACTCTGCGAACCAACCTGCATAAAGATTTTGGAAAACTTTAGTTTTAAATTCACTTGATCACATATATTTGGTCAAGCTCATGTGAATTAAAAATGCTTTTTTCCTGTCTCACCCTTGCGGTGTTATAAACCGTTGTTTTGCAGTCAGGAAGAATGCTTATAGACCAAGGAGGCAAGTTGTAATGCATATTTCCAAACGGCACTGTTGCAAAAGATTTTGGATTATAGTTTGCGAGAAACGCAGCACAAGCTCCCGACTTTGATTTAAACACATGAGCCTGCATGAAAACGACAGAAGACAAAAATCAGTCATGCTATAAAGCATTTTAAATAGGTTTGATAATTTTCACATAACTGAAACAAACAAGTCATGCATACCTCTTGATAGTTTCCGATCCGTGTAAGGGTAGGATCTCCAGAAACTAAAGCCGGTTCGGAGAGTTTTATCGCTCGGTGTAAATCCTTCAGATGACCCCATTTTGGTTGCCTCAGCAATCCTACATAGAGAAGAAACAAAATTCAGAAACCTACTTGTGTGTATAAAATGTATATAAAGTATGTTAATCTTCTTATCGGTTATGTTTAAGTATTTGAATCCTTTGCTTACCATATTCATCCAAAGGTGCGTCATAGTCGTAGCTTGTAGCAATGAATGGACCACCAGCAGTTCTACCGAAATTTGTTCCTCCATGATACTAAAATGAACGAAACAAAAGGCCGAGTTCAATATTTAAATATAATGAATCCTTACAATTACACATTAAACTCGACAAACAATGAAGTTACCATGTAATAATTGATAAACGATCCCCCTTTTTGTATAAATCTTGCAATTGAAAACGCCAAGTCTTCAGCAGGTCGGTGAGGTACCGGACCTCCAAACTCGGTAAACCTGCAAACATAAAAGAGGAATGGAAACAACATATAGTCAAGTTATATCTATATTGCATTTATCTTATTCTTAATGGAAACCTAAGAAAGAAGATACAAGTCATCATTACCATCCCGTCCAAGCTTCTGTCCACATCTTCGGTTTATAAGCCTTATTCGGAGAGAAATAATCGCAATAGAAGCCATTGCAGGTGTTAATCTGTACAATGTTTAACGTCGAAATTAGAAGATGAAATCCATGGAGGCATAAAAGAATGTATCAAGAATAAAATGTTTTCTCAAAAACAAAAAGAACAATTCAGCCGAACTTACAACAGGATCGGGAGCATCATCTTGCTTGCACATTATCCAGGGAACTCCGGTACTGAGTCCTATAGCCATATCTGCTGCCCATTTCGTATAGGATTTACCAGGGGCACCAATTTCATACTCCATAGGTCCATATTCATTTTCAATCTATACAAAATCAAAATTCTTGTCGATAAATAAAACCTATAAGATACTATAAAAGCAAAGTTGAGTTAAGTAGAAAGCTAGTAGTATCTTTTAATTTACCTGTGATAGAATTATTGGACCACCTTGAGACTCATATAACCTTTCTTCTTTCATCATATTAACAATCTTCTCAGTAAACTTTTGCATTTGAAACTTCATTATGGCAATGTAAAAACCAAATGAAAATAATGAGAATCTTCACAATTCCTAAGGTATAATAATAACAGAAATGTTACCTTAAATGGTTCATTGTCTGTTCTGAAACTGATTCCAGGAATGTATTTCAACCAAACAGGAAAACCCCTGAAAAACCAATTAAGCAAAATCTAGTTTCACATGTGTCAAATATTTTTTCCAAAAAAAGAGGAAAAAGAACAATTACCCTACCCAAAGTTCCACTCAGCACAAACATATGGACCAATCCTTAGATGAACATAGAGACCAGCTTGCTGCACCAACTTTATGAACTTCACCAAATCATAGTTTCCCTCAAAATAATACTACACCATTCAAGAAAACAAAACAAAAAAATTATTTTCACTAATCACTTATGCACTTAATCAATTATGCACTTAATTGCTTATGCACTGTTTAAGCAAAAAACTACTACTAAAAACGGCATTGTTTTATCATAAGATATTTACTTTGCCAGGTGAAGGTTCATGTCCATTCCAGAAAACATAAGTCTGAATCACATCTAAACCTCCTTCTTTAGCCTTCTGAATAAGATCTGGCCACATCTGAAGAAAAAAAAAACATAGTTAATCAAACCACATAAAATACATAAGAAGAAAAAAGGAAGAAACTTTAAGATACCCATTAGACTAAAAAGAAGAAAACACAATGACTCAGAAGCTCATTCATAAAAATACCTCAGGGGTGCTTCTTGGATAATGAATGGATCCAGAAATGAGAACCCTTCTTTGACCATTAATGGTGATAGCTTTAGAGTCATAAGAGACAGAAGCTGTAGCAGAACCAATAAGAGAACATAGCAGAAGAATCAGTGTAGACATGTTCCACATTATGAGCTTGAAGTCGTTGAACAATGGATGATAAACCTTATCTTATCTTTCAAGATGGTAAAGTGAAAGAAGTGAGATGAAAACTGAAGAGGAAGGAAGTAACAAAGAAAAAGCTTTGATTCTACTTTTTCTTCTCTTCACACTATTGTTGTTTTGTTTTTGAGTTCACTTTTTCTTTTTGCAGAATGATAAATAAATGAAAAGGAGATAAAGATGTATTAAAAAAATGTGTAAAGAACAGCTATGAGTTTGAGAGAGACAGTGTTTAATGTTTTTTTGAGGGAAATGAGGTTAAATTAAAGGTGGTACATTAGTAATATTAAAATGAGTTTAATTTGGTAGGAAAATGTGGAGTGGTTTGCAGCTGCATTTATAGAGTGATGAAGAATCATTGAATGAAAGAGTTGTAGGACAGTGAAAAAGAGACTGAGACCCCACAGAGCACTTGTCTTTATTTGTCACTCTGTGATGCCGACATTGGCCCAATCAAACCCCATGATTTAAGATTTATGCACTTTTTTATTTCTTTGCTTATGTAAGTTTCAATTACAATCCTATAACAGTAGTGTAGTTTTTTTTTTTTGACAATGATCTATAATAGTAGTATTAATAATGGTTAATAATTAAGATTTGTTAATCTATATATATATATATATATATATATATATATATATATATATATATATATATATATATATATATATATATATATATATATATATATATATAAGGATATCTAGGATTCTGCACTGAGAAAATCGATAATTAACACATGACGTCTTTTGTTATTTCGTTTATGTAACTGAGGATAAATTAATTTTGCGTTTAAGGTTAAGTGTGTTTTTTATACCATAGTGAGCAATAATTAACATGTTTTACCTCTGACCAACAATAGTTAGAATGTTTCACCCTTAAACAACACTAGTCAACTTGATTTACCTATAGACACTATTGGTGAACCTCTTCCACCTCTTAGAAAATCCACAAGAACCAAAATCACTCATGCTTACCTAGATGATTTTGTTTGCAATGCATATCATTCGCTCATTCTTTATGACATTTCTAAATATATTTTCTATCATAACACTTTTCTCGCATTTTATTCTTTCATATTTCTTGTTACTACATCTTGTGATCCAACCACTTACAAACATGGCATCAATCATCTTCATTGGATCAAAATCATGAACATTGAAATTCTATCTCTCACTGACAATAAGACTTGGATCTTCACCACCCTGCCACTAAGTAAAATGACTACTTGCTATAAATGGGTATATAAAACAAAATTTCATACTAATGGCACCATTGAAAGATATAAAGTAAGGTTAGTGGTCAAAGTATTCACACAAGTGGAAGCTTGATAAGAACACAAGAATGGAACAAAAATGAAAAGGATGAAGATAGAAATTTATATAGATAATTTTAGAATATTACAACTCAGGTTTTCGAGAACCTGTCTCTCCTAATTCAAATCCTTCCTAATTTTCCAGAATGCTTTCCTAATTCTGGTTTGCTTATATTTATACTGTATTTAACATTTGTTCCTAATTGGTACGATTAATCTGAAGGGTTGTGACTGTTAAATTTGATGTTGTTTGGTTCCAAGGGTTGCATCCTTTTGGATGGGCGTGTCTATTCACCAATGGTCACGCTCCTTGATTCACATCTCTTGATCCTGCACTCCTTGGACATCGCTGCCTGCAGGTGTAAAACTTGGTGATGGGTGGCCTAGGCTTATCAATACCCCCCGCCTAAAAGACTCGCCTTGTCCTCAAGGTGATAATCTGAGAAAACCTCTTATAATTTAGCCACAGATTCCCAACTATTTTCACTTGTAGGGAGATTTTTCCATTTAACTAAGACTTCCACGTTGCCAGGTTGTAACTCGCGAAATATCTAAAATAGCGTCCGGATAAACCTGTAATTCCTGATCCTCAGATAGCATAGGTGGTAAAGGTTGTGATTGGAAAGAGTCACCAATGACCTTCTTGAGGAGATAGACATGAAAGACTGGATAATTTTACTGTGAGATGGAAGATCCAATTTGTAAGCAACAACACCCACTTTTTTTAACACCTGGAAAGGACCATAAAATCGAGGGAAGAGTTTTTCATTAATCCTTTTAGCCAAGGATCTTCTCTTGTAAGGTTGCATCTTCAAGAACACCCAATCACCGATTTCATATTCTATATCTCGGCGGTGTTTGTTGGCATTTGCACGTGTGCCATCTTGGGACTTCAACAAATTCTCTCTCAGAGCCGCCAATAATTCATCCCGAGCAATTGTAAGTTTGTTGACTTCTTCAAGGCGGGAAGGAATGGTGGATCCCTTAAGAATGTGAGGTAGATCATGTCCATACAACGCTTTGAAAGGGGACATTTTGCTTGAAGCATTATAATTGGTGTTAAACCAGAATTCTTCCCAGGGAAGACAAGACACCCATTTCTTTGGCTTAGTACCTGTTAAGCATCGTAAATAAACTTCCAAGCATCGATTGACAACTTCCGTTTGTCCATCCGTTTGAGGGTGGTATGCCGAACTGAATTTTAGTTGTGTTCTTGCTGCTTTAAAAATGGCTTTCCAAAAATTGCTTTAAAATAAAGGATCGCGATATGAAACAATGGAAGACGGAAATCCATGCAATCTTACAATTTCCTGTAGAAAAACTGCAGCAACATCGGTAGCGGTGTAAGGATGCCCTAATGGTATGAAGTAGGCATATTTGGTGAGCCGGTCAACCACCACCAGAATTGTATCCTTCCCCATAGATTTGGGTAGTCCTCCAATAAAATCCATCGAAATGTCTGTCCATACTTGAGTAGGAATTGGTAATGGTTGTAACAGTCCTGCTGGTGATAAGTTATCGCTTTTGTTTCTTTGACAGACTTCGCAAGTTGCAACGAAATTCTTGATGTCGGTTTTCATCCCTTCCCAATAAACTAGATCTGCTATTCTTTTATAAGTCTTGAAGATTCCTGAGTGTCCTCCTACCAAGGATGAATGAAATTCTTTTAAAATGATGGGAATTCTAGAGGACGATTTGGACAACACCAATTTCTCCTTGTAAAATAGTTTCTGATCCCTTAACGTGTAGCCAGCATGAGACATAGGATTGATAATTAGGTCTTGCATGATTTTCTATAACTTGACATCTTGTTTGATCTCTTCAGCCCATTCCTCGAAATCGTGAATTTGTAAGATTGTCATGGCATAATAAGAACTTCTCCTGGATATGGCATCGGCAGCAGAGTTTTCCTTCCCTGGTTTGTACTGCATTTCAAAATCATATCCTGCTAATTTGGAAATCCATTTGTACTGTTCCTCATCGACCATCCTCTGATCTGTCAAAAATTTCAAACTTTTTTGGTCAATTTTAATAATAAAATGGTTTCTCAACAAGTAGTGTCGCCATTTCTGAACTGCTTTTACGACTGCCATCAATTCACGTTCATACACTGATTTCTTCTGATTCCTTTCTGATAGGGTAGTACTCCAAAAGGCTAGGGGTCTTCCTTCTTGCATTAGAACAACCCCTAGTCCGGTTCGGCAAGCATCTGTTTCAACCACAAAGGGTTGTGAAAAGTTGGGTACGGCTAATATAGGCAATTTGGTCATGGCTTGCTTTAGTTGTTCGAAAGCAAGTTGTGCCTCCGGACTCCATTGGAAGGCTTTTTTCTTCAACAGGTTGGTCAATGGTCTTGCTATTCTTCCATAATCATGAACAAACCTCCTATAATAGCCAGTAAGGCCTAGAAATCCTCTTAAGCTGGTGACATCCTTGGGTAAAGGCCATAATGTCATTGCTTCCAACTTCTTAGGATCCGCGGATACTCCTCCAGCAGATATAACATGTCCCAGATATTCCAAGTCATCTTGGCCAAATGAGCCCTTCTTGCCGTTGATCTTCAATTCATTTTATTGGAGTAACATTAATACTTTTTGCAGATGTTGCTTGTGTTCTTCCATAGTCGGGCTGTATATTAGGATATCATCGAAGAATACCAAAACATATTTTCGGAGTACTGGACTTAATACTTCATTCATTAATGATTGAAAATAAGAAGGTGTGTTAGTAAGTCCAAATGGAAGTACCATAAATTCATAATGACCTTCATGTGTTCGGAAAGCAGTTTTTGCAATATCCTATTCCTTCATTCTGATTTGGTGGTATCCGAATCTTAAATCCAGTTTTGAAAAGATGTTGGCCCCTCCTATTTCGTCCAACAACTCTTCAATCACCGGGATAGGAAATTTGTCGAGAACAATGATTTTGTTCAAGGCCCTGTAATCTACACAAAACCGCCAACTACCGTCTTTCTTTCTGACTAGGATGACAGGACTAGAATACGGACTCGTAGATGGTCAGATGGTTCCCGCTTCTAACATTTCCGCAACCAATTTTTCAATTTCTGTTTTTTGATAGTGAGGATATCTGTATGGTCTTATATTTGGTATTTGTGCTCCTTCTTTGAGGTGAATGGCATGGTCTTGACGCTGATGAGGAGGAAGTCCTTCTGGGGGTTCAAAGATGGAAGGGAAATCATGTAGCACATCTTTTAATTCTGACGGGATTGAATCCTTCCAATCTATCTCTGCTTGAATATGATGATAATCGATAAGGAACTCTTCGCCTTGCTGCAAAGCTTTCAACATAGCATTAAGTGAGGCGTCTTTCTTTGAAAGTTTTGGTTCTCCCTTTAAAATCACCTTTCTGACATTAATCTTGAAGCCCAACATTAGTTGTTCAAAGTTGGCATTAATCTCTCCCAAGCTTGCTAGCCATTCCATGCCTAAAACCACATCCACGCCTCCGAGGCCAAACAAGAAGAATTGTTGTTGTACTCGTACTTCTTGCACTTTCAAGGGAACCTTTCGGCATACTCCCTTACATTTGATTTTGTGACCATCTCCGACTTCTACAATGTATGATGGGGTGTCTTCTACCTCTAATTGTAATTTTTCCACCAGTTCCTTCGAAATGAAGTTGTGGGTGGCGCCGCAGTCTATCAATACTATGACTTTGTCATCATTAATGCTTCCCCAAACCTTCAAGGATCAACGAGAAGTAAATCCCACAATACTATTCATGGATAATTGGGGCGTTTCTCTAAATTCTGGTTCGGGCTCCTCTTCGGGGTTTTCAACATCATCTTCATCTGTTACTAACATTATCCGAAGTTGTTTATTTTTGCATACATGAGAAATGCTCCATTTTTCTTCGCAACAAAAACATTCTCCTTTCTTTCTCTTCTCTTGAAGTTCTGCTTCAGTTAATCGTTGAAATCCTCTGGGTTGGTTGTTGTTTTCTGGTTTGTTCACGGATACACTGCCCGCAAAAGAATTAGAAGGGCCATTACTTTCCCCCACCTTTCTGGCTAACACCATAAGTAACAGTCTTCGAATAGGATGGACTTCGATACGAGTTGTTGAATTTTGAAATTGAGTTAGAAGGTGCATTCGGTCCCTCTTTCCAAATTGATCTATTTTTTTGTTTAATCATTAATGCCTTCTTGACCATGATTGAAAAAGTGGGTGGTTCATAGAGTTTAATTTCTTCCCCAATGTCTTCCTTCAGCCCGTTCACAAAAATGTCCTTTAAATGTCCTTCATCTACATTTTTCAGCATGCCTGCAAACTTTTCGAATTGTTCAACATACTCTTCCATCGTTTCTTCTTGTTTAAGTGCAAGGAGGGCAGCAAAAGGGTTGAGAGTGGATGAAGTTTGGAACCTTTCAATAATGGCAAGTTTGAAATCTTCCCATCCAATATCAGAATTGCAATTCTCCCACCATTGGAACCAAGATAGCGCCTTTCTCTCTAGAGCCACCATAATTGCCTGGATTTTCTCTTCTTCTAGGATGTCTCTCATTTGAAATAAGCGTTCCAATTTATTTATCCAGCCATAAGCATCAGATTCTCCGTCATATATGGGGATTGCCAATTTTCTCCATCATTCTGTTTTTCTTTCTCTGGTATGGACCTTGGTTGAATGTTCTCCATTGATGGAACCTTTAGGTATGCCATCTTCTGACCGCTTGGATAAATTTTCCACCACGACTTCTAGGCGTGCAAAGCGTGTTTCAAAATGTTGTCGTTCTGCATCTCGGTTTTGTCAGTCCACCATCAACATTTCTAAAATTCTCTCTATTGTGTTTGGATTTTCGGGATTAGATCGAGTTGTCACCATAGTTGGAAGCAAATCACCTGGGAGGTGCTCTGATACCAATTGATAAGAACACAAGAATGGAACAGAAATGAAAAGGATGAAAATAGAAATTTATATAGATAATTTTGGAATATTACAACTCAGGTTTTCAAGAGCCTGTCTCTCCTAATTCAAATTCTTCCTAATTTTCCAAAATGCTTTCCTAATTCTGGTTTGCTTCTATTTATATTGTATTTAACATCTGTTTTTAATTGGTACAATTAATCTAAAGGGTTGTGACTGTTAGATTTGATGTTGTTTGGTTCCAAGGGCTACATCCTTTTGGATGGGTGTGTCTATTCACCAAGGGTCATGCCCCCTGATTCGCATCTCTTGATCCTGCACCTCTTGGACATTGCTGCCTGCGGGTGTAAAAATTGGTGATAGGTAGCCTAGGCTTATCAAAGCTATTGACTTCTTGGACGACTTTTTCCCTGTTGCCAAACTCACCTCTGTAAAATTAATCCTTGCCTAATCTTCTTCCCCATTATCTTCACCAATTTGATATTCACAATGCTTTTCTCCATGGTGACTTTGTTAAGCAGGTTTATATGACCTTACCCAAAGGCATTACACCTTCTTATTCAAAACAAGTTTGTAAGCTTTTGAAATCTTTTTGTGGTTTAAAACAATCTAGCGGGCAGTGGTTTGTCAAATTATCCACTGTGTTGTTATCTAATAATTTAAAGCAATGTTCTGCTGACCATTCATTATTTACTCATAAATCTCATACTTCTCTTACTACATTGTTCATATATGTCGATGATCTTGTCATTCCATGCAACAACTTAGAGATTATCCAGCACACCAAAGCAACATTGCAACATTACTTCCACATTAAGGATCTTAGAACTTTAAAATATTTCCTAGGGCTGGAAGTAGTATGGACCAGTTCAGGCATCAACATCTGTCAGAGAAAATAGGTTTTGATCATTCTTTCAAAAATGGGCCTACTATGATGCAAGTCTATTACCACTCTCATGTCCAAAGATACGCGCTTACGATCCAATGAAGGAACTCTTATATCAGATCCAACTCCCTATAGAAGACTAACTGACCATCTTATTAACCTCCTTAATACACGTCCATATATTGTTTGTTCAGTCTAGCAACTCAATCAACATATGAGCAATCCCACCATTATTCATCATACAACTGTCATTCAAGTCTTGCTCTACCTAAAGAATTATCCAACTCAATGCATATTCTTTCCTTCCTCATCTTCATTATAACTCATATCTTTCTCATATTCTAATTTGATATATGCCTGTATACTGGAAATCCATTAGTGGCTATTGCCTTTACTTAGGCGGCTCATTGATTTTGTTGATATTTGTAAATATATATATAAAGTGTTAAGAATATTTGTATATAGAATAGTCCCACATCGACTATATTATGTAATTAGGTGTAATCTATTATTATATAATAATGTCTCCGTAGTGCTTTTCAAAACACACGGTTTATTCATGTCTCTTAGTCTCTTGTTAATATTTGTATATAGAATAGTCCCACATCGACTATATTATGTAATTAGGTGTAATCTATTATTATATAATAATGTCTCCGTAGTGCTTTTCAAAACACACGGTTTATTCATGTCTCTTAGTCTCTTGTATTTCATCATGGTATCAGAGCCTATTAACAAGAGACAATTCTTTCTTCTTCGTATTTTACCCGGTTGACCTACTGTCTTCCGGTGAAAAAAAAAAAAAATTTGGCAAACCGTGTTGTCACTCTGGTTTGCCTCTCACTTTTCAAAATTCGCCCGTAACCGCCTTGCCGCCACCGATTACCGTTTTTCCCGATCCGTTTCCCGCTGCTGCCCCGGTTTGCCTCTCACTTTTCAAAATTCGCCCGTAACCGCCTTGCCGCCACCGATTACCGTTTTTCCCGATCCGTTTCCCGCTGCTGCCCCAGAGCCTCTTTTTCCCGCTGCTGCCCCAACGCGACCGGCGGCTGATTCCGACCGTTTTTCTGCTGATCTACTCACCTCTCCTCACCCATTCCAGATCCGGCCTCTGTTTTACTTTCCGACTCACGGAAAACGGTGCTCCAGTGCAAGCAACCCCGATTGTTTGTGTCATTAAGCTATGGGAGACTCGTTTACTAAAGTTCCTCTTATCCCATGTGAAAAATTGACCGGATCAGCAAACTATAACATATGGGCGCGTGCTGTCGATATGTGGTTTCGTGGTCAGGGATATGAAGATCACCTAACCACACAATTGACTAATGTTGCCTCCGACAAACTTGCTAAATGGAAGAAAACAGATGCCTCTCTCCTTACCGTGTTATGGTTCTCCATAGCACCTAACCTCCAAGCACAGTATCAAGCCTTCTCCACTTGCTATGAAGTTTGGGAAAAGGCCAAGAAAGTCTTCTCCAACGACGTTCATTGTCTATACAGTGTCATCCTCAAACTCGACACACTAAAGATGGAAAATATGGATATACAAACCTATCTGAGTAACCTTGATGCTTTGAAAGCAAGTTACGTAACCCTCATGCCGTACGCAAAAGACGCAACAGCTCATGCCGAACAACAGAGTAAATTTTTCATGGTGATGGCACTTAAAGGACTACCATCCGAACTCGACTCTGTTCGTAACCAGATTTTATCAGGTACTACTGTTCCTAACTATGATGCAGTTAGTGAACAACTGTTGCGCTTGGCTACACCTCATGCGTTTGGTCCGGTTTCCCCTCCATCTACTGTTGCTACACCAGGTGACACTGCTGCCCTCGCATCTCTGGGCAACAATCAGAGTCGTCCTCGAGGAGGGTCATCCAACTCCAAACCTCGTCCCAAGTGTAACCGGCTTGGACATACTATCGACCGTTGTTGGAAACTACATGGAAAACCCCCACGCCAGGTAAATGCAGCTCAAAGTGATAACTCAGAAACTATGCAGACTTCACCTTCTATTCAGAACCCTACGCCAAGCTACGAAGATTTTCTCAGATGGTGTCAGACTAATCAGATCTCTGGTTCCACTGCTTCGGTTGCACACACTGGTAATTCATCTGTTTGCTTCTCTCAATCATCTCCTCTTGGTCCTTGGGTCCTTGACTCTGGTGCGTCTGATCATGTTACTGGTAATAAAGGTCTTTTTTCCTCCCTCTCTACCTCTGGTTTCTTGCCTATTATAACTGCAGCAAATGGTTCTCAAACCCTATCCCAAAGGATTGGTACTGTTCAAATTTTACCGTCTTTCTCTGTTACTTCTGCCCTTTATGTACCTAATTGCCCATTTAATTTACTGTCAGTCAGTCGTTTAACTCGTTCCCTTAATTGTTCTATCACCTTTACTAATAGTAATGTTACTCTGCAGGATCGGAGTTTGGGACAGACGATTGGCGTCGGATGTGAGTCTCAAGGCCTCTACTACTTCTCTACGTCATCTACCACATGCTCCACCACAGATTCTCCACTCATTATACATGCGCAGTTAGGTCATCCAGGTCTTCCCAAGCTACAAAAGTTGGTGCCCAGTTTATCTAAATTATCCACTTTACATTGCGAGTCTTGTCAGTTAGGGAAACATACTCGTAGTCACTTTTCCGATCGAGTCAATAAACGGGCTGCGTCCCCTTTTGCTTTAGTCCACTCCGATGTTTGGGGTCCCTCACGTACCGTGTCTACTTTTGAGTCTAGGTATTTTGTAACCTTTATTGATGATTTTTCACGTTGCACATGGTTATTTTTAATGAAGAACAGGTCTGAATTGTTTTCTATTTTTGAACAATTTTATCGAGAAATAAGAACCCAATTTGGTTTATCTATTCGTATCCTAAGAAGTGACAATGCACATGAATATTTATCCCAACAATTTCAAACATTTATATCATCCAATGGTATTTTGCACCAAATATCTTGCCCTCATACACCCCAACAAAACGGGGTAGCCGGACGCAAAAATCGGCACCTCGTAGAAACCACTCGGACACTACTTCTCCATGGTAATGTTCCTCTCCGATTTTGGGGAGATGCGGTGCTCACAGCATGTTATCTCATAAATCACATGCCCTCATCTATCCTTAATAATAAAATCCCTCATTCAATCCTGTTTCCAAACTCTCCACTCCACCCAATTCCTCCTCGAGTCTTCGGGTCAACGTGTTTTGTACACAATCTCTCCCCTGGTCTTGATAAACTATCAGCTCGATCACTAAAGTGTGTCTTTCTTGGCTATCATCGATCCCAAAAAGGTTATCGTTGCTACTCACATACTCTACAACGATACCTCGTATCCGCCGATGTTACCTTCTTCGAGTCTGTTCCATATTTCGAATCCAGCCAAGTAACTACAAAACCTCTATGGGAAAGTATTCCCACACCTCTTCCGGAAGTCCCATCTGTCATTATCCCCCATCATTCTAGGGAACCTGACCCACTAGTTACCCCTACGGTTGACCCCCCCACCCGCCCACTTCAAACATATCAGCGTCGTCACCCAAAGTTTGTCGTACCTGTCCCTGAAGTTGTACCTGTCCCTGTAGTCGTACCTGTCCCTGAAGTTGTACCTGTCCCTGAGGTCACTACGGACTCTCCTCCGACGCTCTCGCCATCACCGATTCGATCCTGCAACCTGAGTCTGATCTTCCGATTGCCCTTCGAAAAGGTATACGTCAAACACGAAATCCTTCTCCACATTATATTGATTTATGTTATCATCGTCTTTCCCCTTTGCAGTATACTTGTTTGTCTTCTTTGTCTTCTGTTTCTATTCCTAAAACTCCAGGTGAAGCATTATCTCACCCTGAGTGGAGGCAAGCAATGATTGATGAAATGTGTTCTCTTCAAAGCAGTGGTACCTGGGAACTGGTTCCTCTACCCCATGGAAAATCTTTAGTAGGTTGTCGTTGGCTTTATACAGTGAAGGTTGGTCCAGATGGCAAGATTGATCGATTTAAAGCTCGCTTAGTAGCCAAAGGATACACTCAAATTTTTGGGTTGGATTATGGTGATACCTTTTCACCTGTAGCCAAGATGGCATCTGTTTGACTTCTTCTAGCCATTGCAGCCATTCGACATTGGTCTCTTCATCAACTTGACATCAAAAATGCATTCTTACATGGCGATCTTGAAGAGGAAGTATATATGGAGCAACCACCTGGGTTTGTTGCTCAGGGGGAGTCATCGAATATGGTTTGTAGGCTACACAGGTCTCTTTATGGTCTTAAGCAATCTCCGAGAGCTTGGTTTGGCAGATTCAGCACTGTAGTACAACAGTTTGGTATGATCCATAGTGAAGCTGACCATTCTGTTTTTTATCGTCACTCACCCCAAGGGTGTATTTATCTTATTGTGTATGTAGATGACATTGTCATAACTGGTAGTGATCAGCAGGGAATACTCCAGTTGAAACAACATCTCTCGAAACAATTTCAGACAAAAGATCTTGGTAAACTCCGTTATTTCTTGGATATTGAAGTAGCCCAATCTAAAGATGGTTTGGTGATTTCTCAGCGGAAATATGCTATGGATATTTTGGAAGAAACAGGTTTGTTAAATGCTAAACCAGCCGATACTCCTATGGATCCAAGTGTTAAATTACTACCCAATCAGGGGGAGCCTCTATCTGACTCAGGAAGGTATAGGAGATTGGTTGGAAAGTTGAATTATCTCACAGTCACTCGTCCGGACATTTCTTTTGCAATCAGTGTGGTAAGCCAGTTTTTAAATTCCCCTTGTCAGGAACATATGGATGCTGTTATCCGGATTTTGAGATACATCAAATGTGCTCCAGGAAAAGGTCTTGTGTATGAGGATAAAAGACATACCCAGATAATTGGATACTCTGATGCTGATTGGGCAGGGTCACCCATTGATAGACGATCCACCTCTGGGTATTGTGTACTTGTTGGAGGAAACCTTATATCCTGGAAAAGTAAGAAACAAAATATAGTTGCAAGATCAAGCGCCGATGCAGAGTATAGAGCGATGGCAATGGCAACATGTGAACTTATTTGGTTAAAAAAGTTGCTCAAGGAACTTCAAATTGAAGAAGCAAGACCAATGACACTTATTTGTGATAATCAAGCTGCATTGCACATTGCTTCAAATCCAGTCTTTCATGAGAGGACCAAACATATTGAGATAGACTGTCACTTTGTCAGAGAGAAGATCGAGTCAGGCGACATCGTCACAAGCTTTGTCAACTCTAATGATCAATTGGCAGATGTGTTTACAAAATCCCTACGAAGCCCCAGAACTAACTATATATGTAACAAACTTGGTGCATTTGACTTATATGCTCAAGCTTGAGGGGGAGTGTTGATATTTGTAAATATATATATATATATATATATATATATATATATATATATATATATATATATATATATATATATATATATATATATATATATATATATATATATATATATATATATATATATATATATATAAGTGTTAAGAATATTTGTATATAGAATAGTCCCACATCGACTATATTATGTAATTAGGTGTAATCTATTATTATATAATAATGTCTCCGTAGTGCTTTTCAAAACACACAGTTTATTCATGTCTCTTAGTCTCTTGTATTTCATCAGATTTCATGGAAGTAAAAGAAATAACCTATTATTTCCCGTAGCTCCACTGAGGCAGAGTATCATGCCATGGCATCCACAATTTGTGAAATTCAATTACTCACCAACATTCTTCAAGAATTGTACATTCTTTTCACTCAACCATCCCTCATATATTATGATAATGCTTTTGCACGTCATATTGCCAATAACTCCTCATTTCATGAGTGCACTAAGCATATAGACTTAGATTGCCACCTTGTCAGAGAAAAACTCTAACTTGTTTTATTTTATCTACTACCTGTTTCTTCATCTCAACGAGTAACTGGTACTTTTACTAAGCCTTTTGACATAAAGCCTTTCAACTAAAATCTCTCTAAGCTTGGTGTCCACACCATCTACCCTCGAACTTATGGGGGGTATTAGAAACTTAACTACCACTATAAGAAAAAGCTTGTTTAACCAGGATTATTTGCTAGTTGAAAACCCCCCACTAAATGTATATGTTACTTTAGGCTTTTAAGGAATGAGTTTTTAAATTTTGAAATTGAGCATTAGCGAGGGACAACCCTTAACCAATATTTTTCATAGCTTTTGCGAGAGGCACCCATCGAACCTTTTGAGATTCTTCTGCTATTTGTCACATCACCGCTAGCGTGTGTCTGTGGCTTTAATGATGAAATTTGCATTTGCGAGGGGAAATCCCTAGCCACTATTTACCGCTGCGTTTGTAAGGGGCACAATATCGCACCTTTTGTGATTCTTCTGCACTTTGTCACATCACCCTGAGCGCATGTCAGTGACTTTAATTATGACATTGCATTTGCGAGGGGCTACCCCGAGCTAATGATGACCGTTTAGCCTGCGTGGAAAGCCCCTTCGCCAATTCCTGCATATATTCCCTTCAACGCTTCACTTTTTCCATTCCACCACCTCAGTGAAGTCCAACCTCAAACTTTCATTTTTCTCATTTTCACTTCCTTCTACCTCAATCCTTCATCCCTTTAAAACAATTTTTTGATCCTCAAATCTTCAACAATACATCTAATTGAAGGTAATTTAAAAAAAAAAAAAAATTATTGGTTTTCTCTTTGTTTTTTGTTTTTTTAGTTTGCATCAAATTCCTAATTGTATTTTTTTTTCATTTTCCATTTGTTTTTATAAAGATTTCAAATTTTGCAAGGAGATTCAAATCAAAAGTTTGTAGTTGTTTGATTTGATACACTTTATTTTCTCAACTTTTTTATTTTATTTAAAAATTTAGATGTATTGATATTTGTTGATGTTGGTGTGCTGTTAAGTGTTATTATGTGATATATTATGATTAAAAAAGTATAAATAACATTTCGGAAAAAAAACTTATACTATTTTTAAAATACTTATTTTATATATTGTTTTTAATAATATTTTCGAAATTATTTTAGAAATAATACTTTAAAAAATATTACACTTAAATTACATATTGTTTTAGTTTATAAACTGTCTTTATAAATATTTAGTATTTTAGAAATAACACTTAAAATTTATTTTAGAAATCATATACCATTTTATTTTTAGAAATTACTATTTTAATTAAAATTTAGTATTATTTTAGTAAATTTCCCAAAATAATACTTAATTAATTTTTTAACTTGTTAATTTGTGTTTCTTTGGTCAATTTTTTTAGTTCCTAATAGTGGCTAGCTAATAGTGCAAAAAAATTTTGGGCTTAGTTGAGTGAGTTCAGAATGAAAAGTATCTCTGCTAACCATGCTTTGTTGGAGAAAGTTTTACTCATGAGGTTTCAATAGGTGCATTTCATGCACTTGCTAGAAATATATTGTTAGTTGCTTCTATTGGAAATGACGGGTCTACCCCTGGAAGTGTTGTTAATGTTGCCCCTTGGGTGTTTATTGTTGTTGCTAGTACATTAGATAGAGATTTCAGCAGTTCTATTACCATTGATAACAAAATTCACGGTATTATATACACTTGATCCTTCAAAAGTGAAGGGTAAAATAGTGGCATGTGTGAGAAAAGGGAAAATAAAATAAGTTGCAGAGGGTCAAGAAGGTTTATCTATAGGTGCAAAGGGAGTCATTTTGAGAAATCAACCTCAAATTGAAGTATCCTTACATGTCTATTTGAACTTAAGACTGATATAAGATCAAGAGTTCTAATTTACTTTAGACAAATTTTCTATTACTAATCAATTCAAATTCGGTTGAGGTATCTAACACATGCGTCATGAATTGGTCTGTTCGACAAAGATAATTGAATGTCTAGAACCATTAGTTGAACTTGTCTCGACTTTTCTCTGAACATCAGTATGGACAGGTTTAAGGTTTGACCGGTATATAATATAAATTTGAGGGATTGATTAGTATGTCCAAAGCCAATAACATACTCATTTGTTGTTTCATTCATAAACAAATTTACATAAGGCTTGGCTCATCTGTTGCGTTTCGTTACCAAATGACATACAAGTTTAGTTTAATTTTTTTAAATTTACCATGAAGAAAAGATTTTAAGACCTTTGACTCGATAAATTAGTAATACATAAATTTAATTAATTTATTTTAATTTTGAAATAATATTAGCGGCAAATTATGATTTTCCTGCGGATATACCTGGAACTTTACCTGCTGAATAACTACAGATATTTCTAGCGGTATTTTCGGAGAATTTACCTGCAGATTTTCCTGCCGACTGAAGGTTTTAGTTGGGAACCAATAACAGCAGAAGAAAAAACCACACAAAAACTATTTCCGGCCGATTTTTAGCTTAAATACACGGGAAGATAGAGTATTTCTAATAGTAAAACATGACACTTAAAAATTATTTTAGAAATATTAAGTATTATGTGATATATAATAAAATATTTTTTTAATTTAATATTATATACTATTTTAAATAAAATACTGTACTATAATAAAATATTGTTTTTATAAAGTATACAATAATGTACTATAATAGATAATATGTATTGTATTATAACAAATACTATATAATATGTATTATAATATATATTGTATTATAATAAATACTGTTATTATAAAGTATTTTCAAAATAATACTTAAAGGAAATAATATAAATAATATTTTGAAAATAAGAAAACAATATAAAAATTATATATATATATATATATATATATATATATATATATATATATATATATATATATATATATATATATATATATATATATATATATATATATATATATATATATATATATATATATATATATTATTTAGTAATATATTTTAGGTAAAATATCCTTCTTGGTCCCTTAACTATATCTTGGGGTTCATTTTGGTCCCTTAACTTTAAAAAGTTATATATTGGTCCCTTAACTCTTCAAACGTTCTATATTAGTCCTTTTTGACCTATTAGCAACGAAAAAAATAAAAAAACCGTCGCTAATAGGTCAAAAAGGACTAATATGAAACATTTGAAGAGTTAAGGGACCAATATGGAACTTTTTAAAGTTAAGGGACCAAAATAAACACCGAGGTATACTTAAGGGACCAAGAAGGATATTTTGCCTATATTTTAGTATTATTTTAATAATATATTTTAGTTTAGCAATATGTTTTAAGTGTATATTATTTAAATGTATATTTATTTAGAAAAAATATATGTTTTATTGGAACAAATATTTATAAGTGTATATATGTTTAGAATAAGTGAATAATATAATATATATTCTATTTTTCAAAAAAACAACAAGGAGGCAAATATATGTTAGTCATCTCTCTTTTAAAAAAATATATATATATATATATATATATATATATATATATATATATATATATATATATATATATATATATATATATATATATATATATATATATATATATATATATATATATATATATATATATATATGTATATATATATATATATATATATATATGTTATTTATATGATATTATCGATAAAAAATTTAAGAATTATTGATAGATCAACCCCATATTATTTATTAATTTAAACATGAACAATGTTGTATTTGTGCAATATGGAATATTATCAATTTTATCGTGGTTGGATGTATGATAGAATGTTTCCAAAAAGACGTAGGCAAAAAACATATTTTAAGGAGGGAGTTGTCGGGTTTCTCAATATGCGTTTGCTCAAGAATATTGTCAAAACGAAGTATGGGTAAGATGTATGTGTTTAAAGGGTGGTTGCAGAAATATAATTAGTGAACCAAGTGAAGTAAAACATCACTTGGAAAGAGTGGGTTTTAGGCCATATTATTGGGTTTGGACATTTAATAAAAACCGCCAAAGATGCATATAAAGAATTATAGTGGTCAAACACATATTGGACCAAAGATAAATAGAGATGTTTCAAGAAGTCAATCACATATGCAATACCATGAACATTTTAATATAGTAGATGATATTTGGGGTGAATGTGGCTTATGATGAACTTCAAGACTTTGATGCGGAAGATCTTTCAAATGAGAAAGCGCAAAAGTTTTATCAGTTGTTGAAAGAAATAAATATACCATTATTTGAGGGGTCTTTGGACTCTAGCTATCAATGTGTGTGAGGCTCTCAGCTGCAAAGTCAAATTGAAATGTCTCTGATCAGTGTTTGGAATTATTTGCAAAAATGATGTTCTACGCGACACCTGTGAAAGAAAACATGCCTACAAGTTAAAATGATGCAAAGAGGATAATGTCGAAGTTAGGACTAGAAGTAAAAAGATTGATTGTTGCATTGGAGGTTGCATGTTGTTTTATGACAATGAATTTGGTACAAATGACGAGACATTGGAGGAATGTAAGTTTTGTAAGAGTTCAGGATATCTAGTTTGCAATAAAGACGTTGATCGAAATCAAAAATGAGTTGTAGTGAAGTCCATGTTCTATCTACCAATAATACCTAGGTTGCAAAGAATGTTTGCTTCAATCCATAGTGCAAGGCAAATGACATGGCATCATACAAACACAATTAGTTCAGGAGAATTAACTCCTTGTTATTATTGGACAATTCTCATGAAATTGTAATCCAAAACTTCTACCTGGATGATCCTCAACCATGAATCATCTGAATTCAGCATGGCTTGATACCTTTAGAATGAAGCACACTCTTCTTTATTTGACCAAGATTAGTCCAAACTTACTTGAATCTCAAACATCACTGCACACACACACACACACACCTGACTTGACAACCTTGAATGAGTCTTGATTCTTCCTTGCAAGGACATGAACTTAGACAACAAAAATGAAAACAAAAGGCACATATTTTTGGATTTTTGAATGCAAGATAGTTAGATGATATGCTAATGATATGATGCACAAATGATGAGAATGTTAAGAGAATGCTAGGGTAAAAATGAGGGTATGCCACATATTCTAATTATTTTGGTTGGTTATAGTTTATTGGGCTTTAGACACTTAGTTTGTTTCAGCCTAGTGCCTATATATATGACACGATATTTTAACTTGTCACCCCCACATTTATTATACCTGGCACCCCCATAATTTCAAAATTGTAAAAATGTCCTTGCTATTATTTACTAACAAAAATTTACTTTTCTTCAAAAAAATTTACTCTTACTAACATCCCAAAAAAAAAATTCTAGTAGTACAAACGAAACTTTCGATACACATTTTTTTCGTTTTCTAGAAAATCTCGCATTTGTACCGAACTCTTGAAAATTTTCGGTGAAAAAATACCGAAAATTTTAAAAAAAACTGATATTTTCTTGGGAAATCTTAAACCCATTCCGAAAAAAAACAAAAACTTCTACAAATTTAACATTTTTCGGAATACCAGAAATTTCAAAGTTTTCGGTAATATCGAAAATTTTGCCTGCACTCCAAATTTATGATAGGAGTGCAGAAAACAAGAAATAAATATATTCGTGTAGTCCAGAGCCGAAAAGATCATCTACAAATTCGTGTGCAGATTTTACGCAATTCTTCGCCACTGACACAATATGCTTTCTATGTAACAAATTGAATTTAAATATTTTCCCGCCTCTATATGATATTGATAGTCTACTTTTTATATTATATAAATGACAAATATTTGAGTCTCAATCTGAAGTATTAGCATGAGCACATAATATTGGCAAACAACATGGTATTATTGTTGTGATTGTTCGTTTTGATACTGCAAATGACAAGCGAGGTAGGAAAGATAAATTGATTTTGGATTGTGAGAGAGGAGAAAATTATAAAAGGAAGAATGCATTTGAGAGCAGTTAATCTTCAGAGGGAATTTATAGTATCAAAGTGAAATGTCTTTTTAGGTTGAGATCTATGCCGAGTGGTAGCGGTTGGAAGGTGATAATTAGGTGTGGGTTGCACAATCATAGACTATCTAAGGATTTAGAAGGTCGTGACATAATAGGTCATCTAAAAGTTCATTAAAGACAATTTGTGAATGATATGACGAAGTACAACATGACTCCATGGTACATAGTTGCTGCTTTAAAAGACAAAGATCCATAAAACCTCACTAGTATTATCCAGGGGTATAAAGCTAGAGCTACATACCAGTGTGTTATCGAGTCTTATTCATAGAGAGAAATGCACGTGCTGGACTAGAAGTAGGGAATACTCAAATGTTGTTGTTGATATCTTCTGGACATATCCTGATTCAGTGATTGAATATGTTTCATTTGGTGTTGATTTTTGATTGTAAATACAAGACAAATAGGTAATGTGCATTATGATCATACTTTAATATCTTTTTGACATACTTTGATTTATCAAATTTTTTATTATGTGCATCGTGATCATACAAGTACCAGCTACCACTGATTGATACTGTTGATGTTACGTCAATAAAATTGACGTTTTCAGTAGGTTTTTCCTATTTGGAACATGAAAGGGAGGAGAACTTCAAATGGACATTGGGGAAGCTCAAAAAGTTGTTTACTTCCGAGAAATTGCTACTGAAGGTTATAGTGACGGACCTAGAACTTGTGTTGATGAATGTCATGGAAGTTATGTTTCCAAATTCAACTCAACTGTTGTGTTCGTTCCATTATTCAAAAAAAGTTAGCATGAAATGTAAAGAGTATGTCAGATCAAAAAGACAAGAACATGTCATGGATCTATGGAACAACATTATGTATGCTAATAGAGAAATTGAATTTCTCGCACACTTGAAGTACTTTGAGACTGTTTGTGCTTATATTCTTTTATTTGTTAAGCATGTGAGTGAAACATGGTTGACACCTTATAAAGAAAGATTTGTTGCTTCTTGGACTAACACAATCACTCATTTAGGTAACACAACAACGAACACGTACACATATGTCATTTTGATGTTATTACATTACTAAATATAATTTAACATATATTTCTAATTATGGTTTTTAGGATGGACTATGCTCATTGGAGACTAAAAACCATGTTGACTACAAGCCGGGGGGATTTATACCAAAGTTGAGATGATGTGGACACCATGTTGAAGTTGCAACTAAGTTTAATCAGGGTCTTGTTTTAAAAAAGTATTGTCAACATTGAGCATCGGTATAACACTCTATTTTATACCAACTTGCACGGTTTTGTTTCAAGACAGTGTATACAAGACATTGGAAAAGAATTAGAAAGGGTAAAAATTATCGGTGCAAGCAAAAATGCTTGTAGTTGTTTCATTAGAAGAACACATGGGTTACCCTATGTCTGTCAACTTGCCGGTTTCCAAATACAAGGCAATCTTGTTCCTTTAGAACTAATTCATATTTTTTGGAAGAAATTACACATTCAAGAGCATGATATCATACATGAAGAAAGTGGTACACAATTGGATTTAGAAGCATAATGTGAAGAGTTGAAGACACATTTTAGTACTTTGGATATTGTAGGCCAGAGGGTGTTGGAAGAAAAAGGTTCGGAAACAAACACATCTATTTATAACTTCTATGTGTCCACTATCGGTGAAGTACAAGCCAGAGAGGGGGAATAAAAGGAGTAAAAAGAGTGAAAAGAGTTATAAGCATCATGATCCTTCACAATAGGAGTATGGTGAGGGTTCGAATGAGAGTCAGACTACCAAGAGATAAGCGGAAGTCAACTGTCAAGTATGTCGGGTCAAAGTCAACCGTCCACTGCAACTTCGAGTCATCTTTACTTGTCTTAATTTCCTGTTTTCTTGCACTCATACATTGTTGATGTGGGTGACGATAGAAATTGTGGTTTTTGGGCTATTTCAACTTTACTTAGATAGGGCGAAGAGTCATAACATTTGATTCAGACTCGGTTAGATACTCAAGTTCATCAACACTCTCAACTATTTTCCAATTTGTTCTATGACACTGTCTTTGAAGTTAGGAATGCATTACGAGTAGAACATTTAGGTGTGCATGGTACTGATAAATGCATGACGATTTCTAATATGTGTTACCTTATGGCTTGTAGATACAATATCGTGTCAAAGAGACTTAGCATTACCTTTTTCCCTCTCACCTTATCTCCACCTATATATACGAATAGACATAAAATCATTGTTGTTGATTTTGTCAACAACAATCATTGAGTTTAGATAAAGTTGAAACTTGATAGTCCATTGCCTCTCGTCATTGACCGTTGAAGACAGAACTGTACTGAAGATGCAAAAGCATGAGAATCAGCATATGTATGACGAATTAGGCATTGGGAAGATGAAGTTAGGAAGTCATCCTAATTTGTTTTGTAATCTTATATGTAGCACAATATATATATATATATATATATATATATATATATATATATATATATATATATATATATATATATATATATATATATATATATATATATATATATATATATATATATATATAAAGTGGTTTTTTTTATCGAAACAGTTATGCAGGTTTATGTGAAAAATACTAAAAATTTAAACATTTTTTGAAATTCTAAACACATACAAAATTATAAGTTTCTGAAATATTGTGACATTTTACGGAAATTTTATAATTTTCGATAAATCTTAACTATAAATTTTATAATTTTCGATAAAACACTTTAGATCTCTACTATAACTTTTATAATTTTTGGTGTGTTTTTTTTTTCCAAAAATTCTACATTCACAATACATATGTGTCTTTGTTGCGGTAAAAAAATATTTTTCAATACAAAATTACAAATTTCCAATAAAATCTATAAATTAAAAAAAATCATAATTTATAAAAAAGCATGATAATAAAAGTATTCTAAATAGAGTTTAGATATAAACATAGGAGTAAGAATTTAAAATCTCATAAGCTAATTGGTCTCTTACCCTTGTACATTTCATTCTCATGATTCATTAATTTCATTTAGTCCAATGCGTCTTCCACTCAATATTCACTTGTAATAAACAGAAGACAACCAAAACTACTAAAATCGTTAAACATGCGTTTATTTATTTATTTTTATTTATAGGATTATTATTTCAATGGTATATATTTTAATTAATATCTATTTAATATGCACAAATTATTAAACATGTGAGCATTGCTTATCATTAGTCCATCTATTCTCGACTATGAGCATTGCTTATCATTTATTCATTTAACAAATGTGTGTTCTAAAACATACTAATAAAAGAGAAATAAAATATTAAATTCAAAAATTTTATTGTTAATTTATTTATTACTTTTATTTATTAAGTACAATTTAGTAGTTATAATTCTTAAGGTGAAAAACAGAGAGATATGGTAGATTTGAATTCATATTTATGTATATAATATTTTTACATAATTATTAACTAAACTGATAATTTATTTATTGTTAATAATTGGTCAAATCACTTTCATTTATGAAGATTATAATACAATATATGATATTGACCCTAGAACACTACTTAACTTTTTATGACACTAAAGCTTTTAGAGGAAAGGCACCCTCATCATTCTCTGCATAGTTGGTGATTAGCTGTGATCTACTTTGTTTCTAAAAATAACATAGACCCTAATTAAGGAATTTGGTCTTGCTTTTTGTGACCAAATATACCATTTTGTTCACCAATACTATATTGGTTTGAGTTTTCTTTCTACGCGGAAAAAAGTCTAAATATAATTAGTTAATTTGTCTCACTTATTTAAGTGGAGATGATTAATTTATAGTTGAGAGAGATAGAGAAAAAAAATAAAGATTCAAAAGATAAAAAAGAGGAGAGAAATTCATTTCTGTTTTTCTGCAATATATATATATATATATATATATATATATATATATATATATATATATATATATATATATCAGTCTTATTAAATTGACAATTTCCGATTCGTTAACCGTTTGATCGAGTTCAAATTTTATAGATAGGTTCGTAACTCATATATCTAACTTTTGACCGTTCAGAATTTTAATACAAAGTCTGAGGTGAAAGTTATTTGTTTCGCACTGAAACTGTAATTTTAGAAAAAAATCCAGCTTTTGATTCTTATTTGTAATCTAGTTTGCTTTGTGATTTGCGGTTGTTTGCACTAGTTTGTGAATCACTTTAAGACTCTTTTGTACCCTTAATTGATTATAGTAGAGTTATTACTTTGGTCTGGACGAATCGTGATTTTTACTCACATATTTAGGGATTTTCCACGTTAAAAATATCGGTGTTCTTTTGTGTCTTTATTTGTTCGATTTGTCGTCTTATATTTATTTTTTATCCTCAAGATTCCTACAAGTTTGAGGAAGTTTTATATCCACTGTGTATTGGTCTATTATTGTGTCTTAATTTCTCATCAGAGTGACATTAGAGCTATTTGGTTCTAATTATCATTTATGGAAGGGCAAGATAAAAGGCTTACTATTTATGAAGAAATTGCATTTACCAATTTTTAGTTCTGCAAAGCCAGATTCTGTGTCTGATGAAGAATGAGAGTTTGAACATCAGCAGGTATGTGGTTTTATTCGACAATATGTAAAAGATAATGTTTATAATCATATTGCTAATGAGACACATGCAAAAACTTTGTGGGAAAAGATAGACTCATTATATGCCTCTAAATCAGGGAATACTAAATTGTTCTTATTGAATAACTTCATAAGTTTGAAGTATAAAGAGGGGACTTCTATTTCAGATCACTTGAGTGAATTCAAGGCCTCCTTGATCAGATGTCAGGAATGAGTATCAAATTTGATGATGAGCTTTTGGGACTATTTCTATTGCTATCTTTACCAGAGTCTTGGGAGATATTTTGAGTTTCTATCATAAGTTCTGCTCCTAGAGGTGTTGTTTCTTTGGAAACTGATGGGCTAGAGACGTGTCTACTTATGCGTCTAGCGGTATCTTACTGCAAGTGCACAGCCTATCGAAGTAATATTTAAGATTATCGATCCACAGGGATTCTATCGTTACTTAGTGCTAGATGAACTTCTAGTTTAGCTAAGGCGAATAGTTGTCACGATTGTTGTTGGTTTTCTAAGACTATTGAAGGCGGAATTAAATTCAAGTTTTTAATAAAATAATACTAAAACGGTCGGTATGTAATTATACTAACTTAGGTGGGTCAATCTAACCTAGGCTTATAAAGATGTTCACTTAATCTATTCGGTAGAGATTACTAGTTTGAATACCCTCAACTCACACTCTCGTGGTCTTGAATCAGATCTTATCCCTAAAGCCCTATGCCTGCTCTCGCTAGCCCATAAGTGTTTAGAGGTAATTTTTGGAAACTAAATAATTCTAATTTATCTTAAAGCGCTCTCGCTGTATTTAATTTAAATGTCTAACTTTAGCTATCTGGTTAAAATCTCACACTCTCGTGGTCTTGACCCAACCTAATACCCTTTTCTTACTCTCGTAACAAAAAGGTCGAATTTAATTAAAAAGTATCAGCCAGAATGTTAAGCGATTAATTATTTTAGCCCATGGTTATATTTTACCGGTTAAGTTAGTTATAACTACATACCGCCCTAAGGTATTTAGCTACTCATCGAGGTTAAATCAGACTCAGAGTTAATTATTAGCTTACTAATGGCAGAAAAATAAATAGACATTATAAATAAATTAAATTGCAATAACTGAAAAACCTGATTAACAAATATCTGAGTAGACTCCTTCTTCCACAGACCGGAAGGCTTGGAGTAGGCGGAAATAAAAATTAAAACGAATGCTGAAGGCTGGAAACAAATAAAAGTATAACAATTCCCTAATGTTGGAAATTGTTACACGGTTGGTTTGGATACAAATAAAATAAGGCAGAAAATAAAATGCTGGAATAATAATTCTGATGGTAAGGTAATTCGGCAGAGCTTCCGCAGGAAATTTGGATACTGAAGTCTGTCCTTGAGTTCTCCTGAGCTGGTACTATTTATAGAGCTTCCAATGGGCTGGTGCCTTGGTCTTTTGCTTCTTGGGCTTTGCTGAAGTGGTTGAGAAAATGTTGGAAAGTGGCAGCAAAAATGGGAGAAGTCGTCCTCACGTGCTGCCTTGAGGAGAATTACTAGGAGGAGTGGTATTCAGTGGTGGCTTGACGTAGTCTGAGTCAAAACCAAGTTTTATCCTTGTCACGGGCGTGACAAGGTCTTCACGCTCGTTATTTGATGATTTCAAGTGTCACGGTCGTGACTGCTTCCTCACGGTCGTGATGGCCCAAAGTAAGGTGTCACGGTCGTGACACCCTTGTAACGACCGTGGCCGTAACAAATTATGCAGACTTTTTGCAGGCTTCTGTCTTGCTTCATTTCTTGTGGTTTCTTTCGTTCCTTTCTTCTTAATTCATGATTCGGCCTCACATAACGATGTACCTGCAAAATAGTAAGAAAAACTCGAGAAATCGAGCGTCAAAATGGTGAATGCGCGATAAAACGTCAATGAAATCTAGCGATATAATCGATGCGTTTTCTCGTCATCAAACTTCCCCAAACTTAAACCTTTGCTTGTCCTCAAGCAAATAGTCGGTTGAAAATCGGCGGACAAGATTTTATTCGCGCATACTCATAACAAACCGTCCGGTGGATCGTTTTGTCGGATAGTCCGGTATTTTGATAGAACACTACCGATACTCTAATGACACAAGCAACAAGCTATGTCGTCGACTTCCCGTCAAGCGAAACAATCGGCAATCACATTACGATTTCACCTAGAGTTTTTCGATCTTATTTCGCCCGGTTTCGTTCTAGCGCAGTCACATTAAGCCCTTTGCCTTCGCACGCACGTAGTGGAGTAGCCGGTTAGCGATTTTGATCCTTTTCTTAGCACGGGGTCTGGTACACGAGTGTGGTAACCCTTCATGTTTTATCCGATTCGGAGGTTGTGGGGGATCGAGCCGTAGCACGCCCTACCGAGTTCAGAACCAGTACCTCTGAACCAACTCGAAACGGATTCCTTCTCATGTTTCTCGTTTCTTATCTGCGACCGTGTACTTTGGTGCAATTTCTTTTCATTTTGCATTTGAGATACGAAGGATCATTATTGATTAGGCGTCAAACGCTTATATTCATCGGCTCCCCACGCGGTTTGTGTCCAGACGGTGCTGACTGCTAGTATAAACTACTGGGGGTTACTTTTGAACTGAAACTAAAGGTGCACTCGCAATGGTGATCGGGATGGAATTTCTTAAGCAGGGGGTCGAAGATGTCAAGATTGTATTGGTCCTGTTTAATCGTTCCCGGCTTCGTAATTACGAACCATTCGGTGGTAAGTCGGGTAATGCGAGTAATTAAAGATTTTTCTAGTATAGCTTAATAATCGGGGAAAGCTCGAAATTAAGAAAATAGCGCACAGATTTGCTCATTACATTGATTTTGCTGAAAGGAATACAACGGAATTGAAAGTATACTGAAATGAAAAGTACCTCTCCCACACTATATCAGACATTGCCCTCAATGTTGTGATATAAATGCGGTACAAATACAGTACAAGACTAAAAATGAAAAACAACATAAGAGTAAACTACTGCTGCTGAGGACCGCGGGCTCGGCCTCTGGTGCGAGAGCGGCGTCTGGAGGGAGTCGCGTCCTGTTTAGGCGGATGGTTCCCAGACGGGTGCACCTGTCCAGTTGGTACCTAAGTCCTAAGGCATCAGCAATCATGGTTACAAGACCTCCTACCGCTATAGGTAATTCAGGTTCTTCTTGGATGCGGGTGAAGGTTTGCATCATGAAAGGTACACCATTAACACACTGTCCAGTATTGAAACATGACATAATAAATAATTCATCCTTAGAGACTCCGGTAATGTTTTCTTCTTTTCCAAAGAAGGTATGGGCGAGGAATTTGTGGAAGTAACGGAGGGCAGGATTATGGATCTCATCATTGTTCATGTCATTTGGTTCAGGGTGGTAGTTTCCGGTCAGAGTTCCCCAAAAGAAATCTAGCTCCACATCCATCAATTCTACCTGTGTGGTAGTATAGGCAAAAGGTCCACTAGGGAATCCTAACAGGTCAGCTAGTTCTTTATGGTTAAAGTCGTATTCTATTCCAAATAGGCGGAAACTAATGAATCCTTTCCTAGACCCAAAACCGCGCTCAGGTAGGTAAAGTAGGGAACTAAGGAACTCAAGGGTGAGCTCACGGTAAGTCGCAAACTTGTGTTGGATCATTGCATTCTCCCATCCGAGTCGGTTGAACAAGTACATGACACTATCATGTATACCTAAGGTTTCCATAGTCCTATCATTTGGGTACAGGGTCAAATCCATTTGCCTCTGTGATAACTCTTCGAACTTTATTCTTTGGTTCCTACCTCTAAATTTGGTTTCCATATAGTTAATTGGTTGGTTAGCCATGGTCAGTGAAAATACGGTGGAAACAAATCAGTGGAAAAGACTTTAGAAAATCTGTAAAAAGTGATTTAGGATAAAAATAAGAAAATGAAATGCTAAAATGTAATGGCGATAATAGTAATGTAAAATAAAACTAACAAAACAATTTAAACAAATAGTAATAACGATAATTAAAAATGCTCAAAAAGAAAAGGATAGTTAAAATACGTAAATGGGTTGCCTCCCACTAAGCGCTGTTTTTATTGTCAAAAGCCTGACGTAATACCTTGGTTTAGATTAATCAGGGGGATTAGTGGACAATTCTAAAAGCTTTAGATTATTCGCATAACCTCTATTTTCAACTTTGTGATAGTGTTTCAGACGTTGTCCGTTTACTATGAATGGTTCACTATCCTTACCCTTAATTTCTATTGCTCCACTTGGGAACACTTTAGTTATATCAAAGGGTCCTGACCATCTAGACTTTAATTTTCCAGGAAAGAGCCTAAGTCTTGAATTAAAGAGGAGTACAACGTCTCCCACACTGAATTCTTTCCTAGATAGGCGTTTATCATGCCATCGCTTGGTTCTTTCCTTATATAGCTTAGCATTTTCATATGCATCTAACCTTAATTCTTCTAATTCGTTAATGTCTAGGATTCGCTTTTCTCCTGCAGCATTATAGTTTAGATTGAGAGTTTTGATCGCCCAATAAGCTTTGTGTTCTAGTTCTACTGGGAGGTGACAAGATTTTCCATAAACTAGTTTGAAAGGTGTAGTACCTATGGGAGTCTTGTAAGCGGTCCTATAAGCCCATAGAGCTTCATTAAGTTTAGATGACCAATCTTTCCGAGATATGGCGACAGTCTTTTCTAAGATTTGTTTAATCTCTCTGTTCGAGACTTCGACCTGTCCACTTGTTTGTGGGTGATATGGTGTAGCCACACGGTGTCTCACTCCATACTTAGATAGTAATTTGTCAAAGATTTTTGAAATGAAGTGCGAGCCACCGTCACTTATGACGAGTCGAGGTACACCAAATCTGGGAAAGATTATGTTTTTGAAAAGCTTTATTACTACTCGTGCATCGTTTGTAGGAGAAGCTATGGCTTCGATCCATTTCGAGACATAGTCAACAGCTACGAGTATGTAATTATTACCGAAAGATGATGGGAATGGTCCCATGAAATCTATTCCCCAGACGTCGAAGATTTCTACTTCCAAAATTCCCTTTTGGGGCATTTCATCTCTTCTTGAAATATTGCCGGTGCGTTGACACCGATCGCAACTTATAACAGCGATGTGGACATCCTTCCATAGATTAGGCCAGTATAAGCCGGCTTGCAAGATTTTTGCACAGGTCTTGGAAGTGCTCGCATGTTCACCATAAGGAGATGAATGACATTGGGCAATGACATCTTCTATTTCTTCTTCGGGAATACATCGGCGAAAGATTCCATCTGGTCCTCTTTTGAACAGTAATGGTTCATCCCAATAGTACTGTTTCAGGTTATGAAAGAACTTCTTTTTCTGCTGATAGGTTAGATCGGGTGGAAGAGCTCCTGCGGCTAGGTAGTTGACAATGTCAGCGTACCATGGCAGTCCTACAGTTGTCTGTATTGTTTCCACGGGTTCTGGTTCATTTATATCTAACTGCGCTAGGTTGCTTCCGATTTGTGCTATCAGCTGTTCATACGGAAAATCATCGTTAATCGGCACTTGTTCGGGCTTAATACCTTCTATTCTAGATAAATGGTCTGCTACGACGTTTTCAGTACCTTTTTTGTCTTTTATTTCTAGATCAAACTCTTGTAAGAGTAAAATCCATCTTAAGAGTCTTGGTTTAGCATCTTTCTTAGTTAATAGATATCGGATAGCAGCATGGTCTGTGTAAATGATTATTTTCGCTCCGACTAGGTAAGAGCGGAATTTGTCAAGCGCAAAGACAACTGCTAGCAATTCTTTTTCTGTAGTGGCGTAGTTCATCTGGGCAGAATCCAAGGTTCTACTGGCATAGTAAATTGCATGGAGTTTCTTTTCTTTTCTCTGACCCAGGACGGCACCTACAGCATAGTCACTCGCATCGCACATGATCTCGAAAGGTAATCTCCAGTCAGGGGGTTGCATGATTGGTGCGGTGATGAGGGCTGTTTTTAGAGTTTCGAATGCTTTAAGACAATCTTCATTGAATATGAACTCAGCGTCTTTCATTAATAAACCAGTAAGAGGTTTAGTAATTTTCGAGAAATCTTTGATGAATCGTCGGTAAAAACCGGCGTGTCCTAAAAAGCTTCGTATTTCTCGAACGGTTTTAGGAGGTTGAAGATCTTTTATTACTTCAATCTTAGCCTTATCAACTTCAATTCCCTTATCTGATATTACATGACCTAATACTATTCCTTCGTTGACCATAAAATGACATTTCTCCCAGTTAAGCACGAGATTCACTTTTACACATCTCTCTAATACCATTTCTAAGTTCGATAAGCATCCTTCAAAACTTTGCCCGCATACAGAGAAGTCGTCCATGAACACTTCCATGATGTTGTCTATAAAATCTGCGAAGATTGACATCATACATCTTTGAAAGGTTGCAGGAGCGTTGCACAATCCAAAGGGCATTCGCCTGTAAGCGAATGTTCCATAAGGACATGTGAATGTAGTCTTCTCTTGATCATCAGGATGGATAGGGATTTGGAAAAATCCTGAGTAACCGTCAAGATAACAGAAGTAAGAATGCTTGGCTAATCGTTCTAACATTTGATCTATGAAAGGTAGTGGGAAATGATCTTTTCGAGTGGCTTTGTTTAGTTTACGATAATCTATGCACACTCTATATCCCGTCACTACTCTTTGCGATATCGATTCGCCTTGAGCGTTTTTCACAACAGTGATACCTCCTTTCTTTGGCACTACATGTATTGGACTAACCCATTCACTATCAGAGATTGGATATATTATCCCGGCATCTAATAATTTCTTGACTTCTTCCTTTACTACAGTGTTAAGGGTTGGGTTAATTCTTCTCTGAGATTCTCTGGAGGTTCTGCAATCTTCTTCAAGCAGAATGCGATGCATGCAAACTGAAGGACATATACCTTTGAGATCAGATATGTTATATCCTAATGCAGTTGGATATTTCTTCAAGACATCTAAAAGTTTCTTTGTCTCTATAGTTCCTAAACTGGAATTTACTATAACTGGTCTTTTACATTCAACGTCTAAGAATTCGTACCTTAGGTTATTAGGTAAAGTTTTTAATCCTAATGTAGGTTTATCTTTACTTGGCATGGGATCCGGTGTAAGTGCTAAACTTTCGCTTAGACTATCATCCTGATACGGTTTTTGCCAATTATCATCTTCGAGAATTGGAGGGATTTGAATTTTCATTATTTCAGAATAAGTGGTCTCCTCCAGTTCCATTTCTCTTACGCATTCGTCAATTACGTCCATTAGATAGCATGTATCCTCTATAGCTGGTGATTGTAAGAATTGTGTTAAAACAAATTCGACTTTCTCTTCACCTACTTCAAAGGTTAGCTTCCCTCTTTTACGTCTATTATGGCTCCGGCGGTAGCTAAGAATGGTCTTCCTAGTATGATAGGTGTAGTGGAGTCTTCAGAGATGTCCATGATTATAAAATCAGTAGGAATGTAGAATTGTCCTATACGTACTGGGACGTTTTCTAGTATGCCTACAGGATATTTAACAGAGCGATCGGCTAGTTGAACAGACATTTTAGTTGGTCTTAGGTCTCCCATGTCTAGCCTTTTGCAAATCGTTAAGGGCATAACACTGATACTGGCTCCTAAATCGCATAGAGCTTTGTCAATGACGAATTTTCCTATTACACAGGGTATAGAGAAACTTCCTGGATCTTTTAGCTTAGGAGGCATGTTATTCTGAATTATGGCGCTACACTCGGCAGTAAGTGTAACTGTTCCGTTATCCTCTATCTTCTTCTTATTGGATAAGATTTCTTTTAGAAACTTGGCATACGAGGGTATTTGGGTAATTGCTTCTGTAAACGGAATAGTAATATTCAACTGTTTCAGAAGTTCGACAAATTTCTTAAATTGACCCGTCGTCTTGGAACTTATTAGTCTTTGAGGGTACGGAATTGGTGGTTTATAGGGTGGTGGAGGCACATAAGGTTGTTCTTTCTCCACTACCTCTTGACTTTCATCTTCCTTTTCTTCTGGATCATTCACCACTTCAGTCGGTTTATCCGGTTTTTGGTACATGGTTGGATTGTCAAGTCTTGGATCGGTAGGTCCGTCAAGTTCCTTGCCACTTCTTAATATTACAGCGTTAGCATGTCCTTTCGGGTTAGGTTGAGGTTGTCCAGGGAATACTCCAGCTGGTGCAGCAGTAGGTGCTTGTTGTTGAGCTACTTGTGAAATCTGAGTTTCAAGCATTTTGTTATGTGTAGCTAATGCATCTACTTTGCTCACTAATTGTTTAATCTGCTCACTAGTGTGAATGTTTTGGTTTAAGAAGTCCTTGTTTGTCTGAGATTGGCTAGCTATAAAGCTCTCCATCATCAATTCAAGGTTCGATTTTCTAGGGATATTAGGAGCAGTCTTTTGATATCCTGGTGATGTAGCTGGTGCTTGACCTGGTGCGTAATAAGCATTGTTACTCTTATAGGAGAAATTCGGATGATTTTTCCAACCTGGGTTGTATGTGTTTGAGTAAGGGTTTCCTTGAGCATAATTCACTTGATCAGTGGGAGTTCCTGTCAATAGTTGACAATCAGAGACTTCGTGCCCTGGGACTCCACATAACTCACAGTTGGGTGTTACTGCAGCCACGGTGGCTGCAGGTGTTATGGCCAAGTTGTCGATCTTTTGGCTTAGTTGGTCAAACTTCGCATTGACTTGGTCCATACTACTTACTCGTACATACCCCCTTTTGTTGGTTTCTCAGTTGCGACTCTCTCGCTTCCCCAAAGGTAATGATTCTGAGCCATACTTTCGATAAGTGCATAGGCATCACTATATTCTTTGTCCATCAATGCACCACCCGCGGCAGCGTCAATTGTCATTCTTGTATTGTACAAGAGTCCATTATAGAAGGTATGGATGACCATCCATTCTACTAATCCATGATGTGGACAAAGCCTAAGTAGATCCTTATAGCGTTCCCAAGCTTCGAATAATGATTCACTTTCTCTTTGCTTAAATCCGTTGATCTGAGCTCTCAGCATAGCTGTCTTGCTAGGTGGAAAATACCTGTTCCAGAAAACTTTCTTAAGCTGTTCCCACGTAGTTACTGAGTTTGAAGGCAGAGATTGAAGCCATGCTCTTGCTCTGTCTCGAAGCGAGAAAGGAAATAAACGTAGTCTAATAGCTTCTTGGGTAACTCCATTGGCTTTTACGGTATCTGCATATTGCACAAAGATCGAAAGATGAAGATTCGGATCCTCGGTAGGATTTCCGGCGAATTGGTTTTGTTGCACGGCTGATATCAATGATGGTTTTAGTTCGAAATCGTTTCGGTTGATAGTCGGTGCTGCAATGCTTGAATGCGGTTCACCTTGCGAAGGATTAGCGTAATACTTGAGTGGATGAGTTTGTTCTTCAGCCATTCCTGCGTTTTCTGATTTTACGACTGGTTCAGGCGGATCTAATTGAAGATCTGGAATGTTGGAATTATTTTCGAAATCGAGTATACGTCTTCTTACGTGTAAGAAGCGTTCCGATTCAGGGATTAGAGGTTGCAAGTCTTCGCTTTTGGAGCGAGTACGTGGCATACACTCGGAGATTAGATTAAATTAAATAGTTGATACCTTAGTCTAGACAATGCTACCTAAGTGCACTAGTAACTAAATTAAGGAATCCCCGGCAACGGCGCCAAAAACTTGATGGGCTAGAGACGTGTCTACTTATGCGTCTAGCGGTATCTTACTGCAAGTGCACAGCCTATCGAAGTAATATTTAAGATTATCGATCCACAGGGATTCTATCGTTACTTAGTGCTAGATGAACTTCTAGTTTAGCTAAGGCGAATAGTTGTCACGATTGTTGTTGGTTTTCTAAGATTATTGAAGGCGGAATTAAATTCAAGTTTTTAATAAAATAATACTAAAACGGTCGGTATGTAATTATACTAACTTAGGTGGGTCAATTTAACCTAGGCTTATAAAGATGTTCACTTAATCTATTCGGTAGAGATTACTAGTTTGAATACCCTCAACTCACACTCTCGTGGTCTTGAATCAGATCTTATCCCTAAAGCCCTATGCCTGCTCTCGCTAGCCCATAAGTGTTTAGAGGTAATTTTTGGAAACTAAATAATTCTAATTTATCTTAAAGCGCTCTCGCTGTATTTAATTTAAATGCCTAACTTTAGCTATCTGGTTAAAATCTCACACTCTCGTGGTCTTGACCCAACCTAATACCCTTTTCTTACTCTCGTAACAAAAAGGTCGAATTTAATTAAAAAGTATCAGCCAGAATGTTAAGCGATTAATTATTTTAGCCCATGGTTATATTTTACCGGTTAAGTTAGTTATAACTACATACCGCCCTAAGGTATTTAGCTACTCATCGAGGTTAAATCAGACTCAGAGTTAATTATTAGCTTACTAATGGCAGAAAAATAAATAGACATTATAAATAAATTAAATTGCAATAACTGAAAAACCTGATTAACAAATATCTGAGTAGACTCCTTCTTCCACAGACCGGAAGGCTTGGAGTAGGCGGAAATAAAAATTAAAACGAATGCTGAAGGCTGGAAACAAATAAAAGTATAACAATTCCCTAATGTTGGAAATTGTTACACGGTTGGTTTGGATACAAATAAAATAAGGCAGAAAATAAAATGCTGGAATAATAATTCTGATGGTAAGGTAATTCGGCAGAGCTTCCGCAGGAAATTTGGATACTGAAGTCTGTCCTTGAGTTCTCCTGAGCTGGTACTATTTATAGAGCTTCCAATGGGCTGGTGCCTTGGTCTTTTGCTTCTTGGGCTTTGCTGAAGTGGTTGAGAAAATGTTGGAAAGTGGCAGCAAAAATGGGAGAAGTCGTCCTCACGTGCTGCCTTGAGGAGAATTACTAGGAGGAGTGGTATTCAGTGGTGGCTTGACGTAGTCTGAGTCAAAACCAAGTTTTATCCTTGTCACGGGCGTGACAAGGTCTTCACGCTCGTTATTTGATGATTTCAAGTGTCACGGTCGTGACTGCTTCCTCACGGTCGTGATGGCCCAAAGTAAGGTGTCACGGTCGTGACACCCTTGTAACGACCGTGGCCGTAACAAATTATGCAGACTTTTTGCAGGCTTCTGTCTTGCTTCATTTCTTGTGGTTTCTTTCGTTCCTTTCTTCTTAATTCATGATTCGGCCTCACATAACGATGTACCTGCAAAATAGTAAGAAAAACTCGAGAAATCGAGTGTCAAAATGGTGAATGCGCGATAAAACGTCAATGAAATCTAGCGATATAATCGATGCGTTTTCTCGTCATCAGAAACGACTAAGAGTGGTATTCTTAATGAGGAGATGAGAAGGAAGGCACAAAGTTCTTCATCTCAACCTGAGGTACTTGCCACTGAAAATAGAGGGAGAAGTCATAAAAAGGAACCAAAAGGTGGTAGAAAGAATAGCAAAAGCAAGTCCAAACCACGATACAAGAATCTGGAGTGTCATTATTGTCACAAAACAAGACACGTACATAAGTATTGATATCAGTGGAAAAGAGATAACAAAGGCGAGAAGGGTAAGTCTAAACAAAGAGACCATGAAGATCATGATGAAAATCGTGTTACTACTGCTACTAGTGATGATCTTGTTATTTTTCGTGATCATGAGCCTGTTAATCTTGTATCAGACGAGAACATGTGGGTAGTTGACAGTGGTGCTACATTACATGTTACATCAAGGAAGGATTTCTTCACATCTTATACTTCTGGTGATTTTAGAGTATTGAAGATGGGTAATGATGATGTATCTAATGTAATTAGTGTTGGTGATGTTTTCTTGCGAACCAACATGGAAATGCAATTGTTGCTTAGAGGTGTCAAACATGCTTCAGATGTCCGCTTTAATTTGATCTCTATGCATATACTTGATGGTTGTGGTTATGATAATCACTTTGGTTCTGGAAAGTGGAAACTCAACAAAGGTAACTTGGTTGTGGTTAGAGGGGAAAAGATTTCTAAATTGTATTGGACAAAAGCTTTGGTTGCTAGGGACAGTGTGAATGCTATCGACATGGAAGCATTTTTGTGGCACCGAAGACTTATCCATATTAGTGAAAATGGGCTGAATGTTTTGGCCAAAAAGGATATTCTTCATGGATTAAAGAATGTAGAGTTGGAGATGTGTTCTCATTGCATGGTTGGTAAATAGACTAGAGTGTCTTTCAAGAGACATCCTCCCTCAAATAAGTCAAAGTTGCTTCAATTGGTACATTCTGATGTTTGTGGTCCATTAAAGGTAAAATCCTTTAGTGGTGCACTTTATTTTGTTACCTTTATTGATGATTGCTCCATGAAACTATGGGTTTATGCCTTGAAGACAAAATACCAAGTTTTTGGAAAATATCAAAGAATTTCATGCTTTGGTTGAGAGGCAGACAGGAAAGAAGCTTAAATGTGTTTGTTTAGACAATGGTGGAGATTATTGTGGACCATTTGATTCCTATTGCAAGTAGCATGGTATTGCACATGAAAAGACTCCTCCTAAAACTCCTCAATTGAATGGTTTAGCAGAGAGAATGAATTGAACACTAATTGAGAGAGTAAGGTGTATGCTCTCTGAATCTAAGTTGCCTAATCATTATTGAGGCGAGGCACTTTACACGACAATGCATGTTATTAATCTCACTCCTACTGTTGCTTTAAACAGTGAAGTTCCAGACAAAATTTGGTTTGGAAAGAATGTCAAGTATGATCATTTGAGAGTCTTTGGTTGTAAGGCTTTTATGCATATTCCAAAGGATGAAAGATTCAAGTTGGATGCAATATCAAAACAATGTATCTTCATCGGTTATGGGCAAGATGAGTTTGGCTACAGGTTGTATGATCCCGTAGGGAAGAAGCTTATTCGAAGCCGCAATGCGGTGTTTATGGAAGATCAAACTATTAAAGATATTGATAAAGTAGAGAAGGCTACACCCAAGAAAGATATTAGTTTGTCTAATGTTGATCTAATTCGGTAACTTAGTCATAATCTGGATGCTATTGGTGGTGATGATCATAATGGTGAGCCATATGATTATGTTAATGATCAACAACTTGGAGATCAGGTAAATATTCCAACTAATGGTGATGAAGGGGAGAGCGATTTGTCACAGGATGAGAATCTTGGTGAAACTCCAGAGTCATCCCAAGTTCAACCTAGGAGGTCTAACAGGCAGAGACAACCTTCTACAAGGTATAATTCTGATGAGTATGTGACCTTGACTGATGAGGATGAACCCGAGTATTTTCAAGAGGCAATGAAAAGTAATGAAAATCAAAAGTGGATGGATGCAATGCATGATGAGATGAAATCATTGCATGATAATCACACTTATGATTTAGTGAAGCTGCTTAAAGGAAAAAGGGCTTCAAAAAGCAGATGGATTTATAAAGTTAAACATGAGAGCAACTCTAAGTCTCCAAGATATAAAGCCAGATTAATGGTGAAAGGTTTCCGTCAAAGAAAGGGTGTTGATTTTAATGATATTTTCTCACCTGTTGTAAAGATGTCATCAATTAGAACTCTGTTAAGTTTAGTTGATACTCTTGATTTAGAGGTTTATCAAATGGATGTAAAAATTGCTTTCCTTCATGGCAATTTGGAGGAAGAGATCTACACGAAACAACCCGATGATTTTCAATTTAAATTTAAAGAAGATCATGCGTGTAGATTGAGAAAGAGTTTATATGGGTTGAAGCAAACTCCAAGGCAGTGGTACAAGAAGTTTGAGTCTGTTATGTGTGATCAAGGATACCAGAAGACTACTTCAGATCATTGCGTCTTTGTTAGAAAATTTTCTAACGATGACTTCATAATCCTGTTGTTATATGTTGATGATATGCTTATTGTAGGAAAAAGTATTTCTAACATTAACATGTTAAAGAAGCAATTGGGAGATTCATTTGCCATGAAAGACATGGGAGCGGCTAAACAAATTCTTGGAATTAGAATCATACGTGACAGAAAAGAGAAGAAACTTTGGATGTCACAAAAAAATTATATCGAAAAAGTGCTGCAAAGGTTCAATATGGAATGTTCTAAGGCGGTAAGCACTCCTCTCGCTACTCATTTCAAGTCGAGTTCTAATCAAAGTCCACTTCGGGCTACATGATTAAATTTGCAGGGGAGCTGTTGCTTCACAATCCAGATTTCAAAAATGTGTAGCACTATCTACTACAGAGGCCGAGTTCATTGAAATTACCGAAGCATGCAAGAAGTTACTATGGTTAAAGAATTTTTTGCAAGAGTTTGGTTGTGTTCAAAATAAATATGTGTTACTTGTTGATAGTCAAAGCGCTATTCATCTTTGTAACAATCTGACTTTTCATAATAGGTCTAAACACATTGATGTCAGATATCATTGGATACATGATGTTTTGGATGCTAAATACATATGATAATGGTTCTGATATGATGACTAAAGCATTACCAAGAGGGAAATTTGAAGCTTGTTGTGATATCGCCGGTTTGACAATTTCCTCAAGGGAGATTTGTTGGGTTTGGGCTCCCTTCCTATGTGGAGAAAAGTCCAAATATGATTATCCCATTTGTCTCACTTATTTAAGTGGATATGATCAATTTAGGGTTGAGAGAGATAGAGAAAAAAAGGATTTAAAAGAGAGAAAAGAGGAGAGAAACTCATTCCCGTTTTTCTACAACCAGTCTCACTAAATCGACGACTCCCGAGCTCAAATTTGGTAGACAGGTTCGCAACACATATATCTAACTTTTGACCGTTCAGAATTCCAATACAACGTCTGTGGTGACAATTATTTTCTTTGCACTAAAGCTGCAATTTTGGGGGGAAAATTCAGCTTTTGATTCTTATTTGTAAGCTAGTTTGCTTTGTGATTTGCGGTTGTTTGCACCAGTTTGTGAATCACTTTAAGACTCTCTTGTACCCTTAATTGATTATAATGGAGTTATTTCTTTGGCCTGGACTACTCGTGGTTTTTACTCTCATATTGAGAGGTTTTCCACGTTAAAAATATTGGTGTTCTTTTGTGTCTTTATTTGTTCGATTTGCTGTCTTATATTTGTTTTTAATCCTCAAGATTTCTATAAGTTTGGAGAAGTTTATATCCGATGTGTATTGATCTATTATTGTGTCTTCATTTTTCATCGTACCATTTTGTTGACCCAATACTACTATACTAATACAACTCATATACAACTATAGCACCATATCATATACTGTTTCCATGGCTAGTGCCCTAATAATTGAACAACACGTGATATGCTCGTGCCCACAAATTAATATTAAATTTTTTCCAATAAAAATAATGCCCAAAAAAGAGGAATTTACGTGGGCTGCTTTTAATTTAAAGTTATTGTATGATACATTCATATATACTATAGTATGATATTATCTGTGATTTTGTTTCTTATACCTGATGATAAGGAACAACGACACAACATGTAATCAATAAAAACAAAGTTTTGTTAATTGATGTTTTAAGGACATTTTAAAATATTCTTTAATGATACATTTACACAAAAGTTTAATTGATATACCCTATCAATCAATTACCTTAATATATCTTATCACGTCAAACTGTAAATTTTTAAATTAATTGTATTACATGTCAGATTAATATACTCATATTGAAATTCTTTACACAACTCTTGCTAACTTTTACTTTTTCAGTCTTTGCAATATAAATATTAGTTATCAAAGAAAGCATAAAACAATCAATGACCACTGATTGAATATTGAAATTGGAATAAAAGATAAATTTAAACATTATATAATTTTTTATATAGACACTCAAAAGTCGAACACCGATCCGTATAGTAAAATACAATTTGAATGTGTGCATTTAAAACAATAAAAGAAGTCATATAAAACAATAAAAGAAGTCATATTTTGTGTTCAAACAAACTCATGAGTTTGCTTTTAAATGATGAATTGTATGGGAAAGCAATATATACTCCCTTTTAATCATATTATATGTTTCACTTAGCATATTCACATCTTTCAAAAAAAAAATACTGATGCCAATTTTCAATATAAAATATGTTAATACTAATGTATTATTATTATATGCCCTTCATTTAGTACTTGTCGGTGATAACTGGGATTTAGAAAAGGTTGTTGGTGACAACTGGACTTTAAAAGGTACTGGTTACAACCGAACTTTGGGTCAGGGGATAACAATCAACAACGAGACCTAGGTCAATGCAAATGAACTTGAAGCACTCTTCAAGGCTATGCATGATTTGATTTTGTATGATATATGAATAATCATGATATGAAAATGTTGACTCTATGCAAACTGGGAGATAAGAGGCTTTTTGTGGAGGTACTGATTCCTCAACACTGATACTCAACTCAAGTATGTGATAGAAGTATTCCAAAAGATAATTCTATCAAGCTTGATAGTTACAACTAGCAAAGGAGATTCTTTTTGATGATTAAATTGCCAGCACTATCCTAACGCTCGCCTCGAACGTAACAGTCTCTAACATATGGTAAAATTTGCTTGAATAACTTGAACATCTTGAAGGTATGTAGAGGATTTTCCCTTCTGTCGATCATCGTGCTCCAGTATGTTGGATCAGAACTTTGCCTCTGATTATCCAATTCTTGGAATGGTAATCCTCTAACCTTTTGAGAGTTATGATCTTTTTGAGATAGCCTTCCTCTGTCTGAGCCTTGAATAAATTCTTCTTGGTTACTAGAATTTTGGAGTGATTGGCTTCGATGTTCTCTTGAGGTGGCTTTCCCCATAATAAGCGTTGAAGCGACTTAACTTGTGATGATTGAGCGATGGAGAAATTTTCTTTTAATCAATAGAACCTCTATATGGTAGAGTCTTAAAATGATTTTCTATGATCAACCAATTCTTGAATGACGAGTTCGGATTGATCGATATTTAAGGTGTTTTTCTCCCGACTGAACTTCTTTCACATGATCAAATTCCTTAACTGACGGTATTTGTTGGGATTCCTTTGATGCTAAATTCTAACTTGCAATTAAAATAGTTCATTCAAAATGATAATTTTAATGCAATGCAAAAATGCAAAATTTGAAACCAATCAGTATTGAAAATATGGTAAAATAAGGTGAGTGGGTCAATGACCCAAACACAAGGTTGATCTAGCCATTCACCGATGAAAGATGGTGTGATTAATACAAAGCATTAGCAACTATCGTTAGAAGTCAGGTTAACACAACCTTGCTATAATACGCTTTCAAAATAAACCTTGCCTCAATTAGATCTTTTAAGGGTTGTAACATGGTCTGGTTAACGATTATTTGAAACAAAAGATATAAGGCTCAAATTTGATTTGTACCCACCACTTCTTCGTGATAATCTCCAGTTCCTACATTCAGTTCATTCGACACACACATCCATCTCTAAAGAGAGATTGGTAGTGCGAAAGTGTAGATGAGGATTCAAGATTCGCTTGAAATGACAGTCACCTTATTTTTTTTTCTTTGTCATGATGTCAGTAACTCTTTGGTTTCTAACATAGTGGTCACTGAATATCATTATTTTTTTGCTTGAGGATTTGAGGACCTCTTTTGCTTTTGATTTTTCTTTTTGATCCCTAATTTTTGCCTGGACTGCATCTGTTTTTCGAGTCCACCGGGATTGCCCTAATTTTTGTCTAAGTCTCCTCTTTGGGTGTTCGACTTAGCGGGCTTTCTTTTTTATATTTTTTATTTTGTTTTGGAAAGGCTTATGACTGCCAAGTCAATGATCATTGAGGAACAACCGACATAACCTTTGAATTTTGCACGGTTGATTCGACACTTCAGGATGTGTGTGAAGAATATAGCATATGATTGTCCCTCAGATAAGATGTTTCGTCTTAAAATCAAATATGTAGTCAAATTAACTGAATAACTACCCATGCCCCAGGTTAAGCGTAAGGGTTTAGAAATCCCGAAAGAAACTCCTACTTCTAGGCTCGAAGTGGTTAACTATGGATTAACTCTTTACCTCTCCAGGGTTTGAGGATTAGAAACAATGCCTTACATCATCAATAGAGTTTTGATTGAAAGCATACCAACAACAATTATGGACATTTGTTTTTCATCATCCTCCTTCCAATCTTTTCTAAAACAACAAGTTTGATCAAGATAAGTGAAATTGGCGAAATACTTTTGTTTTTCATAAAAGTAAAAAAAAAAAAGTGAATACATATGGATTGATTCAAAAAATGCATAACACTTCATTAAAATTACCCATAAAAGAAATACAATAATGCTTAAAAGAAAATAAACATCCTACATGCAAAGAAATACAAATGGAATGTTGAAACAATCAAATGGGTGCCAACTTTAGGGAATTGAACTTCATGGTTTGATCCTCAGACTTTAGGGAAAGCTTTTGAAACTTGATTCATGCTTCAACCTCCATGCACCAGAAGGACAAAGTGCGGAGTATTATCAAGGAAGGACAAAATCTTCTGGTCAATCAACTCTCGCGCGCTATGCTTCAGAGCATGACAACCCTTCAAATCATGTCCAGGAGCACCCTCACGGAAAGAACAATGCTCATTTGGATTAAACCATAACGGTTTACATCCAATAGGAGATACTAGAGGCCTTGGACACTAGTCTTTTTTCCAATAAAGAAGGATAAAGCTCAACGTATATCATTGGAATCAGATGAAAAGACGGTCTAACCCCTTGTCTTCTCTTTTGATTTGGGGCACCTTGCGGGCGAGGAACTTGAGCTCTCGGTTGTTGATAAGCTGGTACTACAAACACTTGTTGATCTAGAAGAACGACTTGATTGGGTTAATGCTCTGGCACAAAAGGTTGTTGATAGCATGACACAGATGCAACTGACTGTCGATAAGCAGAGGGTTGCTGAAACTTCCTTCTTAGATGGTTTCTTCTTTGACCATCAAACACGACATTGGCTTCAATTCCTTCCATGATTTTCTTTGTATCGCTAGAGGTACCGGCAACAAATGTAATCTTGCCATTCTTCAAGCCATGTTCAATTCGAGCTCCTATGGCCACGAGTTCAACGAAACCCAAGGATGTACTTCCTACCATCTTCTTGTAATAAATAGGTTGCATGGTATACATGAATAGTTCAGCAAGCTCCTTTTCAACAAGAGGAAGTTCGACCCGAGACGTCAATTCTCTCCATCTCTGCGCATATTCCTTAAAAGACTCATTATCTTTTTGGTACATACCCTGTAGCTGCCTTATATTGGGCGTCATATCCATGTCGTACTTGTAGTGCTTAATGGAGGTGTCAGATAGGTCTTAAAAAACTTGATTTTGCTCTGATCAAGACTCAAATACCACTTGAAAGATGCACCACTAAGACTGTCTTAGAAACATTGTATCATCAGTTTATCATTCTCAACATGGGTAGCCATCTTGCGGTAGTACATGATAAGGTGGCTTTTTGGGCAAGTATGCCCCTTGTACTTGTCGAACTCTAGTGTCTTAAACTTAGCAGGAATAACCAAGCCAGAAACCAAACACATCTCCTTGGCTACAGCCCCAAAAATATGATCACCCTCAATTGCTCGGAGTTTCTTCTCGAGGGTTTGATAATTCTATTTCACCTCTTTGAGGTCCTCATGTCTTATCTCAACACCTCGAATGGTCGACTCAGCAGAGTGATACACTTAGTCGTAATCCTCAAATTGCGGTACAAGCCTAGTTGGAATGACTGGTTGTGGAACAGTTTGCATGACAAGACGTGTCTTAGTGTAGAGTGGCAAAGGAACTGTCTGCAGCATAGACTGCCCTATTTCTAGTATCACTTCCACTCGAGGCGCAAAATCACGATGTAGACCGTATGGAGGCCATGCAGAAGGCACGAACATCATAAGTTGAGTTTCCTCAGAAGCTTTTATAATCTTTGAAATGACAGCAGTTTGAGGAGGCTCACTCCTGGTAGTCAAGGTTCGGATCATCTCCATAAGCTGATTGACATTTCCTCGAAGGTCTTCGAGTTCAGCCCTGAGTCTTGCATTCTCTTCCTCTTGTTCAGACATACTTTGGCGAGCGCAGGGTCAAGTGTTATATCTGTGCTGAAGATTCAATGTGGGAACTAGAAGAAGAGAGGCATAATGATAACTTGGTTGGAAAATGCACGCAATGATGCATATGTAATGAGATGCATATGGAATGATATGAAAATAAATGCCATGCAATGCTCAGGATAATAGGTTTATCGCATTTTCAGGTCAAGCATGGCAACGAGTAAGTAACTCGTATCTCCTATCTAAGGTATCCCACAGGTAGGCTCTATGAGGGTAGGTGCCTAGAGTCATGGATTTTCTCAAAGATATCATTGCCACGACAAAGGCTCATCTGACTAACATCCTCGAAATGATCTCTTCTACGTGAGGTTTTCGCATCGTCCCACGAGAAAGGCTTTTCATGAGTCTCTACTACACAACCGTCGACTCCAAGGTTTCTAAAAGATATCTCGGAGTCATAAATCGAGGTTGAAAATATCATTGTCAAAATAAAAATACGTTCAAGGGATCTCATCTGATTTGGGAGTTCGTGTCAACCCAAGAAGAAGTGATCCTCATGAGTTAACACTATCAACCACCAAGAAAATGGGTTAAAATGTCCTTAGGGTTATCGATTCAGGCCTGAAAACATTACTGCCACGATGTAGGCTCACAACGACAATGACATTTCAAAAGGAATCAACTCTAAGCGAGGTTTTCGTATCGTCCCAATGAGAAAGGCTCCTCGTGGGTCTCCATTACACAACCACCATCCTAATCCTATGTTTTTCTCAAACTCGAGTAGGGAGCCTATCTCACAACACCAATAATCGGAGAAGCCCAATAATGTCACAAGAATAGGTAATAGGAGATATAAAGACAAGCAAGTAAATAATCAAACAATCAAACACACAAGCAAGCAAATAATAAGAGAAGCAAAACAAACAAGTGGATCTAACTCTCACGAATCGAGTCAAGTTAGGCTTGAATCTCTCATGCATAGGGCAATGCAAATCCCCAGCAGAGTCGCCAGCTGTCGTACCTTGAAAAAAGCACGATCCTTCGCAAATTGGTCACGGAAAACAGAGTCGCCACTGAACTTTATTCATTCCAAAGAGGAATAGAAAAATATCGAGAAAACCTTTAGAGAAAGAACATGGTCATCGCAACCAAGTTCTAGGTTCAGGAGTCAGTTACGTTAGGGGAAGGTATTAGCACTCCCTCACGTCCGTTGTACTCAACAGAAACGTCTTAATTCGATTCGTGAGAAAAGTTAGCTAAGATTATTTGTTTTCTTCTAAGGGAGTAAAGCAAAAAAAGGTAAATGAAAATGATTTAGATTGCTAAGGGAAAAATGGTAGTTTTTTATTAGGGTGTTCGCCAAGGATTGAGGCCCTTATGCCTACGTATCTTTATTTAAATGAATGAAGATCAGAGCGTCTGTAGTTCGTGGAACTTGTAGAAGCAAGCTTCAAGCACATTAAAGTTTTGATGACGACAACAAGAACAAACTTTCTACGCAACATATACATACGCAAAAAGCAAGAGATTCAAGTAAGCATCAAGGATCAAGATAGTACTCTAGCATGTGACAATTGGATCTAAGCTTCTCGTACAAGCTTCAAGTGTTGAAGATAGAGTTTTGAACATCAACTCAAAGGTATAACAAATATTACTTGAAATACCTATAAAAGTGTTCAAAAATTCATATCTCACTACACATTTATCACAAGTACTTTTAAAACTTGTTTTAGTTGCTCACTCACTTTCAAATTAATTCTGTTTTGGAAAACCTTCAGTGTTAACCGATTAACACATTTGGTTAACCGGTTAACACATTTCAAAATTTAGTTTCTGGTGAATTTGTTACAGTGTTAACCGATTAACATATATAGTTAACCGGTTAACATGTGTTAATTTTGAATATTTTTTAAACGTTGAAGGGTGTTAACCGATTAACCTATATGGTTGGTTAACCGATTAACACTGAAACAGTAAGCAAAAATGACAGCTTTTCATGAAAATGTGCATTGCTTTCTATTTGATTTTTGACTGTTTTTGCTGCATAAAATCACACCCTTTTGTAAAGGTTTCTCGTCAGTATAAATTGATATCAGATTTCAAATTTCAAAACACCTCCAAGAAACTCAATTATAAAAATTACTCATTCTGTTCATCTCTCAAATTTTCAGAAAGTGTTCATAAACAGTTTTTTAAAAAGAAGCTTTTTGAATGAATTTTCACATTATCACAGCTTCATTTCATTTCTTTTTAACGGAACACTTGTATATTTCTTTGAGTAATATTTGTTTCAAGGAGAAGATCGATCGTGAAGATTGATAGCATCATACTCTCAAAGACATCAAATTTATTTCAAGATTATTTTTTTGTATTACCTTGTTATCCAGGATTGTTGGAAACAAGTGAAGTGTTTGAAGAGGATTGTTCTTCCTACATTTGGATTACCTATAGATTAGATAGTAGGCTTCACCATTAGTGTGATTAGGTTGTGCAATCATTCTAAACTATAGTGAAATCTCTTTCGAGTCGAAAGGGGAGTGGAGTACTCTCGGAGTGTGAGGGGAACCACTATAAATTTCTTGTGTCTCTTTTTCTTTTTCGCACTTTATTTTCAAGTCCTAACATCATAACCGAAAAAGAACCAAGAACCGCAAAAGATTGCAAATAATTTTTGAGAACCTAATTCACCCCCCTCTTAGGCGCATTTACAAGTTACAGAACTACGGGAGAAAGGAGAAGGTTGCTCGCTAGGATCTTGCAATCCTATGCCTATATATTCTTATTGACGAATCGCACGACGACGAGAAGTTGAATTAATATGTTGATGTATTATTTGGATGACAATTACTTGAAGCTTAAGAAAGACTCTTCGGATCCAAGTAATCGGGAGAGTGAATCGAAGACTCGACTCTAACTCTTTTTCAACCGTTTAATTTACTCTAATTATATAAGAAATGTGTGTGTTCTAAAACAATACTAATAAAAGAGAAACAAAATATTAAATTCGAAAGTTTTATTTTTAATTTATTTATTGCTTTTCTTTATTAAGTAATTTAGTAGTTATAATTCATAAGGTGAATAAAGGAGAGATATTGTAGATTTGAATTTATATTTATGTATAAAATATTTTTATATAAATATTTCATCCATCCTAAATTATAAGATGTTTTAAATATTTTACACTAATTAAAAGTTTTAAATTATAAGATGTTTCAAATATTTCACACAAATTAAAAAATTTAATTATTATTTTATAAAATATACAAATTATGCATGATTTTATCGTAACTCCCTTCACAATTACTTAGGAGAAAAAAATTAAAAGAGTTTAAAAAATAAATAATATTAAATACTTAAAAATATATTAGTAAAAATGTCATTAATATTAAAGTAATTAAGGAACTGGCGGAGTATTAACTAAACTAACAATTTATGTATTGTCAATAATTGGTCAAATCACTTCCATTTATGAACATTAGAATACCATATATGATATTGACCCTAGAACAGTATTAACTGTTCATGACACTAAAGCTTTTAGAGGAAACTCAGGAAAGGCACCCTCATCATTCTCTGCTTAGCTGTGATCTACTTTGTTTCTAAAAATAACATAGATCCTAATTAAGGAATTTGGTCCTGCTTTTTGTCACCAAAAATACCATTTTGTTGACTAATACTATTATACTAATACAACTATAGCACCATACCATATACTGTTCCCATGGCTAGTGCCCTAATAATTGAACCACACGTGATATGCACGTGGCCCACAAATTAGTATTAGGCATGAAAAAAATCAGATCCGTCGGGTCCGCTCCGAAATTAGCGGAGAAAACTCGATTTGAGCGAGTGCGGATGCGGAAAAATTTTGACTTTTAATTACGCGTGCGGGTACAGGTGTGGGGAGACACTAATACCAACTCGCACCCGGTTCTGTCCCGCCTCCGAATAATGCATTTTAGTTTAATTATCTTATTAATTTTTATTATAATTAAAAAGAAATTATTTTTTTTTTGGGTGAGGGCGGGGCAGGTGCGGGTACACCCGTCCTCTACTGGACGGTAAATTTTTATCTCCGATTGAATTTGAAGACATAGACATGTGTGTTAATGGAGGCGGGTGCGGTATAATAAAACCCGCCTCCGACCCGCCCCGTTGGCATGCATAATTAGTATTAAATTTTTTTCAATAAAAATAATGCCATAAAAGAGGAATATACATGGGCTGCTTTTAATTCAATATTATTGTATGATACATTCATATATACTATATTATCATAGCTGTGATTTTGTTTTTTAGAGCTTAATAATAAGGGACAACGACACAACATGTAGCCAATAAAATCAAAGTTTTTGTTAATTGATGTTTTAAGGACACTTTAAAATATTCTTTAACAGTTTTAAATAAAAAATTGTTCTTTAAAAAAATTATACATTTAAAATTTGAATATAAATTTACACAATTCTTTCTAAATATTATTTTTCAGTCTTTACAACTATTATTTTTTAATAAAGCTGAATATATATATATATATATATATATATATATATATATATATATATATATATATATATATATATATATATATATATATATATATATATATATATATATATATATATATATATATATATATATATATATATATATATATATATATATATATATATATATATATAAAGAAAAGGAGTTATAAAAAAGAACAAAATTAGTCCCATTAATGGTTAGCAAATTTAAAAAAAAGTATGTCTAACCTATTCTTTACAAAATAATTTCTTATTTTATTAGAGATTTTCTTTTTTTTTTAAATATGCATGATAACAATATTAGTGTTAGAAGAATCTCAGCCCGAGTTCCATTGGTTTCTAAGTCTCCAAACGACCAGAGAAGGGTTGAAAAAAGCTTTGACATGAATCAGTTTCAACTCAAAGTTTAACTCAAGCTTTAGACTTATTATGTCCAAAGCGTGTAAAATAGCAGTTAACTTTGCAGAAATGGCAGATTCCAGCTTAAATTTTCTGCAAAAGCCAGCAAAAAATTACCTAAGTTATCCCTGAAAATGCTACCACAACCGGCGGAAGAGGAAGCGAAAACACCATCACAGTTACACTTGATCTAACCCAAATTCGGAGGAGACCAAAGCACCTTAATGATGCTCATGCTAAGAACGTCTTCCGCTAAATAAAACAGGATGAGAGAGAGGGGGTCTCCTTGGTGAACTCCTATTTTGCAGTTGAAATAGCCGTGATGCACACCATTAAGATTAATGGAAGGATGATCTTAATCCATTTACAGAACTTCTGAGAAAAATCGAAATGTTTGGCAATAAAATCCTAACAATTATCATGAAGCGTTCACACCAATTGGAAGTTATTCTCCACTTCTAATTCATCATCCATCTTTTGATAATCAATAGCATCTACCATGTTAGTCAACAAATTTTTCAGAAAATCAGTATTATACTGTTGGATAACCGCAGCAGGATCATCGAATTGCGAAAGCTGCGTCGCATCAACAAACTCAGAAGCCTCTGAGCTAGAAGAAAGCATAAAACAATCAATAACGAATGATTGGATATTGAAATTGGAATAAAAAATAAACTTAAACATTATATAAATTTATTATTTAGACGCACAAAAGTCAAGCACCGATCCGTAGAGTAAAATACAATTTGAATGTGTGTAATTTAAAACAATAAAAGAAGTAATATAAAACTCCTCAAAAATTATATATGAATTGAATGTAATATTGATGTCATATTTTGTGTTCAAACAAACTCATGAGTTTGCTTTGAAAATGGTGAATTGTATGGGAAAGAAATATATACTCCTTTTTAAATCATATTATATGTTTCATTTAACATATTCACATCTTCCAAAAAAAAAAAAAATACTTATGCCAAATTTCAATATAAAATATGTTAATACTAATGTATTATCATATGTAGTACTTGTCCACAATATATTTTAATGATGATTTAAATATGTTTTAGTTCAAATAAATATAATATTTTTTATTTAGTGCAAATGTATTAATTTTTGCTTTTGATGTTTTTTTTGTTGTAAAAATACAATGATATTAGTATGCGTAATACTCATTCTAATCCTTATGTTGAGGTATTAAAATTAAATATTTTATATATGAATAAAACTTACATAGATAAAAACAAAACAATAATAATATATTTATAAGACCTAAAGACAATAGAGTCATTATCAGACAAAAAATAATAATAGAGAAAGATGTAAAAATAATAATAGAGAGAAAGATAGAAACAAAAACATGAGAAAATAATGGTAGATAGAAGGTTCAAGAATGAATAATTGATTGAGAAATAAAGTATTACATGAGATAGTTTCAAGTAAAGATCATCTTCTCAAGGAGACTATAGATTAAGTAGAAGAAGACACATGATAACTAATAAAAATAGTGGTTGACTGATAAGTTAATTAATAGTTTATAATTTATGATTAATGATTGATGATAGATAACTTATAATTTTTAGATGATGTCTGGTGATTTATAATTGATAAGTTAATTGAAGTATTTGATAAAATTAACAGTTTAATTAGTTGATATATTAAAATAACTTAAAAAATATTTAATATATAATTATTTTAAATTAAAATAAATTATAAAAGATAGTATTGAATTTTAATTAAAATAATAAAAACAAAAATAAAAAATTATAAACTATAAACTAAAATAATGTTTAAAATAGTGTTAAAAAGATAAATTAAAAATTAACAAAATAAATTATAAGTTTGTAATAAATATATGACTATCAAATAAGTCTTTTATTACCCTATAAGTTTATAATCTATAAACTATAAGTTTATATAAACTATAAGTTTATGCAACCTAAAAAGTTGTAGCTGGAAAAATAATTATTTGCCAAGATAAGTATTGTACTCTACATGCAACTTAACTTTGGGTTATGGTGGAAATTATTGACTTATAAATACTTTTTCTTTAACTTCATTTAACTAAGTGTATTTAACTAAGTGTATGTTTGAATCAGATAATTGAAATTTTTAAAGAAATTTAAAATTATAATCGATTTAAATAATTCATTTGAAATTTATTTATTTATTTTTTTGATAAAGTATTAAAATAAATTATTATTAGATTTTTGAGGTTATTTTTATAAATTTTAAACTTTTAGAACTAAAATTTAAAATTTAAAAATACGGACTAATTTACAATTTTTAAAATTTAAAGGGATCAATTTATAAAAAATAAAAATTATTAAGGACTAATTTGTTATTTTTAAAAAAATTTGGGTGCCAATTTTAAAATTTTAGAAAATATGAGGACCCACTTGCAGAATTTGAAACAATAATATTAACCAATTTGACATTTAAATTCTACGAAGTATGAGAGGAATTTGAAATCTTTGATTTTAGACATAATTAACTAACTTATGAAGTATGAATGTGAAAATTAAAATTGCTTTGGATGATGGTGGCATGCACACGTTGAGTGAGCTGCGTTATGTTTTAGAATTGAGAAAGAATTAGATTTTTCTGGGTTCTCTTCAAGCGAATGATTATCCATTCTGATCAGATTGAGATATAGACTTCATGAAGCTTAGTAAGGGTGCAATGACAGTAATGAGGGCAAAGAGGATTGTAGGAAACATTTATAAGTTGTTGGGGAACACAATTATAGGTGATGTAGCATCTGCTGAAATTGATGATAATGCAACCAAACTATGACACATATGATTGGGTTATCTCAACGAACGTGAGATGATGGACTACATAAGAGGAATTTGCTAAAGGGTGTTCACAATTGCACAATTGGATTAGGCAAGTATTGTGTTCTTGGGAAACAATGTAGAGTTCGTTTTAAGACCAAGCAACAGAAGACCAAAGGAATCCTAGACTATGTCCATTCTGATGTTTGAGGGCCTATAAAAGATCCCCCGGTTGGAGGTTTCATGTACTTTGTGACATTGATTGACGATTTGTCTCGTAAGGTTTGGATTTATTTTATGAAATATAAATATGAGGTCTTCGCCAAGTACAAACTGTGGAAGACAGAGGTTGAAAACCAGACATGGAGAAAACTAAAGTATTTATGGTTTAATAATGGAACTGAAATACCCTCACAAGAAGTTCATGCATTTCTGCGATGAGAATGGAATCCAGAGCCACTTTTCTGTGAGGAAGACACCACACATAATGGTGTTGCAGAGAGGATGAACATGACTCTAACACAGAAGGCAAGGTGCCTTCATTTGAATATTGGTCTTTCATAAGGGTTTTGGGCAGCATCATTCAATATGTCATGCTATATAGTCAACAGATCACAACGAGCTTCATTGGATGAAAAATTTGCAGAGGGGTGTGGACAAGTAACCCTATTGATCTGAGTATTTTGAGGATTTTTTGGTGTATAGGATATGTGCACTTTCCAGTTAGGGAAGGTTTAAACTTGACCACAAGTCAAAACAGTGAATCTTTATTGACTACAATAAATGTGTGAATAGGTACAAGTTATAGGATCGGGTTAAGAGGAAGGTGGCTGTCATCAGAGATGTTGTATTTGATAAGCAGACGATGTTGAAATAATTAAATGTGATAGTTGTGCCAAATACTGAGGTAGAACATTCCAATCAAGACAAGATTCAGGTGGACATTGAGGAGCCACTAGTGAGTTCAAGGCATGTTGTAGCCCAACAATAGGATGAACCTGGCTCAAATTCAAGTGGAGTGCAAGATTCGGGTGGAGTACAAGACTATACACCTATGCGTGACAGGAAGCCCCGTTATATTACACCTCTAGTGAGATATAGGTTTGAAGAATTAGCAACATGTGCTCTTCTTACAAGTTCAGGTGACCATTCTACTTTTCGAGAGGCTATGGCTAGTCAAAAGAAAGATAAATGAGCAATAACATAAAAAAAAGGAAAAAGTTCAAGGTTCTCCTAGTTGCAAAGGGGTATTCATAGTAGAAGGGGATTGATTATGATGAGATTTCCAGTTTGGTGGTTAGACACACTTATATTAGAGCAGTATTTGCCCTAGTAGTTAGTAGGGATGTGCAATTAGAGCAGATGGATGCGAAAACAACTTTCCTCCATGGTATTCTAGAGGAGCAAATCTACATAGAATAGTAAGAGGGTTTCAGTGATATTAGACATGGGAGACTTGTTTGAAAATTGAAGAGGTTTTTGAATGGCTTGAAGCAGTATCCAAGGCAAGAGTACAAGCACTTTGATTCATATATGCTCTAGGTTTACTATAGAAGTTGTGATTATGATTGTCGTGTTTATGTGAGAAGCCTTGATGATGACTCTTTTATTTTTCTGTTACTTTTATGTTGATGATATGTTGATTACTACCAACCATTTGTATGATGTAAATGTGTTGAAGATCAAGTTGGGTAAGGAGTTTGATATGAAGGATCTGAGTGCTGCAAAGAAGATTCATGGGATGGAAATTCACAGGGACAGAGGAGCTAATAAATTATGGTTGTCTGAAAAAAGCAACGTTGAAGGTGTTTTGAGCAGATTTGACATGAGAAAAGCAAAGCCTATGAGTGCTCCATTGGCGAGTCATTTTAAGCTCTCTTTGCAACAATGTCCGAAGACAAACTCAGATATTGAAGGAATGTCTAAGATTCCTTACCAGTGCAGTTGGTTGTTTGATGTATGTTATGGTGTGCACTAGACCGGATTTGGCAAAAGCAGTTAGTAAAAGAATCATCATCGAGAAGCAGTCAAGTGGATCCTAAGGTATTCCATCAGTTGTGGGATATGTGAATTATGATTATGCAGGTGATATGGATGATATGAGGTCTACAATAGAGTATGTTTTTACTCTTGCGAGGGGTCTATATGCTGAAAACCGTCAGTTCAATCCATAGTAACTATGTCTACAAATTAGGCAAAATACATGGCAGTAGATGAAGTTGCCATTGAAACATTACGGCTTACAAGCTTAGTGAAAGAGTTAGATGTTGATCAAGGTGAAATTCAATTTCATTGTGATAGTTAGAGTGTTATCTATTTGGCGAACAATCAGATGTATCATGTTAGGACCAAGCATAGTAATGCGAGGTTCCATAAGATCGGGGAGTTGGTGGCATCTAGACAGATATTACTTCATAATGTTCACACTTCATAGATCCCCGTATGGACTTAAGCAAGCTCAAAGAGCTTGGAATAAGAAAATCGACAGCTTCTTAAGGGAGAAGGAATTTGTGAAGTGTACGACTGAGCATGGAATGTATGTAAGAAAAGCAGTAGTGAATTGCTTATAATATGTCTCTATGTCGATGACCTGTTGATAACATGAAGTTGCAAGAAGGAGATCAAAGATTTCAAACATAACCTAAGTGGGGAGTTTGAAATTTCAGACTTGGGAAATCTCTCATATTTCCTTGGTATCGAATTCTACAAGATTAGTAGAGGTTTGATGATGCACCAAGAAGATATGCAGGCGAAATACTCAAGAGATTTGAGATACAAGATTGCAACTCAACTTCAACTCCAACTGAGACCAAATTGCAACTGTCGAAGGATTCAAATGAAGATGATGCCGATCCAACCCAATATAGAAGACTTATTGGGTCACTTTGATACCTTTGTCACACAAGGTCTGACTTATCATACAGTGTGGGTATGATAAGTAGATTCATGCAGAAGCCAAAGGTATCACACCTAACAGCAACGAAGAGGATATTGGGGTATCTGAAAGAAACTCTCGACTATGACATTTTGTTCCTGCAGGTGATGAAGGAAAAGAATGCAAGATAGTGGGATACACTAATTCAAATTGGTGTAGTGATGCTGATGATAAAAAAATTCACAGATGGCTATGTATTCATGCTAAGTGGTGCGCTAGTTGCTTTAAGTTCGAGAAAGGAGTCGGTAGTGGCATTGTTGTCATGCGAAGCAGAATACATAGTTGCTTCTTTTTGTGCATGTCAAGCAACATGGATGGTGAACCTGGTCGAAGAGATCACAACGAAGAGTCATGGAGCAATTACCATGAAGATCGACAACATGTCAGCTATCAACTTGGCGAAGTGAAAGCTCTTGAGGTTTGACTAAAATTTTGGTAAAACTTGATGAAGAACAAGATGATCAAACATGAAGAATTCTGCATAGAACAAAGATGTCGAGTGAAATGTCCTAGCATGAAGATTCGACAACATGGACTGACTTAACAGGTTGTTTTAATTCTGTTGCAAGATTCAAGAAGCGATCACAGTAGTGGATCAAAGAATCAGCTGACAGAAGATTCGAAGCCCATGGACTGTTGGAGGTTATAAAAAGAAGACTTAGACCTAGGGTTGAGCGGAATTCTTATTAAGACTTTTGTAAAGTAGAAAATAAGGATTTAGGTTTTTGAGAGTCGTGTACTTTCTTGTGTTGTAAGTCTCCCTTTGTATCGGTTTGATACATTGTGGTAGACATAGATCTTTATACAGATTTAGAAACTTGTAGGTAATGAGTCATGTATTGTTCTTGGATAAAGCTTTGAAGCAAATCTAAGTAGGTTGTTAGTCAAGGTTGTTTGGATGAACTTTGTATTGAAAGAGGTGTCTTTCAAGTAGGATGATACAGTTATTGTGACTATAACTGTTAGGTATCACAGGTTGTGATTAATTGAGTGAGATGAGTTTCTCTTATCAATTAGATGTGACTTCTAGTGATAAAGTTTTCATTGGGTAGTGATAGGTAAATTGGAGGTTGTTTACTGTAAACCAGAGGTTGTTTACATAAAGCTATACTACTGATAGTGGATTCTTCTTCCTGGCTTGGTAGCCCCCAGATGTAGGTGATTTGCACCGAACTGGGTTAACATATCTTGTGTTATTTATCATTCTACAAATTTACAGTTCAATATTTGCTCATTGATTAACACGTTGTAACAGATGTTGAAACATCTGTTGTGATTCTATTGTTGATATTCAGAGTATCAGCTTATTTATTTTGCCATTGTTTTAAAGTTATGTAGAGAACAATGTCGTGACATGTTGTTAGGACATCTGCAATCTACTTGCTAGAATTTTACGAAGAATCCAATAGCACACGGTCGAAGCAAGCACATCGAAATAAAGTTCCATTATCTTCGAGAACAGATAGTAGAAGGGAAGATGAACTTGAAACACTGCAGAACTGAGAATCAGATTGCATACATCATGACGAAGAGAGTGTCAGACGAAGTGTTCAAGAAGCTAAGGTCTATGATGAATGTAGATAGTTTAGACACAATGAATTATGTGGTGTGTTAAATATGTAATTTATTGTTTTAGAAAGACAAGATTTGATTTAGAAAAACCACATTTGATTTAGAAAGATTAGATTAGATATTTTTTGGACTCTTATAGTTTTGTCTTTAACTTGAGATGCAAGTTAACCTAAATCTATAAATAGGGAGAAATCTTTATCACTGTAATCATCAAATTTGATAATCACGATTTTTCAGTTGCAAAGTGATAATAAAATTCCACAGTTGTAGGCAGAAAGAAATTCTGCAGAATTTTAATCTTCTTCTCCAAGGTTTTTCGTTCTTTCTTTCTTCCTTCCTCAAATTTTCATTGTCATTGCATGAGTGAAACAATTTTGATATCAAGATTGAATATGAATTATCCATAGATTGTAGTTGAATTTCTAATAATTATAACATAACCTCAATCACGTCAAACAATAAAATATTACCACTCATGTTCACAAATGTATGCAATGCAATTATTTATGTATACAACAACAACAACATCATCATACACAATAGTCCACCACCATGGTTACTGTGCACCGCCCAAAGTGGCCAACAAGCATAAAATACATTTATACTATATATATATATATATATATATATATATATATATATATATATATATATATATATATATATATATATATATATATATATATATATATATATATATATATATATATATATATTACGCAATCACAACAACATCATTAAAACATCTTCATATTACCATCCTTAACATCACAACATCATTAAAACATCTTCATATTACCATCATTAACATCACAACAACATCTTTGCAACAACACTCAAGATTCGCCGCTTACAACACGACTTCTTAGTGTACACAACAAGTAATAATCACATTCCTAAACATATTAGACATAAAAATATTAGGAAAACAATTCACCTAATTATACCATGCTAAAGTTCTATCCATTAGCTTTCCAACGCTTTAAACAGTTCGTCATTTGGATAATCGGTTAAAAAATTATGATTGAAACCACTTCTAGCATTTTTTCTATGTGCCGGCGCAGAGGTCGACACACAGGGCATGCAGGTCGATGCATGTTGTTCCGATTTTCAAAGTATTCACTTCGGGGAGCTTCAGGTCGACGCATACTATTATGAATTTCAAATTTTTTTTAAAAGCACTTTCAAATTAGCTTATCATGCTAAAACCTATGCTACGAAATTCCATCATCATAGACTCAATTTCATATTGTATTAACATTCTAAAATTCAATTATCCCTTGTTTTACTCATGGATTAACATCATACAATCATCACTTTCTTACCTACAACTCAAACCTTCATAACTCAACAATGGGGGAACTTATCAACAATCCAATACAGATTTATCACACATATAGGCAAACGAAATTCATCACCTCTAAATCACCATTAACACACTTAAGATCACAATTATATCAATAGCATATCAAACATCATAATCAACGATTTCGCTATACTTTTCATCATGCTTTTATTAAATCATCATACAAGACAAAATCTACATCTATCTTAATCATCTATCGATCACAATACACCTGGATTACTCCCCTTACCTTGATTCCTAGTAATTGACTCTCTTCCTTTACGTTCTAACGAGTTTCCTCTTGGTTCTCTATAAGCCCTAGCCTCTCTCCCGTTCTTCTCAAATGTTACAATCGTTCAGAATATTTTTTTTTTCTTGTTTTACTTGTTTAACCCTAGGACCCTTTCTATGATTTGTCTCTTATGCCCTCACTTATTCCTCTAACTCTCCATTATGCCCTCAATATTCTCCCAATTGTCAATTCTATGCCTCATTCTTATTTTCACCTTAATATTCTTATTTTAATTATCATTATAAATCTAAATAATATAACTAAATTATTTAAGTCTAAATAATTCTACTTCTCACCCAGTATCCCTCTTATTTTTCCACAACACATCAAAATACATCATATAAATAAATCAAATTTCACAAATAATCATTTAGATAAAAAAAATTCTAAGTTTTTGAAGTGTTACAGGTATCGTCTTAAAGAGAGAAACTAGCCATATTTTCAAAGGAAGCTACCCAAATTCTATGATTGAATTACGCATTATTGAAAATCGCATGATATACAAGCAAAGACTCAACAATCATGATGTTTTGTATTTTCTTTGTTTTGTTAATGTAGTCAGGTCTTGCTACTTATAGTATTAGACAAAGTAGAATTTCAACAACTTACAACCCATAGGAAAAGTTTGCATGCATGGGCCCACAATTGCCTAAAACAGTGTAGAAGCGTTGAACTCTGTTAACCAATCTTAATTGTTATGCTTAAGCTTAAGTTACTTTTTTTTAAAAGCCAAAAATAAATTGATCAATAGGCAGAAGTTATGCCACAACTTTACACATTTTGTTGCAGGGAATCACCCTGGAACTAGATCAACCTATGAAGATATAAAAGACCACCTATTATATTTAAAAATCTTTGCCCATCTAAAATCTTGGAACTAGATATAAATTTATCATCTATTAATATAAAATTCGCAGCTCACCTAAAATATATCATTACAAGTTAAAGTACAACTCAAGAATGAAATTGTATCAGTAATCCAATTTAAAGAAGAAAAGAAATTGATACGATACATAAGCTCAAACAAATCTCCTCTCTCCACCTACTTTCTGCCAACAAAATTTGTTATATATTCAAATCAGAACTAGAAATATTAATCATTGTCCTGCAAATAAGATTAGCCGACAACTATTATTACCAAACAACCCAATTGGTCTAAAACCCACTAATTAAAAGAATAAATAATTCAAATATCTTACTGTTCAACCATCTCCAATCAGTGTAGTCAAGATCGAGTGCTGGGTCTTAAGATCTTAAGATCTTACGTGCTGAAGTTGCCCTTTAGTGCTACAATCTTAGAAAAAACTTTTTTCGTGCATTTTGTGGTCAAGATTGAATGCTGGGTCTTACGATCTTACGTGCTGAAATTGCCTTTTATATGACTATCATGATATGGGAATCCATAATATCTTAGATGATTAGACTTGTTTGTTAGATTTATGTTTTTGAACTACTTTTCTGAACAAAGTCTTTTGAACTTGTTAAATTATGAAATGATAGTTATGAGTTATTAATTTAATTGGTTGAATTTAGTGATTTATAGGTTATTTTGTTCATGTATTATAATTTTCATGTTTTTGTGTGTGTATATGTATGTCAAATTACCATTTCTCCCTTCAATAAGATCTTAAGTGCCGTGTTACGATCCTAGTTTTACGATCTTTCACAGACCGTCCGATCCTACTTAAGATTCCGTGCTTGACTACCTTGCTAATGATAGTTATTAGGAACTTCTTCTCCCTCTCAATAGGTTTATAAATAAAGATAAACCAATGTGAATTCAAAACAAATGATATATACTCTCTTGATATAATACCGGTTATGGAAACAAAAACAGCATATAAACTGATTTTGTTTTTATTGACATGGACTATGTTTTCATTAGCCTAAGTTATGTCAAGTGTTTTGATTCAACATTGGTTTATCTCTATGGGGATAAAAAACTCCTAATAATTAACATTAGGCTGCAGATGGTTAAATAGCAAGATATTAAGATTTAATTATTATTTTAATGGAATTTAGATCTTTTGAGCTGTTTAGGAATAGTCGTAGCCGATTAACTTTATTTGCAACCGTAATGAATATTTCTAGTTCTGATTTAAATATATATAAAATTTTGTTGGCAACAGGTGGGTGGAGAAGATATTTGTTTGAGTTGGTGTATCACATCAAAAAATTTGTTTTTTGAAATTGGATTCCTGTTACAATTTCGTTCTTGTGTTGTACTTTGTAATGATATATTTTAGATAAACTTGTACTTTGTAATGATATATTTTAGATAGCCTGTGATTTTTATATGTAATGGATGGTCTGTTATTTCTTTATTTTTTGGTTCTGGTTCCATATTTTAGGTAGACAAAAATGTTTTAATATAACGGGTGGTTTTTTATATCTTTATAGTTTGATCTGGTTTCAGGCTAAAGTTGTGGCATAGCTTACACATATTAATAAATTTATTTTTGACTTTTAAAAAATAACTAACATTAAGCATAACAAGTAAGGTTGGTTAACACAACTCAAAGCTTCTCCATTATTTTAGGCAATTGTGGACTCAAGCATGCAAATTTTCTGTGAGTTATAAAGTTGTTGAAATTCTACTTTGTCTAATACAGTATGTGGCAGGAACTGAATCCATCACTAAAACAAAAGAAAAAAAAAAAAACAATCTACAACAATGTAAACATTTCTCAATTGGAGACAAGGATGCATTTAAAATATAAATTTCAGTTAAGGCAAATACCATAAGCAGATAAGACGATTGTCTGTTTCAAAATCTTTATAAAAGATAAAACCATTTATATAATAATAAAAATGAAAAATAGATGATAAGACAAAACCCTAAAAGTTAAAATTCTAAGTTTCTAACCTCTCTTGATCTGATAAATTACTGTTCAGAAGCTTTTGAAGCAACACATCCTGCACACAAAGAAAATAAAAGGACGATACACATTGTAATTAGATTAGAAATGTGTCGTAATAAATAAAATCCAACAGGACATCCCTGGCTGGCTGAAGCCAAACTCATGATGTCTTTTTTCGCTATTAAATGTTTAATTCATGTTTCATAACCATAATCCATGATTTACTTCTGGTGACAAAAAGATTAACAGCCCAATCATCATGAAATTATTCTTTCAAATAAACTATTAATGGATATAGAGCTATACAAAGTATATTTGGGATAGAAAGCTCATGAATTGACTAGTAAGTAACAGAGTTGAGAAGGAGAGACCTATAACATTAGACCAAGCAAGAAAAAAATAACTTCCTAAATCCCAATAGTGACATGAGTCTGAAATGAGTATAAAATTGTAAAACCGCCATCATCACATCAGTGTACAACTCTACAGCAACTAGTATCTTACTTATCTAACTTTTAAATCAATATTGAACAACAAAATGCGTTGAGAATAATACACAATGAATTGCAATAGACATTTTTTGTGTCCGTCTTTCTGCTAGTAAATGTAAATATCATAAATAAAAAACAAAGTGGGGAAGGAAATACTCACATTTGAGCCTCACAGCGGACTACAGCCGTCACATATCGCGCACCATGTACTAACTATGCGACAGATGAAAATGCCAATTAAAACATAGCCTCAAATTTAAAGCACGAATGGGTCTTAAGCTACCAGTTACATACAACAACAGCAATCAAGTCTTATCCCACAAAGTGGGGTCTGTTACACGGATAAACTTTTCTCATAATGTTCTATCTACGACCATACTTCTATCAAAATCATTAATATCGAGATATTTTTAATAATTTCTCTTATAGTCTTTCTAGATCTTCCTCTTCCTCTAGTTGTTTAACTTTTCTCCATCTGATTTACTTTGTTTACCACATAATCTATAGGTCTTCTCTCTACATGCCCAAACCACTTAAGTCTATTTTCCACCACCTAAGTCTTAAGCAACCAATTACATACATTTCCACAAAAATAAATAATCATTTTGCAAGTTGAGATCATTGTTGTTCATTTAACAAAACCCTAAAAAATATTTCAGAACTCTTATATAGGTTTCAGGATCATGAAATAAACTCTATACTATAGGGTGTAGTTTACAAATATGTAAAATCATTTCTTTATCATTCGACAGTAGAATGATTTATACCATGCTATTTGGGTTAAGGTGCTCTAAGCCTAGATGTTGTGAATCAGACTCGTGACGTACCAGAATATAGTTTCAAATTAAAAACAAATGAAGCAAAAAGTATCCTGGAAAAGTTCAGATATGCATCAATACATTTCTGAACACTCCTAGTACAAAGTAACTTGGAAGCAGGCCAAAACATCCTCAAAGGCCTAATGCACTGCAACATGCAAAAAACATAAAGGCATCTTCTTTAATGCTTAATCGATAATATTCATAGTTAGACGACTTAGTATATTGCACTATCTTTTTCCAACTACATTTGGAAGTACTTTCTCTAATTAAATAGATTTTGTTCTTACTTTGCATAATAATATTTTCAAAATTTCAAAGACCAATTTTGGCTCAGAAATAAAGATAAATCATCAAAGCATTTAATTATGCACTAGGGTTTTTATTCAAATAATGTTACTTCTAACCAGCACTATAAGGTGATTTATGCTCCTAATAGTTCTGCTTGCATCATTGTTGATAACTACCCCCAACCAGCTAGCCAATAACTATTCAAATTATATAATTTAATACCCATTATTAAAAATCACACAATATACTAGCAAAGACTCAACAATCATGATGTTTGTATTTCCTTTGTTTTAGTGATGGAGTCAGATCCTGCTACATATTGTATTAGACAAAGTAGAATTTCAACAACTTACAAAGAAAGTTTGCATGAATGTGCCCATAATTGACTAAAATAGTGGAAATGCTTTGAGCTGTGTTAACCAACCTTAGTTGTTATGCCTAATATTTGCTTTTCTTAAAGACCAGAAATAAATTTATTAACAGGCATGAGTATGGCACAACTTTACACATTTTGATTCAACATTGGTTTGTCTCTATTTTGGTTCTGATTTGAATATATATCAAATTCAGTTGGGAGCATGAAGGAGGGGAGGAGATTTGTTTGAGGTGGTGTATCATATTAGAATTTTTTTTCTTTTTTTTGAAATTAGATTGCTGACACAGTTTCATTTTTTATTTGTGCTTTAACTTGTAATAATATATTTTAAGTGGGCTAGAATTTTTATATGTAATAGATGATCGGTTATATCTTCATATCTTGTTTTGGTTCCATATTCTAAATGGACAGAGATTTTTAAACATAATGGGTGGTCTATTAAATCTTCATAGCTTGATAGTTCCAGGGTTATTCCGTGCAACAAATTGTGTGAAGTTGTGGCATAATTTAAGCCTATTAATAAATTTATTTTGGTTTTTAAAAAGAACTAACATTAGGCATAACAACTAAGGTTGGTTAACACAACTCAAAGTTTCTCAATTCTAGGCCCATGCATGCAAACTTTCTTTGGGAGTTGTAAGTGGCTGAAATTCTACTTTGTCTAATACAATATGCGGCAGGACCTCCACTATGCACTACTGAAAAAAGGAAAAACAAAATAAAAAGTAGAAACTACAATAGTTTAAGTGATTTTTAATTGGAGACAGGGATGCATTTAAAATATAAATTTTAGTTGAAGAAAATATCTTAGGCAGATAAGACAATTGTTTATTTCAAAATCTTCAAAAGATAAAACCCCATTAAATATTATAGTTAATATGAAAAACAGGTGTGTTTTGGAGGAGGGGGATGATAAGTCAAGACCCTGAAAATAACAATTCTAAGTTTCTAACCTCTCTTGATCTGATAAGAAGTTATTGTTTAGAAGCTTTTGAAGCAACGTATCCTGCAAACAAACAAAAAAAGGGCGACACACATAGTAATTAGATTAGAAACTGTTCTTGTTGTTAATAAGTCGTAATAAATAAAACCCAACAGGACATCACTGGTTGGCTGAAGCCAAACTCATGTTGCTTTGCTTCCTTGACCAAAGTTTTAGTTTAGAAACAGGGAAAATAATAGAATCAGAAACTGATGAAAAGGACAGAAAAACAAGAGCATGACAATCAAACAATGAAAAATCTTTCAGTAAATTCAAACTTGAAGTATGCAAACAAGAGAGAGGGTGGGAGTGGGGGAAGCTTACTATATCATATAGTACGGAATATGCCTAGTGAATTTCCCCTGTTCCCACTTTGAAATTGATTGATGTCTTTTTCCACTATTAAAAGTGTAATTAAAGATTTATTTCTTGTGACAAAAAGATTAACAGCCCAATCATCATAAATTTATTCTTTCAAACAAACTATTAAAAAATATCATGGACATAAAGTTATACAAAGTATATTTGAGATAGAAAGCTCATGAATTGACTAGTAAGTAAAAGAGTTGAGAAGGGGAGACTTATAACATTAGACCAAGCAAGAAAAAAATAACTTCCTAAATCCCAATTAGAGTGACATGAGCCCGAAATGAGTATAAGATTGTAAAAGTGCCATCATCACAATCCGTAAAACTATACAACTAGTATCTTATTTATCTAACTTTTAAATCAATATTACACAACAAAATATTCTCCGTGTCTGTCTTTCTGCTAGTAAATGTAAATATCATAAATAAACACAATGTAGGGAAGGAAATAATCCTCACAGCAGACCAAGCCGTCATACGATCATTGTATTCTTCAATACTAAGGGGAGGAAATAATAAGTGTCTACTAGCATATAGCTGCATTTCACAACAGCGAGAACAACAACATAACAGAATAAGATAACATGTATAAAAATTCTTCAAAACCAAAAGAATAGTAAGGTTGTTTTTAATGAATGCAATTTACATTAGCAACTATGTAAACCATAGACTTTATTTCATAAAAAACACAAAATCGAGAATTGAATAAAATATGAATAAACTGTCAATTTAGTCTCTAAACTATCTTCCTCTCTCTAATTTAGTCTCTAAACTATATAAATATAATAAGAAATCTGAAAGTATATGAGATATATCAATTAAGTCCCTGAATTATATGAAAATCGGTCAATAGGTGTCTTAAAATTTCTCAAAATCATATGAATGGTAACAGGTATCTTGAAATTTCTCAAAATCATATGAATGGTAACAATTCTTTAATGAATGCAATTCACATTAGCAACTAAGCAAATCTAAGACTTACTTAAATAAACAAAAATGAGAATCATAATAAGAACCACTAAGAATAGAATTGCAAAAGAAATGACCTCATATGGATACAATAAAAAAGTGAAGACAAAAATTCTAAGACTACACTATAACAGTTTATTCTCCCAAAATACAGCTATATTACAATAAAAAAAATTCCTAGAAACCCAAATCATAAGCACAAGTCTAGAAAAGAAACAGTAAAGATTTAATATAAGTATAACATCTTGTTAAAAAATCGAAGTAAGGACATACTAGATCAGTAATGTTACGGGGAAGTAGCCAAAGACTAGACATGTGAAAAGCAAGCGGGAGGATCTACTTCAAGAGCTACCAATTGGGATGCCTGTTCAAAAGTGCCAACCGTTATCTCGCCAATAACTTCTCGCATTTTTTAGAGAACGAGCATGTTTAATCTTTAAAAACAGTCTGTAAGCCCTCTCTGTTAGGTTTGAAGCAAGCAGCTTGTTACTTAGTTTACTGTATACAAGCCTGCTAGGGCAGAACCCTTTACGCAAAGCCTCCTCCATAACAAGAACAGCATTTTCAAGTTGTCCTATATTGTAAAGGCCGCTGATGATGTACTCATAAACTTCAACATCTGAACTATACCCACATTCTTGCATCTCTTGCCAGACACTTAATAATGTTCCGCATTTTCCATACTTAGAGAGGCGCATAAGCAATATCTTATAAGCTTCCATCGATATCTTACACTCCAATTTTCTTGCCTTCTTGTAGACCATCATGGCAGCATATGGTGGACCATAGCTGCACAAATATTTGATGAAGGAGGTTACGGTCCCAGTAGGAGGCACAACTCCTTGTCTTAACATCTCATCAAACATCAAAAGTGCATCAGCCACCTTCCTTATTTTGAGAAAAGCACTAATTATTCTAGTGTATGTATCAACGTTAGGTTCACAATTATCACTCAACATCCCTTTATAATACTTCATACACTCGTCAAAATTTCCAATCGAAATGAAATTGAAAATCATTGCATTATAGGTCGTAGTATCTTTCTCTTTCATACTACCGAAAACCTCAACAGCCTCATCCATTCTACCTGCTCTACCCAAACCCTCAAGAAAGAAAGCAAATGTACTAAAATCAGGAGAAAGCCCCTCAACTTCCATTTCCTTCATAACCCTCTCAATCTCATCCACCCTACCAAACTTACACCACCCACCAGCAACCACATTATACGTGGCAACATTAAAAGTCACCTTCCCTTTCATTGAATTAAAAACAGAAGCTGCAGCACCAACATGAGAACGTCGACAAAGGCACGACAAAAGAACATTCAAAGCCTCGGTATCGCGATTGAGACCGAGATCATCCAAGTTCCCAAACACCTGAATTGCTTTAGATACATGACCAGCATTTACAAAACTATCAATAACAATAGATAACATGAACAAATCAGCTTCTACACAATTCAACCTCATGTCATCCAAAACTTGCATCATAAACATGAAAAACTTCCTTCTTCCTAATGCCTTAACAATGACATGGTAGGTACCAATATCCTTAGGCACCATTGGTTGTTTGAGCGCCCAGTTAAAAAACGTAACCATAGCTTCACCACCCAAATTCCCAGAGTTTAATACCCTACCAATAACATCAACATTCACATCAATACAAACACTCGATAAAGCCTGTTCAATTGCAGCCTTACCCTTTAATTTTTGAAGAAAGATACCGCGTAGTTTATCTTCAGGGGACAAAAACCCATCAACCGATTTCGATTCTAATTCTGATTCAGATTCTCGGGCTTTGGAAGTGGATATAGGTAAAAGTTGGGAGATTTGGTGGAGTATGTGGCGTTCATCGAATTGTGGAGAATTTGAGAGAGCTGAGATAGATTGGTGTAATGGTATGAGTGATGACATGGAGGGGAGAGGGTATTTAGGTTTTGACAAGTGCATCACAAATTTGAAACACAAACATCGAAATGCCATCAAGAAAATAATGACAGTAACCAGAAGAATTGGAATTTAATATGGAATTTGAAAATTGATCCGAGAGTTAAAGAAATTGTTATGGAGATGTTGAACGAGTGTTTTACCTTTGAGCCCCTGTGGCATTGGTTATTCGATTGCCTCTAATCCATTGGAGCTTATAGAATGTCGAAGCTGCGAAATAGTAATCAGCAGAATTTCTGGAGTTAAAGTGTTTTTTTTATCATTTCTGAATCAAATTGTTGTTGATTGGTGAAGATGATTCCTGGTGACTGAATTTGAGGAAGAAGGTTAGTTCTCCGCACAGAGTAAGTAATGAAATTTTATGATGCACAGATGGAGGAAGAAGGTTAGTTCTCCGCACAATCGCACCAATATCAAATGTTCTTAATTTAAATGTTGTGAGAATAAATTTTAGGATTAATTGTAGTTGGGAGAATTAGTTGTGACTTGTGAGAATAAATTTTATGGTTAAATGTAGTTGGGAGAATTAGTTGGAAGAAAATTTTAGAACATTTAAATTAAGAATATTTAAGAAAAATAAATTAATAATTTTTTTTGCACAGGGATAAAATTTCATCAACTGTTCTATGATATCTAACATATAATTTTAGAGGACTAGTTGCAATGAAATTTAAATAATTTCGAAACATCTCTCGTACATCTTCATCGTTACAAATTTTGACTTCTGAATACATCAAGATTTCATTAGAATTTAAGTAAGATTTTCGGTTGACCAGACCAACAACTTCTCTCTCCAATTCAGTGACATGATGTATCTGAGTTTTGATGTCATCGAAGCTAAATGTTTACATCAGTCTTACTGATATTGGATCAGAAACAATATTGCAAGAATCACAATTTTCTGATGAAATTGGCTTAACAATGTATACAAGACCAATTAATAGAGATATTATACAAAAACCTCTGCATTTTCTGATGGATATAACTGGTTTTATACTGTGTCTGATGAGACCAAACATGTAGAAAAGTCTCCAACTTCCCAGATGGCGTACCCATTAAAAAATTGAGCAGGAAAGTATGGGTTATACAACCCAGATGGAGGACCTTTACAATAATTTTTTCCACGTGTATCGCTTGACTAACTGAGATGGCGGACCCCACCACAAAATTGCTCACGTGTTCATACACACCAACCCAGATGGCAGACCTAAACACGCATCAGAAAAGTCAGTTAAGCACCGACATCCTAGATGGCGGACCCTATTTGCATTGATGTCTATATAATTGTAGGCAAATAATTGAAAATATCATACACCCAATGGCTCAAAAAAATTTGAGAGTCCAAGTCCATTACAATGGAAGTATTTTTTTCCCGATGTTAATGTTGGGGTAGTATTTCAAAACACAAACATGCAGATATTCAAAATAATCCACAATTCCAATTTTAGCCATTTGAGGGAAAGAATCGAAACAAAAATTCAACAACGTATATCTGATATTTATTATCGCTATCCATGTTTTAACGAAGGTGATAATAGTGTCATATATACCACCAGAAAAATAGAAGACGACAATGATGTCAACCTGATGTTCTGATGTCATACAATGTATAATGTATCGAATATGATCGAATTATATGTATGTTTACTAGAACAGAATGATGCGCCACAAGTTATGTATCCGATGCAGTCTTCACAATCGCACCAATATCAAATGAGTCAGGAGACTATGTTGACGTTGTCACCAGAACCAGCAAACACTTAAAACGAACAATTTTTTCCAGATGAGGAAATTGGTGAAGATAGTGACATTGAAGAAGTGCATGAAGTTAATACCCAAAATATTTTTAGCGGGGATAGCGACGACTCCAACAATGATATTGAAGTTATGCAACAACATGAAATGCTGGACATTTACAATCCACCACTCCACATGATAAATCCAACATACATGGATGATGAAGATGTCTCAATATTCGAAGCATCACAGCCGCTTCGGATCGAAGGTGGGTTACTTGGTATGGAATTTGAAAACAAGGAACGTTGTTGGTTTGGCATATGACAGTTTCACATCAGAAATTGTCTTGATTATAAAGTTTATAAGTCAGATACTAAACGACTTATAATCATTTGCGAACACAAAGGATGCAACTTTACATGTAGGGCCTCAGTGGAGAAGGGGAGTAGTACGTGGAGGATCACCAAGGTTAGTGGACCACACACCTGCACGTCTAACGCAATGTCCCAAGATCATTCTAAATTAGATTCAAATCTAATTTGTTTTAGTATCAAACCTCTTATTATTGATGATGTTTCACTAAAGGTGAAACACGTCATCGCTCATATCCGTGACAAATTCGGCTACATAATTTCTTACAAGAAGGCATAGATTTCTAAGAACAAGGTTATTGCTTCTTCTTGCAGTGAGAATTGCGATACCAAGATATTGATTAACTTGAATCTTTAATTCTTAGATTACAACCGAAATTTAATTTATCCAAAGGAAAGGTCTAAAGAAAGAAAGAACCTTTTGCGCGATGTAACAACAACACTAAGAGATTCGGGGATCGGGGGTTGGTTATGCATAGGGTAGGTATTTCACATCCTAGACATCTGTAGTACTCTACAGGAACCTTTTGTTTGTTTGCATGCTAAGTTTGCTAGATGTTTGCTAAGGTTTGGGATTGGGTAAAAGGTGTAGGTTAAAACTTAATGATAGTTTCTAAGTTTGCTCGCAAAGACATCGCGTCCTCTGCCTACGTATCCTAACTAGGATAGAATCAGAGCAATCGTAGTTCACCTCACTATGGTTAAAGAACACTTGATTATGATCAAGGTTCAAAGGGTAACAAACATAACAATGTTTGTATAGAGTTTCACAAAACTCTCTAGATCTATGTTGAACACTCAAGAAAGGGGAGTAAGTAATCATTTCCATGATTCTTACATAGAGTTAACCAAACTCTACCTAATGTTCTATGTTGTGAGACCAATTGGTTCTATCCAGACCAAAAGGTGGGTGAAAGGGGGAAGGTTGCTCGTCAAGATATCGCATCTTATGCCTACGTATTCTCATTGTCCAATGAGAAATCAGAGCGGTCGTAGTTCAGGCACGAACTACAGAATAAGGATCTATTGGTTCTTTCCAGACCAAAAAGAGGGAGAAGGCTCTATCCAGACCTACGAGTTTAAATCCTATTGGTTCTATCCAGACCAAAAAGGGAGAGAAGGTTCTATCCAGACCTATGAGGGTAAATCCTATTGGTTCTATCCAGACCAAAAGGGGGAGAAGGTTCTATCCAGACCTACGAGTTTATTGAGCTATCTATGACCCAAAGTTCAATAGAGAGACTTTCCTTTGGAAGGGAAAAGATGAGGCAACTTGGATGAGAACTAAAGAGTTTCATCACTTTGGGGAAATAAACTTAACAAAGCATAAACATTCAAACATGATGAATATAAAGAGATATGGTTACAACCAAGAATAAACAAGCACATTACAATAAGCAAGGATTTCAATCAGGATGAATGGTTACAACCAAAAGCAAGCATTTAAGATATTACAATATCAAGCAATAATTTCAATCAAGATAAATGGTTACAACCAAAGCAGACATCAAGATATTACAATATCAATGATTTCAATCAAGGTAAATGGTTACGACCAAAGCAAGCATCAAGATATTATAATATCTAGAAGGGGAAAGTTCTTTCAAGACTTAATGAAAGGTGAAAACCAAAGCATATCTTAACGAAGAATGGGGTACATCTTAATAAAGATGGAAGGGGATCTTAACAAAGATGAATCTTAACAAAGATGAGGTTTCATTAGGGCTTACAAGATGACATGTATACTTACAGGCATCATGCCTAATCAAATAATGTCACAACAAATGTAAGTGAGAAGTTCAAAACTTCATGAGAGAAAACTTTCAAATTTTAATGATGATTAAACACAAATGCTTACAAGCAAGAGTTTTAGTCAAACTCAAGTACCCAAGGATGCTAACAAGCCAAAATCATAACTTTAAAATAAAACTCAGAAGATAATGAAATTAAAGTTTTGAAATGAATAAATGAGAGATAGGAAGGTGAAAACCCTAAAAACATTCATGGTAGCATGTGAAATGCAAGTAGAAAGTTCACATTTATGAGTTTTAGGTTTACCTCTTGAAGCAAGCTTAAGCAATAAGAAAACCAAAGATATTGAGAGCTCTTACAAGGTCTTCAAATGTTCCTAGGTTGATGAATAGATGCTCCAAACAACCTCCAAGCAAGCTAGTGGACGAAATGCCTTGTAAATGAAGGAAAAACTCTAAAATCCAAAGTTTCAAAGACCAACTCACTCAAACCTTGTTACATAAGTGTGGAAGTGATTTAGATAGCTTCAATACATCATATTTGATGTGTTTGAAGTGTTTCTTGAGTTGGAAAAAGTTTGGAAATGGTTTTGGAAGGTGTTTTGCAAAAATAGATTTTGAGGGATTTTGGAGACTTAATGAGATTTTGCAAGAATTTGGTGATTGTGTAAGGGAGAGATTTCTAGATGGTTTCTATCATAGAAATGGTGTGTTTGTGATGTAGGAAGTGAGTTCTATTTATAGCCAAAGGCCTTGGGTCAAGGTATGGGCAAAAGTGAAGCAAATTGCCAATTTTAACCTTCCATCATGAAAATCTTTGAGTTTTCCAATGCAATCTTCAAACTTGTCTTTAAGCCACTCTACTAAGATATTCTTCATACCCTATATATTGTTTTCATCATGCTTTATAGGTTAGGAGGTGACTTGTTGAAGTAAAGTTGATGATTTGACAAGGGTAGCCACCTTTTTTCTCTTTCTTCACTATTCACTTTTGCAACTTGCATTAAATAATGATTTCATTTGATCTTTGTGCCATTTTCGTGTGAATTGATATTAAAATGTCCATTATCAATTCAAACATCATAAATGAGGTTTAGCCTTTGATTAGCATCGATTTGGATAGGTTTTGGAATAAAAAAACTCATGCTGACCTAGTTTTGTGAATGTGAGTTTTTGCCAACTTGTGGATATTGGTTCTCTCTAACCCGGAAGAGTTATGGAACCCACTTGTACTTTTTAAAAATCCTCAATTAGGTAATACAATATTTATGCTTGTTTTAGGAATTCATTCCCCTTGAAACTAGGTCAAAAACCCTTGTGTGATTAAGGAGTTATGGCTTTGCCCCTTTTGAAACCCTAATTCCCGATTTTTGCAATTACTTCCTAACCCTTGATCCAATGGTCATGAAATTTTATGGGAAGTTGTAATATGACATAAGGAATATTTTTTATTCACATTTTGAAGTCAAATTCCTTATTGTTGAAGAGTTGACTTTTCGGTCAACCGTTCGATCAATCAGTGACTACCGAGTCGACTGTTCATGCTCCGGACATTCTGAGGACTTGAAACTCTTTGGATGGACTTTACTAAACCATAGGAGCTTAATGGACCTTGATCCCACCATTGAAACACTTTTCAAATCAAAAGTCAAACTACAGTTGACTTTTCCTGATCGAAAACCCTAATCGGGTATCTTGAACTGTACTGTTCTCAATTCCCGGGTGACCATCTCAAATTGGATTCATACTTGATCCAATGGAGTATATTTGATGATGTGGAGACCTATTTGAGGTTGAATCAATCCAAAACATTGATTGATCAGACAACTGAAGCCTCGATTTCGGCTATACAAAACCCTGATTCTTGTATCTTGACAAAGACAAACTTGAAATAGGTTATGGTTAGATAATCAAATGAATATGATCCTAAAACGATGATGAGGATCTAAGGGGTCAAAATTTGGGGTGCAACACTTCTATTTATGGAAACTGGGATACTTCATACAACGACCTCCCCTTTGATCCTAAATTGTTTAGATCTCATTTTAGTGATGAACTTGGTTTACGTGCATAATTTGAAAGTTTAGTTCATCATTGAATTTTGTGAGATTCTAAAAAATTTCTTGAACCTTTGAACATTGTTTTAAATTGATTTCCTTACCATAAAAAGTAAGGAACATTCACTTGAGGTTTGGTTGAATTCAAGTTGGGAAGAATGAAAAAGAAGAATGGTAGGTTGCTAAAACTTTTGAAAAATTTCAAGCAAGTATGAAAAGAAAAAGTGTGAATATGTATGTGAAAAACAAAAGAAAAAGAATGCTTGTTTGAAAAAGAAAAATAGAGAATGAATAAGTGTGCAAGAGAAAGTTTGGAAGGGTGGCCAATTGATAAAAGAAAGTGGTGAATAAAGTTGGGATGTGTAAATAACTTGTATAGTAAATGTCTCTTTTGCATCAACAATTTCGATTCAATGGCCTTTAGAAATGTCCTTTTATTGTGAACCTGACCAAGATACAACCTTAAAAGCCCTTAGTGATCTTTCTGCTTCCATATTTTCACTTTTGATTGTCAGATGAATGTATAGATTAAATTGATATTAGCATTGTTTGTCCGGTGAGTGAAATTTTCCCGTGGTTGCAAACACGTTAATTTCTTCAAACTTATTTTGAAGAGGGGTGTTAGAGTGATTCAAGTATGAGAATTTAGTTGTTATTTGAAATATCGCATGATATTTGTTTAAGAACTAAATTCTTTGTCATTGTTTGATTCTATTGAGCGGTGAACATTGCTTGTGCATATTTTTATACTTGACCAGATCCTCTTATTTGAGAAAATTTCTCTTGCTTTCATGAGGGGCATACTTTGCTTGAGGACAAGCAAAAATCTAGTTGGGGAGAGTTTGTTAAGTATAAATTTTGACTTAAAATGAACCATCTTTCTTGGCACTTTTCAACGCAATTCTAATGTTTTCTTATATTTAATACTTGTTCTTGTGTGATTCTTCAATTACATTGCAAATATATTTGAATTCTTTGATTTGTGTGTTATTGTGCAGAAATTAGGCATAAAACATAAATGAATAAGACATAAAAGATTGGACAAGGAAGCCAAAGAAATGTGAAGATTCTGCAATGTTCAATGGGCAAACAGTAGCGAGCAACCAACGAATGTTCGTTGTGCAAAGTTGCAGCGAGGTCCCAGGGAAGAGGAAACCTTGGAAGTCAGTAGCTAAAGGTTTCAAAGTTTTCTAAGCGAACTTGTAGCGATGTAGTTCACAGTGCAAAGAGTTGCTCGCACGACGACCTCAAATATTTTTCAAGGGCGGTTTAACTGTTCTTGAAGCACTTCAAGTGCCAAAAATGGGACTTCGCTAGGCGAATAGGTAGTTCGCAGTGCGAACATGACAGATTTTATAAATACTATATAATTACTTTTCTTGCTTTTTAGAAATAATATGATATATTTTGGGGATCAGAACTTTATCTCTCTTCATTTCAAGCTTATTTTAGAAAGGGAAATACAAACCATAAAAGGGAGAAGGTAAGATCTTTGATATCTTGTTAAGGTTTGAATGCAATCTTTTGATACCTTATGTATTTCATCTAATATATATTTCTGATCTAGTTTTAATTCTCTATTGTTGATTGTCTTTGATTGCTTATTTATGGATCTTGACAAAACTCATTTCAAATCTTTGATCTTAGATTTTCATCATCAGCAAACTTTTGACATGGTTTTGTAAGTTGATATTCATTTGCATCATTTATATTTTATTTTGTTGATTAAGTAGCATGAGTAGCATGACAAACGGTATTGCGAGGATACATGATAATAGTGATAATTGTGGTTGTGTGTTTTTGTATAAAAATCGCTTTGAACTCTTTCCAAATGAAGACCGTAAAAAAAATTTCTTGTGAATACTGTGATGTGTGAGATAGTCAGGAAAGTACAGTTTGAGGGAAGAGGAGTTAAAACTAGGGAATTTGGAAAAGTTTGGAAATTGAGGTATAACCTAAACACTCTAGATTCCTCGGAGTAAGGAAACGAGTCCAACGTGTAGAATTGTGCCATAGTACTTGGATTTGTGAAGTATTCTACGATTAGTTAATAATGATAGTCTGGAATGATTAAAGAGAATTTCATATATAAAAATGATTGAGAGAATGACTTATGGCACTAAAAAAATGATGAATAATGAAGGTAAAGACAACTGGTCCTTCTAAGTTGGGTAACCCTCACCCGGTTACTTAGCCTAACGGAGGTTGAATCTCTATAGTCATCCCAAAGGGGACTAATAAACACCAATGCGCGAGAAAAAAAGGAATAAAGGTGCCACGAAAAAGTCTCGATCAAATTTTGTACATGCGAGGGAAAGCGATCAAAAATGCCTTAATCTGATTATCTGAATCAAAGGGGTAGAAAATAAAAGAAAAGACTTAAGCCCAAAGCATAGTTGGAGATGTGGCCGAAAGGGGGATTTAGGTCCATGGTGTTACTGTGGTATGTGTTTGTTTAATACCTTCGTTAACGGACAATTACCAAGAGAACTAGTTTTAGCCAATCAGAACAAAGGCTCACGTGTGAGTATCGACACACCTTACATTCGTAAGTCTTTCATTTGATATATATTGTTTGATCTGAAAAATATGTATCCAAGCTTGTTGCTTGATGTCGCTTGCGCGAAAAATAAGGTGCCGGCATGACAGAAGAGTCGCCACCTTTCGTTATTTATCCCTCAGAGCGGGAAAGGAAACGATCGGAAAAAACCTGACGAATAAGGGTAAGACAAGGTCGTCGCAACCATTGTCTGGGTTCGGGAGTCGGTTACGCAAGGGGAAGGTATTAGCACCCCTCACGTCCGTCGTACTCGACGGGATCCTCGCTTGTTTGTTTACTTGGACGGGTTGGTTATACTCTATCTACCTATCAAGGCTGGCTGAAAAAGAAAAGAAAAATGACTCGGCAAAGCGTCGCGCTTTATGCCTACGTATTCTCATCAGAGAATGAGAAATCAGAGTCAACGTAGTTCGGCTAACTACGGGTGAAGGGGGAAAGGTTGCTCGCTAGGATATCGCATCCTATGCCTACGTACTTTCATCTGGTATGAAAGATCAGAGCAAACGTAGTTCGGCTAACTACGGCTTATCTCCTGAAAGAAGTGTTTTTTATTGTGTTTGCGATTTCAACCGCACTAGAGACTATGACCTGAGAGTGAATGCGTCGCATGTCACCCACGGGGTACCATACTAAACATCCATCCTCATATGGCTTAAGGCTCGTGACGTACGAAAGAAATCATTCATGATTACTGTATCTTAAGCTGCTTTGAGATGAGAAGAGAACGGGCCCAACTAGGAGGGAGACTATCAAGTCCTACTGTTGTCATGCCATGGATTCATCCTATGGTTGAGGTTTGAACAGGGAACTCCTAGATGTTGTCATGCATAGGTTTCAACCTAAAAGTCTATCATCAAATCCTCATCAGAGGAAATGAGAGTCCTAAGGAATCATGCCAATGATACACCAAAACAGACAAAAGCATCAGCTTTAACAGTAAAATGCATGCAATGCAAGTGAGGGAGGAAATGTGTGTGGGGTTTCAGCCTCCACAAGCTTGTCTCGACCTCAAGCCAGTCATGAAATAACAGTAATCATACTGAAAATAATCAACATACTATCAAGCAGAAACAGATAAGGGAAATGAAGTACCAACAGGCAAACAAAACACACATGCTTGAGAAAGAAAGAATCTACTCTCTAATCCTAACCCTAATCACAGAATCTGAATCAAATCTAAGCACTAAAGCAAAACCCTAAACAAGAGAATTCAATCCCAGTCTCCAAGCTTCAGCACAAGCTTACCAAAGAAAGGGAGCTAAGCAAGCAGACTCATAGTGTCTTCCTCAGGAAAGCACTAGGAGGTGTATACTCAGGAGTCATATCCTATGTGGCTCAACCACTGTGATCAGTTTATATTCCTCCTCAGGAGAAATTAAACTCACAAGCAGGCTCCAACATCACTGGATACTTGAGAAATCCTAGACAATCTAATGGAACTAAGTGAATAGACCCATAGGACCTTCCTCAGGAAAGTACTAGGAGGCTTCCACTTAGGAGTTGTATCCCATGTGGCTCAACAACTGTGATCAGTTTACATTCCTCCTCAGGAGAAATTAAACTCACAAGTTGGCTCCAACATCATTGGATACTTGAGAAATCCTAGACAATCTAATGGAACTAAGTGAATAGACCCATAGGACCTTCCTCAGGAAAGTACTAGGAGGCTTCCACTTAGGAGTTGTATCCCATGTGGCTCAACAACATGTGATCAGTTTACGTTCCTCCTCAGGAGAAATTAAACTCACAAGTTGGCTCCAACATCATTGGATACTTGAGAAAGAGGTGAGAAGAAAGAATGAAAGTCATTCATAGTGCCTTCCTCAGGAAAGTACCATGAACTTCCCTCAAACTTCAGGATCTCAAACCTCACAGACAGGGGACAAACCAAGCCCTGGGTCTCTGAATCTTGATCTACAATCTTCACTTCATCATGCTCTCCATCAAGGTCTTCAAGGCAACACAAGCCCCTCAACAAATTCCCCACAATGAACCCCAAAGATGAATAGATAACCACAGGGCAGACAAAATCAACAGGCAACTTCAGAAAATACCTAAAAAAACTAAACCAATGGGGAAAAATCTAACAATTATTCACAAGGGTCTACAAAGTCTATTCATAACATCTACATAGGCCTCTACCTAAAAATCAAGACAAAACTTAATCAAAGAAAGATGATTCTTCACCTAAGCACAACCTAAACCCTAATTAGGATACCCTAAATCTACCCTAATTAAACTAATCAAAATTTAATTCTAAAATTCTAGAAAAAATCCTATGGGGAACTATGATTCATCATCTAATTGCACAAAAAAAGAATGGATTAAAAACCCTAAGGGAAGGTCCTAAAACAATTCTTGCAAAATCATGCTACCAAACTAAACAATATAAAAGCTATTTAAAAGAAAAATCTATTAAAAATACTAAACTTAAAAATAAAATCTCATTTTTATTTTTAATATTTTCTACACATTATTATCTACTCATAGAAAAAAGAAGAATTAAAAAAGAGTTATTTTTCAATTTTTAATGAATTATCAAAGACAAGAAAAATATTAAAACAATATAAAGGAAATTAAATCAATTAAAGGGAGGGGGGGTGTAACAAGCAACACGCGCCAGTTGGAATTAATTGGGCTAGATAAAAGGGGGGTGGGGATAGCGAAATAAGCCCAGAACGCTGATTAAATGAAACGACCGCGTTTCATTATTTTGAATCTTTCCCTCCCTTTCTCAAATTTAACCACGGCCGCACGATGAGATGAACAAGTCAGACTTGGAGACTAATCCAATGGACCACCTTCATCGTCCCAAACATATCTAGGGTTTTCAGAAACCCTCTCCTCCATGCACTCACCTTCCTCTCCCTCGTTCTCTCTGCTCACGCCATGATTTAACACGATTCCAAAATGAAAATTGTAGTACTCAATGAGAGGAACAAGATGGTACGCGTGGATTTCCCTAATTCATCCTCAATAATTCCAACAGAGGACTTCAATGTCCTGGTCCAACTAAACATCACTTGTTATCAACTGGTATCAATCTTCACTAAGCTTCAATCTAATGGTTTACAGAGCTTCTACAAGTTAGCCTAAGGATTCTAAACCAATCTTTACTCGTTAAAACTGACAAACTAACTAAATCTTGAAGATCAAAGATTCTTGGCTCTGTCATGAACCTTCACAGATCGTGCCCTAATTCATGGGAAAGAGTCATCTACCCTAGTGCATCAATTATCTACCTAGAAAGCTATCTAAGACTGCATAATTTAGGAGATAGAGAGAAGAAAAGGAACCTGTCAAAGAGGTGTGGAGGGAACTCGTGTGGGTGGATTCAGAGCTTGTAATGGCTGAAATGTGATCCTTAGGGGGTGAGCAAGCTTCTGTTTGCACTTGTATGGAAGGAGAATGCTTGTAGTGGATGAAATTCAGAGTTGCTTGAAGTTGAAGGAAGTGCTTCAATGGATGCTTCTCTCTCTCTCTCCCCTCTGAATCCTCTTTCTATCACCCACCTTGAACTCTCTTCATGGCCTTCTTCTTATAATGATCATTAGATGCTTCTAGATTCATCTAGAATATGGTGGAAGTTTCTTGAAAATCTCATGTGATGACATATTGAAAATCTCACTTTCCATGCCTTATGCCTTACCATTTGGTCTTAAAATATCTTTACATGAGATATTGAGAAGGGATGAGTGAAAAACAAGCTCATCTTTGGCTTGTGTAAGGTTTTTCAACATTGCCTTCTTTTTCAAGTAACAACTTTTCAAAGCATCACCCATTTTAAAGCTTCAAATCAAAATTCTAGCTAAACCAATGTTCTCAAAATGGTTTTTCCAATCAAAATGATATATTGGATGACCTATTTTGGATTTGTGGATCTTCCAAATCAATTTCCAAATTCAACTTTTCAAATTTATAAGCCATTTTTAGTTCATTTTTGACCAATCATGTAATCTCATGCTATGAGCTTTTCCAACAATTTGTGACCTTCTTTCTAGACTTAAAATCACATTTTGAGCAACTTTCATGTTTTGAGTTTTTTCATTTGAGGCTTGGAAATAGGAGTTTTAGGCATTGGCTAAAATGACCTATAACTGACAAATGACCAAAATACCCCTGCCTTGTTCAAACCATAAGTTGAGTTCCACAAATCCAATCAAGGACTTCTACCACTCAAATTAAAGCTAAGAAGATGATCTTCAACATTCATGTTGACCAAGAAGTCATAGGAATCCTCCTACTAGGGCAAAAGTTGTCTGCAAGTTGGGTGACTTTCAAGGACCCAGATTCACACACCTCTGCTGACCTGTAATTTGTCAAAACCATAACTTGAGCTCTGTAACTCCTATCAAGGACTTCCACCACTAAAATTAAAGCTTAGAACAAGCTCTACAACATTCATGTTATGGGTAAGGTGAGATATCAATCACATCTTGAGCTAAAACTGCCTGGAAGATAAGGATCAAATTAGGGTTTTTCACTGACAATCCTTGAAGACCCTGACTTGAAACTTCTCAAACTCCTCACTCATGATGAGTTGGCCTAGGAATCATCTTTATATCATCTCTATGCATCATTCCATGATCTCATGGCCCCTGGATTGGTCTCAACCTTTCCCAAATCATCAGTTGACCTAGGGTTGACCCAGTCAAAACCCTAATTCTACCATTCATGGTTGAATCTTCTGAACTCTTGCATTATGACTTCTCTGGGCTTCATGAAGGCTATCAAGACATCTCATAGGCTTTCCCAAAACATCAAATTCATTCTCAAAGTCTCAGAATCATCTGAGGGGTACCCACAACTCTCAAGCTATGAGGCACACAACCCTGGTTTCAACCCACTTCTCTGAGGATCTCTTGAACTGTCTGATGAAGGTATCAACTTTCAAACACTTACTGAATAAATAATTGTTGGTCAAATTTTGGGGTGCAACAGCTGCCCCTATTCAAGCGGCTTGAACCTGACTGGGTGAGAAGCGAACGGCTCTCATCCAATCAAGGTGCGAGACGATTGAATACCGGTAAACCCGAAAATTTGCCAACTGCACGAGCACACAGTACTCCGCGGGGAACAAATCTCTGAATCCTGCAACACTAGCTGCTCAACAACTGGCTGGAGAACCAAAGCTGACATCACCGTCGGACGATCGAAATACTCTGCGTCACCGCTGGAGAAACATCTCCGACTTCAATCAGAAGACATATCCTTCATTTGATCGCAATCAATCATCACCTCAGGATAACTGACTTGGTCTTCAGACTCACACGGATCACTCTGTTGTATCTACAACCTCTGGAACCTTATCTTCAGCCCCCCGTTGATTCTTCAACACGGAAATCTGAACTCACAGGAACCTTCTGATATCGCCTTCGGGCGCTTATGAAATCCATCTTCAGATTAGACATCATTGTTGGAGCAGACATATCATGCTGCTGAGGACTTCAAGAATCAACTTGAACAAACAGATCCGTCGGGCATCTTCAAGAATCGTCCTGAACTGATAACCTTCCCGGAGCAAACCTTCTGGTTGGGTATTCCAGGAATCTTCCTGGGCAACTCTTGCTGGAGGCGCTATTGGGGTGCTCAAGTATCATACTAGGCGAACAACCCGGGAAGCTGTACTGAGGTCTTAAGAATCACCTTAAGCAAACGGCCCTGCTGAGGGATTTGGGAATCATCTCGAACCGAAGACTTTGCTGGGGATCTCAAAAATCATCTTGAGCGAGCGACCGCGGGGATCACACCGGGGTCTTTAAGAATCATCTCAAAAGCGACCTTGCTGGGGAAAACTTCAAGAATCGTCCTGAGCAACCGGTCTTTTGGTGGAACACCTGTTCAACAAGGATGATGATGACCTAGATCATGCTTATGATGCATATGCTTCTGCTATGCAATCATGCTCAATGCTATGCGTTTATGCTAAATGCGATGCAATCATGCACAATGCTATGCAATCATGCACAATGATGCGATCCCGTCAGCAAAATAAATGCCGAAAAGGGGGGAATCTTCCTGTCAAGGATAAAGAACCACTCAGGTAGAGGAATCATCCTGCTGAGGAGAACGTGAACACGCCAATATCAATCAGGCTTTGTCTGGGGAATTGATCTTCCGCGAGCTGCTGCAGGGGAACAACTTCAGCTGACTGTTGCAGGGGACGAAGCTCTACGAGAACTTGGATATGTTGATATCAATCGCGAGAATGAACTGCGCGGCCGTCTCGGCTACTCTTCTGGGGATGACCACACTGAGGGGAACCAACTTCAGCTGCTCAACACTCCACTGGGGAAAAACCAATCATGATCTGATCATCTTCCAAGGATTCGGATCTCTTGGACATCTGCAAACTCGGCTGAGGAAGGAGAAATCATTCTGCTTTGATAGAGAGAGTGCGATTCTGGGGAAACACAGCATTAGCTGCCCCACGCTCTGCCGGGGAACATCGATCATGATCTGATCGACTTCCAAGGATTCTGCTTTTCTGCAGACTCAACCGGGGAGGGAAATCATTCTACTTCATTGGAGAGTGCGACTCTGATGGGGAATTTGATTCCACTGGGGAAGAAAGGATCATATGCCTTCGGGGGAGAGTACAACTCTGTAGGGGAATACAACATCAGCTGTTCCACTGCTCTACTGGGGAAGAGGGAATCATCCCATCTCAGGAGAGAATACAACTCTGGTGCGGAATCTCAATTCCACTGGAGACTTCAGTCTGGCGCCATCAGTTACTGCATCCTTCGGTATACGAACGACCTCCTGCGAAACCTGCACTTGTGACCCGGTGCGGGGGAAAAATCCTGCTTCGACGACTTTACTGGGGAAACACGAGCTTCAGTACCCAAACATTTCTATGAACTCTGCACTTGTGACCCGGTGCTGGGGAAAGACGACATCATTCTTCGATGCTTGACTCAGCCGATGAGGTGACATTCCTTCAGGATGCGTCTGCTTGGGGAAGAGAGTCACCTCTACCCGGGGAAGACATATCAATGCTCACCATCTTGCGTTCAGATTCTGCGGAGGAGAGACTACTGAACTCTGCTGGGGAAGGAGGACTCATCCTGCTTCGGGGATACGCACGGCACATCTTCTGGCAAGTGCTATACCTGCAACAACACAAACAAACAGACAAGATACCCTCCTCAAAGGGGCCTATCCAGGTTATTATCTCGTGACAATATTCAGTTAATCAGTTGTTTCAACAATCAATGGGCCTAGGCCCGCAAGTTTATGTATGCGCATTTTATCAAAAATATCGGCGTTTTCATTCGCAAACAAAACAGATAAATGCTAAGCAGACAAGTAGAATTGCTGAATAATGTGCATTTTATTGATGATGAACCCCTGAATGGGAAAAAATGTTTTACAACAGAGGCAAGCTCCTGGAATGAGGAAGCCGCGCAAAAAGAAAACATAAATATACATCAGTATATACAAATGTCGGCAATTGAGGCGTAGACGAACACCATGAGTTGATCCCTCTAAGACCCACTCGACTTCGATACTTCTCCGATGCTTCAGCTTTGAAAGAGATTGATTCAGATAAACAGCCCTCAGGTCTTCCGAACCACTAAACAATGAAAGTCCATACGCGGAACGCAGTCATTTGCTTATTTAAATCCCTAACTTTTGCGTGAACCGCCCTTTCGGGTTTTCAGTTCACCGGGATACCCTTTTTTGCCGAAGCCGCCCAGTGTAGGTTTTCGACTTCGCGGGTGTACATTTTTTTCAATATATCCCTAATTTTTGCCCGAACCTTTTATTCTGTTTTTGGTTCGCCGGGATGCCCTTTTTTTTGCCTGGACTCTTTCTTTTTTTGTCCAGCGGGTCTCTTTCAAGCAAAGTATTTTTTAACTGCGTCCGCGTTCACCGGGGATGCAAAATCTTCACCATCCATCGTGGATAACAACAAAGCTCCTCCTGAGAAAACCTTGCTGACGACATACGGCCCTTCGTAATTCGGAGTCCACTTGCCCCGGTGATCGGAGTGTGGCGGAAGAATCTTCTTCAGGACGAGATCACCCGTCTGAAAGCTTCGAGGACGCACCTTCTTATCATAAGCTTTCTTCATTCGGCTTTGGTACAGGCGACCAAATGCAATCGATGCTAACCTCTTCTCGTCCATCAGGCTGAGCTGGTTCAGGCGATTCGTAACCCATTCTGCCTCATCAAGTTTTACATCAACCAAAACTCGCAAAGAGGGAATCTCCACTTCTAGCGGTAGGACAGCTTCCATACCGTACACCAAGGAGAAAGGAGTTGCCCCGGTCGACGTACGCACCGTAGTACGATAACCGTGCAAGGCAAACGGCAGCATCTCGTGCCAATCTTTATACGTCACAACCATCTTCTGAACAATCTTCTTGATGTTCTTGTTGGCCGCTTCAACAGCGCCATTCATCTTCGGCCGGTAAGGAGATGAGTTGTGGTGTTCAATCTTGAAGCTCTGGCACAGCTCCTTCATCATCTTATTATTCAAATTCGAACCATTGTCAGTAATGATCCGCTCGGGAATTCCATAGCGACAGATGATGTCCCTCTTTATAAATTTAGCTACCACCTGCTTGGTCACATTAGCGTACGAGGCTGCCTCCACCCATTTGGTGAAGTAGTCGATAGCTACCAGGATAAAACGATGACCATTGGATGCAGTGGGCTCGATCTTGCCTATCATGTCGATGCCCCACATGGAGAACGGCCAAGGGGAGGACATGACATTCAATGGGCACGGCGGCACATGAACTTTATCAGCATAAATCTGGCATTTGTGACATTTCTTCGCGAATCTGAAGCAATCCGACTCCATAGTCATCCAGTAATATCCTGCTCTCAGGATCTTTCTCGTCATGGCATGCCCGCCGGCGTGTGTACCAAATGTGCCCTCATGGACTTCTTCCATGAGTATACTTGCTTCTTTCTCATCTACACATCTGAGTAGCACGAGATCGTGGTTTCTCTTGTACAGCACTCCATCAGGGTTGAGGTAAAAGTTTCCAGATAACCTCCTCAGAGTCTTCTTATCCTGGGTTGACGCACCCGCAGGATACTCCTTGGTCATGAGGAAGGTTTGGATATCGTGGAACCATGGCTTGCCGTCAGTGGCATCCTCGATTGCGAACACATATGCTGGTCTGTCAAGACGCGAAAGAACAATGCTTGGAGCTTCATTCCAAAGATTGACCTTATACATTGAAGCCAACGTGGCTAAAGCATCAGCCATTTGATTTTCAGCCCGGGGTACATGATGAAGTTCTACTCGGTCAAAGAACGGGAGCAGCCTCCTGGCATAATTCATGTACGGCACTAGATTCGCTTGACGAGTTTCCCACTCCCCTTTGATCTGATTGATTACAAGCGCTGAGTCACCATATATGTCTAGATTCTTGATTCTCAAATCAATTGCCTCTTCTAGACCCATAATACATGCTTCATACTCGGCTTCGTTGTTGGTAACTGGAAACGTCAGTCTTGCAGTAAACGGGATGTGGGATCCGTGAGGAGTCGTGATGATAGCCCCGATACCACTTCCATAGGAATTAACCGCTCCGTCGAATATCAACTTCCACTGAGACTTCCTATCTGGCCCCTCATCGGGCAATGGCTCATCGCAATCCTTCGCTTTGAGAAACATAATGTCCTCGTCAGGGAATTCGAACTTCATTGGCTGATAGTCTTCGATTGGCTGTTCGGCAAGGTAGTCAGACAATACGCTTCCCTTGATGGCTTTCTGGGAGACGTACTGAATATCATATTCTGTTAACACCATCTGCCATCTGGCAATCCTGCCTGAAAGAGCCTGCTTCTCGAAGACGTACTTGATCGGATCCATCTTCGAAATCAGCATAGTGGTGTGATTGAGCATATACTGTCGTAGACGTTTGGCGGCCCAGGCTAATGCACAACACGTCTTCTCCAGCATCGAGTATCGAGATTCACACTCAGTGAACTTTTTACTCAAATAATAAATGGCATGCTCTTTCCTGCCCGTCTCGTCGTGCTGACCGAGAACACACCCCATGCTATTCTCCAGAACTGTCAAGTACATGATTAATGGCCGTCCAGCCACTGGGGGTATCAAGATTGGAGGTTCTTGAAGATACTGCTTTATCTTATCGAATGCCTTCTGGCAATCCTCATTCCAAGTAATCGCCTGATTTTTCTTTAACAACTTGAACATCGGTTCACAAGTGGCCGTGAGCTGAGAGATAAACCTTGCAATGTAGTTTATTCGGCCCAAGAAACCACGAACTTCTTTTTCTGTTTTCGGCGCTGGCATTTCTTGGATAGCTTTTATCTTTGCAGGATCAACTTCAATACCTCGTTCACTAACGATAAACCCCAATAACTTTCCGGACCGCACTCCGAAAGTGCACTTGTTAGGATTCAGCCTCAGCCTGAACTTCCTAAGCCTTTCAAACAGCTTCAATAAGTTGACCAGATGCTCCTCCTCCGTTTGGGACTTCGCAATCATGTCATCAACATAGACCTCGATCTCATGATGAATCATATCATGAAACAAAGTTACCATTGCTCGCTGGTAAGTGGCCCCTGCGTTCTTTAGACCGAAGGGCATTACCTTGTAGCAAAACGTGCCCCAGGGGGTAATAAACGTCGTTTTCTCCATGTCCTCCGGCGCCATCTTAATCTGATTGTAACCGGAGAAGCCATCCATGAACGAAAACACGGAAAACTGGGCTGTATTGTCGACCAACACATCGATATGAGGCAACGGGAAATCATCCTTAGGGCTCGCCCTATTCAAATCCCGATAATCGACGCACATACGTACCTTACCGTCCTTCTTCGGTACAGGCACTATGTTGGCGACCCACGGAGGGTAAGTGGTAACGGCTAGAAATCCTGCGTCCAACTGCTTCTGGACCTCTTCTTTGATTTTTACAGCCATGTCTGGTCTCGTCCTCCTGAGCTTCTGCTTGACTGGAGGGCAATCTTCTCGCAACGGCAAGCGATGAACCACAATATCAGTGTCAAGTCCGGGCATATCCTCATATGACCAAGCAAAGACGTCACTATACTCTCGAAGCATCTCGACCAGTCTATGCTTGACATCGTTCTGCAGCGCAGCCCCTACTCTGACATTTCTGACGAGCTCCTCAGAACCCAGATTTACGATCTCAATATCCTCCTCGTGAGGCAGAATAACCTTCTCCTCTTGTCTCAACAAGCGGGCCAACTCTTCCGGAAGGTCTTCATCTTCATCAATCTCATCCTCGGCTTGATAGATCGGGCAATCAAAGTCGTAGTGAGCCGTAGAGGGTCCAGAGTCGATGTCATCTGTTACGTGGATCCTGCAATAACAAGGGTTAAGTTTAAAGCAAGAATATGCAGGTTAGCACGAACCTCGTTGCCATTTTGCTGTTTTTCGAAACAAACATAAAACATGAATAACAGAGAACACAATATTTGATTACGAAGAAAACGCCTTTTATTTATTAACAAAATGCATACACATAATCCAACAAGGCCCTGACAGTAAAACCACTATGCCCCGGGCAGGACATAGGGTTGTACAAAGATTGTAAAAAGCGAATCATTACTCTTCACTTGTCAGCTTGATAATCTCCTTGATGGTCCGATTGCGGAGGTGCTCGCCTGGCTTGCTCGGTTGAATCCAGGCGTCAAGATCACAATCACTGTCCCCACTGTCCTCTGACGCGGCGTTGATACTCTCAAAAATTACTCCCCCCTTGGTGAATAAGATCGGCCCTTTCCCACGAGACGAACTGCCAGAAGAAGATGAAGCTTCAGCTCCTGGAGAATACCCTAATCCAAACTTATCCTGTTTGATTGGTATATCCAAGACATGCCCCCAGCCTGGGGTGGAACCAGCTTCGACAACAGCCCGAGCTTCCTTAAACGAGGAGAGGTTCAACTCTTGCTTCTCTGCAACAACGGGAGCTACCTCCTTCACCCTGACGGTTTCAAATGCTTGGCAAAGAGTCTCATGGATCTCACCATCCATTTCAACGTACTTAAAGGACGACAGGTGGCTTACCATGATGTCCTCTTCACCACAGACTGTCACTATGCTGCCCCCAACAGCATATTTAAGCTTCTGATGCAGCGTGGACGTTACGGCACCAGCAGAGTGGATCCACGGCCGACCTAAGAGGCAACTATAGGCGGGCATGATATCCATAATATAGAAAACCGCATTAAACGTCTCTGGTCCAACTTGAATTGGCAGGGTCAATTCTCCGAAGACGTGGCGCTTGGTTCCGTCAAAGGCCTTCACGACCAGATCACTGGGCGTGCACAGCAGTCCACGGGTATCCAACTTCATCAGTGCCTTCTTCGGAAGCACGTTAAGCGAGGAGCCCGTATCCACTAGGACATGTGACATAATCGTGCCTCTGCACTCTATTGAGACGTGCAGGGCGCTGTTGTGATCTCTTCCCTTAGGAGTCAGCTCCAGATCTGTAAATCCCAGCCCATTACCAGCATTGACATGGGCTACTACTTCCTCGAGTTGATTCACTGATATCTCCTGCGGCACGTATGCAGCATTCAATACCTTCAATAATGCGTTGCGGTGCGCTTCAGAACACAGCAACAGGTTAAGAATAGAGATCTTCGACGGAGTCTGATGAAGATGATCTACAATCTTGTAGTCACTTTTCCTGATTAGTCGCATGAACTCTTCAGCATCTTTAACCAACAAGTCTTTCTCTGCCCCTGCAGGGACCTCCTCAACAGCTTTACCTTTACCTTTATCCATAGCGTCAGCTCGGACCACTTTCTCCGCTGCAACCTCTGCCGGTGCGAATACTCTTCCGCTTCTAGTGATACCACTGACCTCAGTAAGATTCTGCGCAGTCGATCTGGATGGCTCAAGCTCTATCTTCTGACCATTACAATACACTTCGGCGCCGTAATGCCATGGGACGGCATTAGTGCTCTCGAATGGGATTGGTCCGGCCCTGGTGATGGTGATAGAAGGCGGACGGGACGCAGAAATAGTAATAGGGTGACGAGGAATAGTAATGGTAGCAACTTCGTCTGCCTGCTTCAGCACGACTTCCCCTGACACATTCTCAACGCTTCGACTGAATTGCAAAATACCCTCGGACATCAGACTTTGGATACCTTCGATCAACTGCTCACACCCATCAGGAAGTGTAGCACAAGCCATACATAACTCTCCACATCCGGGAAAGAAGCCCTTCTTCAGCAACTTGGCCTTAACAAAACTCAATGGCGTCTTCAGATCTTTGACATCGGTCAGCAAGTCTGAACTCTCTTCAGTGATGACAGCATTCACTCCGCCCCCCCTATGATGAGGCATTGGATTCTTGGTGACGTTGGGCACGCTGTCAGAAAAGTTGATAACCTTGGCGTCGACCAAGTCCTGGACTTTGTGCTTAAAAGCTTTACAATTCTCAACCGTATGGCCAGGTGCCCCAGAATGAAATTCACAAGTAGCATTAGCATCATACTCTGGTGGTGGTGCCCCTGTCAAGGGAGCCATTGTCCTTTTATGAACTAATTGGAGCTGAAGCAACGTCTGCAGAAGCTGTGCATACGGCATAGGAGGAGTTTCAAAATGACGGTTTGCCAGGGGACCCCGATTCTGATATCTCTTATATCCCGGATTATTCTGTTGCTGGGGCTGCTGCTGCGGCTGCGGGGGAGCAGCTGGGATGTTTATGCTAGCAATCTGCTGTTGAGGGCCCTTGCCCTTTCTCCTAGCATTAGTGACAGCACTGGCATCTCCCTCTCGGCGCTTGCCAGTATAGGGTTTCTTGCTAGCTCCTCCGGCTGAGGATGATTCGCCCTGAATTTTTCCGATCTTTATACCGTTTTCAACATGCTCGCCCAAAGTGATAAGAGCCGAGAATGTTCCAGACATGCCACTGATCAGCTTTTCATAATAGACTCCAGGAAGGGTAGCCACGAACATTTGCACCAACTCACGCTCAACCATCGGTGGTTGAACCCGAGCAGCCAATTCACGCCATCGCTGGGCGTACTCTTTGAAGCTTTCATTGCTCCGCTGCGAGAGATTCTGAAGCTGAACTCGGTTGGGAGCCAAGTCGCTATTATATTGATAGTGGAGAACAAACGCTTCTGCAAGATCTTTCCAGGTGCGCACAGCAGCGGGCTCCAAACCCATATACCATTCGAGCGATGGACCCGAAAGACTATCCTGAAAGAAGTGCATCAGCAGCTTCTCATCGTCAGAATAAGCGGACATCTTTCTGTAATAAGATCGGAGGTGAACACGGGGACAAGTAGTGCCCCTATACTTCTCAAAGATAGGCACCTTAAACTTGTGAGGTACTTTAAAGTCAGCAATCAACCCGAGTTTGGCCATGTCAACGCCCAATGCGTTCTGATTTTCTATATCTCTCATTTTATCTTCCAGCGCCTTGAACCTGAGTCGAGCTTCAGCAGTCAACTCGGCCTCTGCACCTCTCTGAGAGAATATGTCATCCTGATGGTCCTCCAGCCACGGTTGAGGCACCACCATATTTCCTGTACCAACATTGCCGTTGACCGGCCCCACGTTAACATTGGCTCCCAAACCACCATTGCCGGCGCCTGCCGCATTAAGTCCGAGATTAGTCATAAGATTGCCGTTAGCACTACCGTTGCCCCCGGCAGCAGGAACAACGTTCTGTGGAGTATCCCCTTGAGGAGGAGTGGGCACGGCCCCGCCGTGAAGTATTCCATTACTGTCAACCCTGGAGATGAGAGGTTGAACCAAAGTACGAAGCTGGTCTTGCCCATTCTCAACTACTTGCATCAGCTCCATAAAACGATCCATCCGTTCACGAAGCTCTTGAACATCTGACTGTACCTGGTCCATGATTCTCGTTTGATTGGTGCGAGTTGAGTAGCGGTGGATGAATCTTTGATCAATCCTGGAGATCGAAAGCAGTTCGGAACCTGAGTACCTGAAAAACCTGTCAACATCAAAGGTTAGGAAAAGGTAACAGAATGTATGTCATGCAAGAATGCTTCATGCAGATGCATGCGTGTGTCTGTGTGCTTGAGAGATTATCCCCCGATCCTGGCACCTGCTGGCAATAATAAGGAGAGGAATCTGGGCCCAATCATGGAAATAGTAACCTCACATAGCAATAGTCAGATTCGACACATCAAGGACCGAGAACTCGTACGCAACAGTCTTTCTGAGAGAGGCTGCAATAACACGATAAGAGGCGAGAGATCCTGGATCGGGGAAACGGTACCTGTCACAGGCACACGCCAATGGAATGCGAATGATTATGCAAACTAATGCAAAATGCAGGTATGCAACAATATATCCAGGTGGCTGCTGTGGAGATTCGATGTCAACAGTCACTGATGAGAAGGAAACCCCGGCGTAAAACCACTGGTCTGATCTGCTGTGAATAACCATCTGGTAGGATCGAGACCAAAATTCTGCTCTGACAAGAACGAAGGCCTGATAATAGAGACCCCGGATGCAAGATCAAGGAATATCTGTTGATGAAGTCTTCGGACCCCAAATCACAAATCTGCCCTCTCAAGAACAAACACACAGCTGCTGATGAGATCTTCAAACCCCACTCAAAATCTGCCCTATCAAGAACAAACAACAACTGCCGATGAGATCTTCAGACCCCACCCAAAATCTGCTCTGTCCAGAACAAACCTCTGATAACAATACTCTGATCGGAACCTGCTCTATCAAGAACAGACAAACACCCGATGATAAAATCCTTTGATCAAACCCTTGCTCTATCAAGAACATCTCTGCAACTGAGAACCCTACATACTGATTTACTGTCGAGAAAACCGGGTAGTCTGAGGGTATAAGTTTCCTGCAATATCCCAACCCCACTCACAGGTATGATGGACCTAATCCACGGACAAAGGTACGGCATCCTATGCGGTTGTCAGCGTCACAGACTTTCATGAGTGACGATGCGATTCCTAGAAGGAGTGGCATTATCAAGTCATGAAGAGGCCTCACTTAGCTGACTTCCAAATGATCGGTCCCCAGAGTCGACAATCCTCACGTCTGGACTCCCCTCAGATCCTCAGGACCGGAAAGGAGCACCTCTGCAAGAATCTCGTCTGAGCGCAGATTTTCGTAGGGAACTGTGCCTGCTCAGCAGACAGGTTCGTCTACTACTTCTCCGCAACTATATCTAGGTGTGTACTCAAGCCCAGGTCCGGCTTTTCACTCACAGTAACATCCCTCTCCCACAGCAGCACAGATAATCATATCAAACTGGAAATAAAATGCGGGAAATAAAGTGCGGGAAGTAAAATGCGATAAATAAACGCAACCCAATAAGCAGACACACAAACGATAGGATTGACTCTCATAGGGAACCGGAGAACCAGAGATTCTGGGTTCGATCCCCAGCAGAGTCGCCAGCTGCTGGGGACGGTCCCAGGCAGCTAGGAAGAAAATCCGAGGTGAGACTCGCATAGGAAAACACCTGAAGTCCCCAGCAGAGTCGCCAGCTGTCGCTTGCGCGAAAAATAAGGTGCCGGCATGACAGAAGAGTCGCCACATTTCGTTATTTATCCCTCAGAGCGGGAAAGGAAACGATCGGAAAAAACCTGACGAATAAGGGTAAGACAAGGTCGTCGCAACCATTGTCTGGGTTCGGGAGTCGGTTACGCAAGGGGAAGGTATTAGCACCCCTCACGTCCGTCGTACTCGACGGGATCCTCGCTTGTTTGTTTACTTGGACGGGTTGGTTATACTCTATCTACCTATCAAGGCTGGCTGAAAAAGAAAAGAAAAATGACTCGGCAAAGCGTCGCGCTTTATGCCTACGTATTCTCATCAGAGAATGAGAAATCAGAGTCAACGTAGTTCGGCTAACTACGGGTGAAGGGGGAAAGGTTGCTCGCTAGGATATCGCATCCTATGCCTACGTACTTTCATCTGGTATGAAAGATCAGAGCAAACGTAGTTCGGCTAACTACGGCTTATCTCCTGAAAGAAGTGTTTTTTTATTGTGTTTGCGATTTCAACCGCACTAGAGACTATGACCTGAGAGTGAATGCGTCGCATGTCACCCACGGGGTACCATACTAAACATCCATCCTCAGATGGCTTAAGGCTCGTGACGTACGAAAGAAATCATTCATGATTACTGTATCTTAAGCTGCTTTGAGATGAGAAGAGAACGGGCCCAACTAGGAGGGAGACTATCAAGTCCTACTGTTGTCATGCCATGGATTCATCCTATGGTTGAGGTTTGAACAGGGAACTCCTAGATGTTGTCATGCATAGGTTTCAACCTAAAAGTCTATCATCAAATCCTCATCAGAGGAAATGAGAGTCCTAAGGAATCATGCCAATGATACACCAAAACAGACAAAAGCATCAGCTTTAACAGTAAAATGCATGCAATGCAAGTGAGGGAGGAAATGTGTGTGGGGTTTCAGCCTCCACAAGCTCGTCTCGACCTCAAGCCAGTCATGAAATAACAGTAATCATACTGAAAATAATCAACATACTATCAAGCAGAAACATATAAGGGAAATGAAGTACCAACAGGCAAACAAAACACACATGCTTGAGAAAGAAAGAATCTACTCTCTAATCCTAACCCTAATCACAGAATCTGAATCAAATCTAAGCACTAAAGCAAAACCCTAAACAAGAGAATTCAATCCCAGTCTCCAAGCTTCAGCACAAGCTTACCAAAGAAAGGGAGCTAAGCAAGCAGACTCATAGTGTCTTCCTCAGGAAAGCACTAGGAGGTGTATACTCAGGAGTCATATCCTATGTGGCTCAACCACTGTGATCAGTTTATATTCCTCCTCAGGAGAAATTAAACTCACAAGCAGGCTCCAACATCACTGGATACTTGAGAAATCCTAGACAATCTAATGGAACTAAGTGAATAGACCCATAGGACCTTCCTCAGGAAAGTACTAGGAGGCTTCCACTTAGGAGTTGTATCCCATGTGGCTCAACAACTGTGATCAGTTTACATTCCTCCTCAGGAGAAATTAAACTCACAAGTTGGCTCCAACATCATTGGATACTTGAGAAATCCTAGACAATCTAATGGAACTAAGTGAATAGACCCATAGGACCTTCCTCAGGAAAGTACTAGGAGGCTTCCACTTAGGAGTTGTATCCCATGTGGCTCAACAACATGTGATCAGTTTACGTTCCTCCTCAGGAGAAATTAAACTCACAAGTTGGCTCCAACATCATTGGATACTTGAGAAAGAGGTGAGAAGAAAGAATGAAAGTCATTCATAGTGCCTTCCTCAGGAAAGTACCATGAACTTCCCTCAAACTTCAGGATCTCAAACCTCACAGACAGGGGACAAACCAAGCCCTGGGTCTCTGAATCTTGATCTACAATCTTCACTTCATCATGCTCTCCATCAAGGTCTTCAAGGCAACACAAGCCCCTCAACAAATTCCCCACAATGAACCCCAAAGATGAACAGATAACCACAGGGCAGACAAAATCAACAGGCAACTTCAGAAAATACCTAAAAAAACTAAACCAATGGGGAAAAATCTAACAATTATTCACAAGGGTCTACAAAGTCTATTCATAACATCTACATAGGCCTCTACCTAAAAATCAAGACAAAACTTAATCAAAGAAAGATGATTCTTCACCTAAGCACAACCTAAACCCTAATTAGGATACCCTAAATCTACCCTAATTAAACTAATCAAAATTTAATTCTAAAATTCTAGAAAAAATCCTATGGGGAACTATGATTCATCATCTAATTGCACAAAAAAAGAATGGATTAAAAACCCTAAGGGAAGGTCCTAAAACAATTCTTGCAAAATCATGCTACCAAACTAAACAATATAAAAGCTATTTAAAAGAAAAATCTATTAAAAATACTAAACTTAAAAATAAAATCTCATTTTTATTTTTAATATTTTCTACACATTATTATCTACTCATAGAAAAAAGAAGAATTAAAAAAGAGTTATTTTTCAATTTTTAATGAATTATCAAAGACAAGAAAAATATTAAAACAATATAAAGGAAATTAAATCAATTAAAGGGAGGGGGGGTGTAACAAGCAACACGCGCCAGTTGGAATTAATTGGGCTAGATAAAAGGGGGGTGGGGATAGCGAAATAAGCCCAGAACGCTGATTAAATGAAACGACCGCGTTTCATTATTTTGAATCTTTCCCTCCCTTTCTCAAATTTAACCACGGCCGCACGATGAGATGAACAAGTCAGACTTGGAGACTAATCCAATGGACCACCTTCATCGTCCCAAACATATCTAGGGTTTTCAGAAACCCTCTCCTCCATGCACTCACCTTCCTCTCCCTCGTTCTCTCTGCTCACGCCATGATTTAACACGATTCCAAAATGAAAATTGTAGTACTCAATGAGAGGAACAAGATGGTACGCGTGGATTTCCCTAATTCATCCTCAATAATTCCAACAGAGGACTTCAATGTCCTGGTCCAACTAAACATCACTTGTTATCAACTGGTATCAATCTTCACTAAGCTTCAATCTAATGGTTTACAGAGCTTCTACAAGTTAGCCTAAGGATTCTAAACCAATCTTTACTCGTTAAAACTGACAAACTAACTAAATCTTGAAGATCAAAGATTCTTGGCTCTGTCATGAACCTTCACAGATCGTGCCCTAATTCATGGGAAAGAGTCATCTACCCTAGTGCATCAATTATCTACCTAGAAAGCTATCTAAGACTGCATAATTTAGGAGATAGAGAGAAGAAAAGGAACCTGTCAAAGAGGTGTGGAGGGAACTCGTGTGGGTGGATTCAGAGCTTGTAATGGCTGAAATGTGATCCTTAGGGGGTGAGCAAGCTTCTGTTTGCACTTGTATGGAAGGAGAATGCTTGTAGTGGATGAAATTCAGAGTTGCTTGAAGTTGAAGGAAGTGCTTCAATGGATGCTTCTCTCTCTCTCTCCCCTCTGAATCCTCTTTCTATCACCCACCTTGAACTCTCTTCATGGCCTTCTTCTTATAATGATCATTAGATGCTTCTAGATTCATCTAGAATATGGTGGAAGTTTCTTGAAAATCTCATGTGATGACATATTGAAAATCTCACTTTCCATGCCTTATGCCTTACCATTTGGTCTTAAAATATCTTTACATGAGATATTGAGAAGGGATGAGTGAAAAACAAGCTCATCTTTGGCTTGTGTAAGGTTTTTCAACATTGCCTTCTTTTTCAAGTAACAACTTTTCAAAGCATCACCCATTTTAAAGCTTCAAATCAAAATTCTAGCTAAACCAATGTTCTCAAAATGGTTTTTCCAATCAAAATGATATATTGGATGACCTATTTTGGATTTGTGGATCTTCCAAATCAATTTCCAAATTCAACTTTTCAAATTTATAAGCCATTTTTAGTTCATTTTTGACCAATCATGTAATCTCATGCTATGAGCTTTTCCAACAATTTGTGACCTTCTTTCTAGACTTAAAATCACATTTTGAGCAACTTTCATGTTTTGAGTTTTTTCATTTGAGGCTTGGAAATAGGAGTTTTAGGCATTGGCTAAAATGACCTATAACTGACAAATGACCAAAATACCCCTGCCTTGTTCAAACCATAAGTTGAGTTCCACAAATCCAATCAAGGACTTCTACCATTCAAATTAAAGCTAAGAAGATGCTCTTCAACATTCATGTTGACCAAGAAGTCATAGGAATCCTCCTACTAGGGCAAAAGTTGTCTGCAAGTTGGGTGACTTTCAAGGACCCAGATTCACACACCTCTGCTGACCTGTAATTTGTCAAAACCATAACTTGAGCTCTGTAACTCCTATCAAGGACTTCCACCACTCAAATTAAAGCTTAGAACAAGCTATACAACATTCATGTTATGGGGAAGGTGAGATATCAATCACATCTTGAGCTAAAACTGCCTGGAAGATAAGGATCAAATTAGGGTTTTTCACTGACAATCCTTGAAGACCCTGACTTGAAACTTCTCAAACTCCTCACTCATGATGAGTTGGCCTAGGAATCATATTTATATCATCTCTATGCATCATTCCATGATCTCATGGCCCCTGGATTGGTATCAACCTTTCCCAAATCATCAGTTGACCTAGGGTTGACCCAGTCAAAACCCTAATTCTACCATTCATGGTTGAATCTTCTGAACTCTTGCATTATGACTTCTCTGGGCTTCATGAAGGCTATCAAGACATCTCATAGGCTTTCCCAAAACATCAAATTCATTCTCAAAGTCTCAGAATCATCTGAGGGGTACCCACAACTCTCAAGCTATGAGGCACACAACCCTGGTTTCAACCCACTTCTCTGAGGATCTCTTGAACTGTCTGATGAAGGTATCAACTTTCAAACACTTACTGAATAAATAATTGTTGTTCAAATTTTGGGGTGCAACACTTGAGGTCAAGCAACGATTTAAGTTTGGGGGAGTTTGATCAGTGGTTTATATGCATTATTTTACCGATAGTTTGAGTTAATCTTCTTATATTTTTATTTGCATTTTATTTGCTTTTATCGCATTTTATGCGTTGGTTTGGTATTTCCATTGTTTTTAGGTTCAGGTAAGCAATCAGGAAGAATCGGAGCGAAAAAGTGGACAATACAGTATGTTCGGGAGTGAAATTGGCAAGCTACAAAAGACCTGACACGGGCCGTGTCAAGAGGATATGCGTGACCAAGAAAAGATGCAAGAAAGAGATCCCAAGGGGCTGACACGGCCGTGTCAACATGCCTGGAACAAAAAAGGGAGATTCCAGATAGACAGGGAGCTAACACGGTCGCCTGTGTCAGCTGACACAACCTGTGTTGGCTGAAACACTTCATCTTCCAATTTTTTGAATTTTTGGGCCTCTGTGATTCCTATGGGTATTTTGGGTATTTTCCTATTACTATGTTGGACCTGGGAGTATTTAAGACAGATTTTGAGAAGGAAAACATGACTTTTTTGTCTAGAGAAGAATTGCACTATCAGGATTAGAGAGATCAAGGTGATTGGGGAATTAAAGGTTTTTACGAGCGGAAGCCATTGAAGATCCAAGAACCCTATTATCTTGTAATGTCTAGTTTTTATTTTGTATTCTCTTTGAATAATATGAGTATCTAAAACCCCTAATGCTAGGGGGTGTCCCTGATTTGAATTTGTAATGACTCTGATATTATTGTAGATGTTTTTGATTGGCTGCATTTTGTGACAAAACATTGATGGATGTATGAATGTCATGACTGATGTTATGACATACATAATGAGGATTCAGCCGGGTAAGTTTGAATAGTTAAGAGTCACTTAAGTTGGATGTCATGACTGAATGTTATGACATCAAGCGTATGACATCAGGGTGCGCAGGTATTAGTTTCTATTATTAGCTCAGGCTATACTTCAGGAAACATTTTAGGAAGCCTAGTTATCTTAGGCGACGTATCAGGCACTGCTAAGGATAACATGGAATACCCTTGACTCAATTGGACGTGCACAGCTTCTTGAAGAGGGGTTTACTTGGGTAAACCTAACTTGTGCATGAAGGCCCAAAGACAATCTGCTGCTATAAATAACAGAGGATCAATCCTAATCAAGTAGATATTGAAGAGTGTAGTTTTGTGAGTGAAGAAGTCTGATTGTATCAGTTGTTCTTCACGTGTGTATTGTGTCTTAGGATACTTGTATGCCAAGCAATTATCTGCTGCATGATTGCTTTGGTTTAGTGTGTGTGAACCATTTGTTTAGTGTTTCACTCTAAGCTTTTAAGCAAGAGTGGTGTGTCACTTGACTAAAGCTGTGAAGCAAGATCAAGGTGTGTTTGAAGTGTGTCTTCAATTTCTCTTTTGTAACTTTGAATTGGTTGATATCACTGCTGTGATTGAGTGGGAGTGAGTTGGTAACTCTGGTCTAGTATTAGCTAAAGTGTCATTGGGTAGGTCTTAAGTGAAGAGTGCAAACTGGTTGTTTGACTCTGAATTAATTATACTAATAGTGAATTTCCTCCCTGGCTTGGTAGCCCCTAGAGGTAGGTGTGGTTTGCACTAAACTGGGTAAACAATTACTTGTGTTATTTACAATTTTCATTTACAGTTTGTCCTTAAGTTGAGTAGTCTGTGTTACAGTGGATGTCACAACATCCATGATAACATCCACTGTTGTGTACCTAGAATTTCAATTGGCATCAGAGCAGGCACCCTGCCTGTTATTTTCTGGGTGAGATCTAGGGAAGATAAATTATGGTACTATGGACAAGGACATAGGATTCACAAATAGGCCACCAATTCTGGATGGCTCAAATTATAACTACTAGGAACCTAGGATGATAGCCTTCTTGAAGTCTTTAGACATCAAGGCATGGAGAGCTGCAAACTCAGGATGGGAACATCAAGTGAAGACTGACAAGGATGGATTATCAGTGTTAATACCCGAGGAAGACTGGACCAAAGAACAAGAGGCATTGGCTCTTTGGAATTCTAAGGCTTTGAATGCCTCATTTAATGGCATAGACAAGAACATTTTCAGACTCGTGCATCACTGTGAACTGGCTAAAGAGGTTTGGGATGCTCTCAAAACTACTCATGAGGGAACCTCTAAAGTCAAGATGTCAAGATTACAAATGATGACCACCAAGTTTGAAAATCTGATAATGAAAGAGGATGAGACTATTCATGAATTCTACATGAATATTCTTGAGATTTCCAACACCTCAGGTGTTTTAGGAGAGAAGATGTTTGAAGAAAAGCTTGTGAGGAAAATTCTGAGATCTTTGCCTAAGAGGTTTGCCATGAAAGTCACTGCTATTAAAGAAGCTCAGGATATATGCAACATGAAAGTAGATGAACTCATTGGTTCACTCCAAACTTTTGAGATGGGAATGTGTGATCAGGTTGAGAAGAAGAACAAAAGCATATCCCTTGTCTCAAATTTAGCAGAAGACTCTGAGGAAGACAATAGTGACAGTGAGGAGAATCTGTGAGAAGCAATAGCCTTGCTTGGAAGACAATTCAACAAACTGATCAAAAGAATAGATCACAAGTCTAGGCCTAATGGCAAGAACACTTCTTCTGACATCAGCAGAAGAGGAAGAAATGAAGAAAGGCCCAGCCAAGGCAAAGGAGTGCAGTGCCATGAATGTGAGGGATATGGGCACATTAGAGCATAATGTCCCACCTATATCAAGAAGCAAAAGAAGGGCCTAGCAGTTACTTAGTCTGATGGAGACTCAGAGAGTGGATCAGATGAAGAATCTGCCAAACATGTTACTGTTCTAAACAGTGTATGCATATCTGATGGTGACTCAAGTGAAGATGAGCTGACCTTTGATGAACTTGCAGCTTCATATAAGAAGCTATGCATCCGAAGTGCAGAAATATATTAGCAAGGAGAGAAACAGAAGAAAAGCAAAAGGGAATTAGAGGCTGAGAAACTGGATCATCTGGCAACCATAGACTCTCTCAAAAGTGAGGTCTGCCTGGTGGAATCTAAACTAGATCATATGTCAAAATCCTTAAGGATGCTAAACACTGGGACTGACACTCTAGAAAAAATTCTACAAAGTGGTCATAAAGCAGGAAACAAGTCTGGTCTGGGATTTGTTAGTGAACAGAAACCCTTCTTGGGGTCCATGAAGCCAAAGATTGAGAATCAGAGGTCAAACAGGATGTCACGACCAATGTCACAACATCAGGGAAACATAAGCAAGAACCAGATCAAGAATAAATTCCAAGGGTATAGGTGTTACTATTGTGGAAGACTTGGACACATTAAACCTTTTTGCTTCAGGCTACATGGATTTCCTAGTCACCTTTATCAAGGCAAATCCAAACAGGGTATTCATGCCAAGAAACAACATCAAGTTAGACCAAAAAGGGATGCTCAGGTCAAGAAACAACAATGGGTTACCAAAGAGGTTGCTCTAGTAGCTCATACATCTCTTAGGATGCAACCAAAGAAGACTGGTATTTTGACAGTGGCTGTTCTAGACACATGACTGGAATGGAGAATCTTTTGATGAACCTCAAACCTCATACCTCAAGCCATGTAACCTTTGGTGATGGAGCTAGAGGAGAAGTCATAGGTGCTGGAAAACTAGATTGTCCTAGTGTTCTAAAACTGGAGAATGTCATGTTGGTTAAAGGACTGATTGTGAATCTTATAAGTATCAGTCAGCTTTGTGACCAAGGTATCAATGTCAAATTTACTAGGGGTAAATGTGTTTTCATCAATGAAGAAGGTGAGGAAGTCATGAAAGGGTCTAGAGCTAAGAACAATTGTTACTTATGGGACCCTAAAAGTAACTTGAATATCTGTTCCTTGACCAGAAAAGAAAAGGAGGATAAACTGTAATAAACAGGGAAGACATCTTCCAAGGATAAAGAATACCATATCCAAGGAAGCAGTAGGAGGAACTTCAAAGATAACTCCAGATAATTGAACAGGTTGTGTAAAACGTCACGCTGGTAGGCAAGTCAAGAAAGGACATCCAAAAGATAGACATCATAGAAACCTAGACCTGTTATACTGGAACCTAATGGAGTCCATGAAAGGTGATCAGAATAAAAGAAGCAATGTCACTCAGGATGTCATGACATTATTCTGTGACACTCTTAGTAACTTCAATATGAACTCCATTCAGCTTAATAGAGCAATACAGAGTAATAACAGACATCACTCTAGAGAAGATAGTGTGGAGCTTAAGGACTCTGACATACAAAGGACTAACATTTTCACAAGGGATCACAAAACTACTCTAAGTGAAAATGTAAGAAGCAAGCGGGGAAGGAGGTTATTTGTGAAATTATAGCAATTAATGAAAATTGGGAACTGTATGTTGAAAATTAATCATCTACTGATTAGTCAAAATATTGAGTTCCCTCCTCTTTTGCAATCACACCCCTACACACTATCCGGCTGCTTTAGTTTGTGCCCACACCAAGTCTTCGTCTTTCATACCTCTCTCTACAACCATAGAAAATCCTCCTTCTCACGGCCAAAGTCCCCTACAATGTCTCAACAACGAAAATCCATCCCTACTGCTAAGTCTTACCATGCTCACCACATGAGTGTCTCTCTGGATGATGTCCTTGATATCGCTCATCTCAATATGGTTCCTGGAAAGGTTAGTGAAGTCACAAATTTAGCTCATCCACATGCAAAACAAGCTTCTAAAGGTAAAACCCCTGAATCCTACATGGACAACATTAATAGAATGGAAGGCTCTGCCTATGTGGATAGTTCCATCAATGAACTGGTCACCAGGATTCTCTTGGAAGGACACAATGTGCATGGGATCACCACCTCTCTGTCTCGGGTTGATCCATCCCCAATCCCTAGTGAGAATAATGAAGATAATACTGAGTTTCCCTCTACTGATACTAACCCTAACACTGAGAACCTGGAGAATCTTGCCAGCTCTGTGGTACATGAGGAAGGTCTTGATGCTGGCCATAATGAGAATGAAGCCAAGAATATGAATAATGAGGATGTCATGAATGATGTTCCTGGAAATGGTGTAACTGTTGAAGATGTGTCATCAGATGATGAGCTCATCAAGAATGCAGCCCATGGTATTGCCAAGAGACTTGTGATCAGGAAAGGAAAAGTTGTGCTTGAGGAATCTCCACCCAAAAGTCAAAAGAAGAGAACTCTTGTTGGCCCCCCCAAGACATGAAGCAAGGTGTCAGTTACATCCAAGAAAAGAAAAGTTTCTAGTTACAACTCTGAGTCTGATGGTGATGTTGTGAAAGATGTTCCTAAAATTTTTCATGGAAAGAAATCTTCTGCTAAGAAACCTCTCAAACCTGTGCCAGTTGCCCCTCTAGACAACATCTCTTTTCATTCCAATCACAATTCACAATTCATATTTGTCTAGTTTTTTTTATTATCTTCATCACAATTCACTTGCAGCAATCACCAAGGCAATCCTCTGCCTTGTAGGTTGGAATTTCTCACTCAATTTACGGTTTTTGATCACTTTTGTATTGTTCACGATGTAGATTCGATAATTTTTGTGTGTGCGAATTGATTTTGCAATTGTTTGATTCTTGTTCTTGATGTGTTAATTGATTTATTTGATGATTAATTGGTGCTTTTGAACTTGATTTTCGTGCACAAATGTTTGCCCTAACATGTGAGTGATTGCATAAGTGATTAAGTGGCTGGAAGTACTTTTGAAAACTGATATTTTTGCCATTGCTTCAGTGTATCGATTAACACTGCTTTTTTTTCCAGTTTTTCTGTTGTTTTGCAAGTGTTAATCGATTAACCACTTTGCACTAGAAAATGGTTAATCGATTAACACTGGACCATAATGCCAGTTTTGCCTATTTTCAAGCTTGTTTGATCTCCTTTCCTCATTTAACTTCCATGACTTGATATGCTTGATATTTAGGGATGTTTTATGAGCTGTTTAACATCTGTTTGAAACATGTATGCAAACTTTCAATGCACAATTTGTTAATTCTTGATTATTTGCGTTTTTTACACTTGTATGATCATGATCATTCTTGCACTCTTTTGTCTACATGATTAGTGATGCATGCTAATTGATATTTGTTGCTGCCATTGCAATTTCTTCTTAATTGCATTAATTTTGTTCTTTATTTGAATGAACTTAATTTTTCATAATCAATAATCCGCATGTTTGCTTTAAAGATCTTTCGACTCGCACGAAAGATTGTTTGCTTGTTCACTCCCTTTTGATTAATTGATCGAAACCTTACTTTGATTAGTTGGTCTTCCCTCTCTCTTTTCTTTAGGATCTTTTATAGCCCTGTTCTCTCATTCCCCCGCGGATTCAAAGATTTTCAACACATTGGAGCACTGTACAAGTTTGCACCGTTACTCTGTCGATTTTGATTTCCGCACTACACTTTGGTGCTAGAGAATGAATGAGAGTGGAGAATTCTAACACTCTCATTGGCCAATCACTATTCTTTGATTCCATAGAGGGTTTGTGATCAGCCCTTTCTTTGGCCAGTCTACCGTTCCTTGGTTAAACCCAAATTCTCGTCTTCCCCAGCAAAGTCGCAATCCTTTTCTTTGGTTAAACATAGTCTGGCTGTCAATACCAAATTCCCAGCGGAGTTCGCAGCCTTCTCTTGGTTCTATCTCCCTTCTTGTTTGGTTAATCGCTGCCCGTCAGTTAAAATACCAATTTGCTCTTTTCTCAATTAACCACAATCTATCTATTAACATACTGAGTTTTCTTTGGGTTAATCACCACCTTCCGGTTAATCACTCATTTCTTTTAGTTAATCATATTCTCTTGGTTAATCACTCATTTCTTTTGGTTAATCACAGTCTGTCTGTTAAGCACTGATCTCCATGCAGTTATCAACCTTTCTTTGGTTCAAACACTCACACCTTTGGGTTAGTAGCCTTCTTTTGGTTCAAATACCCTTTCCTTCGGTCAAGTACTGCTTGTTCCGTTAGTGTGTCGTCCTTTGGGTCGTAACCTTCATTTGGTTCTGCACATGTCCTTTGGGTCACAACCTTTGCTTGGTTTCACACCCGTTCTTCTGGTTGATCACCATCCTTTGGTTAAAACCAAGTCCTTTATCTTTTGTGTTAACTACTATTTATAAGTTAACACATCGAGTTCTCTAGAGAGTCAAACACCTTCTTTTGGTTAAATACTCTCATTCTAGTTTATCACAGTTTGTCTGTTGACACCAACCTTTTACTTTCCATGCAGATTCTTGCTCTTATCTTTCTTCGGTTAATTACTTCCTGCCAGCTAATGCACCGAGTCCCATGTGGACCTTAATTTTTACCTTGTTTCTTATCCTTTATCCCTTTATTCTTCTGGTTTCGACGCCATTCATTTGTTTTATCCCCAGTGGAGTTATCACTGCTCTTTTGTGTTTCTTAGCAGAGTTTTCCTCTGGCTTTCTTTCTTGGTTTTGACACCATTTCTTTTGCATCCCCAGTTGGATCTTGCTTTCCTCCTTTCGCTATTAGTTTTGACTTCGTCTCCGTTTCCTTTTCTTTCTCTGCCCTAGTTCCCCGAACTACGTAGGCTCTGACTTCCTCATTGCATTATGAGGGTACGTAGGCACTAGATTGCAAAATCTTGGCGAGCCACCTTCTTCCATTCTTCTTTTTCTCTGGTCTACCCAGATCTTCTTTTCTTTTCCTGCTTCCATGAACTACGGAGCTCTGAATTCCTCATTGCACTGTGAGGATACGTAGGCACGAGGGCCCTAATCTTCCGCAAGCACTTTCTTTCTCTTTCTTTTCTTTCCCTTTTTAGCTAAAAGCCTTTAGATAGATAACCCATCCAAGTCTAGAAGCAAGCAAAATGGTTCACGTCGAGTACGACAAATGCGTAAGGTGCTAGTACCTTCCTTTCGCATTACTGACCCCATTACTCGTTTCTCTTCCCTTTGGGTTTTATTGATATTTTCCCTGTCCTTTGGGACTAAATAAAGTTCGGTGGAGACTTTGTTGTATCTTTGAGTGTGCGATTCACTCTGGTATAATCCCGCTAGCTTCAGTTACCACAGGCAAAACGTGCCTTCCTTGGGATGGCACATAGGGTGTAATTATAACACCCTAAATTTCCCCCATAATATTATTATATAAAAAATCAGAGCAATTAATTCAAACTCACACAACTTAGGATGTTACGGTTAACATACAAAACCTGCTCATCAGACTGACTATGTAACACTTATAACTTTGCAAAATCATGAAAACATGAACATGCCCGAATGTTACTTTTATTGTAGCGGAATAATAAAAATCATTTATCTTAAAATCATGTAATTTATCAAAAAAAAAAACTAAATATAATAAGGGAGATATCCATAAATCTCAAAGAAATATAATTATAAAAACGAGTTCTCACGAATCCCTAGTGTTACAATCAGAGCAGACGCCAACTATAAAGAAAAGGTAAGGAGACTCCATCTTCAACTCACATCTGAGTCCTACTACGGAGTATCTGCATATTGCCCTTGTCGAGGAAATATTCAAACAGAAGGGGTGAGATATCATGATATTATAAAGGAAATCATGTTAAACGGAATGCATTAAGTTAACACAATTACAATTCAAGTTAGAGCTCGAAGAGATGAGAGTAAAATCGGGAGTGAAAGCATTTGGCTCTTCTGAAGCAACGTGCTGGTTTGTAAATAATAGGCGTCGAGCTTACGATGTAAAACAAGCATGTTGTATTGTTTTTGGTTTCTTTATTGTTTTTATTGTATTAGTATAGGTAGTGTGGTGAATTGGTTAAACAAGTTGTAATTGGATCAATTCTTAAAATTCTCAAATCTTCACTTTTCAACTTGTTTAATTCAATTTCACCAGATCTTTTAGTATGTTTATAGTAGTTTGTTTTAATTTGTTATTTTTGTGTTTGTCCAAGAGCTTGTTTTGATTATCTTGAGGAAGTTTGAGGTGATTTTCCAAGTTGACCATTTCAACTTGCGGATGTATGGTAATGATATTGTTTTAAAGTTGGTACGCATCAGATACTCGTTTATCACTTTCTATAGCATAAGATGTTTAGGAAACTTTTCATTCGTACAAATTTCGAGCCATTCATTCTTTTACATTACTTGTTTTTATATTGAATCACTTTAGTTCCCTTTTTACCCCCAAATATGAGGAAGCTTTCCATTGTTCATGTATTTTGGAGGCCACAATTATTGTTTTAATTGGATTTCATTATGTTTAATCTTTTATTCGTGTTCATTGTATGAAAGCATGAAAATGATCAAGACATTTTGTTTGATTATTGAGCACAACTACCTAATCAAATAGTCAATTTACCTTGTGAGTGTGTGAACTTTTGTTAACCCTTTTTGAGCCTTTTTGTCAATGTTCATGTTGTTTTTGAACTTGATGCTTGTCTATGAGTATTAGTTCACCTTTTTAAGTGGATGTTGATTATTTTTTTTCTTGAACCCTCAACCATGTGTTGTTGTTTGAATTTTTACCTTGCCTTAGAAAGTATGAATTATTCACACACTTATTTTGGTTGAATTCAAGTTGGGGAGAGCAATGTTTGCTCACTTATGTTGTTGGTTGCTATACGGTTGTGAAAAAGAAAGAAAAGAAATAGAAAAGATAAAAGATAAAAGTTTTGAATAAGAAAAACAAAAAGAGTATCAAATAATTTTGCTAATAAGTAAGGTGTGTTTGGTGTAACACTTGAGATGAAAGAAGAAGTTTGATTAAAATTTTGTGTTTCAACTTTTGTGAGTTGATCACTCTCTTAGGTTTAGGTAAGTTTTTGTTTCGATTAGATTTAGGAATTACCCCTTATTTGTTAACCAAGCCACATTACAATCTTGAAAAGCCCTTGTGATTCTTGCCTTTGTATGTTCAATGTGAATTTTTGGATGAATGCATAATTTAGTCTCTTGTTTGCTTTTGTTTGCAAGATTGTTGGATGAGTGTCAAATCCCCACCTTTGTGTGTTTTTCATCCCTCGATGAATTTTTGCTAGGTGCGATTCATGATTTAGCTTGTGTTGTTTTAAATTTTTTGGCATGATTTTTGTACCTAGGATTTATTTCGTTTTCATGTTGTCATTGTAGGATGGTGGTAGGTGTTTACTTTGCTTGTGCGTTTTTTATGTGAACCATACATTTATTTTCCGTTTTAGAAAACCTGTTGATTCGTGATTCTTGGATTATCATCTTTTGTTTCTTTAAGTTGTTTGACTTTTGTTTGAGGACAAACAATAACTATCAACTGGTGTAGGGACGAAGGGATTACCCATATGCCATGTATCCATTCTCTCCCTAACAACAAGTTGTAACTAGCTCTTGCGGCTATTACCATGAATACTGTAGGTCAAGAAATAGACCCTATGGTCATTTCCATATGAATGGCCCTCATAGTTTGCCCTGTCTTTCCCTTATAATTCGGAAGGACCATGTTGTGGGGCTTGAGGTCAGTGTCATACATTCCCAATTTAGCCAACATGAAATATGGCATCAGGTTCACTGCGGCCCCGCCATCCACCAATATTTTGTTAACGGCAGTGTCTTCGACCTTAGCCCTTATAATGAGAGGCTTCAAGTTATTCTTCATTCCTACATGGGTTCACTCAAAGAATTCATTTTGCTCTTCGACGCACCCATTGTTCATAACAAAGAAATAGACTGGCTCGTGTTTTACCAGTTCTTCTTCCTCATAGTCTTCCTCTTCAGCGACCTCAGTCATGCAGTCGTACTAATAAGGAAGTACACAGACAACATTACATACTACATCAATGTCTCCTTCCGACCCGAAGTCAAAATTATTTGTTACCAACTCATCCTCTTAAGCTTGCTCATCTCTGTCAATCTTCCTGGAGGGAAACAACTTCCTCCCAACTGGTTTCTTTGCCTACTCAGCTTCAGGCTTCTGTTAAGGACTGGTATTTCTTGACTCGACAACATCCCTTTCTGCCTTTTTTTTCCATCTAGAATCTACGTCATTGGGTTCTAGTCATAGGATTCTTCCCTTTATAGTTTGTGTTAGGCCCATAAGAATGTCTTTCAGACATTTGAAAATTCTCCTTGTATGTCATGGAAGACCCTCGACCAATCTCAAAGTTTCTCCATTTTGGGTTCCTGTTGCATTTTCTCTCAGCAAGTTTCGACCATTTCCCTTAAGGAACGTCAGCTGAAGGCGTGTAAGTGTTTTGCTTCGCCTTCTGCAAGCCAGTTGCTCGATCATTCCTTTGAGGAACACCTCCCTTGTACTGAGGTTGGACCTTTTCATTGTCTTTGGCCTTTTGAGCAACTTCGACTTGCTTGGTAGCTTTCTTGTTGTACAAAGCACTACATCTAGGGCACAACATCACTTTGGAATCATCAGCTTGACACCTATAAAGAAATTTAATAAAAATTTTGTCAGCTTTTGGGAACACGACTTCAATCTGGTTTTCAGTTTCAAATTCTTTCATGTCAAAATCCTCAGAGATTTAGATCATGTTGATCACAATAGGCTCCGTGTGACTGAGATCTCCAGCCTGTAAGGAATCACCATCAATTTTCATTGGGGCCTTTCCCTTAGCAAACTTGAGTCTGCCTTCGTTCAGAGCATTTTGCACAAGATCCCTAAAAAGAAAACATTGTGAGGTTATATGTCCTAAGAAATTATGATGTATGCAAAACCATCATTTCTTTATTTGTTCCAACGATGGTACTTTTGCGCCTGGAGGCACAAGTACTTGACCATCTACAACCAACAAATTGAAAATCTCATCGCATTTGGTTATGTCGAAGATGTAAGTTTTCTTAGGAAACTTGTCATTTTGTTTAGGTTTTGGAGGATTCTTCCCATTTGCAGGTCTATGTAACTTACACACATATGGGGGACCTAGCTTTAGCTCAGCCAGGTCAACCTTAGATTCTTCGACATGCTTGTATTCAACCTCAGACACTATGTCATGGTCTTGCATGTCAACATAAGTTATACGCTATTTCTTGCCCTTGCTAGTTCTGGCCTTCTCGCCCTCCAGTCTCTCGACTTATATAACTCTATCTGCTAATTAGGCCATATCCCTCAGCTATTTAGTATCTAGCTTTTTCCTAATGGAATATTCTAGCCCACCAGCAGCCATTTCAACAAGCTCGTGTTCAGGCTCCTGGGTAAAGCACCTTGTTTTTAACAACTTGAATCTATTTAAGTAATCATTAATTGATTCACCTAACTTTCGCTTGACACTCGACAAATCCTTCAAACTAATCTTATATTGCCCCATATAGAATTGTTCATGGCACAATCTCTCTAGGTGCGTCCAATTACGGATCAAATGAGGAAATAAGGTAGTAAACCACATGAACATATTCTTTGTAAGAGAACTAGGGAAATATCTCCTTATCAAAATCTCATTATTTGCAATGTCACCTGCTTCATTTAGGTATCGAGCTATATGTTTTCCAGTTGACTTATTGGTGTCGCCAGCGAATTTTGTAAACTTAGGGACTTTCCATCCCCTTAGAAACTCTATCTGCAACACATATTCTGACAAAGGGGATGTACAATTTGGCCTTTGCAGGCCCATGTTAACCCCATTTTGCGCCATTATCCTTTAGAAAATGGTTGTCAGGTTATTTTCTCCCAACATACTTGCCTATCAAACCTGATGGACAACCTGGTATGCATCCTGGTGTCGGTTAACTATTACGACAGCTGGATTACCCTCCTCGCCAAGCACTTCTTGCTTGACGTGTCAGGGAATCACTTGTTATCCCTGGTTCATGGTTTCATCTAAGACTACTCCCTCATTTTGAACCTACCCAGCATCCTGTGGTTGTGCCCCTGGTCGAATTTGGACTAGGGGAGCGCTGAAAATGTCATTGATTCTTTTCATTTGAGTCGCCAATTGCTGGTAACTCTGATTGTATGTTGAATGAATGGGTTAAGTATTGAACCCATATGTTGTGTTAGAGTATTTATCATGTCATGGTTACTCTAATCCATCTGTTGCCTCATTGTCATGACAAAACTTGTTGTCAGGGCAGACATTGCTTGCGAGCCAAAACCCACTCCCATGTGGGGTGGCAAATTTCGACCATGATTAACTATAGTTGAGCCCGACCACATAATAGGTGAAAACATGTTTGCAGCATTATCCCCGAACATTGACGGGTTATTCTGCAAACTTGCTATAACCGTAGTTGGCATTCCAAATGGTTGTTCATGCCCTGAAATGGGTATTGTCAAATTTGTGGCAAAATGCCTAAAATTTGTCGCCATGAAAGGCATGGGAGTCGCTGTGTGACTCTGGGGTATTGGTGTAACAATTTCCCCCCTCAAGCAGACTCGTTGATGTCATTGTTGTTAACAATATCACCGTGGTACTAACAGTTAAAGGAATGGGTTCAATAACTGTCACAAAAACTGTTTCTGATCCAGTACTATTAGAATGCTGGTCTCCATTATTGTTTCTAGATTCACCATTCTTCTAACATATCTTCTATCAACAGGTTTCCTCACTTCTCTCTTGGTTATTTTACCACACTTTAATCGCATGCACTCACGCACGCGAACAGTGAAAAGTTAACAAAACTAATGTAGAAAACTTAAGATGTTTTTAACAAAATAATAAATTAAAAGATAAACACACAAAACAGTCCCACCGGTAGTGCCAATTTGTTTGTGCTGGAATTTTGCAGACAAATGCGAGTTTATATTAATACTTAAGAGATCAAACTCGAAAATCTCTCGGACATATTTGTGTGTTTTTTTTCTGTTAAAAATAAGGGTGGCCGTCGAAGTTAATGCAAACTTTTGAGGCGACGTTGTGATTTCTAGAGAATAAAGAAACGTATTGGAAAGACAAGGCAAAATGCAAGTAACATGCAAGGTAAGGTAAAGTCAAAAAGCTTGAAGTTAAAATGCGGAAGAATTAAAGTTTGCTGAAAAGATAAAGATATTCGAAAATAAAGTGCAAGGAACGTAAAGGCAGTCGAATTAAATGAGGGTTTAAATGCATAAAAAGAAAGACTTTTTAAGATAAAAATGCTAAAATGCTTTAAATTGGTGGAACACACACGTTTCTCACAACGCATGTGCTTTGAGTGTGGCAGAAATGTGTACAATTTGCGGACCCCTCACAAAATAAACCTAAGTTGCTATATAACAAAGTCTACACTAACTGTATAAGGCTAATAAACTATCTCCATGATGACAGGTCTTTAGATCATGTAGCAGTTTTCTTCCCGACGTGCCCCACGTTCTAAGTAATCGTCGACGCTGATGTAGTAGTTCTCGCCTTGTTCCATCTTTTAAATATTTCAACTGCTTTGCTAGCGCCAAGAACTAAAAACCCTCGTCAAAACCTTCGACGTCGACCACGTTAAGGTAACATGTCTCGACGAATCATTATTGTAGTGATGAACTCTTTGCCAACGTGACATAATATCATGTTTCACTACGTGGCTAGTGTAGCATAGTACTCAATTTCACTGAGTCCCCATGCCTTTCTATTCTTCAACCATACCATCTTCGACCAGCATCATCTTGAGTGATTTTCGTCCTTGAGTCATGTTGATTTGTTCTGTTTTTGTCTTCCACGTGGCTTATTTATGGCTAGCCTAATGAACACTTGTCATTTATAGTTAAGTCGGAAAATCCAATGCAACAGTGTGTCACAGTCCTAGGGAAATTCGTCATGGGGAGGAGATTGCTTGGTATGCAGATGGAGATACAGTGGTGCAAAATGAGTATAATTCGTCCATAGCATATGCTTACAATTTAATATGCCAAACTCATTTTTCTGGAAATTTTTGAAGAAATTGATGTGGAGGATCTGCTCGAGTCTATCTCTAATAGGAAAATTTTAATTTCTCACTGTGTTGGATAATAAATAGTTATGATATTCTTCTGTTTATGGTATTATGACAAACATGTCAATTTATAGAGATGATTCTTATGATTTTTATGATTTTTTACTATCCTTATGATTCTTTATTTTTGAATAGATTTTGATTGATCTGTATATTTCTTTTATCAAATTTGGAAATTTGTGATGAAAAAAAGATTTATGTAATAGAGGAGTAAAACATGTTTTCTCTTCATTTCAATATACAATTATTTTTATTTTCTCACATATCTAAGAAATATATTTTTTTAATTATTAATTTTTTTATTTTTATACATTTTTTATTTCCTTGCTTAATTTTGAAATAGTGTAAATGAGGATGTTGTCGAGGTTTCCTTTGTAAGAATTAAATATTAAATATAAAAGTGTTCATAACTTACTACAAATTGGATACAAATATTTGTCAGACTTTTTGTTTAATGATTAATTAATATTTATTAAAGAAACAATTAGAAAAGAAGGATATCTTTTACCCCAAATATAAACTATTTAAATTTTACTAAAAAAATTAAATGAGTTTTTATTATTATTTGAGAATATATAAAAGCAACTGTCTACTTAAAAATATTAAAAATATAAAAGTAATTAGAACCGAAAATTCTAAAACAAATACTCATTTACACTTCTATATTATTGACTTAATTATTAATCAATAGTTAATCAATAGTAATTAATAAGTATTACATATTTACATATATCCAAAAAAACCCACCGTAAAGAACACCTAGGATTGGTAAGAGACTATGTCTTATTTGTGAAAAATACTAAAATTAATTATTTAACTAATATAATAATAAATATTTTTTAAATGTATTTTTCATGTTCATTGCATAACTATAATTAAATATAGTTTATTATATATTAAATATTTTTGAAAAATATTAATAAATTTAACATTTTATTTTAAAAATAAATCAAATAAATACTTTAAATTTCAAATTTAATTTCAAAAATTATTATTTATTTAAAATTTTGTTACTTAATTATAGTCTTTATATTAGTATTCCCGAGAGAGAATAATACTTATAAAAATTGCAAGACTGTAAGATAAAATATATATTTAAAGGAATTTATAACTAATTTCTACCCGCGGTCATGAAAGAGAGCAACCATTATTATTATTATTTTAAAATCTATCATTATCAGAATTTGTAACCAATAACCTAACAGGTATTATTCCATTGGTTCTTCCTCTTGTCAAAATTTAGTAATTTTAGATTTCTCACTCAACTCCTTCCTACGGAGATGATAGCTCTATTAAATAATTATTTAATTAATTAAATATTATATAATTAATTATTAATTAATTATATTATAATTTATTATTATTAAATATTAAATAGATAAATTTTTTGATTGAATTTTGTATGATAATGAAGATATTTAAGTGTCTCACCATTAAACAATTAAGATATTTAAAAAATTTTAAATGACAATAAAGATAGTAATCTTTTCATATTCACTCTTCTTTTGATGATCGTCTCTTCAACTGTGTAAGAGCATCTTTAGTAGGAGTAAACTAAATGGGTAAACTAAGATACTTTTTGTGGGCTCAAAGTGATTTGTAGGATTTAAAAAATTTATAGTTGATTTGAGTAGTTTTTATTTTAATGGTGGTTGTCTAAACCAAGACTTGATCCCACATTTTATATTTTTTATTCAAGTTACCATTAATTTAATTATTTTATTTAAAATGCATATATTTTTTTTAAAAAAATTTACCTTAAAAACTTAAAAATAATATTAAATATATTTTATTATAAAATTAAAAATGATACAAAATTCACAACAATAATAATAAAAAAATTACATTTTCATAGGAATATAATTATAATAAGGATTTGATTGGTTGTCATCCATTTGATAAATAAATAAGATTGAAAATTGAAAGAAAAAAATTTAAAAGTAAAATTGTATGTAAAAAAAATTAAAGTTTCTATAAAATTTATAGAAGGTAAAAAATGGTAATATGACCGTTACTATTTAAAATGAAATATTTAGAATATTTTATTAATATTAAATAATATTATAATAGGTTTCACAAGAATAGTTAAGATTAACTATATAGATAATGGGAACTAAATTTTAGTTCATTTGGATGCCATGTCAGCTCTACTATAATGCAAATTCCTTATTACTAACGTAAACTATAAGAAATTTTGGTTTAACAACCCTGCGTTAAAGTTGCTCTAAGGTACACTGCTCTTGTTAATTTTAAATATTCTATAAAATTATAATATATTATAATTTGTGTCTATCATATTTATTTTAAATCTATTAATTGGTATCAAAGCTGATTAGATACATTTTATGGCTCCTATTCAATTCATGAATAATTTGCATGATTATATGTTAGAGCTACTTTTGCAAACTACATTAATGTGCATAAGTATCAAATATTTTTTGAAATTTTCTATTATACTACATCATTGTGTGTTGATGTAACATTGTTGACGATTTAGACTTTAGTATATTAATTTTTATTATTGATTTAAAATTTTGAATGAATTCTATGAGTCTAAAAAAATTAGTGTGGCAGTGGAAATTTTTTCTCTAATTATTAGTCGCTCATCTACCGAGTGTTTGTCATTAGTTCAAATATTCAATTTTGTCTCAACTTTGACCAAATAAATATTAATAAAAAAATCTAAACACAAGGAGAACAAGTAGGGCTAACTATTAGTATTCACAGCTGTAACACGCGAATTTTCATGTTTTTCCAAATAAATGGTAAATATTATTCTAATAATTTTAGTATTAAATTTTTTATTTAAAAAAAAGTATTTATATCACCATATATGAATGATATGTCAAATTATTGACTTAAGATATTAAAAGGTTTTAGAATAGATTAATTAGTAATATTCAACAAACCATATTTTTCGTCGAGTATATTATTATGTCAATAATATAATGGAGAATTAATTTGAATGCCGTTTTGAGTGTGAAAATATTTATAAAAAATTAATTCGAATGTCATTTTGAGTATGAAAATATTAATGGAAAATTATTATGTCATACAATTATAACTATTTTTTAATTGAAGTTGTGTGCCTAATAATTGCTGAGTCATGATTGAAGTTGTGCCTAATAATTGCTGAGTCATGACAAATTAAACCATTAAATTTCAGCAAATGTCCAAATCATATTATGTGAATTTGTATAAATTTAGTGAATCCTATTATAGTACGACGTTATTCTTAATATAATGTTAACATGTTTACTAATAAATGTGTGATTATTATTTTAAGCATTCTATAAGACAATGTTAAATTGTATTATTATTTAATTATATTAATTTATTCCTTATTTATTCCTTATTTTTTTAAACGATAATGCGATATTCTAAAAATCATCAAACTTTACTGACTTTATCTGCAATGATAAATGTCACATTAATCTGAGGTTAGTTCTAATTTATTTTCAAATTGATTAATTATATAATTGCATATAAGAATAAGTTTATTTCTAATAGTATCTACTCTTTTAAGAATTATAAAATATGCATTTATATATAGAAAATATTTTAAAAATATTCTCAAAATTAAAACTCTTCATAATTTGTCATAAATTGATTTATTATTATACACTACATTAAAAAAATAGTTTTACGAGAATATTCAAAATCTTATGAGAGTTTTATTCTGAAAAATTAAGTAATTTTTATTAATTTGTATAATTATAATTTCACATATTATGGATATAATTATATAAATTTTTCTATTTTAAAATTCAACTCATATGATTGTAATTCACCTATCGTAGATACAATTATAGGAATTTTATTTAATAAAATAATTGAAATTATTTTAATTATAATAAATATTATATTGATAATAGTTATATCTTATCGATACGTTATTATTAATATAATTTGTTTTATTCAATGTACTTATGATTTATGATTATATAAATTATTGTTCGAGTACCCTATCGATATTAAAAAAAAATTGGTGAAATAATATTTATAAGTATTATATTTCTTATTTAAAATTATTGAAAATACTATTTGAAAAATAAAAAATTATTTTAAAGACATGTAATACTTTATGAAATCTAATCATTTATATTCAATATTTTTAGTGGATTTTATTTCTCTTTTTTTATTATGTAAGTTATGGACATACCTTATCGGTGTGACATTACTTGACATGATAATTGTGTAATAGAAAAAATATTTGAGTATTTATGTAAATATTTTAAAAGTCTTAGATTAATAATTCAATTATTTTACTTTATCAAGGGGAAGAATTTGACATGTTAATTATATAGAAATGAGAAACAAATATTATTTGTTTAAAATAATATTATTTTATAGAGACTTATATTGAGAATGTTGTGGTTTTATGTCATTGATGAAAATCTATGACTACTTTTATTATATTCTTAATATTAAATAAATTAAAGTCTCAAATGTGTGTGATTATAGTCGTAGCATTTGAGTTTCGGGTGAGTTATTAAAATGTTGTATATAGTCTTATATTCTATTTAAAATTATATGGATTTGATCTCACTTAAAAGATGGTAAATCTTTTATATGATTATCATATTCTTTCATGTAAAATTATCTAAATATACAGAATATGTGGTTGAGTTTATAAAACTCTAATTATGATATATTATACAACCACTTCTCTTTATATTTTTTATTAAAATAAAATTAGTATTCCATTGAATAATTAAAGTATTTAATACTAGTGGACTCTAATAAATCTATATTTTATTGAATCAGGGATTGCATGTGCACTTAATTATATAATCTAAAAAATTTAGATTATTATTCTCATATTTTCATATATTCTTGCGTACGTTATAAAATATGACATATTCTAAGAAGACCTCAAAATGTATAATAACTCTAAGAAGTTTTATTCTATTATACTGAGATATATATTAATATCTTAATCTTAAGAAACATCATAATTTGATGTTTAGATCGATATTAAAAAGACACAATAATTCTTTAGCATGCAATAATATTATGTTATTCAATCTTCAATGGTTTACATTTGTTAGGTCATAATATGAAAGTACAAGTAAATATCAATACTTATATCGAGTATGAAATTGTATTATGAAGGTACTTATGATTAAATGTAATTACTATTGTAATAGGGTATCGCTATATATAATTACTATTCTTAGACCTATGTGAATATTTTATGACCTATAACTTAAAACTCATTAATATAATCACTAACCATTAGGGCTGGCAATGAACCAAACCAACTCGAAGATAGTTCGGAATTCGACTCGACAATTAAATCGTTGAACTAGGTTCATGAACCAAATGAGTTGAGTATGAGCGAAACATTAAGTTCGTTAACTAAATGAGCTGAACTTGAACTATACATAGTTCGACTCGTTAGGTTCATGAGTCAACTCGATTACATATGAAAAGAATTATATTGTCTTTAAGATTAGGTTTAAATATTTACTTAAAATCTTAGACAAATTTAATCTTCAATTTATTAGTTTTTGAATTAGACTCTCAAATGTATCTCTTGAAAGTTGTGTAGGTTTTGAATTGGTAGATTTCGAAGATAAAGTTAAATTTCAATATGATAACTTTTATTTTATTTTAATATTTTATTTAAAATATATTTATTTATTTAAAATGTCAAATATACTAAAAAAATATATATATTTACAAAAATAGTTTTTAAGTTCGTGAACCATGTGAGCTGAACCTAATGAGATGAACCTAACGAGTCAAACCGAACTGTTCGTGAACTTATAACGAGTCGAGTTTGAGCTTAAAAAAAAGTTCGTGTCAAACTCGAACTCGAACTCGAATTCGAATAATTCTTAACGAGTCGAGTCGAGCTGAGGTGAGTTCGACTCGACTCGACTCATTTCCAGCCCTACTAACCATAGACTTATACACATGAGTAAGTCTTATGATATTTTGGGTTAGTGGGAGTTTATCAATAGCATTTTCATATATTTAGGCCATTATTTATAACATATTACTCTTAACGCAAATATGTTATTCTAAATTCATCATTTTTATATAAAGTTGTGAGTTTTAACATGTATGATTTGTGTTCCCTATCGGATACAATTTTTGCAACGTTGAAATTTACTTCTTTTTTATTGATTAGTGTTTTGACCATTATTGATATTCTAATATTAAAATTAATATTTTTTTAATAATTAATTATTGTCATATAAGTGACAGATTGTTAGATTAATTATTTAATTAATTAAATATAGATTGACATAATTAGTTATTAATTATATTATGGTATATTGTTATTAAACACTAAATAGATGAATTGTTTGATTGAGTTTTGTGCCTGAATAGAGGAAATTTTATTCCATACCCCATCATTTATTCCCTTACCCCTAAATTATATATTTTCTTACCGAAATATTCTCATATAAATAATTATAAAATTTTCTTGATTTAATTATTTGATCCAAAATTTAATAAATAAATCTATCTTTAAAAACTACTTTATTAATATTCTCATCAAACATGGCAAGTATTATATATCTATATTTATTATATAATCTTATAATGTTTCCATCAAAGATTTTCCGCTAAATTTTATTTATTTAATTAATTAATTAAATATAAATATATTTATTATTAACTCTATCATTTAAAACTTCTGACTAAGTTACATTCTTATATTTTAAATAATTATTAATTAACAAATGCAATAAGACACGTCCTGAATTTTTTTAAAAATGCAGTCACCTACCAATAATATATTTACCATAGTAACTACCCAACCTAACTTTTCTCTTCATTCTATTAATTAATCTTTTATTATTAATAATTAAATATTATTATTATTAATTAAATAATAATTAAATTAAAATATTTAACATGTTTATTTCTCAATTTTCTCTCCACTCAACCCTCTCTATTTATATCATACAAATAATTAACATCTCTCTAACCCCACAATAATAGGACATATAATAATATTAAATTAAAAATAAATAAATAAATTAGACATATAATGCAAATCTTAAGATTACTCAAAAATAAATTAATAAATATAAAGTTAAAACCAAAAATAAAGGCAAAGATTAAACTAATTATAATGCAAATCTTTATTTTATTTTTGGTTTTCTATTTTTCTTACTATTTCTTTGATTATTCTTATTTTTTCTTAACTTTGTCTTCTTTTTTTTTAAACTTCAAGAGCATTTTAATGTTTTTTTAGTAATTTTAAAAAGTTTTAGTGATAACAAAGTTTTTCTTCTTTTAGTTTATTAATTTCAAAGTCTATAGTTAGAAATTTTAAATTTTTATGATTAGTTGTTTTGATTTTTATGATTAATGATTTTCATTTTATAATTGATTTTAATTTTGGTCTTAGGAATTATAATTCTTAATTATTATTAAAAATAAACAAAAAATGATAAAATCAAAATACAAAAAAAATATATATTTAGTTCTTTGGATTAGTTTGAGGAATGAGAATTTTTGTAAGTGTCTATTGGACTTCGTACGTGACTTAGGCGTGACATTGAATCATCATTAGAGACTTGTGACCTTAATTTAATTATTATTTAATTAATAATAATAATATTTAATTATTAATAATAAAAGATTAATTAATAGAATGAAGAAAAAAGTTATGTTGGATAGTTACTATGGTAAATATATTATTGGTAGGTGACTGCATTTTAAAAAAAATTCAAGACGTGTCTTATTGCATTTGTTAATTAATAATTATTTAAAATATAAGAATGTGACTTAGTCAAAAGTTTTAAGTGATAGAGTTAATAATAAATATATTTATATTTAATTAATTAATTAATTAATTAAAAAAATTTAGCGGAAAATCTTTGATAGAAACATTATAAGATTATATAATAGATATAGATAATATTTGCCATGTTTGATGAGAATATTAATAAAGTAGTTTTTAAAGATAGATTTATTTATTAAATTCTGGATCAAATAATTAAATCAAGAAAATTTTACAATTATTTATATGAGGATATTTTGGTAAAAAAATATATAATGTAGGGGTAGGAGAATAAATGATGGGGCATGGAGTAAAATTTTCCGGAATAGACCTGGATTTGTCCATTCAGTTAAGCTCAATCAGAGATATCTGCCCTCAGCTATTTAGCTATTTAAGTATCTTTCCATTAGACAATTAATATACTCCGAAAATCCTAAACGACAGTGAGGATAGTAATCCTCTCATTCTCGTTCTTCTGATGGCAGTGTCTTCAATCTTGTAAGGTACACCGCTCTTATTAATTTTGAATATTCTATAGTATTATAATATGCTATAATTTGTGTCTACCATATTTATTTTAAATCTATCAAGCTCAAGAACCTCAAAAAGATCTCATTGTTTGACAACATGTTCTCTGGAGTCATACCTCAAACTTTGGGAATTAACAGCAGTTTGGTACAGTTGGACTTCATAAATAATAGCATCACAGGCAACCTCCCACCCAATCTTTGTTTTGGCAAAAAGTTACAGGTTCTGAATATGGACATCAATCAACTTCTAGAAAGAATACCTCGTGATGTTGAAAGGTGCACAACTCTAAGAAGGGTCATTCTTAAACAAAACAGTTTATTAGGCCTCTTCCCGAGTTTGAAAGAAATACCAATTTGTTATTCGTGGATATGATCAGGCAACAAAAAGTGTGAGGCTCATACACGTTGGGTTAAACACTTAGTTAAAGGTCAAAGACTCACCCAAACAAGTGAGAGACACTACATATTCACCCAAAATCTTATGGTGATAGATGTATGGATCATCTTACTTATAAAGTGTTTAACCTCCACTTTTCTAAGCAATGTGGACTTAAAAGTCACACTTGTTTCTCCACACAACTCACACTTATTTCCCAATATTTTGAACAATTATTTTCAGGGTCCCATGCCGAATATGCTAATTAAAAGACTTAATTCTCGCTAGTTGTCATTTTTGGGGAATTCTAGCCTATGTATCAGTTGTTCAGTGGCTTGGTTTGCAACGGAAGCAACTATGTAAAACCGTGTGACAATAACAAAACTGTGAATCACAAAGGAATTGATATGATCGCTCTAGGATCCTCAATATTTGTTGTTTTGTTGATGATGAGATTAGTTTATATCTTTGCTTGTGCCAAAATTTCTAAGCAGCAAGTTCATATCACTGATAATGATAATGGAGGTCCTTTGTCCCTTCTTAACAAAATCATGGAGGCTACATGAAACCTAAGTGATCGGTATATTATTGGCAGAGGAGCCCATAGAGTTGTCTATAAAGCCCTTGTAAGTCAAGACAGAGCTTATGTTGTAAAGAAGCTAGCATTTGCTGCCAACAATGGTAATAAGTTGAAGATGGTCAGAGAAATTCAAACTCTTGCATAATTTAGGCATCGAAATCTTGTTAAATTGGAAAACTTTTGATTTAAACAAGATTATGGTCTAATTATGTATAGCTACATGTCAAACAGAAGCCTTTATGATGTATTACATGAAAAGAAACCAACACCCGGAATGTCCGATATAAGATAGCTATTGGAATTGCTCATGGGTTGGCTTACCTCCATTATGACTTTGATGCACCGAGATATCAAACCAAACAACATTCTTCTAGACTCCAATATGGAGCCTCACATTGCAGACTTCGGTATTGCTAAACTATATAACTTAAACAAAAATGAAAAGCTATGGTAATCAAATTTTAAAAAAGGAACAAAATTATCATACAATTACAAAATTATGATAAATTTTCTGATTCTTGAATTTGCTTCAAATTAACTATAACTTTAGTTGCAGATTAGCCACAAAATTTTATGGGTTTAAGTATAATGTTTACTTTAGCCATGTGACATTCAAGTTAGTTTTTTTTGCCACGCTGGCATTGTCATGTATATGTTCAATCATAAAAAAGTTTCACGTTGCATGTCACGTCAGCTCCTGTTAACAGCCGTGACCAAGAAGAATCAAAAGTGTGAAAAATATTACGAAAATCATTCTTTGAATAAAATTTTTAGAGAGACTAAAATTGAATGATGTGATATTTCTGAGAACCTCTGACATATTTAATCTTTGATAATATAATAAAGTGTATTGGTGATCTAAATATTTTTAAATACTTTATAATTTTTTTGGTTAAATAATTTTGTTTTTTCATTCTTATTACAATTTAGAAACAAATGTGTGTAACACACCAATGCTCATGCGAACGCACATGTATGTAGACTAGAATTCATGTGAATGGACATGTTATTACAATTTTTTGTATAATTAAAAAAAAACATAAATATATTTAAAATCATGTATGAATCCAAAGACAGTAAAAATGTATTTATTTATATTATCAATATTTATTTATACAATTAAAACAATATTTACAAATATTATGTTATTAATTGATATTTATAAAACTAAATTATTGCATAAATATTTTTATAAATAATGTCAAAACAAAATTAATATTTACAAACGAAAGAATATATGGTTGGTCCAAATATTTATATATATAGAAAACTCTATTTATGCCTCAAATATAAATAAAAAAATATTTATATTTTAAAAATAATATTTTTTTTATTAAATAATATTTTTTTTCTATTTTTTACACTTTTTACATTTTAAAAACAAATGTGTGTGTAACACACGAGTCTCCGTGCAAACGCATGCGCATTCCCGCAAGTATATGTGCGAACGAGTCTCCGTGCAATTGCACGCGCATCCGCGCAAGTATATGTGCGAATGCACGAGTTATTATATTTTTTGTACTAATAAAAAATTAAAATTAATATATTTAAAATAATGTATGAATCCAAACACGTGAAAATGTATTATTTTTAAATTATTTATGTTACTAATATTTTTATTTTGAAATTATTTTTAATTTAAAATACAATATTTTTTAAGATAATATATGCAAAACTAAGCTAGATTTGTGGTGAACAAAATTGATTCTAGCATAATTGAGTTTGGTAGAATTGATTTTCACAGAATTGAGTTTAGCAAAATTGATTTATATTTTGATACATGTATGTAAAAGTGAGTTAAACAATAAATTTCGGTATAAAAATCATCTCGAATCAATTCTAGAGGTTGAAGCTACAAATTCTAGCTTCAAGTATAATCAATTCTGGAGGTAGAATCAATTCTACTTTTGATAAGACAAACACCTTAAAATCATCCAGAATCAATTTTACACCTCTAGAATTGATTATGGGTCTTCCAAAAGTCAATTCAAACATGTTAGTAATCATTTCACTAATATATGTTATTAATGACAATTGTTATTTTTAAATTAACGAATGAATCTTGATATATATATATATATATATATATATATATATATATATATATATATATATATATATATATATATATATATATATATATATATATATATATATATATATATATATATATATATATATATATATATATATATATATATATATATATATATATATATATTGTAAATGATAAAAAATTGTCTTTTGATCCAAATATTTTTATAAATAATATTAAAACAAAAATAATATTACATACCAGAAAATATATATTTTTTGTAATTGATAACAAATTGTCTTAATTTTTGTTGTTGTGAATGATAACATATTGGATTTTGATCCAAATAATGTTAACACACTAGTACTCGTGCGAACATACGAGTATCTCACTAGTTTTGGATAAAGAGACTTTTTGCATTTTTAGTGAAGAATAATGATTTTTTATATTTTTTAAAATTAAAATGAGTGGGCTTAAAATATTTGTGTTTTTCTTGATTTAATCAAAATATCCTAATAATAATAAAATAATTTTTTTGTGTGTTTTGCATTTTTTATTTTTAATAAACAAATCAAGTTTTAAAAAGTGAGAAAGTATAATTAAGAAAAAAGGACTTAAATAGTCTTTTCTTTTTGGGTAAAGTCCTCAAATGTTGAATTTTATTTGGTTTTAATCTCTAAAGTTTAATCCGCAGGTTTTTTTTTGAATTTTTCTGTGAATTTTAACTTTAAAAGTACTATGTAGTATCCAAATATATTTGTAGTCTCTATATCCAACTATCATTATTAATTTAATTATAATCAATATTTTAATTATTTATAAATCAAAACATCATTATTTATTTGAGAAAATAAAAAGTATTTTTTGATGATGAAATAAAAAAAGAGTCTAAAATTGTATATTCTTTTAACGATTTATTTAAAAATATTTTATACAAATACATTAGAAACTTTTTAAATTAATACTCGATAAATTAATAAACTCTCTAAAATAATAAATTTGTCGAGTCCCAATTTGGGCCAATGTAAAAAATTGAAAAACTCGATAAAATAATAAGATAATAATTTTTCAGGAGATTCCTTTATAATTTTCGGTCCCAAGAAAATCATAAATTAATAATTCATAGAAACTGAAAAATATATATTACACTCTATTGAAATATGATTCAATAGTTGTCTGTTTTCCTTTAAAGTTCAAGTCTATTTGGAGCTCGTCTCTAACTTTTCTTATTGCATCCAATAGCTCAGGTGCTGTACTTTTGTATTGTATCATAAAGTTGTGAAGAGTGTTTGACGCTATAAGTGATTCCTTTCGCGTAATAGACTTCAAAGACACTGTATCATCTTCGCCGTCATCCTCTGCATTGTTCTCAATGATAGTACCCACAATATCTCTAAACTCTGAACCTCCGAACATGCTTCATTTTCACCTAGGTAGTTCATTAGATTGTCGATATCCATCTTATTACGATAGTCACATTGATTAATCATAGTCTCGAGGTCTTGAGTTTCTTCACCAAAAGTGGATTCATCCAAATTTCTTACAACGTCACTAGCTGAACGAATTTTACAGTGTCGGGTATAGTCACTAGCTGGGTATAATTACTTAAAAACTCTTTATATTAATAATTATTAATTTATTGATAAATTAATAACTCTCTAAATTAATAAATTTCTCCGGTCCTGGCATTATTAATTTAAAGAATTTCTAGTGTAGAATAAAAAAGAGTGTAAATTTTGTAACACTTTTTTTAGCTAAGGTTTTATAAGAACAATTTGTTCATTTTTGTTCTGGACTGGGCCGACGCTTGGCCCACAATCGAGCAGATCCCAAACCCCACTGAATTTGGGCCCAATAAGACCTCGTCGACGGGCAGAAGATTTGTCGGGCACAACACCTTCTCCCGTCATACACAGGCCAACAACCGTCGGGCAGGACCTTGTAGCTATCCGGTTGACCTCCTTCTACTCCTCGGTCGGGCAGAACCCAGCCATTCCGGGGAGCTCCTCAGACCTTCCCCATGTTCTCTACGTGTCCTCTACGCGGAGATACATCATCAAGTAACTACCCATGTCCTGATGAGTCGGTCCTCCACCTCCCAGATAACACGGAACAGTTACACTAGGGTGAAGACCCCGTGTTGGACTTCACGACGCCACGTCAGCCCTAGCAGTTACCTACGTTGGGCCTGGTAGCCCAGCCCAACGCAGACTGTTGATCCTGCGTCGGGGGCTCATTATAAATACCCTAGCCACTAGAGGGTCAGGTAATCAATTCTTACTCCTTTTCTCTGTACTTGTAATCGCTCTGCCCGTCACTTACTTTGGCATCAGAGTATGTTTCAGGTACACCCCCTCTTTCCATCAAGTCTATCGTTCGACAGCTCAGATGCGTGGCAGCCCAGTAATCTCTCTGGTCAAGTACGATCAATGGCGTTGTCTGTGGGAATACTAAGCTTCCCCGTTCCTCCGAGCAGAAGAACCAAAGCTTCCTACTTCAAATTCCGAGATCATGACTAGCCCAAGTCACGACGAAGCTGTCCATAATTCCGCCTTCGCCCCAATCACCAACAGCGACAACCAGCCGGGGACATCTCAAGTCCGCGAGACCGGCACCAAGGATGGCCAGACTATCTCTCCTTCTTCCGAGGACGCGACACATCACGCCGCTCCTCGAGCGAGGAGCCTAGAAGTCTTCCATCCCGTTCCCACGCCGGATGGGGCAGACCCAACGATGACTGCCCTCTTCGCGGCTATCAATCAGACAAACCTGATGTTGTTTCAGCAGAATGAGCGTATCGGCGCCCTGGAGCAAGATACCTCGTCTCGCTCTCCCCCGCAGAGAAATCAGCGTGGAGACTATCAGAGCCCCTCTCCCCGTCCACGGGGGCGCCGACCACTACTGGAGAGGCCCCAACTCGTGGCCTCCAAGAAGCGCACCAAGTCACCTCCCCGGAAGGAAAGGCGATCCCCGGAACCAAGAGCGAATAGACCGGAAGCCTCAACCAGATGACCGAGGGGACATAATCAGCCTCCTCGACACGACCCGTCACCACCATACTCCCTTGTTTGCAGTGACGAAGACGACTATAGGACCCCCTATCGCGAGAGATCATGGCAACCCCCGTCCCTTAAGGGATAGAGAAGCCGTCCGTACTCTCCACGTACGACGGTACCTCAGATCCGAACGATCATCTAGAGGACATTGAGGCCATGCTCGACTATAGGAACGTCCGAGGAGCCATCAAGTGCAGGCTTTTTCCGACGACGCTAAGAAAAGGGGTCATGGCTTGGTGCAAAAGCCTGGAACCTAGGTCTGTCACGTCGTGGAGAATCCTGAAGGATCTTTTTTCGCAGCATTTCACGGCATTGTGACGACATCCAAAGACGGAGGCCGCCCTGGGCGCAATTATCCAGGCCCCAGATGAACCGCTCAGAAACTACATTGAGAGGCTCACGAGGGAGGCAGTCCAGGTGACGACCTCGGACGATATGAAGCACTACCTTATGGAGCAAGGTCTGCGCCACGCCTCTAAGTTCTACGAGGTCGTGGCGATCCACCGACCGACCACCCTACAAGGTTTCCTTGAGAAAGCCCGACACTACATCCGGTACGAGGAAATCGAGGCCGCTAATGCTGCCCGAGAGTCCCGCAACCACAACACCCCCCGCGGGTCCCGAGAGGAAGAAACACCAGCCCCTCGGCGCGGGGGAGACCGTCGACGAGACGATCTCCCTAGGGAGCCCCGCGAGTAGAGGAGCCCAGCAGGCCGCTTCACTAAATACACAACCCTAGTCGCTTCCCGCGAGCGCATACTGGCGGAGTGCGCCAACTCAGAGTTTGTCCGGGGAGGTATCCGTTTTCCCAAAGCCAACGTGGACAAGTGCAAATACTGCCGCTTCCACCGGGTCCATGGCCACGTGACGGAGGATTGCATCCACCTGAAGGACGCAATCGAAATACTCGTCAAGGATGGACACTTGAAGAGGTACACCAGAGGAGGAGATGCCCCCGACAAGAGGCTCCCGAGGCCAACAGAGTCGAGGATATCCCCCCGCCCGACAATGAATCCGGGCTACATGTGGCCCTCAGCGTCAGTCGGCCTGAAGACTGGTTTTTGCTAAGAGAACACGGCCTCCTCACTGAACATCAGCTGCCCGAAGAACCGGTACGCCCCGTCATCCCGTGGGAATACTTCCCTAGGGCAATGGTCATATCAGGCGGGGCCCCAAACAAACTCTCTGTGGGTTCGGTGAAAAGAAAGTTTGACGAGTTGATGAACAACAGCTCCGGAAAAATGAGCACGCTCGACAAATTCCACGGCCGATCTAACCCGATCACGTACTACCTTGAAGAGCTCCCCGGAGGAGCCCCCAACTCAGCCATCCCCCTGCTAATTCGTGCACAGATGGCAAACTTCGACGTCCGCCGCATTCTGATCGACGAAGGGAGCTTGGTGGATATCATGTACACCCACCTGTTCTCGACACTACAGCTTGATGAGACCAACCCGACCCCCTATGTTGGCTATGACCTCCAGGGGTTCAACGGGACAACAATAAGACCATGGGGATACGTGGAGCTCAAGGTCACTTTCGAGGCACAAGAAATGGCCAGGGAAATCAACATCCGCTTCCTGTTAGTCGAATGCCCGTCTTTGTACAACTGCATCCTTGGTAGGACGCCGTTGGCCGAGCTCACCGCAGTGCCATCAACCGTCCACCTCAAGATGAAGTGCTATACCAGGCTGGGAGCAGTCGTCACCCTCAACGAGGATATAGAAGCAGCCTGTCGGTGTTTTGAAGCAGCAATGAAGGGCCTCAGTACGATTGGTCCCTTGACCAAAGCAACTAAGCCTCCCCCCGTCTAGGAGAACAAACCAAAGGACCACGTTGACATCGTAGGCCTCGACTGCCATTTTGCCGGAGAGCCAGATCACGAGAACGAAGCCAAAGACATTCTTCCAACCACCAACGAGAAGCCTATCCACCCAACGCGCCCCATTCCAGATGGGGACTTTGAGATAGTAGCCCTCGGTGCGAACACGATGAGGACCGTAAAGATTGGAGCGGGTCTGCCCGACCTGGCGAGGAAGCACTTGAAGGCCTGCCTCCGTGAGAATGTCGACCTCTTCACTCGGAGCGCCTTCGAGATGCCCAGACTCGACCCTGAGGTCGCCTGTCACTAACTCTCCATCAACCCAACCGCGAAGGCCGTAGTGCAACGTAGACGTAGACAGTCCCCCAAAAAGTCGACGGTGGATGAGGAAGCTGTAAAAGACCTCCTAGAGGCAAATTTTATTTCGGAAGCCCGACATTTAACCTGACTGTCCAACTTTGTACTTGTAAAGAAATCTAATGGAAAATGAAGGATGTGCATTGATTACACCAATCTCAACCAGGCATGTCCAAAGGACGCCTATCCCCTCCCCAACATCGACAAACTCGTCGACCACTCGGAGGGTTTCAAACTATTGTCCTTCATGGACGCCTACTCGGGATACAACCAAATCCCCATGGCCGAGGTCGACAATCAGAGTACAACGTTCATGACCGAGTCGGGCAACTATTACTACAACGTAATGCCCTTCGTCCTAAAGAACGCCGATGCCACCTACCAGCATATGATGAACAAAGTCTTTCGGGGAGTGATAGGCGACATGCTCGAATTCTACATGGATGACATGATCGTAAAGTCTCACACCGAGGTCGACCATACGTCACATCTCAAAAAAGTCTTCGAGACGGCGAGGAAATGCCAGATGTGGTTCAACCCTGAGAAATGCACCTTTGGGATACGCGCGGGGAAGTTCCTCAGATTCTACCTAACCGAACGGGGGATCAAGGCGAACCCAGACAAATGTCGAGCCTTCTCCAAGATCAGGACGCCGAGCACGAAGAAGTCGATACAGTCCCTCAACGAGATGCTCGCGTCCTTGTCCCGCTTTGTCGCCAAATCTGTGCATCACGCCTTCCCCTTCTTCTAACTGTTAAGAAAGGAAGTCGCGTTCGAATGGACGGAGGAATGCAAGCAATCCCTCCTCCATCTCAAACATGTCCTGTCAGAACCACCTGTCCTAACGAGACCAGACGTCGGGGAAACCCTCTACTTGTACCTGGTCATTTCAACCGAGGTCGTGAGCACCGTACTAATTCGGGAAACCCCCGACGGGCAGAAACCGATCTATTTCACGAGCAAGGCCCTCCAAGGCCCAGAAGTGAGATATCAGCAGATCGAGAAAGTCGCCCTGGCCCTCATCAACGCGGCCAGGAGACTCCGACACTACTTCCTGGCCCATACCGTCATGGTCAGAACTGAGCAGTCGATCAAACAGCTGCTCGGCAGGCCCGACATGGCAGGACACATGCTGAAATGATCTCTAGAGCTCTCCGAGTTCGACAACATCTACGAAGGCAGGAAAGTGCTCAAGGCCCAAGTGTTGGCCGATTTCATCATCGAGATGACCCTCACCGCAGAACCCACTCCCGGGGCCAACAAGTGGACCATCTTTGTAGATGACGCTTCAAGCCCCTCGGGGAGCAGCGCGGGCATCATCATGGAAAAAGAGGAAGGCACGGTCATGAAGGTCTCCCTGACCCTAGAGTTCCTGACGACGAATAATCAGGCCGAATACGAAGCCTTCTTAGCCGGACTTCGCCTGGCAGAAGACCTCGGAGCCAAGGAGATAAAAATCTTCACGGACTCCCAGTTAGTCGCGTCCCAAGTACGAGGGGAGTACCAAGAGAAGAACAACAACCTGGACGAATACTTAGCCCTCATAAGGGAATGCATGACAAGTTTCGAGTCTGCCGAGGTACAACATGTTCCTCGAGAACAGAACATGCGGACAAACATCCTCTCAAAATTGGCGAGCACCAAGAAAAAAAGGGGGAACAAATCCGTCGTCCAGGAGATCCTCGTGCAACTGAGCATAGAGAGGGAGAAAACACTGCTCGACCCCAATGTCATCGGGGACGCCAACTGTTGGATGACCCCGATACACGCTTACCTCAGCACAGGGTGCCTCCCCGACGATGCTAAGGAGGCTAGTACGGTTAAACGTCGAGCTTGCTCGTACATGCTACTTGAGGATAGACTATACCGAAGAGGCTTCTTGATCCTTCTCCTCAAATGCGTCGACAAAATCCAAGCCTCGGCCATCCTGCAGGAGGTCCACAAGGGCATCAATGCGTAGCATATCAGAGGATAGTCCTTGGCGAGGAAAGCCTTACAGGTTGGATACTACTGGCCGATGATGCAGGAAGATACGAAGGAACATGTAAACAAGTGTGACAAGTGCCAGCAACACGGGGACATGCTCGCCAGGTTCGGCGTGCCCATGGCCATTGTAACCGACAATGGTACACAATTCACTGATAGAAACTTTCAAGACTTTGTGTCCAAGCTCGGGACAAAGCAACACTTCACGTCAGTCAAACATCCGCAAACGAACGGCCAGGTGGAGGCCGTGAACAGAGTCATTCTGCAAGGTCTGAAACGCCGACTCGGGGACGCCAAGAAGAGGTGGGTCGAGGAGCTCCACAACGTGCTATGGGCGTACAAAACAACACCCCACTCGAGCACCGGGGGAACGCCCTTTCGGATGACGTACGGGACCGAGGCAGTAATCCCGGTTGAAATAAGGGAACCGTCCAGAAGGGCTGAGTCCCCCCTCGAGGAGGAGGCCAACAACGAGGCCCTCAGAGACGAGCTCGACCTAGTCGAGGAAATACGCACAGGGGCGTCTCTCTGGGAAGCCGCACTGAAACAAAAAATTACCCTCCGCCACAATTGCAGGGTCATAAAGTGCGAATTCCAAATCGGCGATCTGGTCTTACGGAAAAACTAGAAGGACTCGTGCAAGGGAAAGCTCGCCGCCAACTGGGAAGTCCCCTGCCGTGTCCGGGACAAGACGGCGCACAAGGCCTACTACCTCAAAAACTTACACGGGGACGCAATAGCTCGACCATGGAATGTTGAAAAGCTAAAAAATACTACAGTTAAAGCACTACCCGCGACGACGGGAGCGCGACATGGTACAACCGCGTCTCCCCGAATCAACGAGATAACAAGCATATGCCCTTTGCGTATGGGGATAGGTCGCTCTGTTCGACGGAGACCCCTCGACCGATAGTCACCGCCATAGTACCAAGATTGGTAGAACACCCAGCTCGCGATGGGACGTTCACGTTGCAGAGATAGGTCCTCAACCGTGGTCCATCTCTGTTGCCGACCAGGTAACCACACCGGTCACCCGGCCAGTTCCCTACATAACTGGGCACAATAAGAAATGTCGAGCTGCCACTCCCAACAACGTAGTAAACATATAAACAAGCATGATAAACGTACAAACAAGCGTATAAAGTATGCGTACATGAATAAATAATCGAACACACACCAACACATAGAAGAAAAAATGAAGTCCATAAAACGGGCACAAGCCCGATAGTCAAATATTACAAGAAGAGGCCCTCGACCCGTAAAAAAGTCAAAATAACAAAACTAGGCGCGCAGGCCGAAAATGTTTGGCACGCAGGCCGACAAATCAAAAGGGGCACGTAGGCCACCATTTCCTAATCTAGCTGATCATCCTCAACATGGTCCTCCTCCTCGTCCGCCGAGCCACCGGGCACAATGATACGGCTATCCTGGATCTGATGGTACGAACCGATCTCGTCGGTCACCAAGTCAAAGCCGGAGTTGACGAGCCGAATCTGGTCGACAACACTCTTGAAGCCCACCTCGACGATCCCCAAGCAGTCCTCCTCCAGCTGACGGAGCCTCTCCACCAGCTCGCACCGAGAAACCATTAGCCGCTCCTCTTCGGACTCCTCCTCGGTCTGGGCGACCATACCTTTGAGCTCAGTGGCATGGCTCCTAACTCCAACCAGCTCATCCTCCCTTTGTTTTAGCACCTTCTCCAGCTCCCCAATACGCTCCCGGTGGACCTTGTCCTATTTTTTATACTCCTTCTGGTCGGCCGCCAGCTTAGACCGGACCTCCTCGGATACCGCGAGCTCGCTCTTGACGGCAACCAAATCCTCTGAGGATCACCCCTCCTCATTCAGCACAAGGGTCGTCTCGAAAGCCCTCGCCACCGCGGACAGCATCTTCCTCCGGGCCTCCTTGCTCGCAGCCAAAATATTCCTCGCCTTCTCTGGAGCCACCACGAAAGCATTCCCCCCGAAAAGTAATTCGACCGGGGACAACAGGGGGCAGAACGAAACTCTGCTCTGGGGACTCATCCGTCAGATTAATCGAAGGTACCTCGACCTCCGGTTGCCTCTTGGAAGCCGACGGTGGCGCCGGGGAGCCACTCCCTTGCGGGGATGAAGTCGTTCCCGCGGAACCCACGACCAACTCCTCCAAATAGCGGCAGTCCTCCCTTGAAGACGACGGTTACCCCTGCTCATCAGCTTGGTTACGCGTTCCTCTATGGAGCCCATTGTACCTGCAAGAAGAGCACAAGAAAAACAGTTAGCGTTGAAAATCAAAAGGCGAATAATAAAGACTAGTCGGGGAGACGCCTAACTACCTAGGATCTGGTGGGCCTCAGCCTCTGACCGACACTCAAGCAAAGCCTTTGTATTGATACATCGGGTCTCTGTCCGTATCTCCCTGTCCGCGTTACGGATGTACTTTCCGTCGAGGGACACACACTTCCGAGGAGGAAAACGTCCAACGAAGTCCGTCAGCTTTCTAAAAGGCAAGTTATCCTCCTCCCCCAGGCGAGATGGTCGGTAGATGAAGCTATCAGTTCTCAAACGTAAGTGCAGATCCATCCACTCCAAGGGGAAGTTGGATCATAACTGTCCTCGGATTGCCCATCCACGATAATCACCTCTCTCCGGAACATGCCTTCGTAGGCCTCGTCTTTCACCGACATGGCCACAAACCATTTGTTCTTGAACCCCCGCACTGAGTCGGTATATGGCCGGAAGATTCTGGTTGGCTACTTCAAAGAGACCCAGTTGTGTTGACCGACCACCGTCTGTCGTTGTAGATGAAAGACGCAGAAGAACAACGGGATGGTGGCCCCGAGTACGAGATAGTCACAAACGATTTCAAAAGCCCAAATGAAGGCGAGGGAGTTTGGATGGAGTTGGAACGGTGCCAGTATCAGGTGGTCGAACATGCTCTGCTGGAAAACCGTGAACAGCATACGCATCCCCACCTCCTTGAAAGCAAACTCATACAATCGGGAACCGACCACCGTCGTACCGCGAGCATATACGATCCGACTCCCGTGGCCGGCAGGCTCGAAATTGACGGGGAATCCCGGACACCCTATCTTCGATCATAGTGAACATGTCGGAGTCGTCGAGGACGAACCTCGACATATAGTTTAGAGGCTCATCCCCGACCCATTCCTCTAACGGCCTCTCCAGGGGATCTGCGAGGGCCTCGTCCTGGCGATCTTCGTCATCTTTGGACAGGTACCACTCCACCTCCTCTTTGTCATGGTCCTCCATTTTACCTGAAAAGCAAAGGAACTTGGTGAATTCGACAGCCAAATCAAATCCACCCTTCCACCGCAGTTCAAGCGAAAGGGCGTGGTCTCCTAGACGCCCATAAGACGATTCAGGGGTGGCCCTGCCCCCGAGCTGTCCAGGGAGTACCCTCCCTATTCTCGGCGCACTCATCAACCCATGCCTGAGGCATTCATCAACTACCCTCGGGGCATTAAAAGGTCTTTCGATCCTTCCCGGACCACTCTTAGCAAGGGCCGAGGACAACCAGTCCCTACCCTAATTTTGAAAGACCCTCCGGCGTATTCGCCGGAAAAGCCCACGGTTATTCCGACGCCCCCAGCGGAGCCGCTAGAAACGCCGCCGGAAACACTAAAAAACACCATAAGTAAAGTAGGAACTTACGTGATACGGTGGCAGAAAAAGCTGCCGCGTCGGGCTGGGAGATTAGGGAAGACGAATAGAAAGATTGAAGACACCGAGCAGATATTTCAGGATGTCGAGCAACAGCGAAAGATACGGATGAACGGAAGGACGAGTTGGATCTGCATATATATTTCTAGCACGGGAAACGAAGCGTCGCTAGGCACTCAAGTACCTAGCCCGTAGCCTCCACGAGAAGACACGTGGCGATCCTCCACCTTCCCTGCATCTCTTCAGATTCTCCTCCTCGACCGCGGGCTTCCCCCACATCGTAGGCTCACCTGGCCGACATAGCCACAACCTGTCCGACAAGCGACGCGCCTGATGCCCTTCGCTGCTTAAGTCATAGCTCGCGTGATCGCGAACAACGACTTGGGGGGCTACTGTTCTAGACTGGGCCGACGCTTGGCCCATAATCGAGCATACCCCAAACACCGCTGGATTTGGGCCCAATAAGACCTCGTCGATGGGCAAAAGATCTGTCGGGCACAACACCTTCTCCTGTAGGACACAAGCCAACAACCATCGGATAGGACCTCCGTAGCTATCCGGCTGACCTCCTTCTCCCCCTCGGTCGGGCAGAACCCAACCATCCCGGGGAGCTCCTCAGACCTTCCCCACGTTCTCTACGTGTCCCCTACGTGAAGACACATCATCAAGTAACTATTTGTGTCCTGATGAGTCGGTCCTCCATCTCCGGGATAGCACGGAACAGTTACACTAGAGTGAAGACACCGTACTGGACTTCACGACGCCACGTCAGTCCTAGCAGTTACCTACGTTGGGCCTGGCAGCCCAGCCCAACGCAGAGTAATTGTTGGCCTTGCGTCGGGGGCTCATTATAAATACCCTCTTCCACTAGAGGGTCAGGTAATCAATTCTTACTCCTTTTCTCTGTACTTGTAATCGCTCTGCTTGTCACTTACTTTGGCATCAGAGTTTGTTTTAGGTACACCCCCTCTGTCCATCAAGTCTACCGTTCGACAGTTCAGATGCGTCGTAGTCCAACGATCTCTCTGGTCAGATACGATCAATTTTTAATTTATAAAATTACAAAAGTTTCTCTTTTTTTTTAAACAATCCACTTTTATATTATAGAAGTTTATAGTGCTACTATTTTTATATAGTAAAATGAGAGTTTTTAAATGGAAAAAATATTTCATACAAAAAAGTGATATCCAAATTAATTAATTTAATTATATTTAAAGTTTGCTCAGAAAAAGGGGAAAGATTGGACTTTTGAAAATAATGTTCATAAATGACTTTAATTATAATAATAGTAAAAACACTATAAGAGCAATTTTAGCGCATTGTTGTTAAACTAAAATTTTGTATAATTTATGTTAGTAATAAAGAATTTGCATTATAATAGAGCTGACATGACATTTAGTGAACTAAAGTTTAGTTTCCATTATCTATATAGTTAACGTTAACTATTTGTTCTGGCCTGGGGCCCGGCTTGGCCAGGCAGGCCCAGCCCAATAATATCCTACCAAGCCCAGTCCAGCTTGCGCCGCAGCCTCCGAGCACAAGGTCCCCGGCGGACAGGTAATGCCCCTTCGCGGGCAGAACCTGTCCACCTGTGTCGAGCGTAAGACTCTCCCATCCACCAGACATTTCCCTCTCCGCGGGCAAAACCTGCCCCCTGTCGGGCAGAACAACGTGTCCTTCACACGTTCTCCACGTGCTCCCCTCCGCGGGGACACATCACCGACCAACCGCCTACCTTCGAAAGAGCAGATCAAACCCATTTTCCGGAGATCACGGGACAGTTGGACCAGGGCGAAGACCACGTCCTGGTCTTCACTACGCCATGTAAGCCCTGACAGTCACCTGGGTTGGGCCTGGCCATCCAGCCCAACACAAGTGACCATTGGCTCAGCGTTGTGGTCTCTCTATAAATACCCTCTTCCACAAGAGGGTCAGGTAATTCACTTCTTGCCCATTTTCTGTATTTGCTTTCACTCTGCCTAATTCCTTACTTTGACATCAGAGTGTTTTGCAGGTACACCCCCCTCCCCCTTTTTTTCCCTTCAAATACCGGCGAACAGGCATCAAAGTCGAAGACGGGTGACAGCCAACGATCCCTTTCTGATCAGGTCAGATCACTATTCAATGTGAAACATTATAATATTATTTAATATTAATAAAATATTCCAACAGAATTAAATTAATGGTAACTTGAATAAAAAATATAAAATGTGGGGTCAAGTTTTGGTTTCTTATAGACAACCATCATTGAAGTAAAAACTACTCAAATCAACTATAAATTTTTTAAATCCTACAAAACACTTTAGGCCCACAAAAAATATCTTAGTTTACTCATTTAGTTTATTCCCATTAAAGATGCTCTAAAAGTACTATGTAGTATCCAAATATATTTGTAGTCTCTGTATCCAATTGTCATTATTAATTTAATTATAATTAATATTTTAATTATTTATAAATTAAAAGTCATTATTAATTTGAGAAAATAAAAAGCAGTTTTTGATGATGAAATAAATGAGTGTAAAATTATATATTATTTTAACTATTTATTTATAAATATTATATACAAATAGAATAGAAAAGAGTGTAAAATTTGTAACACTTTTTTTAGCTAAAATTTTATAAGAACAATTTGTTATTTTTAATTTATAAAATTATAAAATTTTATCTTTTTTTTAAACAATCTACTATTATATTATAGTATAGAAGTTTAAAGTACTATTTCTATTTTTATATAGTAAAGTGAGAGTTTTTAAATGGAAAAAATACTTCATACAAACAAGTGATATTCAAATTAAAGAAAATATAATTTTAAAAGATAATAATTTAAGATTTTTTTTATTGACTAGTGTTGCACCCTAAAATTTGACCAACCAATTCTCCTATCTGACTCATGGTTTAATTTCATATTCACAGCTCAGATGTGTGATTTTTTGTGCACAAGCAGGGGATATCAGAGTTGACAGCTTGATTTTTGTCTATCAGATGTGGCAGACCCAGTCCAGATTATCGGGGTTTTATTTTCGGGAAATTGTGTGCTCCTCGGTGATTTTTCAGTGATTTTGGGGATATTCTGGAGCCCGGGGATCTCCGTTCGATTCAATCTGGTCTCGTGCGCTTTTATGGGAGTCATTTGCATTCATCTGCATTTTTAGGATTTTTATAGACTTTTTGTGAATTTTTAACAGGCTTTATATATTTTTCTGGAATTTAAATAGGGTTTTAGAATATTTTAATAGCTTAATTCTCTTTTTTAGAATTTTATAGAATATTTTAAATAGAATTTTAGAATTTTAAATAAGATTTTAAATAGTTTTATCTTTTTAGAATAATATAGTTTTCTTTTATAGATTTTTAATATTTTTAGATGATATAGAAAATGATATAGTTTTCTTTTATTAATAATAGGTTTAATTGTTTTTAAATCATTTTTAGAATTTTAATAGAAAATTAGGATAATATAGAATTAATTAGGATTAATTGAATTTTTCAGAATTAAATAGGTTAATGACTTTTTAGAATTTAATTAGGTTTAATTGACTTTTTAGGTTTAATTAGATTAATATGAGTTTTAATCTTTTTTTAGATTGTTATTAGGATTAACCATTAATTAGATTAGAGTTAATTGTTTTGTTTTATTCAGTTTTTTTTTTTTACAGTATTGTTGGGTCAGTTCGTATGGGCCCAGGGGGCGTTTTTGGCAAGGCCCAGTATTGCTTTTTGTCCAGAAAAATGGGTCCAGAAAATAGTCAAAAAAATGGTTCAGAAAAGTCCAACAAGAAAAGTCCAGCGCACACCAGAGTCTTCTGGAAAGTTCTAGCATCTTCAGGGATATAAAAGCGCCACGTGTTGCGCAGAACGAGGACCACGCGTCCCACATTCTGCACGCCACCACAGCCATTCTGAATCCCCAGACGTCCCCACCTGTCCCCCACTATCTCTCTCTCTCTCTCTCCACGCCACCACGTGGCACGCATGCAACCATCTCCCTGAGCCACCTGGCCTCCTCTCGTCCTCGCCGGAGCCCCCTACCGCCGGGCATGCAAACGCCCTAGCAACGCCGCCGGCCACCGTCCAACTCCGGCCACCACCTAACCACCAAAATCATCAGCAACCTCCTATCTTCTTCTTCTTTCTCCCCAGACCTCCTCCGTCTACCCTCATCGGTGCATCACCGGAAACTTCAAAGAACTCCAGAAACCGTCTTCCTCCATCAACCTTCGTTCAACAACAGATCTTCATCTAACTTTTTCCAGACGTTCATCATCTTCATACAAAGATTTCCAGAAATCTCCGTCAACCTTCATACTTTCATCCCAGTTTTTCCAGAAACATCAGTCCTCCATCAAAACTTTTCCAGAAATCATCTTAAACATTCATACCTTCAACAAACTTTTCCAGAAATCATCTTAAACATTCATACCTTCAACAAACTTTTCCAGAAACATCAGTCCTCCATCAATTTTTCCAGAAATCATCCTGAAGCGTTCATCATTCTTAAGCAATATCTCCAGAATCCACTCCAACAGACATTCATCCTTCAAGCAGTATCTCCAGAAACGTCATTCTTCGTCCAATCTTCAAGAATACACGAAGTTTTCTCCAGAAATCTTCAAGATCTTCGCACTCTGAGGTCTTCGTTCTTCAACGAACTTCAAGAACACCTTAGCTCGTTCTTGCTTCTCATCCAGGTGCGTCCTCAGTTAAATTTGTTGCATGTCGCTTCTGATTGATAGAATGGCCTTAGGTTGTGTTTGTTCATTGAGATTTTAGGGATGTTAGGGTTTGGAAGTGTGTTTGATGCGTGGTTTGAGTGTGGCGGTACTGAGATTGTGTTTGATTTTGAGGTTTGTTCAGAGAGTTTGAGAGGAGATGAGAGAGTTCAGAGAGAGCGTGGGGGGGAGGAAGAAGATGATGGGGCGGCGCTTGATGAACAGTGCCAGAGGGAATTAGGAGGAATTGGTTTTGTCTAACTGTAATGGGATTAGGGTTTGTGTGGATTGGGCTTAGGCCCAAGCGTGGCTTCTGAACGTGCACACCCTCAATTGCTCAACCCCCCCCAGCGTGTGTGAGGATCTGAATGGTTGAGTTGGGCCTTAGGCCCCAGATTTGCTTCCTGCACCCCCCTGGGCGTAAGCCCAGTAATAATATCAACTAAGAATTGCTGATGCAACACACCCCCCTGCGCTTAGATTCAGTTTTTTATTGTTTTTTGGATATTAATCATGGGCCTGTGTCCAATTGCTTTTAGTACCCCCATCAGGGCCCAATTGTGAATAACAACCTGAACTCTTGCTGTTTGCACCCTCCATGTTATTTTCTTTTAGATTTTGATATTCTTTTATATTTCAATAGTTAGAAATTCATAAATAAATTGTAAATAAATGTTTCAATAATTCTTTTTCCACCATTTCATGAAAAATGTTTAGAAAATTAAATAAAAATAAAAGTGACATTTTATTTTTTGTTTGTTATATTTTGCATATTTTTCAATTAATTGATTTGTTTTTAATATTTTTAATGCATGCATATCATTAGAAATTCATAAAAAATAGTAGAATTGGTCAAATAATTCCGTTCTTTTTTCTGTAGACTCGTGATTCAGTGTAGAATTTTATAGCGCAGAAACATTAGCTCAATCATGCATTTTTATTCTAATTGCATTTTTTCACTGTTATTGATGTTGAATAATTGGTCTGTGGATATGTCTGTGTTGCTGATTTTATTTCTTTCATCTGGTATTGAATTTTGTTTTGATTTTTCAGTATGTTGCCCTAGAGCCATGTAGGTCTCCCATTAGATTTTTGATAGATTTTTGTAGGGTGTTCTGCTGTGATTTGTCTGAGCCTGAAGATAGGGGAAGTCTTGATGACTTCTGACTTTGGAGTTCAACTGTGGTTGAACTTCAGAGATAGTCTTTTGTAGTTTGTTGGCCTGTGGATTCTTCCTGAAGGTGGGAGCTGATTGAAGTCCTGTTGGAGCTTGCAGAGATGCATTGGATTGAGGCTTAGTCTAGGAGCTTGGTGTCTGTTTGTGAGGTTCGAGATCCCGAAGTTTGAAGGGAGTTTATGGTACTTTCCTGAGGAAGGCACTGTGAATGACTTTCATCCTTCCTTCTCACCTCTTTCGTAAGTATCCAATGATGTCGGAGCCGACTTGTGAGTTTAATTTCTCCTGAGGAGGAATGTAAACTGATCACATGTTGTTGAGCCACATGGGATACGATTCCTAAGTGGAAGTCTCCTAGTACTTTCCTGAGGAAGGTTCTATGGGTCTATTCACTTAGTTCCAGTAGTTTGTCTAGGATTTCTTAAGTATCCAGTGATGTTGGAGCCAACTTGTGAGTTTAATCTCTCCTGAGGAGGGATGTAAACTGATCACAGTTGTTGAGCCACGTAGGATACGATTCCTAAGTGTCAGCCTCTTAGTACTTTCCTGAGGAAGGTCCTATGAGTCTGTTCACTTAGTTCCCTTAGTGCATATAGGTTCTTTCCCAAATATCCAGTGACGCCGGAGCCTTCATGTGAGTTTAATCTCTCCTGAGGAGGGATGTAAACTGATCACAGTTGTCGAGCCGCATAGGATATGACTCCTGAGTAGTAATCTCCTGGTACTTTCCTGAGGAAAGCACTATGAGCTTGTCTGCTTAGCTTCCTTTCTCTGGTAAGCTTGTTCTGAAGCTTGGAGAATGGGATTGATTCCTCTTGCCTAGGAGTTTGTTTAGATCCTTGCTTAGGGTTTTGATTAGGTGTTTGCTTAGATCCTTGCTTAGGGTGCTGTATAGAGTTTTGTTTAGAGATAGATTAGGAGATTGTTTCAGGTTTGTTTGAGGCCCTGGTCAGGGTTAGTCTCTTTGTGTTGTTTGACTTGTGTGATGTTATGTTGCATTAGACTTAGGTGTTCATCTAGATAGTTCTGAATAGGTGCATCTTAGAAGTAGACTTTGTGTGCATGAGAAGTTGAGGTGGTCCTCCTTCTGCTTGTTTGTTATCGCGTGGCTTTGCTTGTTGGTATTTGGTAGAGCCGAGCTCCCTTGCCTCTGTGCCTTATTTGTCTAGTTGTTGCATTCATGCATATTTTTCAGTATTCATTTACGTTGCAGTTTCTTGTTTGTGGTTTAATCCTGTTGCCATGATCCCTTAGGAGCTCTGACTTCTCCGCTGCGGAGTTGTTATGATAGACATTAGAATGGTCAACCAGGTGTGGTAGCAGTAGGTAGATTTCCCTGTTTCTCAGCTATAGTTCTAGGGTTTCCCTTTCCTTTCTGTAGGAGCTTTTGAGTAGCTTGATCCGTAGTTAGCTGAACTACAGCTGCTCTGATTCTTCGTTCCAGACGAAGATATGTAGGCATAGGGTGCGATATCCTAGCGAGCACACTAACAACTAACTTTTGTTCTCTCGCGGCTGTGCGATCGAGACTTTCCCGCTAACGACTAATTGTTATCCCTTTCTCTTGCCCGAGCGCATTTGAGACCAGATCGTATTTGTAGGTTCCCGAGCCTTTAGGACCAGTTTTGTTTTCTCACTGCTGTGTGAGAGCCCCTGTTTACCCGTAGTTAGCCGAACTACGTTTGCTCTGATCTTTCATTTCAGATGAAAGTACGTAGGCACAGGACGCGATGTCCTGGCGAGCAATCTTTCCCCCGTTTAGACGTAGGCAGTCGAACTACGTTGACTCTGACTTTCCCATTGCACGAGGGAATACGTAGGCCCAGAACACCGCATGTTCTGTCGAGTCCTGTCCTTTTATTTTCTTTTCAGACCAGCCATTAGCGTAGATAGATAACACACCCTTTTACCTATAAACACCAAGCGTGGATCCCATCGAGTACGATGGACGTGAGGGGTGCTAATACCTTCCCCTTGCGTAACCGACTCCCGAATCCAGGTTTTGGTTGCGATGACCATACCTTTTCCCGTCTTTGCGAGGTTTACTTCGAGCGTTTCCTTTCCCGCTCTGAGGGATAAATAACGCACGGTGGCGACTCTCCTGTCAAGCCGGCGCCGATTTTCGCAGTAGCGACAGCTGGCGACTCTGCTGGGGATAATAGCATCTGGGGACTTTCCCATCCCTTATGCTGGGACCGTTTCCCATCCCCTACGCGAGTCAATCCTAGCGCTTGGGTGTTTATTTGTTGGGTGTTGTGCATATTGTATTTTACTTTTCTGCACTTTACTTTTCTGTACCTTTACCTTTCCGCATTTATTTTCCAGCATTATATTATTATGATTATTGCTGTGGGCAAAGGGAGGTTACTGTGAGTGGAAAGCCGGACCTGGGCTTGAGTACACACCTAGATATAGTTGTGGAGAAGTAGTAGACGAACCTGTCTGCTGAGCAGGCACAGTTCCCTACGAAAATCTGCGCTCAGACGAGATTCTTGCAGAGGTGCTCCTTTCCGGTCCTGAGGATCTGAGGGGAGTCCAGACGTGAGGATTGTCGACTCTGGGGACCGATCATTTGGAAGTCAGCTAAGTGAGGCCTCTTCATGATTTGATGATGCCACTCCTTCTGGGAATCGCATCGTCACTCATGAAAGTCTGTGACGCTGATAACCGCATAGGATGCCGTACCTTTGTCCGTGGATTAGGTTTATCCTACCTGTGAGAGGGACTGGGTTATTGCAGGAAAACTGGCCTTCAGAAACCATGATTCATTATCTTTATCAGATGGTATTCTTGATTCATCTCCAGGTGTGTTGTCTGGGTTAGATGGGTTTCTTATCTGAGGTTGAGGCTATTATCAGATGGTATTTTCGTCAGATACAGAGGTTCAGATGGTTTTCTTACCAGGGGATTGATATTTTGAGTATCAGATGATAGTTAGTGTCCTGAGATTCTGATGACCGTGATGGTTTTCTGTTCTTGATCACAGAGATATTCCTCTTCAGGCTACAGCATAGCCCCTGTGTTCGCAGATTGCATTATTTATCATATTGCATCATTGCATTACCATCTGCATTCAACTAACGTGTGTGTATTGCAGGTGCATATTTTCCCTTCCAGTTCTGGTGTTCGTTCCTAGCAAGACATGGAAAACCTGAAGAGAGTATTGCCCTATAAGTTTCCGTCGCCGAATATCAGTCCATTGTTAGAATTGATGGCTATTGCTAAGAAGAGAGGAATGGGTGACTTCAGAAAGAGATATGGGAGGATTCTGACCTACGTTTATCAGCCATCTGCCTACGAGACCAGCGGCATCTATACTCTGTTACAGTTCTATGATGCGGAGCTCAGGTGTTTTGTATTTCCCGACTTCGTTTTGGCTCCTACCCTGGAGGAGTACTCTGCACTTCTGGATATACCGATCCGTGAGCAAATGCCTTTTTATCGTCCGGACGATGAGCCTAAGCTGGCTGAGCTTTCTGCCATCCTGTGCTTGAAAGAGTCTGAGCTGTCTGGGAAGATGATCAGAAGAGGCGATGTATGGGGATTTCCGTTGGATGTCTTAGTGGAGAAGGCTCGAGAGTATGCCCCGAAGGGCAAATGGGAGGTTTTTGACGTCATTCTTGCTGTATGTGTGTATGGCATCGTGTTATTCCCGAATATTCCTGATTTCGTTGATTCAGATGCCTTCTATATTTTGGCTGCGGGAAACCCAGTTCCTACTTTACTGGGAGATATCCACCATTCAACTCATTATCAGAATGAAAAGCGACGAGGAAGGAATGTGTCTTGTTGTGTCCCTCTCCTATGCAGGTGGTTCACCAGTCATTTGCCTAAGTCAGGTCCGTTTGTCACCTCTATCAATTCTCTAGGATGGCCCGAGCGCTTAATGGGATTAACTGCTGAGAACGTGGTATGGGTCATTAAAGAAGTATTTGGAGCTGAAGTCATACTCAAAGGCGAAGGATTCCCGAATGTTCCGTTAATAGGAAGGAAAGGTTGTGTCAACTATAACCCTTCCTTATTGATCAAGCAATTTGGGTACATACCTCAAGGAGCGCCAAAGCCCGAGGAGATACAGGAATCTCTGTATCTCACCGGGGCAATAGGGAAAGAGATGCTGACCAAACTTGAGAAAGCCTGGAAAAACTTGCACAAGAGAGGGAAGCTTTCAGGTAGCAGAGGGGATACTCGAGGTCCTAGCTCATATGAAGAATGGATTCGTGAGCGAGCTGTGAAGTTCCTTATGCCGTATCCAGCAGTTCAGCCATTGCATCCCCCTCCGGTAGAGGAGCCTACCACTGTGGACATTCGGGTTTACAAGCAGCTGATGGCGGAAAAAGAAGAGCTAGCCAGGGCTAAAGAGGCTTTAGAGCAGGAGAATGCCAAGCTTCGGCATGAAAATATTGAAACAGGGTATATTTCTAAGCAACAGGCTGAAACTCTGAAACATCTGAAGGCTACGCTATTGGAATTGACTGAAACCAAGAAGCGACTAGAGTTAGATGTGGACTCCGTTAGTAGTGTGTTGGCCACCAAGAAGCAAGAGCTGGAAAGGGCCTACACCAAGCTAGCCAAGTTCAGAGAACACTGGGATCTCACTATGACCAAGCGCAAGGAGCGAGAAGGAGAGCTGAAGACACAGATTGCTCAGTTAGAAGAACAGGTCAAAGTGAAGAACGAAGAGCTTGAAGAAGAAGCCTGTCGCCGATACGAAGCCGAGCGCAAGTTGACAGATGCCATGAAGAACTTGGAAGATTTCCAGCATAGAGCAGATGCCAAGAGACCCAAACCTGGGGATGGTGCTAATGATAAAGCTTGGGAAGACTTTGTCAGAGACATCCAGGGGACAGTCAGGAAGAGGGATCGACTGATAGAAGGCTTGATTTATCAACCAGATCATGCAGAGACAAAGAAGATGGTCGAAGACTTCCGCAACCGTACCCGTATTTGATTTCTCTTGTATTCTGTATGTTGAGATCACCACCAGACATGTTGGCTGGGATCCTCCTTATCATATCAGCTGTATGGAGCATAGTTATGTAACTTCTTGACAAGACAGTTATTCTAATCAATATATGAGGGATTTTCCAAATATTGTCTCTATGGTTTATCTCGTCTTGCTACCACTGACACTGGAATTGGAGGGAAAATATCTCCAATGCACACATGCACGTTAGCATTTTTGTATTTTTGTTTGCATAAATCATACTGCATAGCATTTCTCTAGCAGGTCAAAGCACTTATCCAGCCTTTGTTTTCACCCAGAAAGTGATTCTCGGGGAACTATTTGAGGCAAGAGTGGAGTGTTGAAGACGACCAAGGGGCTGAAGCAGATTTGAGCAGAATCAAGCAGTATAATCAGTTACCGGTAATTGGTGGCTATGTCTGAAGGCAATTTCCAGTTTCCTGACACCCAGGCAGGGTTTACTATGGCGTCCAACCATCAGTATGATACTATGGAAGGCTTCCCGCAAGCGAACAATCTTACTGCAGACCCAGTTGTACAGCCAACTGTTGAGAACCGAGCTCAGCATGAGCAGTTTATTGCCCGAAATGAACGTTATCCTCCTGTTAACAATCAATGTGTTGCTTTCCCTGCGATGAATTACCGGAGAGATATTCCAATGACCGGGTTAGTAGACCCAAGAGCTCTTGACGATGGTAGAAGACTCCGAGTGTTGGAAGAGCAAATGAAAGCCTTGGAAGCGAAAGATGCCGTTAACCTGGATGCTGTAGCCATGTGTTTGGTCCCTGACCTCTTGTTACCGCACAAGTTCAAAATGCCGGAATTTGAGAAATACACAGGAGATAGCTGTCCAAAATTGCATTTGATGATGTTCTGCCGAAGGATGACTTCGTTGGTGCGAAATGACAAATTGATGATCCATTGCTTTCAGTATAGCCTGACTGGGGCATCCCTGAGATGGTATATGCAATTGGAAAGTAATCAGATTCGATCATGGGTGGATTTAGCCAGAGCTTTCATAAAGCAATACGATTACAATTTGGATTTGACTCCTAGTCTCGTGGATCTACAAGAATTATCTCAGGCAGAGAATGAATCGTTCAGAGCGTATTTGCGAAGATGGAAAGAATTGGCTGCTAGTGTTCAACCACCGCTTCCGGAAAGGGAACTGGTTGACATCTTCTTGGGTACTCTGAAAGGCCATTATTTTGACAAATTATTCAGTTGCACAAGCTTTGTGGGCCTGATGAGGCTGGGAGAGATTGTTGAGCAAGGACTCAGGAGTGGAAAGTTTCGAGGTGTTCCTTACGTCCCAGTTGATAGGATTGAGTCAGTTGTCAGTTCTCAAGAAGAGTGGGAAGGAGATGATGCCACCTCAGAATCTCTAGCATCTCAGGATCAGTTTTCAGACACTTCAAGTCAACGGTCATCCTATCGTCGATCGCGTCAACATGCTCCACGAAGACCAAGGAAACCTGAAAGGCAGTTTACTCAGCTACCGGTGTCGTACAGCCAGTTGTTGCCAGATCTGGTCAGAAGTGGATTGATAGTGCCGAAAGAGACTAAGCCGGTGATTCCACCGTATCCTCCAGGTTTTGATGCCAGCGCCCGCTGTGAGTACCATGTTGGGGCACAGGGGCATTCAACCAATGATTGTAAAGTGCTTAGAAGTCAGATTCAGGATTTGTTAGACTCTAGCCGTATTTGCATCACTCCTCAGGGTTGTGTTCAGATTAATGATTTTCCATCTTCCAGTTGTGGGGGTTCGTCAGTTAATATCATGGAAGACTCCACAGGAAGTGTGTGCTCTGAAGATTGTCAATCAGAGAGTTCAGTTGAATATGGGGGAAGTTTCTAGAGGTTTATATGTCGGATGCCGCATCTGTTTCTCTGCCTAACCCGTTTAGCTTTTGTGCATCAGTATTTGTCGATCACCACCAGGATTGTTGGATGGGGTCGTTATATTCAGACTCATTTGTGCTTACTTGCTGATTTTGTTGGTTGTACATGTGTTGGGGATGTTCATCTGTGTGCTTATAGTTTGAGTTTCTCTTTGTCTCGTTATGAATATGTGTTTGTTTGCTGCGCTGCATTATCATTTGACAGGTATATCAGAACCGTGGGTCTTATTTCTTCATCATCCAGTTTGTTGCAGGAATTCCTTCAGAGATATGGAACAGAATCAGGTTGAGTTGATCGAAGTCCAAAGCCAGCTGGGGCAGATGATGAGAGACATGCAAGAGATGCGTTTAGAGCAAAAGATTCTCAAAGAGGAGAACAGTCAGCTGAAGACCCAAATGAGTTTGATCATGGAGGTAGTCAAGAATGTGCTTAGGAAAGAAGACGATCAGCTATTCGAAGCCGCAATGAAGAAGCTCGTGCCACCTGTGCATGTGGAACCTGAGCAGCAGCAACAGAAGATACAGCCGGTTCAGCGGAGGATCCAGGAAGGAAAGCCAAGGAGAACATTTGAGGCACCGCCTATGACCTATGCGGAGCTCTTGCAGATCTTATTGAGGTTTAATCTGGTTGAGAAAAGAACGTTGGCACCACCAACGAGGACATTTCCTCAAGGGTACGATGCCAGTAAGCAATGTGAATTTCATTCTGGGGGATTCGGACATGACATCGAGGGTTGTCATGCTTTTAAGCACAATGTTCAAGACCTGATTGACTCGCACGATATTGAATTCACGCCGGGCGGCGTAGCTGTGCATATTGCTCCTGTCTCAGTCGATGCTAAAATGACAGATGTTTTTAAAGCTGCAATGGGTCAGAAGCGTATCCTGGAATCCATGGTGTCAGAATCTCCAGGCCCACAATTGTTGCCTATTCCTGGGGCAGATCTGAGAAAGAAAATGGTTAAGCATAAGGAGAGTGTTCAGTACATTGAAGGTCAAGAAACCAATGTTGCATTTGATACAAAGGGGGTTCAAGGGTCAACCCGATACCAGCAGCAGCAGCCTCAGCAGGGGGCACAGCAGGCTCAGCGACGATTCCAGGGTGGCAAGCCGAGAAGAGTGTTTGAGAAGCCTCCCTCAACATATGCCGAGTTGTTGCAGACATTGTTGAGATTGAATCTGGTAGAGACAAGAACTCTGGCACCAATAACGGGAACTCCCCCGTTTGGTTATGACGCAAGCAAGCACTGTGAGTTTCATTCTGGAGCCCCAGGTCACGATATAGAAGGCTGCCATGCTTTTAAGCACAAAGTGCAGGATTTGCTTGACAGTGCAGCAATCAGCTTCGGGCAGAGAGGTCCCCAAATCATCTGAATGAAGGAGAAAGGGCTCTATAATTTGTTTGAGTCGATTGAAAGCAGATCAGGACAGCATGGGATTGCCTTTAATAAAGATAGCTGGTTCAGCAGCAGGGCAGACGTGAAAGCCCAGTTCTCGGGAGCTAGCATATTTTCTTTGTTTTAGCTTGTCATTTCTTTGCATTTGTAATTGCTTTCCTGTTTGAATTTGTAAGCTTGTTTGTAAAACTTGTTGTTTTCATTCGAATTGATGATAATGAAATAAATATGCATGTTTTGATTGAATCCAGTCGTGTTCACTAATCGTTTTTACAAAGGTCCAACGTTTGGTTAAGAAGAATTTGGGGAGGATGACGAAAATGACCGACATGCAAATTCCGATATTGTATGCTTTTGAAATAAAACCTGCTGATGATGTACAGGCATTGTTTCAAACCCTTAAACACCGGAGATATAAGGAAGATAATCCCTTGTCAACCCCTTTGAGCCTTGTAGTAGGAGTTCTTTCTGAAAACGAAAAACCCTCAATCTTAACCTGGGGCAGGGTAGGTGTTAGCTAATTTGACCGAGCGTCCAAATTACAAGAGGAGTGTCCGTTCAAGGATCAATCACACCCCTAGAGGTCGTGCCTAAAAGACCACAATGGTTCAATCAAGAGTGGGACAGCCACATCATTCCCAAAGAGTCAGACAACCAATGTCACACGACTTGTTCGAAAAAAGAAGAATGAAAAAGAATCAAAAGCCCGCTAAGTCAAGAAAAATTCAAAACAAATGACTTAGGCAAAAATGAGGGCATCCCGCTGGACTTAAAAAAATCAAAAGATACTCAAAAGGAGTCAGTCCAGGCAAAAGTTAGGGATATGAAAAGAAAAAGTGAAAAGGATCAAAAGAAAAATCCTCGAAGGAAATACGAGTCGTGTGACCTCAAGTGTCAAAGACGAAAAGTGAGTGGCCGTCATTCCAAAATCCAAAAGTTCTTGAACTATCACTCCTATCTTTCAGCCTCTGAGAGGTGAGCGCTAAGGTCGAGTTAGCTGAACGTAGGATGGGAGAACATCAAGGAGAACGGGTGGGTTAAAGTAAACTTTGAGCCTTTATCCTTTCTTTCAAAACCATGAACCTGACCACGTTACAACCTTTCAAAAGTCCTAATTGAAGCAGGTTGTTTCGAAAGCATACTCCGGTAAAGGTCGCGTCGATTCTGACTCCTAAAAGGTTCCTCTTACCATGTTGATACTGATGTCGACAAATGTTTTGTGCATTATATGCCATAAACTGTTTTTTCTTTTTCCCAGTGAACAGATTGGATGTCAAAGCTGTCATATGTGTTGCATTAATACATCTTTTATGCATAACAACTTGTTTTACTTGCGAGTAAGCGCTTGACAGCAGAAAAGTTTCCTACAATGGAAAGTATGGTCAAGATAGAACACAGAACGCCCGAAGGTTCCGAGGGCAGGGGCAAGCTTTATTGTGATCCCCAGTCAGGTCAGCTTTCCGAAGTCAGTCATTTTGGGGCAATCAGGTTGAGATTCAGGCGAATACGGTCAAGAGCGCTACTCTGAATCAGATAATCGGGGCAAGGTCATTACAGTCAGGAGCAGACCATCTTAAGCACGCAAAGGTTGCGCGAGAAGCATTCAAGGTGAAGTATCTCTCAGGAGTTCAGAACGCTGAGGCATGTTGTATCAGGCCATCGGGGCAACAGATTTGCAGATTTCCTTTCAAGGACCATCCCCACGGAGATCCCGTAGGCTGAGGCATATCAGAAGCGAAAGGATTGTTGTTCTCTGTATCAGCAAGGCCATTCAGGGTTATTCGAGCAGATGCAGTCGATTTTCGAGAGCGAGATGAATGCGGGAGGTCGTGTCACCATCCCTTGACTCTTCAAGGCTGTGTATTCAGGAAGAATATTTTCCAGCGGCAGTTGTATCTGACCCAGTAAGATAAGCTTAAGAGCTCAAATCCATGTTTGCGATTACTGTGGAGCCCATCCGTGTTGGCACATCGTTTTCCAGATCCGAGCGTCGTCAGTACGCGGGAGGACTCCCTCCATTTTCTCCAGCAAAGTCCAATTTGTCATTGGTACGGGTAAGCTATTCCCAGAGAAGTCCAATCATATTCAGCACGTCTGCTATTTTACAGCGGAGTTACATTCCCCAGCAGGGTATTACTTCGTCAAAGTGTTCGGTTAAGTTCCCGGTATCCCCAGCATGGTTGATTTCACTCTCCCAGCATTTATTTTGCTAGGACGATTCAGTGATATCCGGGTTATCCCCAGCAAAGTTGGCCTCGCCTTCAGCATTTATTTTGCTGAAGTGGTTTTCTGTACCCGGCCTTCTCCGGCAGCTCGAGCCTGCTAGCATATTGCATGCATCATCATACTTGCATCATACTTGCATATCATTGTCAGAATGCGTCGCATTTCCATCCAGGATGGAGCATTACGCTGTAGAAAGATTAAAGCATTTGCATATGCATACAAAGCATAAGTCAGGTTTTCTATCAGCCTCATATGGCACGTGAATTACTCTGTGATCAGGGGCATTTATCCAGCAACAGTATTCAGACAGTTCAACGGATTATTTGTATCTCAGATCATACAGCGATTATGCTTTGATCAGTCAGTCATCTGATGTTGACAAGCTTTTCTTCCCGTCAATTCATATTGGCGATGTGTTCCCCCAATAAGTGGATTTCTCCGTCTAGCATTAGACGTCTGGAGTACGAATGTGGTTTTCTTTCCGTCTATCCATAGACGATGTGAAGTTGCGGGTGATCGCAGTAAGATTTCAAGAAGGGGTTTATCCCAGGATGTGCTTTTCTTACCGTCTATCAGTAGACGATGTGAAGTTTTAGGTTGATTTTCAATGGAGCTCAAAATAGAACTGTTCTAATAAGTAGCTTTCCTTTCCGTCTGTCAGCAGACGATGTGAAGTTTCGAGCTATTGTTCAGCGGGTTTCTTATTGCCAGATCATACATATGATGAGGTGTTTCCCCAGCGAGTCTTCTCCGGCTATCCTTAGTTGTTGAGGAGTTTCAAAATGATTTTGAATATTGGTTCTCTTTCTGGTTATTGGATATGATGACGTTTAAGAGAGACTTTTCTGACCATCAATCCCTATTGATGACGAGGCTCTTCGAAGAATGTTCAGTTTTCGTGATTGTCGATTCTTATTGACGACATGTTTCTTAAAAGGTGGTTTTTCTTCCCGTTAGTCCATACTGACGATGTGGCCCCTTCAAGGATATTGACTTCTCCATCAATTCCCGTAGACAGAAGGATTCTGAAATTCAAAGGATGGTGTTGAATTGCGTTATGGTGACTTCCCGTCTACCCTTAGACGATGTGAGTATGGAGATTATGGTGACTTTCCGTCTATCCTTAGACGATGTGTGTATGAAGATTAAGAATATGATTCCGTCTACCCTTAGACGATGAGAATAATGATTTGTTCATCAATCAGGATGATTCCGTCTACTCTTAGACGATGTGAATTGATTTGAATATCAATCAGGATGATACCGTCTACCCTTAGACGATGAGAATAATGATTTGTTCATCAATCAGGATGATACCGTCTACCCTTAGACGATGAGAATAATGAGTTGTTCATCAATCAGGATGATACCGTCTACCCTTAGACGATGTGAATTGAGCTGTTCATCAATCAGGATGATGCCGTCTACCCTTAGACGATGTGAGTATGGAGATTATGGTGACTTTCCGTCTATCCTTAGACGATGTGAATTGAGTTGTTCATCAATCAGGATGATACCGTCTACCCTTAGACGATGAGGATAATGATTTGTTCATCAATCAGGATGATTCCGTCTACTCTTAGACGATGTGAATTGATTTGAATATCAATCAGGATGATGCCGTCTACCCTTAGACGATGTGAATAACGATTTGTTCATCAATCAGGATGATCCCGTCTATCCTTAGGCGATGTGAATTTGGAGATTAATGTTGTCTTTCCGTCTATCATTAGACGAGGTGAGTATTCAATCAGGGTATCTTCCCGTCCATCTTTGGACGATGTGAGTATATTTTTCTTCCTGCCTATCAGTAGGCAATGTGAAAGAATCAGGTATTTTGTTGCAACCATCAGGGTTTGTTACATGGGGTATCACAAGCAACGGGTATTCAAATCAGGAGTTCTTTATCAGATGATTAATCAGTTTGGTGCCGCAATGACTGGACTCGGTCTTCTGGACTTTATTCCCCAAGCAGTTGACAGTATATGCTCGCGGTTGGCAAATTTTCGGGTTTTATTTGTATTCAACCGTCTCGTACCTCTGAATGTTTGAAGGCTGAGTGCTCTTCAAACCCTTCAGGTCCAAGTCGCTTGAATAGGGGCAGCTGTTGCACCCTAAAATTTGACCAACCAATTCTCCTATCTGACTCATGGTTTAATTTCATATTCACAGCTCAGATGTGTGATTTTTTGTGCACAAGCAGGGGATATCAGAGTTGACAGCTTGATTTTTGTCTATCAGATGTGGCAGACCCAGTCCAGATTATCGGGGTTTTATTTTCGGGAAATTGTGTGCTCCTCGGTGATTTTTCAGTGATTTTGGGGATATTCTGGAGCCCGGGGATCTCCGTTCGATTCAATCTGGTCTCGTGCGCTTTTATGGGAGTCATTTGCATTCATCTGCATTTTTAGGATTTTTATAGACTTTTTGTGAATTTTTAACAGGCTTTATATATTTTTCTGGAATTTAAATAGGGTTTTAGAATATTTTAATAGCTTAATTCTCTTTTTTAGAATTTTATAGAATATTTTAAATAGAATTTTAGAATTTTAAATAAGATTTTAAATAGTTTTATCTTTTTAGAATAATATAGTTTTCTTTTATAGATTTTTAATATTTTTAGATGATATAGAAAATGATATAGTTTTCTTTTATTAATAATAGGTTTAATTGTTTTTAAATCATTTTTAGAATTTTAATAGAAAATTAGGATAATATAGAATTAATTAGGATTAATTGAATTTTTCAGAATTAAATAGGTTAATGACTTTTTAGAATTTAATTAGGTTTAATTGACTTTTTAGGTTTAATTAGATTAATATGAGTTTTAATCTTTTTTTAGATTGTTATTAGGATTAACCATTAATTAGATTAGAGTTAATTGTTTTGTTTTATTCAGTTTTTTTTTTTTACAGTATTGTTGGGTCAGTTCGTATGGGCCCAGGGGGCGTTTTTGGCAAGGCCCAGTATTGCTTTTTGTCCAGAAAAATGGGTCCAGAAAATAGTCAAAAAAATGGTTCAGAAAAGTCCAACAAGAAAAGTCCAGCGCACACCAGAGTCTTCTGGAAAGTTCTAGCATCTTCAGGGATATAAAAGCGCCACGTGTTGCGCAGAACGAGGACCACGCGTCCCACATTCTGCACGCCACCACAGCCATTCTGAATCCCCAGACGTCCCCACCTGTCCCCCACTATCTCTCTCTCTCTCTCTCCACGCCACCACGTGGCACGCATGCAACCATCTCCCTGAGCCACCTGGCCTCCTCTCGTCCTCGCCGGAGCCCCCTACCGCCGGGCATGCAAACGCCCTAGCAACGCCGCCGGCCACCGTCCAACTCCGGCCACCACCTAACCACCAAAATCATCAGCAACCTCCTATCTTCTTCTTCTTTCTCCCCAGACCTCCTCCGTCTACCCTCATCGGTGCATCACCGGAAACTTCAAAGAACTCCAGAAACCGTCTTCCTCCATCAACCTTCGTTCAACAACAGATCTTCATCTAACTTTTTCCAGACGTTCATCATCTTCATACAAAGATTTCCAGAAATCTCCGTCAACCTTCATACTTTCATCCCAGTTTTTCCAGAAACATCAGTCCTCCATCAAAACTTTTCCAGAAATCATCTTAAACATTCATACCTTCAACAAACTTTTCCAGAAATCATCTTAAACATTCATACCTTCAACAAACTTTTCCAGAAACATCAGTCCTCCATCAATTTTTCCAGAAATCATCCTGAAGCGTTCATCATTCTTAAGCAATATCTCCAGAATCCACTCCAACAGACATTCATCCTTCAAGCAGTATCTCCAGAAACGTCATTCTTCGTCCAATCTTCAAGAATACACGAAGTTTTCTCCAGAAATCTTCAAGATCTTCGCACTCTGAGGTCTTCGTTCTTCAACGAACTTCAAGAACACCTTAGCTCGTTCTTGCTTCTCATCCAGGTGCGTCCTCAGTTAAATTTGTTGCATGTCGCTTCTGATTGATAGAATGGCCTTAGGTTGTGTTTGTTCATTGAGATTTTAGGGATGTTAGGGTTTGGAAGTGTGTTTGATGCGTGGTTTGAGTGTGGCGGTACTGAGATTGTGTTTGATTTTGAGGTTTGTTCAGAGAGTTTGAGAGGAGATGAGAGAGTTCAGAGAGAGCGTGGGGGGGAGGAAGAAGATGATGGGGCGGCGCTTGATGAACAGTGCCAGAGGGAATTAGGAGGAATTGGTTTTGTCTAACTGTAATGGGATTAGGGTTTGTGTGGATTGGGCTTAGGCCCAAGCGTGGCTTCTGAACGTGCACACCCTCAATTGCTCAACCCCCCCCAGCGTGTGTGAGGATCTGAATGGTTGAGTTGGGCCTTAGGCCCCAGATTTGCTTCCTGCACCCCCCTGGGCGTAAGCCCAGTAATAATATCAACTAAGAATTGCTGATGCAACACACCCCCCTGCGCTTAGATTCAGTTTTTTATTGTTTTTTGGATATTAATCATGGGCCTGTGTCCAATTGCTTTTAGTACCCCCATCAGGGCCCAATTGTGAATAACAACCTGAACTCTTGCTGTTTGCACCCTCCATGTTATTTTCTTTTAGATTTTGATATTCTTTTATATTTCAATAGTTAGAAATTCATAAATAAATTGTAAATAAATGTTTCAATAATTCTTTTTCCACCATTTCATGAAAAATGTTTAGAAAATTAAATAAAAATAAAAGTGACATTTTATTTTTTGTTTGTTATATTTTGCATATTTTTCAATTAATTGATTTGTTTTTAATATTTTTAATGCATGCATATCATTAGAAATTCATAAAAAATAGTAGAATTGGTCAAATAATTCCGTTCTTTTTTCTGTAGACTCGTGATTCAGTGTAGAATTTTATAGCGCAGAAACATTAGCTCAATCATGCATTTTTATTCTAATTGCATTTTTTCACTGTTATTGATGTTGAATAATTGGTCTGTGGATATGTCTGTGTTGCTGATTTTATTTCTTTCATCTGGTATTGAATTTTGTTTTGATTTTTCAGTATGTTGCCCTAGAGCCATGTAGGTCTCCCATTAGATTTTTGATAGATTTTTGTAGGGTGTTCTGCTGTGATTTGTCTGAGCCTGAAGATAGGGGAAGTCTTGATGACTTCTGACTTTGGAGTTCAACTGTGGTTGAACTTCAGAGATAGTCTTTTGTAGTTTGTTGGCCTGTGGATTCTTCCTGAAGGTGGGAGCTGATTGAAGTCCTGTTGGAGCTTGCAGAGATGCATTGGATTGAGGCTTAGTCTAGGAGCTTGGTGTCTGTTTGTGAGGTTCGAGATCCCGAAGTTTGAAGGGAGTTTATGGTACTTTCCTGAGGAAGGCACTGTGAATGACTTTCATCCTTCCTTCTCACCTCTTTCGTAAGTATCCAATGATGTCGGAGCCGACTTGTGAGTTTAATTTCTCCTGAGGAGGAATGTAAACTGATCACATGTTGTTGAGCCACATGGGATACGATTCCTAAGTGGAAGTCTCCTAGTACTTTCCTGAGGAAGGTTCTATGGGTCTATTCACTTAGTTCCAGTAGTTTGTCTAGGATTTCTTAAGTATCCAGTGATGTTGGAGCCAACTTGTGAGTTTAATCTCTCCTGAGGAGGGATGTAAACTGATCACAGTTGTTGAGCCACGTAGGATACGATTCCTAAGTGTCAGCCTCTTAGTACTTTCCTGAGGAAGGTCCTATGAGTCTGTTCACTTAGTTCCCTTAGTGCATATAGGTTCTTTCCCAAATATCCAGTGACGCCGGAGCCTTCATGTGAGTTTAATCTCTCCTGAGGAGGGATGTAAACTGATCACAGTTGTCGAGCCGCATAGGATATGACTCCTGAGTAGTAATCTCCTGGTACTTTCCTGAGGAAAGCACTATGAGCTTGTCTGCTTAGCTTCCTTTCTCTGGTAAGCTTGTTCTGAAGCTTGGAGAATGGGATTGATTCCTCTTGCCTAGGAGTTTGTTTAGATCCTTGCTTAGGGTTTTGATTAGGTGTTTGCTTAGATCCTTGCTTAGGGTGCTGTATAGAGTTTTGTTTAGAGATAGATTAGGAGATTGTTTCAGGTTTGTTTGAGGCCCTGGTCAGGGTTAGTCTCTTTGTGTTGTTTGACTTGTGTGATGTTATGTTGCATTAGACTTAGGTGTTCATCTAGATAGTTCTGAATAGGTGCATCTTAGAAGTAGACTTTGTGTGCATGAGAAGTTGAGGTGGTCCTCCTTCTGCTTGTTTGTTATCGCGTGGCTTTGCTTGTTGGTATTTGGTAGAGCCGAGCTCCCTTGCCTCTGTGCCTTATTTGTCTAGTTGTTGCATTCATGCATATTTTTCAGTATTCATTTACGTTGCAGTTTCTTGTTTGTGGTTTAATCCTGTTGCCATGATCCCTTAGGAGCTCTGACTTCTCCGCTGCGGAGTTGTTATGATAGACATTAGAATGGTCAACCAGGTGTGGTAGCAGTAGGTAGATTTCCCTGTTTCTCAGCTATAGTTCTAGGGTTTCCCTTTCCTTTCTGTAGGAGCTTTTGAGTAGCTTGATCCGTAGTTAGCTGAACTACAGCTGCTCTGATTCTTCGTTCCAGACGAAGATATGTAGGCATAGGGTGCGATATCCTAGCGAGCACACTAACAACTAACTTTTGTTCTCTCGCGGCTGTGCGATCGAGACTTTCCCGCTAACGACTAATTGTTATCCCTTTCTCTTGCCCGAGCGCATTTGAGACCAGATCGTATTTGTAGGTTCCCGAGCCTTTAGGACCAGTTTTGTTTTCTCACTGCTGTGTGAGAGCCCCTGTTTACCCGTAGTTAGCCGAACTACGTTTGCTCTGATCTTTCATTTCAGATGAAAGTACGTAGGCACAGGACGCGATGTCCTGGCGAGCAATCTTTCCCCCGTTTAGACGTAGGCAGTCGAACTACGTTGACTCTGACTTTCCCATTGCACGAGGGAATACGTAGGCCCAGAACACCGCATGTTCTGTCGAGTCCTGTCCTTTTATTTTCTTTTCAGACCAGCCATTAGCGTAGATAGATAACACACCCTTTTACCTATAAACACCAAGCGTGGATCCCATCGAGTACGATGGACGTGAGGGGTGCTAATACCTTCCCCTTGCGTAACCGACTCCCGAATCCAGGTTTTGGTTGCGATGACCATACCTTTTCCCGTCTTTGCGAGGTTTACTTCGAGCGTTTCCTTTCCCGCTCTGAGGGATAAATAACGCACGGTGGCGACTCTCCTGTCAAGCCGGCGCCGATTTTCGCAGTAGCGACAACTAGGATAATTAACTTATTAATATTATTTTAATTAATGATTAATATGTTATTATTAATTTTTATAATTAATTAATTAATTAAAATTTTAAATAAAATTCCTTGGGTCTTCGGTTATTGTCTTTGGTCCATCTTTCTAACCCAAAATTGAACTGTTGTATTTGTTTCAGCTTTATAAACATTTTTATGTCTTATACAAAAATCAATATGGGACTTCTAAAAGATATTTTATACTACAACATTATCTCATTCTTTTTCATTACAGTAACTTCTCATTCTTCTCAAACTTGTGTCCATTGTAACAACTTATGCTTCTTTTTCATACTGCAAATCTAGCTATTACACGAATATAGCAGTGATTATCATGTCAATCTGATACTATAATATTAGTAAAATTCAGGTAGACTACATCATATTACTTTTAGAGACATAAACTTTTTGAAGTGAAAAATTTAATGGGTCTAGCTTGTAGCTATATAATTGAGTGTTTTTGCTTATCAATATAACATATTTTTAGGTGTTGTCAATAAGCTATTTATTAAGTTATAGTATTTTGATACCGAAGCATGGACTATAATATAACCCACATTTTATGTATTAAGTTGTACTCAACTGTTTTTAAATTTGGCATTACAAATTTTCAGGAATGCTTAAAACAACACTAGCATTGTTGTTTATTGGGTTTCTAGCATGGACAATTCTACTGAAATTTTACTATTGCCTAGTTCATATTTTCAGGAATCAAAATTCTACTCAATTTGTAATGCCACAGTGGTTGCCGATACCCTATCACCTGTAAATTTCCTGTTGCTCTATGAAAAATTTATACTGAAAAAATTCTACTAAAACTGAATTGATATTCAGATTTTAAAAAATTTCTTGTTGCCTAGTTCATATTTTCAGGAATCAAAATTCTACTGAAATTTTAGAATTTTTTAAAATATGAATAAATATTGATTCTCATGCTTAAAAAGTTTCAAGCATGGACACAAATTTTCAGGATGGCTTAAAACAACACTAGCAATAAAATTTTCTATTGTCTAGTTCATGGTTTTACAATGGACACAAGTTTGAAAAGGAGAAGTTACTGCAATGAAAGAAGAATGAGATAATGTTGTAGTATAAAATATATTTTAGAAGTACCACATTAATTTTTATATAAGACATAAAAGTGTTTATAAAGCTGAAACAAACACAAACAGTTCAATTGTCGGTTAGAAAAATGGACCAAAGTGTTTCAATAGTATTTTTTAATCATATTATTATTAGTATTGTTGTTTACCTTTCATCTTCTACCTGTATTACTATTTCAACTTAAATTTACTATTATTCTTAAGTTTTTTCTATTTTCAACTTTCAATATTTATGACAGTCTGCAAACAAATGCGCGTCCAAAACTATATCCCACCCAAATATTTGTCTATCCTTACTTATAATATATTTTTATATACGGGAACAATTTTACTATTGATTTAAATATTTTTATAAATAGTGTCAAAATAAAATTAATATTTATATAAGAAAAATATATATTGTTGATTAAATTTTTATATAGAGGAGAAAATCTATTATTATAAATGGGAACAATTTTACTATTGATTCAAATATTTTTATAAATATTGTCAAAACAAAAATAATATTTTAATTCATATATTATTATATACGAGGACAACTTCACTATTGATTCAAATATTTTAATAAATAGTGTCAAAACAAATATAATATTTATATACGAGATAAAATTCATTGTTGATTAAAATATTTTTATATACGGAAAAAAAATTCTATTGTTATAAACGGGAACAACTTTACTACTGATCTAAATATTGAATAAAATATAATTTTATCGATCATTTTTTTTTCCAAATATGTGAAATAGATTAAGAGAACTTATTAAAAAAGACCGAATAGATATTTAAAAGACTTAATGCATCCTTTGACCCCTTAACTTAATTTCAGGTTTTACTTTACTCCCTTATTTAATAAAAGTTCCTTTTAAATCCCTCAAATTACATATTGTTACTCACATTGCTCCTTTATGTTAAATTTTGTTAAAAGCTGCTAACTTGGATGACGTGACATTCCATGTAATATTACTTATGTTGACATGGAATTATTTTAATTTATTAAACATTATTTATCTACATTTTATTCTTATTATAAAACAATCTTCTTCTCTCTTATCTAAACCCTAGTTCTCACCCTTTTCTCTTCTGCCTCTCTCTTTCTCTTCCTTAAACTCCTCAAATTTGAAATTTTGCATGACGACAACAACAAATTTCTTGTAAGTTTGAAATTTTGCAAGAAGCTCAAATAAAAGATATTGTTTAAATTTTTTATTTTTATTTTATTTTATGAGTTTTTCTTCAGATCTAAAAAAAGGGTCTTGTAAATCTGGAATATATCTTCTGCTAGTGATGGTAAGTTAAGGATATCTTCATCGCTTCAAAATTCAAGTTTTTCTACCAATCCAGTTTCAATTAATACTGATTTGTTCTTTATCTTTATTTATCTTAATTCACAACAATTATTGAATCGAAAATTAATTTACTTTTTTTTTTTTTTTTTGCTTTTATAATTTTGCAGCACCAAAGAGAAAAAGAGCAGGACAGGTAAAGCATGAGGATGAAAATCTAGCATTTTTTAGTGCTCATCAATATTATCAATTGATACCACATTATATCATTATATGAGACATTTACCTATTTATTAGATTTTTTAGATTCACACAACTTTTGTACGGAAGATTACCCTATTGTTACACTTGCATATTATATTTTTGTATTGTGTAATCTATCATCCTTGTTGATGCTTTTGTTGGTATGTGATACATATATATTTTTAATTTTTTGAATCTTGAAAGAGGGATGTGAAGTGACAATGGAGGAGCTTGACACCTATTGATAAGAAGGTTTCAACAACAATTTCTAAATCTAGGGTTTTTACCATAGACAACACAAAACTAAGAAAATAGTGAAAGGGGTATACAATTTACTTGTTAATTCTCTGCCCTCTCTAAGGATAACAAAAGCTTAAATACACACAAATAAACCAAATGGGCTACCACAACTAGGCCCAACTAAGAAAAACATAAATATAATCAATAACACCATTCTACTTCATTTCATAATCACTCATCCACTCGGGTTGGATCCTAATTCGTGTGGATCTGCTATCAATACTATTCGGCCCAAAAACAACTTTGTCCTCAAGGTTAGGCTTAGAATGTGTGATAATTGGTTAAAAAGAATTAGCCCATTTTGCTGAGGTCTTGTGGCTGGAAGTGGAATTGGGGCGGATAATTTGAGGTGAGTGGGAGATAGCTGTTTCCAATTCATGAGAGAAAGATGATGCATGTGTGCCAAGTGGCGGTTTGGGAAAAAGAGTTGAATTGGGTTTCCATGTGTTGGGAAACTCCTCAGCACGTGAAGGGCCAGCCGCGACCGGTGGATTAGGTGGACCCAAATCACGAGGTGGAATGATGAATGTCGATGATTGAATCTCGGGGCCCTCCAAATGATCACGCGAATGAGATTTGTTGACACAGTATCAATTGGGATTCCCTGTGCCAGAATCATAATGAGAGGGAGTGGGACTCTTAATAATTGGGGAAACGAATCCTCTAGAGTCATTTATCTTCTCATTAGTTATCTTCTCTTCTTTCTCAGTACTTGGCTTCTCATTCGTAGTATTGTTCTCATATTCTTTCACCGTACTTTCGTTGGGTTGCAAATCAAATGATGTTTTTTTTCTAAGTTCTTCTCTTGAGTTTCTAGAGTTTGGGTTTCACTATTAAGCCTTGCATGTTCATCGTGTGGTTCTTCATTATCTATCAAAATTCTAGAGTCATGTTATGGGTTGCTCTGATGCGGAAGAACTGAAATCGAAGGATTTTGTTCTAAATCTTCAAACTCTGAAGGAATAGGAGTGAAACGAGATGACGGATCCGTGCCGTAGAACTTGCGGAGCTGCGAAATATGGAAAATGGGATGGATCCATGAAGAAGGAGGGAGATCTAAATGGGTACGCGACTTTTCCAATCCGATGAAGAATCTTAAAAGGGTCGTAATAACGTTTGGAGAGTTTGTTAGAGACACGGCATTGCACGGAAACTTGGCGATAAGGTTGAAGATGTAGAAAGACAAGATCACCTTCGAGAAAGCTAACGTCACTTCTTTTCTTGTTACTCTGTATTTCCATCATTTTTCTTCTATGTTCTAAGTTATGCTTCAAATCATTAAGTATTTCATTTTAGTTTTGTAGGGACAAATCCACAGCTTCGAGAGACACAAACTCATAATGGTAAAGAGGAGGAGACGGTGGAGAACGTCCGTAGAGTGCTTCAAATGGGGACATTTTGATGGAGTTGTGAAAAGTTGTGTTATACCAGAATTCCGCAAGATGATACGCAGTACTATGCTTTAGGGTGGTACCTTGAGCGCAAAAAAGTTCTTTTCAGAACATACTAAGAAAAAGAGGGTCGCGATCGGAGACGATGGACTTGGAAATGTTGTGTAGCCGCGATATTTTTACTACAAAGCGTAAATCCAGATCTTTTACTGAATATTTGGTGGAGAGAGCAATAAAGTGGCAGAACTTAGTGAGTCTATCACAAACCACCCAGATTACTATATGGCCAAAAGAAACAAGTAAGTGTGTTATAAAATCCATTGATAAGTCTTCCCACACTTGATTTGGGATGGGTAGGGGTTGTAAAAGGCCTTTCTTCTTCTATGTTAGATATTTATTTTTCTAACAATTCGAACAGTGTTGAACAAATTTTTTTGTATCTCTGTAGATGCCAGACCAGAGAAATGAAGAAGATAAACGAGCTAAAGTTGGTTTGAGTCCAGAATGGCTAGCGGAAGGGGTGGAATGAAACTCTGCTAAGATATTATTGCATAGTTCTTCCACTAGAGGTATGTATATTTTGTCCTTATAGTAGAGGAGCTCATTTATGATGGAGAAAAACGGTTGTGAATCTGGCGCAGATAACACTTTGCTCATGATGTTTTGACCTTCTTTCTCTGTTTTGTAGTATTGTCTGATTTGATTAATGAGGAGTGGAACGGTGTTGAACAAAATTTCAAAGTTGAAACCCTGAAGCTTAGCAGCCCATTTCTGTTACTCAGGAGTTTGGATAGTTTATACCAATAAATTCTTTAAACTTTTCTGATCAGTGTAGATGTGGAAATGTCTTCCAATTAAATATTGACGCCACTTTTTTACAGCTTCTGTTATGGCATACATCTCGGGGACATACACAGAGGAGGCTTAGAGACGGTTGTCGAGTTTCTTACTGAAGAAGGCTAAAGGATGTCCCTGTTGAGATAAAACTGCGCCAACCGCTACTGCAAAATCATTTGTCTCGAGCACAAAGAGCTTAGAGAAATCCAGAAGACGCAAAATTGATGTTTTTGTCATTTGTTTTTTAGTGTTGTAAAAGTTGTCTCAGCAGATGTACTCCAAATTAATTTATTGGAACGCAATAAATCGGTGAGAGGAGCGGCGAGAGAGGCGTACTGACGAGCAAATCGTCTATAAATCCCGGTGAGGCCTAAAAAAACCTGAGAGTCGTGATAGAGCGTGTCCTAGGCCAGTTGATAATTGCTTGAATCTTTTTCGGATCTGGGGTTACACCATCACTTGAAATAATATGCCCTAAATAGTCAACAGTCAGAATAGCAAAAACGCATTTGCATAATTTGGCATAGAATTTGTTAGATAGCAATAACTCTAAAACCAATTTTAAATAACGAACATGGTCAGAAATGCAAGAAATGTAAATTAAAATATCATCAAAGAAAACTAAAACGAACCGTCGTAAGTATGGTCGAAGCAAGTCATTTATTGCTGATTGAAAGGAACTAGGAGAATTAGTAAGACCAAAAGGCATGACCAAAGACTCGTAGTGCCCGTCAAACATTCTGAAAGCGGTTTTGTGCGTGTCTTTTGGCGCAACCCTGATCTAGTGGTAACCGGATCGTAAGTCAATTTTAGAAAAAATAGTTGCTGAACCCAATTCATCAAAAAGTTCATCAATTGTGGGTATAGGGAAATGGTCCCTAATTGTTACTGTGTTTAAAGCTCTATAGTCCACACAAAATCTCCAAGATCCGTCTTGCTTTCGGACTAAAAGAACACGTGAGGAATAAGGACTATGGTTAGGTTTAATGATGCCCTCGTGTAGCATGTCATGAATGATGGTTTTCATGGCTTCTTTTTTAGAGTGGGGGTATCTGTATGGTTTAACGTTGATGGGGGGTGTTAGGAAGTACAAGAATGGGATGATCATGTGGTCTTGTCGGAGGTAGGCCTTGTGGTAGTTGGAAAACCGCCGCATAAGATTGTAACAAGGATGTGACCTATTTGGGTAATGATGGTTGGAGAGACTCAAAAGTATGATGGTTGTTTGGTGAAGGTTCAGGTTGGTACATTAAGAGGTCGATGGAAGCAATTGAGTCAATATGGACAAGGTGGCAAAGTTGTTGGTAAGAAGAATGAGTGGGGAGAGTTTTCAGATCACCTGTGATTGAAATCTCATTATTGTGGTAAGTGAAAGAAATCTTTGGGATTGAGAAGTCACCGAGAAGGAGACCTAGTGTACGTAACCATTATGTCATACCCCAAATTTTATCCTTAGATTCATCTTGCATTTCATTTTGTTCCGTATTTCGTTTTAACTAACTGCTAACCGATTTGCTCAGATTGTTCGTTTTGCAGGCGTATTGAAAAAGCGGGAAAATATTACCGTATGCCTTTAATTCATGAGGTGCAGACGTGTCGTTAGTTTGCAGTCCGTTGATGGTTATAGAGCCAGATTATTATCAGAAGATCTTCAAGCAACTAGGGTTTTCTACCTCTCGATTCACATGATATTTGGGTTGAGAATGGTTTGGATTGTTATGATAGTATGGATGTCAGATTCTTCTTGATACCGTTCGTCTTTATTTGAGAACTAGAATTCAGTCGTCAGTTGGCTTTTGGAATGCTATCTGATTTGTAAACTGTATGGATTTGAGGGCGTTAAAATATAAATGGATTTGAGTCGGTGCAAGAACTATTTCAAGGAGTTTTTTAAACAAGTGCACCCATGTTTTTCTCTTTCTATAATGGTGATGAATTAATTTTTAGAGGCGCAGTGGAATTATTGGTTTGCATCGGATTTATAGTGGATATCAGTTTGGTTTAGTTGCAAGTACCAGTGGATTCAATTCAGGTTACAAAAGTCGAAGTTATGCAAGACACGATTCAAAATTTAAATGCGGAATAAAATTCATTTTTGCCATGAAATTGGATTTATTTATTTATTTATTTATTTATTCAAGGTCGTATTCACCGATTTTTATTACTGAGTGTGTGTTAATTCTCAAAGGTTCAGTTGATTTCAGACTTTGCGTTGGACGTCGGTTAATTTCAAGTATGTGCAAGCTGTTAGTTGTCGACTTTGAATTGTGGAATGTCGAGTTTATTCAGAAGAGAAATACAGATTGAATTTAGTCGGAAAATCAAAGCTTTTTATTAAGGACTGGATTTATTTATTTTTCAACTTCAGTACAATTTCTGATTACAGCGATATTCCAGAATGTGCTTTTTTTCGAAGATTACAAATTGAATCTTAAATCCTAAAGTTTTCCTAAAAGTTCTAATTCCGAGTTCTTCCGTTCCGAACTCCTTCATTTCCAAAGCTTCCAAAACCTGCAAAAATCAAACACATCATATATAAAAATATCAACCGGTTAGAAAATCAACTTAATAAAAAAAAGTGATTTTTTAGTTGTTTCGACACCCTCAGAAAAGTCTCATCACTGGGCATGTCAGGAGGGCAACAACGACGAGGTCTCCGCCAGCTCCTGACTCCATTTCCCAACCTCGGTAAATCCGACAATAACTATTCAAGCATCCAGAGAGAGAGAAAAGTTTCCGAGAAAAAGGGTTTATAAAAAAATGATTTTTCAGCCAAACAGGTCCTTAAGCCTAATCCAAATCAATATCCAGATCCCATCAAGTAAATCACATGGATCCAAATATCAGAAAATACCAACAATCAAATCTGCGAAAATCAGCAGGAGATCCATAAATCACAATGAACAAAAAATCTGGATTTCACTATCATCAGTAGGCCAACGAATATCCATTATCACAATGAATCAAGGCCGAAAATCACAAAAATCCAAATCCGAATCCATCCAAAAATGAATCAAATCTGAGTTTCCATCAATAAAAATGTAAGATTTAAAATCCAAGCCCACAAGATGGAAGAGATTAAATCATCAGTATAAAAACAAAAGCAAGAAACCCTAACGGGAGAGGATTCGGCAGCGTTTAATCATCAAAGAAGGACGAAAAACATCATCAACATCACCATTCACAATCTCACCATCAAAACCACAACCGGCCTCAGTTTCCATCATTGGCCGGATAAAGTGAAAAATCACGAAAGAATACATCACAAGGAGACAGTATCGTCATCAAACTTCATCACCTAAAAAAATCCGTAAAAAAAAACCATTGAAAGACGCAAACCACAACGCACCCACGACAGCTTCAGAATGTATTCATCACGGGCTGGACAAGAGCATCACGATTCCGCCGGTAACATATCCCTACCATCTGAAATATCATCATCAAAAATGTGAGATTATAATATATAAATGAGTTTTTTTGGTTTTGTTTTAGATTCAGAATATCAAACGCCAGAAGAACATGGCTAGCGAGAGAAGAGAAAACCAATGGCCATTGAAGAGATGAAGAGGAAGAATCGTAGCAAAGGGGAGCAAGAGAAACGAAGTTTCTGTAGAAGAACCCCCAAAGGGGAATCCGTCGCCGTTGTGGGTTTGAGGGGTTTTCAAACCCTAAAATATTGACCCCAACATTTTTATCATGGCTGTGTGGGTCGGGTCTGGGGCCTGGCCACCCATCCCGACCCGTTTCATTTTTTTTATTTTTATATTTTTATTTTGTTTTAGTTAGTTATTATTTTGTTTTTATTATTACTAAGATATAAACTAACAGTAAACAAAACCCTTCTTTTAAAATTAAAATTTGTACACATAATTTAACCCAAATTCTCTTTTTAATAAAAAAAACTAATGAACTTAATTGATAAACTATTTGTTTTAACTAATAAAATCAACCTTTTTTTAAAAATTTAACTTTTCACAAAATTAGAATTCACTTTCTTTTTAAACTTAAAATTAACTTCTCTTTTTAAAAAAAAATAAAAATCCAACGCTTTTTTCTAAAAATTTAATTATTAGTTTTTTAAAATATGACATTTTTTAAACTTAAAAACCTAACATTTTTCAAAATTAACAATTAACCCTTTTTTAATTAAAATCCTAAGGCCTTTTATTCAAAAATGCTAACCCTTCTTAATTTAAATTTCTAACACTCTTTACTTTCATTTTAAAATTCCAACATTGTTCTAAATTTAACTCTAGCCTTTTTTAATCACATCTAAACTCATTCGTTTGCTTAATCATTCCTAACATTATTTTCATTTATCCATGTTCATTAATTTTTGGTTTCTGTATTTATTTTTATTTTTGTAAATTATTTAACGATGCTACTGCTCCTCATCCCGTTATTATTCACACTTGTATGTTACTCCAACATCGTCATAAATTATTAATGTCACCTGTATTTATTTTTACTTTTTTACCGTTTATTTCCCCTCCGAAGGAAAGGTTTAACTGTTTGACCGTCGCGTCAATATTCCTTTACCCTCGCCCATCCTTGCCTTAGGATCCAAGTCGCCGTACTCGTGCTTAGGCGTCCCGCCGTGGACACACCCTTACCTTTTCCAAACCTTGAGACTTTGAGTCGCTGTACTCATGCTTAGGCGTTCCACCATGGACAATTATACCCTTTACCCTAGCATTAGGATAAGGAGTCACTGCACTCCATATTAGGTTTCCTGTCGTGGAATGCCTGTTTTACCCTTTTCAATTCAATTCATTACAACGTAGAGATAGGAGTCGCCGCACTCCACGTAAGCGCTTCCTTAAGAAAGTTTGCATCCCCATTGAAACCTTAACCACATTCATGAAGCTCTAATTCCTCCCTTTCAAGGGGAACTACGATTACTCTGATTCCGTCCCCTGCGAGTCTTGGCGAGTAAACTTAGGACTAACCCTTAGGTCTTTCTTTTCACCTTTTAACCCTTAGCATATACCCTAAAGCAGATAATCAAGCAAAATAGTAAACTTTAAACAAGAGGTTCATGTAGAGTACTACAGAAGTTTAGGGTGTTAATACCTTCCCTAAGCTTAACCAACACGTTACCTAGATCTCTCCCCGCATTGTGTTTACGATGCAAAAATAGGTTTTCCTTTCTTTAATCTTTCCTTCGGATAAATCAAAGACCAGTTGTGAACTAAAGATGTGATTCAAATTAATTAATAATTTGATATCCTATTCTCACCGTAACATATTACATGTCGAGGACAACATCAGCGCCTTCAATAGGGATTAAGTGGAATGGAATGACAAAGAGGTGGTTTTGTAAGGTGATAGGGACTTGGGAACAGAGTCCCGAGCAAGATAATTTTGAACCATTTCCAACCGTCACAGAAAAATGAGGGATGGGTTTAGTTGGGAGTTTTAAGTGTTGGGCGATGTAAGGTTGTAGGATATTGTGGGTACTACCCGTGTCAATTAGAACCGTAACAGTAATGTCATGGAGTAAGCCTTTAAACTTAAGGGTCTTGGTCGCTGACAACTTGGGGTGAGAGTTGGAAATAAGTGTCATCAGGTTCCGTCGTTGGGGAATGGGCATCATTATTTTCTAAAGATTAATGGGTAGTAGGATCGTCCTCATCCACCATTAGCAATAAGAATTTTTCGGTTAAGAATTTATGACCTAGTATAAACTTCTCATCAGAGTTAAAACAGAGACCTTGGGCTCGAAGCTCTTGAAGTTGAGCATTGGAAAGGCGTCGTATGAGTAGTTTAGCAGGTTGAGATATGGTTAGGGTTTTGGGGTTGGTAGGGGTTGGGGTTGTGGTTGGTTGGGCGGGGCGCGGTTTTTTAGAAGGGTGTAAAAAAGGTTTTTGATATTTGGGTTTTGAATCCTTGATTTTGGATTCAATAAGCTTAGCTAATCCAATAACTTGCGAGATCGAAACAGTTTTATGAATTGCGATTTCATTTTTTATGTCAGGTGCCAACATAGAAATGAAACAGTTTAGGATAGCTTCTTAGGATAAACCTACGACTTAAGTACCTAATTTTTCGAACATAGCTTGATATTCTGTAACAGGTCCTGCTTGCTTTAACTTAAGCAATTCAGCCTGATGATTAGCATAAGTGGACGGGCCGAAACGCAATTCCAACGCTTTAGTAAATGATGGACAGCCGATTAGAAGTTGACTTTGATGATCCATTTGAACTAACATAATGCTTCACCTTTCACATAAAATGAAATCATAGACAATCTGTTGTCAGGGGGTAATTGGTAAACTTCAAAGAATTGGTCAGCTTGAGACAACAATTCTAAGGGGTTAGAGCCATTAAACATAGAAAGTTCTAATTTAGGGGTACGAAAAGGGGGAAAAGGTGTGGTTGGTTGAAGTGGGGGAAAAGTAATTGATTGGAACATGGGAAAATTATTGTTTTGTGCATAGGGTAAGGTGTTGGGCTGAGTGAGATAAGGTGAAGAGAACAGTCTGGGAATCTAATTTGGTGCGAGGCGCAAGGCGGCAGTGGTCATTGTAGGTGGATGTGGGTTGTTAGAAAAAGTACCGGAGTGTAACAAATGGGTGTAGGATTGGTGTAAAATAAGAGAAGGGTGAGGAGAGATTGATTGAGTAAATATGGGGTTGGTATGAGTTGTAGGTATGGGAATTGAATGAGGAACATGAGTAATACCTGAAGATGAAGCTGCTTCTATTTGAGCAGTGGTTGTAGGTGGTTGTTCCTTTTGAAGCACTAGTTTGTTGAGCATTCCCATGATGTTATCATACCGAGAGTCTGAAATTTGCTTCTCATTACCCATACGGGTTTGAATGAGTTCCAAATCTGCAGTGGTTTTGTCAAACCTCTCATCCATTTGTTGTTGTGTTTGGGTCGTTGCATTATCTAGATGGATATGAGCTGTTTGGACAGCTTCTTCTATGATATCTCTAGGATTTGAGGGTTTGGGAGGAGGAGCCATGAATCCAATTAGATGAAAGCACCAATTGATAAGAAGGTTTCAACAACTATTTCTAGATCTAGGGTTTTTACCGTAGACAACACAAAACTAAGAAAATAGTGAAAGGGCTATAAAATTTACTTGTTAATTCTCTGCCCTCTCTAAGGGTAACAAAAGCTTAAATACACACAGATAAACTAAATGGGCTACCAAAACTAGGCTCAACTAAGAAAAACATAAATATAATCAATAACAACATTCTACTTCATTTCATAATCACCCATCCACTTGGGTTGGGTCCTAATTCGTGTGGGCCTGCTATCACTTTTGTTACTCCTTTCTGAGAAGAAAAGAAAAATGGAACAAGAATAAGATGAGAGAAATATGCAAATATTGTTAGATTTCTCGCATTGCTTACAGAAACAAAAAATTGATGAGTTGAAGGAGGTGTGTTGGATGCAATTTATCTATTTTATTTTTTATGGTTTTATAGAAATCTGTAAATGTTTTTGTAATAATTAAAATGATTTATAGTTGAAGGAGGTGTGCACGATGTATTTTAGACATTATATCATGTGGCTGAAGTTATTTCATTATAATAATGTTGTTTTAAGTTTTTGTATTCAGTGTTCATGTGTTTCGGATATGGAAGGAGGTGTGCACTTTTTTACCTCAGTCAATATTAAAGAAAAGAAGACTTCAAAAGAGATCAAAGTTTGTAATGGTGTTTGTGTACACATTTTGTAGTTGTGTCTATGTATATCTTATGTCATTTTAGAATATGTTTAATGTCATTTTAATTTATTGATTTTGGTTTGAATCAAAGAATGTAACAAAATTCTAATTTAATGTCATTAAATTCAAAATTATGTTGATATAAAATTCTGGTTATTGTCTAAGTCTGTTCTATTAACTAATTATAAGATTTCACTTTAGTCCCTTATAAGTCTGTTCTTTAACGAAATTGTTGACTCATTATTTTGATTTTTTTTCCACGCTGTCATGCCACATCATCCAAACTTAACGATTTTTCTTAACATTTAACATAAAGAATTAATTTGACTAACAGAATAGTTTTTAAGGGATTAAAATGTAACGTTTATTAAATAAGGGACTAAAGTGAAATATGAAATTAATTTAAGGGACCCCAAGACTAATTAAGCCTATTTAAAATTGGATTCTCTCTTATAAAATAATATCTTATTTGTAAAAAAAAAAACTAAAACAATAATTTATCTAATACCAGTTTCAATAGTTTTTAATTTTAATCATATTATTTATGATATTGTTGTTTAAATTTTGTCTTCTACATTTATAATTATTTCAACTTAAATTTACTATTACTCTTAAGTTTTTTTTCTTTTTTTTTCAGTTTCAATTTTTATGATAGTTTACAAACAAATGCGCGTCCAAAATCACATCTCACCTACAAACGTACCTCGTGCGTAGGCACGGGTTTGTTACTAGTCTACAGAAGAAAAAGATATAGGGACGAAAAACAAAAACACGCCAACTTACAAAGAGACCAAAAGACTATTTAAGACATAAAAAATCAGACATTTAATTTTATTTTTTTGTGTTTTTGATATTTTTAATGTAATAAACCAACTAACTAAATAAACTAAATTGTATTTTTTTGTTTTTTTTTATATTTGACTTTATCTAATAAATTTAAATTTTTGAATGTGGTAAAGATTAAAATGAATAACATTATTTTATTTTTTAAGAGACAAAAGACATTAAGGAATCATCAGAAGTATTTCTTAAATTCATTCAAATAAAAAAAAACTCACAATAACATGAACATATGAATTTAGAATCCCCAAATTAACTTCAATTCAAAATCAAAACTATAAACATGACCAACATCAAAAAGCTAAAACAATCATCATCACCGACAAAATATGCAAGCTACGAAGAAAGAGAATCAACCTGGAGTGTTGTGACCGTGTAAGTTGTATCCTCCCTTCTTTCTTTCTTTCTCCGTCCTCTTCTTCTTCTTCTTTTTGCTTTATGATTCTCTCTGTTTTCTAACTTCTTCTCTTCTCTTTTATGTTTTGCAAGGTACAGGTGACAGTAGAATGCAAAGAAAGAGGCTAGGGTTTTCTTTTTTAGCTAATCTCTTCAATATGAAAAAATTAGTATTTTTTGGATTTCTACTTTGTAAAAAATGTGGTGTCTTGCTCTGATTCTTGTTGTTTATTTATATTAATTTTTTCGATTAACAAAAAAAGAAAACCAGTCACAATGACAAATTCTGACCAACCAAAAGCAAGAATGACAATTTGCAACCAACCAAAAGCAAGAATGACACATTGTGACAAAAAACGAGTATGACAAGTCTTGGCCAATTAGAAACAAGAGTGACAAAGAATGACAAACTTTAACCAATTAGAAACAAGAGTGACAAAGAATGACATATCAGGAAAGATTTGACTTTTATTTTATATTATTTGTTGATTTTTTTAATTATTTTTATGATAAAAAATGAATAAAATAAAATAAAAACTAATAATTAAAAAAATACCTATTAATGAAATACGAAAATAATAATAAATTATTCTAAAAAGTCAAAATTTGTTGACTCTTGTAGAATTTTTTTTACAATAAAAATGTATACAATAGGATTCAAACCCGCGACCCTATGCTTAACCTCTTTACCATACTACCAATTGAGATATCTCATTCATTTGAAGTAAAAGCTCCTTAAAATTATACAAAGAAAACCAGTCAAAATTTGGGGTACGACAATCACGCTGAGGATTGCTGATCAATGTTATGATTTAGTATCGCCTCGATTACCCGCCAATAACATGATATTTATTGTGGCAACTTTGAAGCCACGACGAGTTGATAGCTAATGTTGGCGTAGATCTGGTACCAAACACATTCTCTAGGTAACCAAAGGATCTCTGTACAATGAATAAAGATCTCCTCAGGCCAGATCTGATAAATCATGACGAAGCTCGCATTGTGACTAAAGTTACTGTTGCACCCTAAAATTTGCCTACCCCTATATATACCCTTCATCTGTCATACCCCAAAATTTGACCGACCTCTCTGGCTCATGTTTTATTTCGTTGCATCAGCATACATGTAAGCATTGCATTGCATAGCATTTTGCATTTCACAGGGGATCAAGAAATGCGTGTCTAACAAAATTACCAATGGTTTTTAACCTGATCAAGGAGGTTATATTCAAGTCACCAAGTGTTTACCCTTATCAAAGACGAGTCAAGATCCTTAAAGACAAACAGATAAGCATATGTGATTATCAGGAGCAGAAAAATAAAAATATGTTGTTTCTTTCATTTCTCCTTGCTGACCGAAATCATGTTGTTGCTAAGTTGGATGGAGGTTCATTAGTGGTTTGTCGAGTCGAGGTGTATCAATTCAAAGGTGCTTATTTAAGGTCGCAGTTGGGGTTTATGTGTTAATTCAAAATTGTTATGTGTGGATCCATATGTCAATTTGTGCCAAATTCAGATATTTCGCAATACAGAATCATGTGGACCTATGCCTGTCAAATAGAGTATTGAGTGCAACTACACTTGAAGTTAAGTGGAGTTTTGTTTAGTCTCGGTGAAAGGTTGGGATTGCTTCATGTCCTTGCTCTTGTCACATGCTGTTTGAGACAAGGATGTGCTAATGTTGAGCGTTTGATGATTGAAAATCATGAAGTGATGAAATCTGGGGTGCTCAGGGGTCTTATGATCAAAGTCAGGTTCACTCGGGATTCAAGTAGGTAATTTGATCAAGTTTGGTACATTTGAACTGAGGTTCACTTGACGCAGTTAGGGGAGTTGTGTGTGTTGACTGAGGTTTGATGGATATAACTAGTCTTGGTCAAGCAGGAATTTAGTTTCAGGATTAAGGTCGTGGTATAAGACTTATATGATGTGCGTCCGAGGTCTTAATCAAGGCACATGCGTAGTTGTAATGCAGTTTTGTGTTGCTTATTCAATTCAAGATTTGGATTGTCAGTGCAAGTAAGATCTCAAAGGAGTTTGAAATAATTGGGAATTCAAGATTAGTCCACCTTACATTCAATTTTTATCATTTTGGTCCAAACTATAATTCCACCGCAGCGCTTCAAGGACCACAAGCATGGTTGAACGTTTTGTGAGTTTTAAAATTTGGATTAAACTTAGTCAAACTTTGAGATTGTCCTACAAGGTTCATGAATTAAATCAAAGGCCCATTAGGAAGCCCATCTTTATTATTAATTTCCATACAAATTTAATTTAGTTGGAAGTTATAATAATCAAATTTGCAACAAAGCCTCATTAATATTGTTCATTGCAGTATATAAATTCATTTAAAACATTGCTATACCTATTTCCGAATAAGTTCACCGATGGAAATCCAGAATAGACGGCCAGGAGTTACAAAGTTCTACACAAAAGATAAGCCCAATTACAAAGTTCAGGTTGCAAAGGATATCAAGTTATGTTTTTCAAGATACAAGACCAAGGTTTCTTTACATAATCCAAGTTGTAACACCATATAATTTGTTGCTGACCCATCGGAACTTTCAATTAGAAAAAGTGGCATTTTTATTTTCCCAAAAGTGTACACCAGGTCCCACTCCAAAATGATATTGCAGACTCACAACCACCAAGCACCACCGTCAGCTCCGGCGCCACCACCGCAGAATCTGGGACTTTCAAGGGGACCTACTTGGACTCCAGCTGAACAGCTTCTTCAACTTCATTATTGCATCCATTCTAATCCTTCATGGCCGGAAGCATTGCTTTTGGGTTTTCATCATTACATTGTGATGTTCGGAACAACTGTTCTGATTGCAACCAATCTTGTACCTCAAATGGGTGGGAGTCATGGAGATAAGGCTCGTGTGATTCAGACATTGTTGTTTATGTCGGGCATCAAAACATTGCTTCAAACTTGGTTTGGTTCAAGGCTTCCGGTGGTTATGGGCGGATCACTTGCTTTCGTACTTCCGGTGATGTCGATCATCAATGATTACAATGATCAGACTTTTTCATCTGAGCAAGAGAGGTTTACCCGCACAATGAGAACAATTCAAGGATCCCTCATTGTTTCATCTTTCATCAATATCTTCCTTGGATATAGTAGGGCATGGGGAAATTTAACAAGGTTGTTTAGTCCCATTATCATTGTACCTATTGTATCTGTTGTTGGTCTTGGTCTGTTCACGAGGGGCTTTCCATTGGTTGCAGATTGTGTGCAAATCGGATTACCTATGCTCATTCTACTGATCATAACACAACAGTATTTGAAGCGCCTCCATCCTCAAGCTCATCATATACTTGAGAGGTTTGCTTTACTTATCTGCATTGCCATTGTTCGGGCTTTCGCTGCTATCCTCACAGTTGCTGGTGCATACAATAATTCCAAATCAAAGACCCAAACGAGTTGCCGCACAGATCGCTCCTACCTTTTGACTTCTGCTCCTTGGATTAAAGTTCCATACCCATTTCAGTGGGGTACCCCCATATTCAAGGCTAGTCATGTCTTTGGGATGATGGGAGCAGCACTTGTCTCTTCTGCTGAGTCAACTGGTACTTACTTTGCCGCAGCCAGGCTTTCTGGCGCAACACCACCTCCATACACTCATAAGCCTCATCCAGATTTCTACTACCATCCAACTCTGCATCACAACAACATACTGCCCAATAGCAAACCAACCTGTACCTACACCAATAACAAATAAACCATTTCATCATGACCAATCCACAACACAGTGAAATCATATGATAAAGTGGAAGAATGAATTCTGTCCATTTTGTTGAAGAAAATGACACTTATTTTCACAACAAAATATCAAAGCTAGCAGGTTGAGGATGCTACCTGTATACCCTGGAATACATAGAACTATGTTCCATCAGGCCCTCTAGAGGTATAATCTCCTGCGCAAAAAGCTTCCTGCAACATCATTCACGGGATCTCCAGTTCTTTCTGACTCTGGATTTTATTTGTTGAACAAGCTTCTCACTTATGACCCTGAAAAGAGGATCACTGCTGAAGATGCTCTCAACCACGAATGGTCTTGTGAAGTTCCCTTCCCAAGTCTAAAGAATTCATGCCTACATTTCCTGCTCAACACGATAAAGAAAGGAAAATACATGAGTTGTACGCTAAAGAGTGCACAATTATAGGTCGTGAATATAAATGAAGGTTCTCGTATACATCAAGCAAATTATCCTCACCAGAATCACTAGGTGAACAAAGTTTGATATGCTTCCCGCTGTTATAAAGGATTCCCAGCTGTTAACTTTAAAACTCCAAGTGGAAGGACTGACACCTGTTGTGCAATAGAGAGCTTATTGTGAGTGTTCATACTAGACAGTAAAATCACATTTTTACTAAGCAGTGAAATTAGGAATGATATGGTTGTGGTAAAATTTCTTTATCTCACTACAGACAAAAGAGGAGATTAAGTAAATTGTACTACTTTACCTCAATCCTCTGCATATATAATGGTGTGTGAAGTGACAGCAAAAGGGGGAGAACCCTAGCCGCTACAGCTCTGAGCCTCCTAATCCATTCAGCCTCCAAAACCCTAAGGAAGAGATCTGAATTCATCCAACCATCCATGACTACCACCTTCTCCAAGTCCTCATGATCGAACCTTCATCATTAACACCCAATCTTCATTTTCTCAAACCCTCCACCATAACCAAACAACCCTCTTCGAAAATCCCCTCACCACAGAAGCATTTTTCAACACCATTCTCATAAACCAACCTTCAACTCTGTTAAAAAAAAAAACATTCAACAACCTCCATTTTCTTTTCCAAACTCTCATCTTCAATCAACACATCTCCAAACCTGTTCTTCTGAAACTCACACACTTCCAGCTTTCCTTATCCTCAACCTTCAAACAACTGATTTCAAACTCGATTTCCAAATCCCTTCGTATCCCTAAACCCTCTCCAACCTGAAATCAACAAACAACATAAAACACATTCCGAAAATCACACGGCAAAATCATTTCAACATAAACCAAACCAACGCTCAAACCGTCTTCCTAAACACCATCTCACCAACCTGCGAAAACCGCCGCCGAAGCTAACAACCAGACACGAACCCCTTCACCATACACCAAACTCGTTCAATCACCAACTTCACCGCATCACTCACAAAGTTGTACCCATTTTGCACACACAAGCCATAACAGAAAGGGGAAGATGGAATCGATTTTTTTTCTTAAAAAAGAATCGGAAGCAGACAATGAGAGCGGAAGTGAGAAAGCGTGAACAGTGAGCGATGAGGGTGAGTTGAGGGTGAAGACCGTCTGAGTCTTCATTTTTTTGTTGTTTTATTTATTTATTTATTTTCTTTTTTTATTTATCATGGTGTTGGGCTTTATAGCCCGTATTGGACTGAACAACCCCCCATTTCCATCGAACCCCCCTCCATTGTTTTTGTTTTATATTTTATTATTAGTTTTTAAGTTCATATATATATATATATATATATATATATATATATATATATATATATATATATATTATAACTTTATCTTTAGATTACATTTTATTTTTTTTTAAAACAGTCTTTATTATTCTTTTATATTAGAGTTTTATATCAAAGTTTTTTTTTATGTATATTTTCTTGTTATATTAGATTTTTATTAGGAGTTTATATATGTAGTGTTTTTCTTCAATATTTTATTTCTAGAGTTAAATTCCATTTCGCATTTGTTATTGGGCATTTTGTCCCATTTCATCTGTTTAGGTCGATGACGAGACCTCCGTAATTCATTACCAGTCAAATTATTGATGAGTAATGTTGGACCTGAGACCACCTCTTTTCTATCCACATTATGCCCCGATTCGATTCAAAACTTTGTCAAACAATTTTCAAAATCAAATTATCTTTGTATTGAATTAAAAGAGGGGATTAAGTGTAGACTTTCTTCCTCTCCGAGTGTTGGGATGCCCACTGTAGTGAGGGTGGTTCCGACACTCGTCTTTCAATACGAAGACGCTTCCCATCCATTTTCAAATCTCATCTCCTTAAAATCAATTCCTTGTATTGAATTAAAAAAAGAGAGGATTGGGTGTAGACCTCTTCTTCTTCGAGCGTTGGGATACCCACTGTAGTGAGGGTGGTTTCGACACTCGTCTTTCAATACGAAGACGCCACTCCCTCTCCTCCTAAAAAACTTCGGTTCCGTATCGAGTCCATTTTCAAACCTCTTCAATAATAAATCAACTTCTCTTTGTATTGGACTAAAGAGAAAGGATTAAGTGTAGACTTCTTCCTTTCCGAGTGTCGAGATGCTCACTGTAGTGTGGGTGGTTTAGACACTCGTCTTTCAATATGAAGACGCGACTTCTTCCACTACCTCTCCTTTCACAACTTCTTTCCGCACCTTTCTCACCTAAAACCTCGGTCCTGTACCGAGTGCCTTTTCAAACTCATTTTCGCAACAAAAACTTGAATGGTCGTGGAGTGGTTAGGCGTAGGCCTTCTCCTATCCCGAGTGCTGACGTTTACCGTAGGGTTCTCTGTCGCAAAAAGCACTTACCATTCAAAACCAAAAACACTTTAATAAGAGAATGAAGTTCTCTTTGTGTTGAACTAAAGAGAGAGGATTAAGTGTAGTCTTCTTCCTCTCCGAGTGTTGGGATGCTCACTGTAGTGGGGGTGGTCTCGACACTCGTCTTTCAATACGAAGACGCTACGTTCGCCACACATTTTTACAACAAAAACTTTGAGATAAAGAATTGGGTACTACCTGTAGGGGTTACTATCCGAGGACCTATCTCGCCCCAAAAACAATCTCAACCAATCAAACATGATACCTTGCCTCACATGGCGAAAACCAACCTTTCAAACAGGATATGTTACGTCCGTTCTACCGCAAACAGGTACGCATAAGTCTCCAAACGAGCGAGCAGCAAAACACCTAAACTGCTAGAACGCGCACGATAACATCATCCACAAGACACACTGGTTATCCGCACCGTAGGCACGAACTACGTTGCTCTGATTTCTCTTGCATGTTGAGAATACGTAGGCATAGGATTGCAATATCCTAGCGAGCACCCTTTTCTCTTTTTCACCCTTTCCTAGAAAGGCATGCTACGTCCGTTCTACCGCAAACAGGTAACGCCTAAGTCTCCAACGAGCGAGCAGCAATACACCTAAACTGCTAGAATGCGCACGATAGCATCGTCTACCAGTATACCCCGCTTTCCCGCAAACCGTAGGCCGAACTACGGCTGCTCTGATTTCTCATACCAGATGAGAATACGTAGGCACAAGACGGCGATGTCTTGCCGAGCACATTCCCCCCTATTTCTGTAGTTCCCCGAACTACGTCGACTCTGACTTTCTCACATCTATTGAGAATACGTAGGCATAGGACTGCGAAGTCCTACCGAGTCTGTTCTTTCTCTTTTCTTCCCCGTTCTCTCTTTCCTCCTAACTTTCCTAACCCTTCTTTTACCCTGTGGAACACTTCTTATAGCATAATGTTTAAGCAAATAAATTCACACATCGACAAACAAAAGGTTCCCATCGAGTACGATGGATGCGAGGGGTGCTAATACCTTCCCCTTGCATAACCGGCTTCCGAACCCGTTCTTGGTCGCGAGACCATCTTATCCTTTTCTTTCTAAAGGTTTTCTCGATATTTTCCTTTCCCCCTCATGGGATAAATAAAGTTCGGTGGCGACTCTTCTGTCCTTTCTTTTCGCCTCCCCGTCGTTGCACGATGCATTTTTCGAGTAGCGACAGCTGGCGACTCTGCTGGGGACCTACCTAGCAAGCCACGCCTATTTTGTTTGTCGCATTTGTGCTTTATTTGTTTTGCTATGGTTATGTTTCTTTCTAACTTGTTGGGTTCATTTGGTTTGGGTTGTGAGGATAAAGCTTTCTACCCGAGCTTTCAAGTATTGCACTAAGTTAGGAGGTGGTTTCTTTCTGATTTGCGAGACTTAGGACTCGTTGAGTTGGATCGAATTCCACCGCTCAGATGAGACCCCGTTGGAATAATTATGTCTTACGTGTAGTCGTAATGACGTTCTTATCTTCAACTTGGGAGTCCGCGATTCTGAGGACCTTTGTAGAACCTTATTCCAAAGGTTACTAAAACATGACGTTGTGTTCATCCTTTTTGAAAGGAGTACCGTCTTACGAGTAGTCGTTATGATGGGAAACTTTTGAGGGTTAGTGCATAGGACTTTGTTTGAAAAGCCTTTGGAATACCCTCTTAAACCAATAGATTGCTCAACCGATGGGAAAGATATCTCGTTGTGCTGTCTTACAGGAAAACTTTGACCTTCATCCTACCCGTTTGTCAGTATGAACAGCTACAGTAGGATCCTTGTACTAATGTTGTTTAGGCGAAGCGCTGGTCCGTCACCGTCAACAACACAACAACGTTTGATCCCCTGTTGCATTTGCACATTCATTTGCATTTCTTCGCATGTCTTGCATATTGCATCATTATTCATTTGCATAGAGGTGTTCTAATTTTGTGGACGTAATTGCTTCATGTGGTTTTTCCATCCGGCTTGTTCCAGAATTGAAGATCATTCCACCAAAAGAAAATCAACAGAGACAACTATGGAACAGATTCGAGAAGAACTAAGGGAAGTTTAGAGCCAGTTGGGGCAGTTTGTGGCAAAGATGCAAGCGCTGCGCTTGGATCAGGATGCACTCAGAGAGGAGAATAATCAACTGAAGACTCAGATGGGCCTGATAACAGAAGTCATGAGGAATGTGTTGAGAAAGGAAGGCGATCATGTGCCCGAAGCTGCAGCAGAAATGGCCATCCCACCTTTACATGTGGAACCTCTCCCAAGGCGTGAAGTGCCTCAAAGATACCTTACACAACCTGAGGTTCCAGTATTTCCTCGTCAACAACTACTTCCTGTTTCCCGAGACAATCCTAGGATTATGAGGTATGCTCAAAGGACAAAGCAGTCCGACAGAATCTTCAACCAGATCCCTATGACTTATGCTCAGTTGTTGCAACACTTGCTTCAGCTTCAATTGGTTAAGCTTCGCACTATGGCTCCGTTGACTGGCGAGCCACCACAAGGCTATGATGAAAATGCCCATTGTGATTTCCATTCTGGGGCACCGGGGCATAATATCGAGAACTGCAAAGCCTTTAAGCACAAGGTTCAGGATTTAATCGATTCAAGAGCATTTGAGTTCATGCCGAGCAATGGTCTTATTCCAGAAGATGTGGATGTTCCTATTCTCTCCCCTGAAGTTGCATTAGGTCAGGAGCCTGTCTTGCAATCTGTGACCCTAGAGTCTCCCTTCCCGCAGCTATTGCCCGTTCCTAGGCCAAGCCTAAGAATGAAAGTTCCTGAACGAAGGGAGTCCCCGATACCTCAGACTCAGTCTCCCGATGTCTCAACTATTCAGAGTCAACGATCCTTTGGGTCTTTGCATCAGACATCTGTTCCCCGCCAGAGTCAGCAGTCATATTGTCATCAGCCGCGTCAGCACGCCCGACGAAGGCCAAGGAAGCCAGAGAGACATTTCACTCAGTTGCCATTGTCGTACAGTCAGATATTGCCAGACTTGATCAGAGGTGGTTTGATTGTGCCGAAGCAAACTGATCCCGAGACTTCTCCACATCCGTTGGATTCTGATGTTAATGCTCGCTGTGAGTACCATGTTGGGGCACAGGGACATTCAACCGAAGACTGTAAGGTGCTTAGAAGCCAGGTTCAGACTCTGCTGGACTCCAACAGGTTTTTAATCACGCCTCAGGGTATTCAGATCAACGATCTTCCTTCGTCAAGTCATATGGGTTCGGCAGCTAATGTTATGGAGGGATTCACCGAGAGCATATGTTCAGAAGAATATCAGACGGATTTCGAGGAGCAATTCTAAGGATGGCTGGTTCAGCGGCAAGTCAAGAATGAAAGCCCAGCTCCCCGAAGCTGGCGATCTCTCTATCATGTTATTCCCTTGCATTTGTAGTTTCTTTTCTGTTTAAGTGCGAACTTATTTGCGAATCTTATCTATAGAACTTGTTTGTTTTCAATTGATAATGATAATGAAATGAATATGCGTGTTTTGATTAAATCCATTCGTGTTCACTCAACGCTTTTTATTGATGTCAAAACGCTTGTTTAAGCGGAGTCCGAGGGAGGATGACGAAGTTTAAAGACGCGCAAGCTTCCGAATGTATGCTTTTGAATAAAATCTCTGCTGATGATGTACAGGCATTGTTTCAAATTCCTAAACACCGGAGATATAAGGATGTTAATCCCTTGTCAACCCCTTTGAGCCTAGTAGTAGGAGTTTCTTTCTGAAAACGAAAAACCCTCAATCTTAACCTGGGGCAGGGTAGGTGTCAGTTAATTCGACCTAACATCCAAATTGCAAAAGGAGTGTCCCCGTTCGAGGAGCAATCACGCCTGTATAGGTCGTACCTAAAAAACCACAATGGTTATCCTTCACCAGCCAAGGAGTGAGACAGTCACAATCCCTTTTCAACAAGTCAGACAAGCCGATGTCACACGATTTGTTCAAAAGAGAATCAAAAAAGAAGAAAAAAGCCCGCCAAGTCGATAACTTGAAGACAAGTGGCTTAGGCAAAAATTAGGCTATCCCGCTGAACTTTGAGATCAGAAGATAAACTCAAAAGAGTCAGTCCAGGCAAAAATAGGGAATGAAATGATGAACAACAAGTCGTGTGACTCCAGGCACCAAAGACGAAGAGCGAGTGACTGTCACTCCAAAAATTTGCGGTTTCCCGAACCATCACTCTAGTCATTTAACCTTTGAGAGGTGAGCGCTTGTGTCGAATTAGCTGAACATAGGATTGGAGAATATTAAGGAGAGTGGGTGGGTTAAACAGAACTTTGAGCCTCATATCTTTTCTTTCAAACCGTGAACCTGACCAAGTTACAACCGTCAAAAGTCCTAATTGAAGCAGGTTTGTTTCGAAAGCATACTTCGGTAAAGATCGAGTCGAAACTGACTCCTAAAAGGATTCTTCTTACCCTATGGGTATAGATATTGATATTTCTGATAAGTGATTCATTCACTATATGTCACAACTTTTTTCCAGTGAACATACTTGGATTTTAAAACTGTCATATGCATTGCATTAATGTTATCTTTTGCAAAACGAATTGTTTTACTCCTGAGAAAGCATTCGACATCAGGAAAGTTTCTACAATGCGAAGTTTGATAGAAATAAGATATAGAGCGCCCGAGTACTCCTTTGAGCAGGGGCAAGTCACAGCAGGTAAACATAAGCAGAGTCGGTCATTCCTAGATGCAGCTAATCTGGAGCAATCAGGTCGAGACTCATCAAACCACTCGAAGGCCAGTCGAAGACGCCATTCCCTAAGGTCGGTTAATCTGGGGCAATCAGGTCGAGATTTGATAAATCTCTCGAAGTCAGCCAGGGGCACTTCTCTACAAATCAGCCAATTAGGGGAAAATCACTTCAAAGCTGGGGCAGGCCACCCGAAGAGCACAAAGACTATCCTTGTCCAGAAAGGAAAATAACTTGAAGCACTTCTTCGGGGTTCGAAGCGCTGGGACAGTTCATATCTAACCATCAGGGTACCGAAATTTCAGGTTTCCTTTCGAGGAAGGTTTTTTACAAAAGTCCCACAGGCTGGGGCAAAATCGTAAACAAAGGAGATGTGTTCCTCTCCATATCTTCAGAGCTTATCAGAGTTATAGAAGCAGATTTGGGTTTATTTTCCCAGCAGTAGGGCGAGCGCCATACTGTTATCCCCACAGAGTAGGGCTGACTCAGAGATCGTTCATTTCCATCCCCAGCAGAGAACGTGTGGGATAAATTCCCGGTAAGTCTTATTCAACATCCCTAGCAGATAGTGGATTCAATCTCCGACAGAAGAGAGTTATTCCTCAGCAATCTGCTATGTCTCCCCAGTAGGGTTATTCTGGCTAATCATTCATGGTTGATTTCCCCGGTAGAGTGGAGCTGTTGTCTCCAGCCAAGTGGCTTGTTCCCCAGAAGAGTTGTAGGCTGATAGGCCATCCGGGACGTTCTCCTCAGCAGAGTTTGATTTGGATCCACCAGCAGAGTGGTTTTGTTCTTAACGGAGCAGTTTTACCCAGAAGTTTTCTCGGAGGCCATCCACGGCTTGCATTCCCCAGCATGAGTTTATTTGCGCTAAGGCGTATCTAGCTCTGACTCAACGGAGTTGGCTCTTTCTCTTTAGCATTTATTTTGCTAAAGTTGGTTCATTTGCATCTACATACATGCATAGCATCCACCCAAACGCGAAGCATTTCCATTTCGTATGGAGCATTTCGTCATATCCAAACATATGCATGTGAAACATAAGCCAGGTCGTTACCCTTTTGTTTCAAGTGAACCTCGCAGATGATTAGTATCTTTGCCCGTGTGTTGGCTAGACTCCAGCTCATGGTGTTTCCCCAGCGGAGTTATTTTGTGATTATCACCAATGGATGGTCTTAATTTCGTTCGAATCTTGTTGCTCGCTTATATTTAGCGAAGGCTTGGCGGCGAGGTCAAGTGATTTAGTTCTTCAACGGCGATGTTGAGAAGTTTGTTTTGGCGGCGAGGTCAAGTGATTTGGTTCTTCAACGGCGATGTTGAGAAGTTTGTTTTGACGGCGATGTCAAGTATTTTGTTTGTTCAACGGCGATGTTGAGAAGTTTGTTTTGACGGCGATGTCAAGTATTTTGTTTGTTCAGCGGCGATGTTGAATGTTTGTTTCTGGCGGCGATGTCGGAGTAATTTGTTTGTTCAGCGGCGAGGTTGGAAGTTTGTTCTGACGGCGATGTCAGGGTGATTTGTTTGTTCAGCGGCGAGGTTGGATGTTTGTCTTGACGGCGATGTCAAGTGATTTGTTTGTTCAACGGCGATGTTGAAAAGTCTGTTTTGACGGTGATGTCAAGTATTTATATTCTTCAACGGCGATGTTGAGATGTTTGTGTTGACGGCGATGTCAAAAGTGATTTGATTCTTCAACGGCGATGTTAAGAAGTTAGTTCTGACGGTGATGTCAGATGATTTAGCCTTGGCGGCGATGTCAAGTGATTTGATTCTTCAACGGCGATGTTGAGAAGTTTGTCTTGACGGAGATGTCAGATGATTTGTTTATTCAGCGGCGAGGTTGGATGTTTGTTTCTGGAGGCGATGTCAGGATGATTTGTTATTCAACGGCGAGGTTGGATGTTTGTTTCTGGCGGCGATGTCAGAGTGATTTGTTTGTTCAGCGGCGAGGTTGGATGTTTGTTTCTGGCGGCGATGTCAGAGTAATTTGTTTGTTCAGCGGCGAGGTTGGATGTTTGTTTCTGGCGGCGATGTCGGAGTAATTTGTTTATTCAGCTGCGAGGTTGGGTGTTTATTTTCAGCGGCGAAGTCGAGTGGTTTGATTCTTTAGCAGCGATGCTAGATGTTTGTTCTTGGCGGCGATGTCAGGTAATTTGGTTCTTCCAACGGTGATGTTGGATTTCGCCTTGACGGCGATGTCGGAGGATCGTATCTTTGGATTCAATATCTGTTTGTATTTTACAAAGGATTGACGGCGAAGTCAGATGATATTGAGAGCTGACGGCGAAGTCAGATTATTTTTGAGAGCTGACGGCGAAGTCAGATGATATTGAGAGCTGACGGCGAAGTCAGATTATTTTTGAGAACTGACGGCGAAGTCAGATGATATTCAGAACTGATGGCGAAGTCAGGATATTTTTGAGAGCTGACGGCGAAGTCAGATTATTTTTGAGAGTTGACGGCGAAGTCAGATTGTTTGAGGATTGACGGCGAGGTTAGATCTCTTTACCGACTTGATGTCGAGGCCTGACGGCGATGTCAGATGTTGTTATCAAGTTTGTGGATGCACGGCGGCGATGTCAGAATTATTATCCCCTACAGAGGCCTGACGGCGATGTCAGATGCTTGTTGAACAGTGTGTTTATCCGGCGGCGATGTCAGGTGTTTCTCAACGTTATGGTTGTCTGGCGGCGATGTCAGTTGTTCATTGGATGTTTGTGTTTTCTGACGGCGAAGTCAGATGTCCCTTATCAGGCTATCAATTCGGTTATCTCTGGAGATTTTATCTTATCAGAGTTTGCAGTTCTGTTTTTGGCAAATTTCTGGGTTCTTTGGTATTCAACCGTCTTTTACCTTGAACGTGCGAAAGCCGTTCGCTTTTCATCCCTTCAGGTTCAAGTCGCTTGAATAGGGGCAGCTGTTGCACCCTAAAATTTGCCTACCCCTATATATACCCTTCATCTGTCATACCCCAAAATTTGACCGACCTCTCTGGCTCATGTTTTATTTCGTTGCATCAGCATACATGTAAGCATTGCATTGCATAGCATTTTGCATTTCACAGGGGATCAAGAAATGCGTGTCTAACAAAATTACCAATGGTTTTTAACCTGATCAAGGAGGTTATATTCAAGTCACCAAGTGTTTACCCTTATCAAAGACGAGTCAAGATCCTTAAAGACAAACAGATAAGCATATGTGATTATCAGGAGCAGAAAAATAAAAATATGTTGTTTCTTTCATTTCTCCTTGCTGACCGAAATCATGTTGTTGCTAAGTTGGATGGAGGTTCATTAGTGGTTTGTCGAGTCGAGGTGTATCAATTCAAAGGTGCTTATTTAAGGTCGCAGTTGGGGTTTATGTGTTAATTCAAAATTGTTATGTGTGGATCCATATGTCAATTTGTGCCAAATTCAGATATTTCGCAATAGAGAATCATGTGGACCTATGCCTGTCAAATAGAGTATTGAGTGCAACTACACTTGAAGTTAAGTGGAGTTTTGTTTAGTCTCGGTGAAAGGTTGGGATTGCTTCATGTCCTTGCTCTTGTCACATGCTGTTTGAGACAAGGATGTGCTAATGTTGAGCGTTTGATGATTGAAAATCATGAAGTGATGAAATCTGGGGTGCTCAGGGGTCTTATGATCAAAGTCAGGTTCACTCGGGATTCAAGTAGGTAATTTGATCAAGTTTGGTACATTTGAACTGAGGTTCACTTGACGCAGTTAGGGGAGTTGTGTGTGTTGACTGAGGTTTGATAGATATAACTAGTCTTGGTCAAGCAGGGATTTAGTTTCAGGATTAAGGTCGTGGTATAAGACTTATATGATGTGCGTCCGAGGTCTTAATCAAGGCACATGCGTAGTTGTAATGCAGTTTTGTGTTGCTTATTCAATTCAAAATTTGGATTGTTAGTGCAAGTAAGATCTCAAAGGAGTTTGAAATAATTGGGAATTCAAGATTAGTCCACCTTACATTCAATTTTTATCATTTTGGTCCAAACTATAATTCCACCGCAGCGCTTCAAGGACCACAAGCATGGTTGAACGTTTTGTGAGTTTTAAAATTTGGATTAAACTTAGTCAAACTTTGAGATTGTCCTACAAGGTTCATGAATTAAATCAAAGGCCCATTAGGAAGCCCATCTTTATTATTAATTTCCATACAAATTTAATTTAGTTGGAAGTTATAATAATCAAATTTGCAACAAAGCCTCATTAATATTGTTCATTGCAGTATATAAATTCATTTAAAACATTGCTATACCTATTTCCGAATAAGTTCACCGATGGAAATCCAGAATAGACGGCCAGGAGTTACAAAGTTCTACACAAAAGATAAGCCCAATTACAAAGTTCAGGTTGCAAAGGATATCAAGTTATGTTTTTCAAGATACAAGACCAAGGTTTCTTTACATAATCCAAGTTGTAACACCATATAATTTGTTGCTGACCCATCGGAACTTTCAATTAGAAAAAGTGGCATTTTTATTTTCCCAAAAGTGTACACCAGGTCCCACTCCAAAATGATATTGCAGACTCACAACCACCAAGCACCACCGTCAGCTCCGGCGCCACCACCGCAGAATCTGGGACTTTCAAGGGGACCTACTTGGACTCCAGCTGAACAGCTTCTTCAACTTCATTATTGCATCCATTCTAATCCTTCATGGCCGGAAGCATTGCTTTTGGGTTTTCATCATTACATTGTGATGTTCGGAACAACTGTTCTGATTGCAACCAATCTTGTACCTCAAATGGGTGGGAGTCATGGAGATAAGGCTCGTGTGATTCAGACATTGTTGTTTATGTCGGGCATCAACACATTGCTTCAAACTTGGTTTGGTTCAAGGCTTCCGGTGGTTATGGGCGGATCACTTGCTTTCGTACTTCCGGTGATGTCGATCATCAATGATTACAATGATCAGACTTTTTCATCTGAGCAAGAGAGGTTTACCCGCACAATGAGAACAATTCAAGGATCCCTCATTGTTTCATCTTTCATCAATATCTTCCTTGGATATAGTAGGGCATGGGGAAATTTAACAAGGTTGTTTAGTCCCATTATCATTGTACCTATTGTATCTGTTGTTGGTCTTGGTCTGTTCACGAGGGGCTTTCCATTAGTTGCAGATTGTGTGCAAATCGGATTACCTATGCTCATTCTACTGATCATAACACAACAGTATTTGAAGCGCCTCCATCCTCAAGCTCATCATATACTTGAGAGGTTTGCTTTACTTATCTGCATTGCCATTGTTCGGGCTTTCGCTGCTATCCTCACCGTTGCTGGTGCATACAATAATTCCAAATCAAAGACCCAAACGAGTTGCCGCACAGATCGCTCCTACCTTTTGACTTCTGCTCCTTGGATTAAAGTTCCATACCCATTTCAGTGGGGTACCCCCATATTCAAGGCTAGTCATGTCTTTGGGATGATGGGAGCAGCACTTGTCTCTTCTGCTGAGTCAACTGGTACTTACTTTGCCGCAGCCAGGCTTTCTGGCGCAACACCACCTCCATACACTCATAAGCCTCATCCAGATTTCTACTACCATCCAACTCTGCATCACAACAACATACTGCCCAATAGCAAACCAACCTGTACCTACACCAATAACAAATAAACCATTTCATCATGACCAATCCACAACACAGTGAAATCATATGATAAAGTGGAAGAATGAATTCTGTCCATTTTGTTGAAGAAAATGACACTTATTTTCACAACAAAATATCAAAGCTAGCAGGTTGAGGATGCTACCTGTATACCCTGGAATACATAGAACTATGTTCCATCAGGCCCTCTAGAGGTATAATCTCCTGCGCAAAAAGCTTCCTGCAACATCATTCACGGGATCTCCAGTTCTTTCTGACTCTGGATTTTATTTGTTGAACAAGCTTCTCACTTATGACCCTGAAAAGAGGATCACTGCTGAAGATGCTCTCAACCACGAATGGTCTTGTGAAGTTCCCTTCCCAAGTCTAAAGAATTCATGCCTACATTTCCTGCTCAACACGATAAAGAAAGGAAAATACATGAGTTGTACGCTAAAGAGTGCACAATTATAGGTCGTGAATATAAATGAAGGTTCTCGTATACATCAAGCAAATTATCCTCACCAGAATCACTAGGTGAACAAAGTTTGATATGCTTCCCGCTGTTATAAAGGATTCCCAGCTGTTAACTTTAAAACTCCAAGTGGAAGGACTGACACCTGTTGTGCAATAGAGAGCTTATTGTGAGTGTTCATACTAGACAGTAAAATCACATTTTTACTAAGCAGTGAAATTAGGAATGATATGGTTGTGGTAAAATTTCTTTATCTCACTACAGACAAAAGAGGAGATTAAGTAAATTGTACTACTTTACCTCAATCCTCTGCATATATAATGGTGTGTGAAGTGACAGCAAAAGGGGGAGAACCCTAGCCGCTACAGCTCTGAGCCTCCTAATCCATTCAGCCTCCAAAACCCTAAGGAAGAGATCTGAATTCATCCAACCATCCATGACTACCACCTTCTCCAAGTCCTCATGATCGAACCTTCATCATTAACACCCAATCTTCATTTTCTCAAACCCTCCACCATAACCAAACAACCCTCTTCGAAAATCCCCTCACCACAGAAGCATTTTTCAACACCATTCTCATAAACCAACCTTCAACTCTGTTAAAAAAAAAACATTCAACAACCTCCATTTTCTTTTCCAAACTCTCATCTTCAATCAACACATCTCCAAACCTGTTCTTCTGAAACTCACACACTTCCAGCTTTCCTTATCCTCAACCTTCAAACAACTGATTTCAAACTCGATTTCCAAATCCCTTCGTATCCCTAAACCCTCTCCAACCTGAAATCAACAAACAACATAAAACACATTCCGAAAATCACACGGCAAAATCATTTCAACATAAACCAAACCAACGCTCAAACCGTCTTCCTAAACACCATCTCACCAACCTGCGAAAACCGCCGCCGAAGCTAACAACCAGACACGAACCCCTTCACCATACACCAAACTCGTTCAATCACCAACTTCACCGCATCACTCACAAAGTTGTACCCATTTTGCACACACAAGCCATAACAGAAAGGGGAAGATGGAATCGATTTTTTTTCTTAAAAAAGAATCGGAAGCAGACAATGAGAGCGGAAGTGAGAAAGCGTGAACAGTGAGCGATGAGGGTGAGTTGAGGGTGAAGACCGTCTGAGTCTTCATTTTTTTGTTGTTTTATTTATTTATTTATTTTCTTTTTTTATTTATCATGGTGTTGGGCTTTATAGCCCGTATTGGACTGAACAACCCCCCATTTCCATCGAACCCCCCTCCATTGTTTTTGTTTTATATTTTATTATTAGTTTTTAAGTTCATATATATATATATATATATATATATATATATATATATATATATATATATATATATATATATATATATATATATATATATTATAACTTTATCTTTAGATTACATTTTATTTTTTTTTAAAACAGTCTTTATTATTCTTTTATATTAGAGTTTTATATCAAAGTTTTTTTTTATGTATATTTTCTTGTTATATTAGATTTTTATTAGGAGTTTATATATGTAGTGTTTTTCTTCAATATTTTATTTCTAGAGTTAAATTCCATTTCGCATTTGTTATTGGGCATTTTGTCCCATTTCATCTGTTTAGGTCGATGACGAGACCTCCGTAATTCATTACCAGTCAAATTATTGATGAGTAATGTTGGACCTGAGACCACCTCTTTTCTATCCACATTATGCCCCGATTCGATTCAAAACTTTGTCAAACAATTTTCAAAATCAAATTATCTTTGTATTGAATTAAAAGAGGGGATTAAGTGTAGACTTTCTTCCTCTCCGAGTGTTGGGATGCCCACTGTAGTGAGGGTGGTTCCGACACTCGTCTTTCAATACGAAGACGCTTCCCATCCATTTTCAAATCTCATCTCCTTAAAATCAATTCCTTGTATTGAATTAAAAAAAGAGAGGATTGGGTGTAGACCTCTTCTTCTTCGAGCGTTGGGATACCCACTGTAGTGAGGGTGGTTTCGACACTCGTCTTTCAATACGAAGACGCCACTCCCTCTCCTCCTAAAAAACTTCGGTTCCGTATCGAGTCCATTTTCAAACCTCTTCAATAATAAATCAACTTCTCTTTGTATTGGACTAAAGAGAAAGGATTAAGTGTAGACTTCTTCCTTTCCGAGTGTCGAGATGCTCACTGTAGTGTGGGTGGTTTAGACACTCGTCTTTCAATATGAAGACGCGACTTCTTCCACTACCTCTCCTTTCACAACTTCTTTCCGCACCTTTCTCACCTAAAACCTCGGTCCTGTACCGAGTGCCTTTTCAAACTCATTTTCGCAACAAAAACTTGAATGGTCGTGGAGTGGTTAGGCGTAGGCCTTCTCCTATCCCGAGTGCTGACGTTTACCGTAGGGTTCTCTGTCGCAAAAAGCACTTACCATTCAAAACCAAAAACACTTTAATAAGAGAATGAAGTTCTCTTTGTGTTGAACTAAAGAGAGAGGATTAAGTGTAGTCTTCTTCCTCTCCGAGTGTTGGGATGCTCACTGTAGTGGGGGTGGTCTCGATACTCGTCTTTCAATACGAAGACGCTACGTTCGCCACACATTTTTACAACAAAAACTTTGAGATAAAGAATTGGGTACTACCTGTAGGGGTTACTATCCGAGGACCTATCTCGCCCCAAAAACAATCTCAACCAATCAAACATGATACCTTGCCTCACATGGCGAAAACCAACCTTTCAAACAGGATATGTTACGTCCGTTCTACCGCAAACAGGTACGCATAAGTCTCCAAACGAGCGAGCAGCAAAACACCTAAACTGCTAGAACGCGCACGATAACATCATCCACAAGACACACTGGTTATCCGCACCGTAGGCACGAACTACGTTGCTCTGATTTCTCTTGCATGTTGAGAATACGTAGGCATAGGATTGCAATATCCTAGCGAGCACCCTTTTCTCTTTTTCACCCTTTCCTAGAAAGGCATGCTACGTCCGTTCTACCGCAAACAGGTAACGCCTAAGTCTCCAACGAGCGAGCAGCAATACACCTAAACTGCTAGAATGCGCACGATAGCATCGTCTACCAGTATACCCCGCTTTCCCGCAAACCGTAGGCCGAACTACGGCTGCTCTGATTTCTCATACCAGATGAGAATACGTAGGCACAAGACGGCGATGTCTTGCCGAGCACATTCCCCCCTATTTCTGTAGTTCCCCGAACTACGTCGACTCTGACTTTCTCACATCTATTGAGAATACGTAGGCATAGGACTGCGAAGTCCTACCGAGTCTGTTCTTTCTCTTTTCTTCCCCGTTCTCTCTTTCCTCCTAACTTTCCTAACCCTTCTTTTACCCTGTGGAACACTTCTTATAGCATAATGTTTAAGCAAATAAATTCACACATCGACAAACAAAAGGTTCCCATCGAGTACGATGGATGCGAGGGGTGCTAATACCTTCCCCTTGCATAACCGGCTTCCGAACCCGTTCTTGGTCGCGAGACCATCTTATCCTTTTCTTTCTAAAGGTTTTCTCGATATTTTCCTTTCCCCCTCATGGGATAAATAAAGTTCGGTGGCGACTCTTCTGTCCTTTCTTTTCGCCTCCCCGTCGTTGCACGATGCATTTTTCGAGTAGCGACAGTTACCTATTCACAACAAGGTGTAACTAACCTTCAGTGCAAAATTATATGTGGTTGAAGCAATGATCGTCATGGATAATGTTATGCGCCACCACGACACGGAGTGTTGGACGTTTTGACTTTACTACCCATTCTCCTCGACACTCAAATTCATAGCATAGTTGCTTTCAAAGGTGATCTTTAGGTAAGAGTTCTCTTCCATATGGTTGTTGAGCACTACATCCAGGAATAGAGACGCTCAGGCGCAAATATAGGTGAAGAAAGAGAATGGTGAACAAATATGTTTGATGCGTTTTTCGAGCATCAATGTTCGCTCTAACGTGGCCAAGCTACCAGATCTTTATAGCTAAGCCTATAGGATGACAAAAATTTGGTGCATGCACACATGGAAATGACACCATGGACCCCGTCGGAGGGAAATCGAGGTTCCATTAAAGACACCTATGGTCGACATTTATATTTAATTTTATGTCCGACCTCTTTGGCCCGCAAGGAGAATATCGAAAGAAGAGAGCAAGGTATCACCATCTTGTGCGTCAGAGGATATTAGGCCATAATACTCTTAAAGAAAATTTTTTTGCCCCAATGTATTTGTGGTCTCTTTCAAGCAACTCGTGGCACCCATCAATTTTGAAGGCCCGGAGGCATCTGAAGTAGAATGTTACCCTGTCGGGCAGGTGAAGATCATGTCGGCTACTTCGTCGTCTCCGACCAAGAGAATTCCATATTGGCATAGGAGCAAAAAATGTTTGGGATGGAAAGTTAGCAACAAGCTAAGAGGGGGGCCTACTGAGTGCGAGCAAGTACCAGGAAATGAGCATACTTTTTGAAGTCCCTCGAATAAGAATTGGTACTAAGGACTTAGAACATTGTCAAGCTAAAGAGGTGTTATAGTTGAAGGTCTAGTTATCTAGTCATTGAGTTATTACATTGTAACAAATTCACTTTATTATGAATACAAATATTTGTCGATCTTTCCTTTTTTACTTCTGTTGTATGTTTTCTTGTCTATCTCTATTTTAAAATGCTAAAGACATGGAAGATAAAGACTACATGCATTTATGTGTATCTAATACATATTACATATATTTTTGCATGGATGATATAGATTAAGTGTATTTATGTGTAGTTTATGCACCCCTTTCGAATCTAGTCAATCCAATGGCGTTTAATGGTGGAGTCCGGGCACCCCACCTCAATCTGAGTCATACCTCGGGGGCAGGGACGATGACCCTACTCTTAGCCAGAGAACACTCCTCTATGACGGGGAACGCAATACAAAGAGATAACCATGTTTTGTCGGTGACGGGGATACGGAAGACATGCTAACACAATAAATGTTAAATACATCATACAAATAGCCTGCTAATTACAGCAGGCACAACAATCATATGTGGTGGTTAATAGCATTCAAAACGCTAAACCACTAATTAAAAGAGACTATGTCAGGCAAGTCTAAATAGCACATCATACAACATTTTGGATGTGTCATGGCACATACTCGCTACTCACCGGTGAACACCGACAATGCCCTTGTGGCAAACAACTTTACATTACAGGGATAACGAGCAAACTCTAGCGCTATAGTAATCCACAAACAACCAAAATGCAGCATAACAACAAGCAAATGAGACCAAATATAGGAATCGAAGTTAAATAATGTGCAACCTGTTGAAATAAAAATATTGTATAATATAAATAGTCATTACATCCAAGGCGCAATGGCCTGGAAAACATTGCAGGAAAAACGAAAAACAATGCAAGATAAAAAAGGAAGTGGCCATGCATTAGTGCCAGAGGCCAAAGTACTTGACCCACCCTTTGGAGTACCCTCAGGGAAGCTTGGAAGGGGTTTAACTCCTCAAAAGGAATTGGAGTAGTAAGGCAAAACGTCATCGCCTATTTTATAACCTGGTCGCAACCTTTGTACACGGCTTGTGTAGTTCGTTGAAAGGAACAGTAAAATGTCACCTTTAGCCTGACAACCTTGTCTTTAAGAGTCTTAAGGACCTTGACATAAATCTCGACCTCTTGTAGAAAAGTCTTCTTATCCTCCTCCGCATGGCAGGTCCCCTTAGCAACAGAGTTAAAGGCCTTTTGACGCTGTTTCTCCTATGCAGTAAGAGCAACCTCTAGCTCAGTTACTCGTGCAGCAAGGGTAGAAGAAGAGTCATAGTTATTTGCATCCTTTTACAAGGAGTTAGCATGCTTGGCCTTATCTTACAGCTCATCCATCTCCTTTTGAAAAATGGAACACCTTTTCTCCATGGCTTCGCACTTTACCTTTCAAGTGTCCCTTTTCTTATAAGGTTTACCAACAGCCAAGACATCTCCACGACCATCAACAACCAGAGATAATAGATATGAGGTTTGGTACATTTTGTGGGTGATCTCAAAGACGAGGACAATTTTTTCCACCTCAGAGAGGTTTTGGATGAAGGACAGGTTCTTCGTCGACACCTTTGCAGTTACTTCCTCGGGAGTGCAAGCAAGTCGGGAGGGAGAATGACATGCATCTGCAGGAAAATGGTCATCTCCCCTAAGGCATTGTCCCTAGAAAGGCGATATTGTTTAGGTGTACCTTCTTCTCAAGGGGAGTATTGGTCTTCGTACTGGTCCCTCTTTGTGGAAGTTAGGGACGAGGATGCCTCTTGCACATTCAACACACTCGCACCATTGACCAATTGTTTGACCCTAGGGGCAGTGGAAGTAGTCTCGATGGTTGAAAGAGGAACATTGGTAAGAGCATAAGTAGTGGCCTTAACACTTTGAGCATTAGTGAGGTCAAAGAAAATCTGCAACTTATCCATGTTATCTGCAAAACGCAATGACACGGGTTAAAAAAACTACATATGACCCCGTCCTCGCCCAAAATTTCTTTCCTCTTCTCCCGGATGACCGCACTCAAGATAGCGTAAGTGTCATTTTTTTCTTCCTCACCTCGGAGCAAGGCACCTCGTTGGGATTAAATCCTTCTTCATAAGCAATCCCTTGAAACCAATAATACATGTCTTCCTTCATCTTTTCTTCATTAGGGGAAAGAAGACAATACTTCAAAAAGTGGTCTTGTAGAAGCGAGAAAATTCAGCAGGAGAGTGGCAGAAGGTGAGATGAGCATCTAGCATAAGGGGTTTCACCATCAAGAAGCGCTCGAAAAAATCACCTCAATCCTGGATGAAGTGGTCGAACCAATGGTCGTCCATGTGGAAGCTAATGAACCCTTGGTTGCGATAGTCATCTCGAGAAGTGTGAACCATATATAATAACTTGAATAACAGCTTAAGTAAAGCTCCCCCAAGACTTATGATATGCACATAGCTGAAATACCCGCATGAAAGCCTAAGACCTCGAATGAAGTTGAAAATGAGCAACTTTTAAATGCTTCAAGACTGACACTTCAAAGTCAGAGAAAGGCAGCCACATTCCTATCCTTGTGAACAAGCACTAATAAAGCGGGACCACACAGTCATAGAAACTGCTGCATATCCCCTTTTTCGGGCCGACTAGAAGAATTGACTAATCATGAGGGTCACCAACCACGATGCCAGCACCATTTATTGTTGTTTCTGTACTCATTACAAACGGGATGCCCACCACCTTTGCATTCACCCAAGCGTGTTTAACAACATCAGTTGGCTCCACCAGCGCCACACCTCTCTAATAGATGGTCGGCTTTAGAATGTTTGTCGGGAGTGATCCAAGATATTACGTCTAACATACCTCGATGATCCATGTGAGCCCTCACTTCAATGTCACTAGGCTCACGCTTATTGGTTCTCAGACAAAGTTAGATGAAATCATCAGTGTGGGGCATAAGAACCTCAATAGGTTTTTCCTTTCACTGTCATATGATAAAAGGGCTTCAAAAGAGTTTAGCGAATAAGCTCATTCATTAAAGGTATTCATGTATGCCTTTTCTAAATATGAATCGTCATAAAAGGATATAACTCATTAGCTCATGTGATCATAAGCAATAGGAAGGGGATGAGAATCAGGGGATGTCATCATTCTTGCAGCAAAAGAAACATATGAAGGTGCAGGAAACACAAGAAAGGGGGTTTGAATTGAGTTTCCAGTTTGATAACTTTTCATATCCCAAAACAAGCGCAAGAATAACAACAAGAATAATAAGAACGACGATAAAAGACATGTCATACCTCGAATTTTACCTTTAGATTATTAGGATCATTTTGCATTCCATCTCAATCTGCATTGCATTTTAACTAACCGCTAACCAGTTTGTTCAGTCTGTTGGTTTTTGCAGGAAAATCCTGTTGTGTGCGATTTAATTTATGAAGGGCAAAAGGGTCATTATTTTACGGTCTGCTGACAATTTATGAAGCAAAGTTGTCGCCAGGAATTCCTCAAACGATTAGGGTTTCCATCTCCGAGTCATGTGACTTATTTGAGGATGAGCTGAATGTTACGACAATATTGACGTCAGGTTCTCGTGACATAGTACATTTTATTCAAGAGCCGAGATTCAGTCGTCAGGTGGATTTCAGAAGTGCTTGTTGATCCATAAACTGTATGGAGTTGAGTGTGTTGCAATATAAGTGGATTCAGGTTAAATCAATGTGAGATTTTGCTTTGCGGAATTTGTTCTGACAGACACACGTTTTCCTGCTTCCTGCTAGTTACCAGGCAATTTTAAAAGAACAGTGAAATTTCAGTTCGCGTTGAATCTACAATGAATATCTGTGGGTTTGATCATGATTATTAGTCGAGCTGATTCAGGTTACCGAGTTAAATCATTCGAGATACGATTTGAATTTTCAATGCGGAAGACAGTTCGTTTTGCCGTTTAATTGAATTTCTCTGCTTATCCGTTCAAGGTCATATTCACCAATTTTATTATCGGATATGAATTAATTTGCAAAGGCATTTGTTCGAACTCAGTAGTTACGTCAGATTTAAATCATGCAAGATGATTAATTGTCGAATTCGGAGTTTGGAGCGTCAAAGATTAATCAGATAAGTTTTAGTTGGATGAGTTTAATCAGATGAATTTAGTCGATTGAATTTAATCGGATGAATTTATTCGGTTGAGTTTAATTGGAAGAATTATTTGGAGAAATTTGATCGGAAAAATAAAGAATTGAATTTATTTATTTGAATTCTATTTTTTATTACAAGGATAATTACAATTACAATTTAATGCCTAAGCTCTAAAATTCCTATTTTTTCTTCTAAGTTGTCTCTGCGTCCATCTTCAATCCTCAACTTTTTCGGACCTACAAAAATTGACAACAGAGAAAAATAATGGTTAGCTGGTTATATTTTAATCAAAAAGCGGGTTTTGTTAATTATTTCGATACCCTCAGTTAAATTTCATCATCGGGTACGTCAGAAGGGTAACGGAATATTCTGCCGCCAGCTCCTGACTCCACTTTCTGACCCCGGCACGGACCCGACAATATCTGTTCAAATTTGTTCCAAGAGAGAGAAAAGTGATTTTTTTGGAAAAGTGATTTTGAAAAAAGTGCTTTTGGAAAAAACACTTTTCCTGAAAAATGATTTTTTTGCCAAACAGCTCATAAACAAAATTTCCCAAAAGTTTTGCAACCAAACAGATCAAACACAGCACAATTTTCCTCCAAAATTTCAGCCATAATCAAGCAACAACAATTCCCGTAAAATCCTGCAACAAGATCAAAACAACTTTTCCAAAATCACTGCAACCAAAACAAAAACAGGTCATCAAATAGTAACCAAAAACGCAACAAATCGCTGTTCCAAAACCAGTCAATCAAGTTCCTGAACAATCTCCAACAAAAACGCAACAAATCGCGACAACTTCATCACCAAAATCGTGATAAAACAACGCCCAGACCCAGATGAAAAATCATATAAAAACACCATCAGATCATCATCAGAAAGGGGATTCGCGAGTTCATCAGAGGAGGTTGGGAAGAACATCAAGAACGAAAACGGAGAACAACCACCATCATCAAATTGCGGCCGAAGGCAACACCATCATCAAGAACAAAAACGGCCACAAGCCGTCACCGTCCAACGGCAGCCACGAGCAGGGAGGCTCAGAGAGACGAAAAATCTTCGTCTCATCATCATCGCCACCGCGCGGCTACTACCACCACTGGAAAAGCCACTGTAAGCTTCATTGTGATTTTGTTTTTCTTTCTCTCTTCATTTTATTTTGCAGGTCAGGAAAGAAGAAGAAAGGAGGTCATGGATTCGAAAATGGGAAGGCAAGTTGCAGCAAAACGGACGAAGAAGAAGAAAAAACTTCGAAAAGCTCAGCAATGGCGCCGCCGCCACGAAGAAGAAAAAGGGGAAATGAGTTGTCACAAACCCTAAATGACTCAGCAACCAAGAGTCACCCCTTTTATTTTGCATTTTTAGTTTTTTTTTTATTAGTTTAATTTAGTTAATTAAAGTTCTGTAAAAATATAATTCCTATTTAGTTTTTAAAATTAAAACTCATTTTTAAAACTAAAATTAAAGCAAATTTTCAAGACTTATATGGAAACCATTTTAAAAACCATTTTTAGAACTTATGATTAAAATCATTTTTAACACGCAATTTTACTAAAACATAATTTAAAACTTATTTTAAAATTTAATCTCTTAATTAAGAGATTTAACTTTTAGACGTTAAAATTAATATTTTAGTTTAGTTATTAGCTCATTTTGTAAATATTAATTGCTAGCTTTCTTTTTTAAAATTGAAATTCATTTTAGCTAAATTAGTATTAAAAATTTTAATAACAAACATTTTTGAAAGACATTTAAAACCCTTTCATTTTTTAAAATTTTTTCTTTAAACAGGTTTAACCAAAGTTTCAAGCATCTTACTTTCAGTTCAATTTGCACCGCCACCTAATTGCGAATTTGACCCTTTAACATTGCCCCGTTTGTTTTCGTCTAACGCTTATGTTGTTCCTTTCATTTTCCTCAGTTGTACAGTTTATTAATCATTTATTTTCCGTATTTCAGTTTCATGTTTGTAATTTATGCGAGGAAATCGTCGCTTTGCAATTCCTTTATTATTCCCGCATCTTCCCCATATTTCAATTTCATTGCTTAATTGTTGGTCATTGCTTTATTCACCGTTAAAACTCCCTTCCGAATAAGTAGGTCTAGTCGTTTGACCGTCGCGTCGATAGTCCTTTCCTTTGACATTTTCACCTTTCAAGCAATAAGACGTTGAGTCGCCGTACTCATGCTTAGGCGTCCCGCCGTGGACAATTTTACCCTTTACTCTAGCCTTAGGATAAGGAGTCGCCGCACTCCATATAATTTCCCGCAGTGGAATACCTATTTTACCTTTTTCAATTCAATTCAATTACAACGTAGAAATAGGAGTCGCCGCGCTCCACGTAAGCGCTTCCTTAAGAACGCTTACTCCCCATGGAAACCTTGACCACCGTCAAGAAGTTTCTCTTCCTCCCTTTCGAGGGGAACTACGGTTACTCTGACTTCATCCCCTACCTCGGATACGTAGGCACAAGATGCGAGTCTTGGTGAGTAAACTTAGGACTAACATTTAGGTCTTTCTTTTCACCTTCTAACCCTTAACATATACCCTTAAGTAGATAATTATAGCAAAATAGCAACATTAAAACAAAAGGTTCTTGTAGAGTACTACAAAAGTTTAGGGTGTTAATATCTTCCCTAATCTTAACCAACCCCCGAACTTAGATATCTCCCCGCATTGTGTTTACGATGCAAAATAGATTTTTCCTTTCTTTAACCTTTCCTTCGGATAAATCAAAGACCGGTTGTGAATCAAAGATTGTGATTCAAATTAATCAATAATTTGATATCCTATTCACACCGCAACAAGACACAAGCATTTTATCCTGGTTCACTATTAACTAAGCTACCTCCAGTCCACCAATCAGGTAATTTTCCTTAGACAAGGACTTAATCCAATAATCAAATCATGATTACAAAGCAACGACAACCTATCACTAATTTCCCAATAGTCTAACATACCTGATCGATTGAGAACCCCAAATGGCCATTGACTCCTTAAGACTCTGACCTCCCTGGTCGCTTATGAAGATTTCTCAATGACTTTTTGTCACTGGCCTCTCAAGAGCCTGACCAACCTGATCGCTTAAGGATAATAACCAGATTGGGTTATAACAGTTTGTGTTTACAAGTGTGCTTCTTAGATAAGCATATTACACAGTATGAAGTTCATATGATTACACTTAAAAGATATACAAATAAAATTCCAAGTGTTTTTTTCTCTTTGTTATGTTGTGATGTTATGGCTTCAACGTCTGCTAAGATTCACACACATCCACATGCATGCTTGCGTCCACACGCTCTTTCTTCCTTTCTACTTTATGCTTGCTCTCTCTTCGACTGGCATCTTTCACCTTCCATATTCTTCAGAATATATATAGGATGAATAGATTCGTTGGAGCGTACAATAGGAATTAACCTTTGAAGTATCTGTTGTATGAAGGTCATATGCAACCGTTGATTGGCACTTGCAGTTGAGAGTTGTTTGATGATGGGATGTGAGAAATCTTATTTACTTTAAAAGTAGTTTTTCTTTTTGAACTTCTGTCACATCGAACACTAAAGACCTTTAATTCAAATCTTTTTAGTAAGAGACTTTTTATGAAAGTGATTTGAAGCTTGAGTAGAGATTAAAGTTTGTTTTCATAAGAAAATCTCTTTGTGATTGTACTTTCCTTGGGTAAACTACTCCTCATAATCAGAGACTTCATATAATAGATGAAGTGAAGCTTGATAAGAGTTCAGAGCCTAAATGATGTAGACTACAAAGTCTATTTAGAGTGAGGCTTGAAAATACTATAGTCTAGGGTGAATGTGAACAAGATGTGCATAAGCATTTGATACTTTGTTCAACTCAGATGCGTTGACTGTAAGAGAATATTTCATTTACTTACTAACTTCTAGTCAGAAACTTCTAATATAACTTGGTGAACCTTGAGTAGAATTCAGACGATGTCTTCAGAATATTGAGAGACTTCAAAGTCCTTTGAGTACTGGGTTCTAAGACTTGCACACACTTGTAGTCAAAACTTTATCAGAGTTTGTCTGGATGGTTTCTGTTCAGAAACGTTGACTTAATAATCTTGAAGCTTGACTTACTTTAAACACTTGTTTGTATTTTTCTTTTGGCCATCGTGTGTTTTTCCTTTCTTTAATCTGCTTTCTGCTTTCTTCAAGTCTGCATTCAGAGTTTGGCTTATAAGTTGATGTTGTTCATACCTTGTTTCATATTTTGCTTTGATTTGAAGTTTTCTTTCCATTTTCCTTTGTTGTCTTATGAGTTGACAATTATAGTTGGCTTCTTTCAGAGTCTTCAACTATTAGAGTTGTCTCTAAACAAGCAATTTAAGTTCCTTGATCAGAATATGCTTTAATCAACTTTTGCTTTTCCATTTAGGTTTTGTTAGAATCTTTGAGTTTCTGCACACTTAACAAGCAGTTAGTGCATAAAATTGCTCTTCTACACTTTGTTATAATCAAAACATAAAGATATGTAGATATAAAACCAAACTTATTTTTACAATCTCACTCTTTTTTTATGATGACAACCGTGTGTGTGCACGTACGTGCGTGTGTTAGAAATAAAATTATATTAAAACCTAAAAAGTTTCAAAGTTTAAATTGATTAAATTGTTTTTAAAATGTTTAAATTTTATTAATTAAATTATTGAATTTAATTTGGAAGAAGATTTGAAACCCTAGTTGTAACTTGGGTTCACGTCAAAACAAAATTGCGATTGATGAGTTATAGAATCGAACACGGAACACTTTGCACATGCAAAAACAATTATTGGCATATGCCGCTATGTTTTTTATAATAAGATAGTACAAAACAAGATCAGACACAGCAGAAGCTTTGGTCCCTATGTTCCCTAATATTCAACTAACTTAATTATAATGCTGGATCAAGTTCAACCAGAGTTGCTAATCCTAACACAAATCTCCCAAATAACATAAGCTTCACTGAATTTTCTTCTCACTGTACTCTGAAGAACAACAATGCTAACAATTGAAAATGATGGTACCATAACCTATGTACACAACACATACACTGTTGCAAAAGCTGTCAGTATTTTGATCCTACTAGCATAGTAAAATATGCCATTACAATGTCTACTGATCTCAAAGGCTTCTGATACCACCAGCAAGTAAAAGAGGAAACCAATTTACTAGCGTATGCTTTACCAAAAGATGAAATAGACCGAACAAAATTTTCAATTAGTTGTTTTGCCTGCTCCAGTGGAAGAATACCCAAAGATCAACTTTAACGGTTCAGCTCACCTGTCTAGGAGTGGAAAGAGAGGACTATTATTAGCTAGTGAAACATTATTTAGCAGTTGCAACTCCCACCCCAACTAAGGCAATTTTGTTATATATTCAGATTATACTACAATTGCTACTACTAGTACTGACTGCTGAGTATTCTTTTCATAATTTAAAATGTTTTCATACACGATAGCTGCAACAAAATCTATCAATTTCCTTTCCTTGTCCTACCATGCAATACAAACTGGGAAAATCAGTTTGGTAATACTCCCAGATTGTACTAACAAGAGGTGTAACATACAGAAAGCAAAAATTCCTGCTACACTCAGTTTGCATTTCTTAATTCGGTTTCCATATTTTATGGGTCAATTCCCATTTTTCAGCCGTAATAGATTGGGTTTCAATCAAAATTCAACTAGGAGAGCAAAAATGAAACAATAAAATCAATAGTAAGCTGCAGAGTTAGGTTGGATAATATAAAACTTACTATTAATTCCTCCAAATTCAAAGGCATTGAAGAGTCTACTGAGAATCCCAATTCTAACATTAGCTTTTCCAAGCGATTCACATTTGTCAAATAGAGATAGCCAACCTAGTTCAATAGACATATGCGTTAGAGAAGAGGCTGAAAACAATTTTCAGATTATAAAGGAAATACAATACTTTGTTTTAGACCATTCCTATCAAACAATCTGATCTTCAATCACAAAAGGAAAGTATATTAGATGAATATCTAGCAACACACAACTCAGCCGAAATTACAAAATAATGGTGTGCCGGCCAACCATTAGTATTTTGCAGTTGTCATCGCCACTTTAAAATTAAAGATATATAGAAAGAAAACTTCCAAGAATCAGATGAGTGTTTTATAGAAGATTTATATTTATACCATTGGAGGAGAAACCAAAATTTGAAGGCACTTACTAATGTTTCTAGCGAAGATGCCCTGTTATATACAGCTGAACCAGCCCGTTTTTTTGTCTTAGTTTTGCTTGAAACAATGTTCTTTCCCCATCGAAGAACATCCCTGAAATAAAGTTCATCAGATGCTATAAGCCATCATAGAAATTAACAGATCTCCCGTGATCTACCAACTCTTATCATGTTGGGAGTGTCGAATCCCCAACTGATATAGTTTCAAATAAAGCGAAAAATTTCCTGGAAACATTCAGATATGCACCAATACATTTCTGAACACTCCTGGTACAAAGTAACTTTGAAGAAGCCAAAACATCCTCAAAGGCCTAATGCACTTCAACATGCAAAAAGCATAAAAGCATCTTCTTTAATGCTTAATCAATGATATTCATTTGATTTCATAGTTAAACGACTTACTATATTGCACTATCGTATTCCAACTATATTTGGATGTACTTTCTCTAATTAAATAGGTTTTGTTCTTACTTTGCATGATAATATTTCCAAAATTTCAAAGACCTCTTTTTGGCTCACAAATAAATCATGAGAACATTTAATTTTGTACTATGGTTTTTATTCAAATAATGTTACTCCTAACCAGCACTATAAGGTGATTTATACTCCTAACAGTTCTGCTCGCATCATTGTTGATAACTATCCCTTTTGAATGACATCCAAGTTTTAAAACCCACCAAAGTTCTCACTTGAATATCATCTTGAAGAGAAAAATCAAGCATACTTTCAAAGGTAGCTATCCAGCAACTATTCAAATTCTATAATTTAATTACACATTATTGAAAATCACACGATATACAAGCAAAGACTCAACAATCATGATGTATAGTGGTAAACATTTCTAAAGCATAGAACTCCAAGATAGGATGCAGAACATTCCTTTAGTATAATTTTGATCCTCCAAATTTATAATTGGAGACAAGGATGCATTTAAAGTTTAAAATATAAATTTCAGTTAAAGAAAATACCATAAGCAGATAAGACAATTGTTTGTTTAAAATCTTCAAAAGATAAAACCCCATTAAATATAATAATAAAAATGAAAAACAGGTTTGTTTTGTGGGAGGGGGAATGATAAGACAAGACCCTGAAAGTAACAATTCTAACCTCTCTTGATCTGATAAGAAATTACTGTCTAGAAGCTTCTGAAGCAACGCATCCTGCAAACAAACAAAAAAAGACAATACACAACGTTATTACATTAGAAACATGTTTTTGTTGTTAATAATTCATGATAAATAAAATCCAACAGGACATCACTGGATGGCTGAAGCCAAACTCACATTGTTTTGCTTCCTTGACCAAAGTTTTAGTTTAGAAACAGGGAAAAGAATAGAAGCAGAAACTGATTAAAGGGACAGAAAAACAGTCAAAGTGAAAACCAAGAGTATGTATGACATTCAGACAATGAAAAATATTTCAGAAAGTTCAAACTTAGGGAAAACTCGGACTCTAACTATATGATTTGATTGTGAAAATTCAGTATCAAAGTGAATTTCCCTGATGTCTTTGGAATTGAATGACGTCTTTTTTCACTATTAAAAGTGTAATTCGTGTTTCAATTTCATGACCATAATCCATGAATTTCCCTTGTTCCCACTTTGAAATTGAATGATGTCTTTTTTTTTTTGCTATTAAAAGCGTAATTCATCTTTCATAGCCATAATCCATGAATTTCCCTTGTTCCCATTTTGAAATTGAATGATGTCTTTTTGTCACTATTAAAAGCGTAATTCATGTTTCATAACCATAATCCATGATTTACTTGTAACAAAAAGATTAACAGCCCAATCATAATAAAATGATTCTTTCAAACAATCTAATAAAAAATCCCATGGACATAAAGCTTTACAGAGTATACTTAGGATGGAAAGCTCATGAATTGACTGGTAAGTAACAGAGTTGAGATGGGGATATCTATAACACCAAACAAACCAAGCAAGAAAAATAACTTCCTAAACCTCAATTAGGGTGACATGAGTTTAAAATGGATATAAAATTCTAAAATTGCACAACAAAATACGTTACTATTAATACACAATGAATTACAACAAATATTGTCCATGTCCCTTTCCGCGAGTAAATGTAAATAACAAACAAAAAACAAAGTAGGGAAGGAAATAATCATACTTGAGCCTCACAGCGAACCACTGCCATCACACGATTATTGTATTCTTCAATACTAAGGGGAGGAAATAAAAAGTGCCTACGAGCATATAGCTGCAAGTTTCAGAAAGAAAAAAAAAACATAATAAGATATGAATAAACCATCAATTTAATCTCTAAACTAATACTCTCTCTTCAATTCCGTCTCTGTAAACTATATCAATATAGTATATGAAACAACTAGTCCCTAAAGTATATGAAACATATAGTACCTAAAGTATACGAAAACCGGTCAATAGGTATGTTCAATTTTTTCAAAATCATAAGAAACAGTAAGATTTTTTTTTAATGAATGCAATTTACATTAGCAACTATGCAAATCTTAGACCTAATTTCATAAAAAAACACAAAATCTAGAAAAATAAAATGACCTCATAAATGCCATCACCAATATATGCTAAGGCAGTAGCATTAAACACCGAACGAGGCTTAACGACTTTGGGTGGAGTTGGAAGCCATCTTTCATAACCTAAATAGGTTTCGCTTTCTTCTTCTTCTTCGATTTTCCCTGCAAGCAAAACGTTAATTGGAAACAAATGAAGCTAATTGAACAATGAAAAAGAAGATAGTGGAACAGTTAGTTACCGGAGGTGGGAAGAGGAGTGTCGCGTTTGAGAAGATCGGTAATGTACTGATCCTTGCGCGTAGAAAGTGGCGGTGGTGGTGGTGGTGTGGTGAGAGGAAGAGGTTGCGGTTGGGTTTGAGTGTTGTTGGTGAGTTTTCTAGGAGTGTTAGGGTTATAAGGGAGTCTCTGTTGTGTGTCGTATGCGGCTTTTACTACTTTGAATTTTGAAGAACATGGAAGTGACCATGATAATGAAGAAGATAAACCTTGCATTCTTCGTTCCGTTCTGGTTCGTCTTCTGAATGAATTGAAGAAGAATGGATATTTGGCAAAGAATCTACGTGGTACCCCAAATTGTAACTGACACTCCACATATTTTTTTAGAATTGCAAAAGTAACCCTCTCAGCTTTTTATTAAATACTTCTTCCCTATCAAAATAAATGGTTGTTTAAAATTTTTGTACATAGATTAAGAATACAATGATAATGTGATAATATATTGTATTTTTACTAAATTAGTTTTATTAATGTCTTGAAAATAGTGTAAGAGTAATAATTAAATGATAAAATTGGAAAAATAACAATTATTATGCATAAGGTTTGACTCTGAGGGGTTTTGGGAGGTTTAAGCCTCTGATCATACGCATAAGGAGGTCTGATACACGTATGATAGCAGGCACTACGCGTATGGTACGCGTATGGACAGTCTGGGATGACTTTTTCCAAGTTTTCGTGATTTATGTCCAAATTTTGTTTGGAACGCAATTTCGTTTAATCGGTAGGCTTAATAGGACTAAAATGAACTTAAGAATCATTAGTAATGAATTAAATCAGGAGAATATGGAATTATGTGGGTGTGCCCTTAGGGGTTTCTTTGATGAGTGTGAGCCACAATTATCGAATGTGGATAATCTTGTGCGACTGTGGTGATCCCCGGGAGGATTACAGTGAGCAGATGGCTCGTGTGGATCATTGATGATTGAGAATTATGCTTGAATTATTATATTGCATAATTGTGTTATCATGCATTTCATGTCATGTGCCTTGTGGAGATGGCTAGGTGGAAATCCATGATGGGTGCCTAGTTTCATCCGAACTTCATGTGGAAGTCGTTGTGGAGATAAGTTATAGTTCAGAGGAACGTATACGACTTATCCGGATTCTGACGGGAATCGGGTTCTAGGATGAACCGTATGTGATTTTGTTGGTATCACATGCATTGTGTCGAGTCAGTGAGTCACATTGTATATTTGTAGTTGATGATGGACTATTCATGCCAAGTAATTGAGGTGGCATCTGTATGTGCATTATATGTGTGTCGCGGTGAAAATCGGATACCAAACTATTGATTAGTTTGAATCTTTAATTCATTTTTGCAACCGAACTTTGATTTGTCCAAAGGAAGGGATAAAGATCGAAATTCCCACAATGCAATGCAAATGCAAGGTTTAGAGAGTTATAGGTTCGGGGGTTGGTTAAACTTAGGGAAGGTACTAACATCCTAAGTTTCTGTAGTACTCTACAGGAACCTCTTGTTTTACGTTTGTTTATTGCTAAGTGTTTTTTATCTGCTTAATGGTTGAAAGACCTAATGGTTTATTTCTAAGTATACTCGATAAGATATTGCATCTTATGCCTACATATCCTTACGGGAGTGGAATCAGAGTATTTGTAGTTCCCCTAAAGGGTTGGAGGAGTTCTTTGACTGTGGTCAAAGTTCCTACGGGTTTAGGGTAGTTGGTTGATTGATTTTAGGAGAAGAGATGTGTTATCATTTTAAGAGAGATTTAACCGCCACAGGTTGTAGGAAAATAGTCTTTGCATCGTCTTAAGAAAAGGACTTACGTACTCGGATAGGGATCAACGAGGTACACCTTTATCTCTCTTAAGGCAAAGTCCCTACATATTGATTGTATTGTTGTGGGGTGGAGATTCCATCTCGCTTAAGATGATTTGGCATCTTTTCTCTATTGTGTTTGAATATTTGTTGTTTTGAATTGATTGTTTGTATTGTGTTGTTGATTGTTTTTGTTTCTATGTTGTAAGATAAAAGACAAGGTCCTCCTATGGGGTAGGATCTATCTTAAGTGATCGACTTGAATGGGATCAAGGATCGAGGGGAGAATGATGCAAATGTGAGTGCACTACACACGATTTGTTGAATCATGTGTAGGATTTTCCTTTGGACGGATGCAATGCGATGAAATAAATTACAATAATGTAAATTACTGTAAAATAAATTGCGGAAATGATAAAGCCATACACATACGCATGAAAGCGCTGAAGTGTGTGAGAGTGAGTGTGTGGTGGGGTGCACGATTAGATCGAGTTTTACGACGTTTGCTTGATTTTTAGGAGCGGAGTTGAATTGATTTTCTGTTAGATTGATTTATAAGAAAATGTAGATTTAGGTGAATTGATTTGTAAGTGAGAAGTCGGTATAAATTAAATTCTAAGGTTTTTTAATAAAATACCATAATGATTTACTTTATTATAGCTATTATTAAAATATGTTGGTTATAGAATAAAAATAGTTTTTATTATTCGTTTTTTTAAAAGTTAATTAAATGCTCAGAATTTATTCAAATAAATAAATTAACAAGTAGGTGTGATTTATTTATAAAAGGTTTTTAGTGAATAAATACTTATTTGATTAAAATGTTATTAAAATGAAAAAGGTTAAATTAATTAATTAGAAAAACAATTTAATAATGAATTGATAAGATTTTTTTTAAAGGTTGTTTTTAGTTATTTAAAGAGATTATGAGATTGGTTTAAATTGAGATTAATAAATGGGTAAATAGGATGAATTATTTAGACTAATTAAATAAATAGTTAAAAAGAAAAAAGAAAAAAACTAATTTGATTAATTAAAGAGTTACTGATTTATTTTAAAAAAAAAGGTTAATTAGTTAATTAATGAAGGTTAGATTAATTAGAGTGATTAAACGTGGTTAGTGTGACAGGTGTGTGTGTGTATGTAATGTAAGTGATTACAACATAACCACAGATTAACAACATAGAGAAAAAAACGATGAACCCTAATTCCCTGAACGAATCCCCAAATTCCCCTTTTCGATCTCTCGCTTTCGCCCTTCCTCTTCCGTCGTCTCTGTTCATCTTCGATTCAAACATATCTTCGTTTTTCCTTCTTCTTTTCCGTTTTCGTTTTCGTTTTAAACCTGCAACAACACATCAAAGCATTAATGGCACAATAAATTTTAACATGGATGATGGTTTTACCGGGATTTGGGAGTGGCGGCTGATGATGAGGTTCCGTCGGTTGGTGCTTGCGGCGGTCGGAAGCGATTTCGCTTGCTCACTGAGATAAGTCACCTCGCTCAATTTTTCGGTAGCTGCGATTTCCGTATGATGATTTTTTTTTTGTGAATCCTTTTCTCCTCTTCTGATTCGTCTTATATAGGCTTCAATTGGGATTTTCTGTGTTAAAGTTTGATTAACCAAATTGAATGTTGATTGATGATTGATTTGGGGTTTCCTATCTTGGTTTGAAGAGGGTTTAAAATCTTTCCTTTTTCAGTGATTGTAATAATATGAGTGTTAAATCTCTGATTTTGTGTATCAATCGTTTGGTCCTGAATCTTCCAATTATTCCATGAATATTCTCTCTATCGGTTATTCTCCCAACAATTACTAATTTGGGTTTGATATTTGACAGGTGTGAATATTGAAGGAGTTGGGCCCAAAGAAGTTAACAGTCCAGAGGGGGGAATTCGTGTTTGACGCGTTTGGCGAGGCCTTCACAAAAAAACCGGTGACGGAGAACAGCGGTCTCAGGTGTTTGCAAGGTAAACCTTTCAATCTCTGTCTCTATTTTTCTGGTTGTCTTTTTCGAAATGATGCGTATCTGAAACTCTCTTATTTCATGTACTTTGGTGATGATGATCGGGGGACCTGGAGAATGTTTGATATGCTTGAGGGAGGAGGTAAAGAAAATCCCTGTTCTTGTTTGAATGGTGCTTTTTCAGAGTCAAAATGACCTAGTAACTCAAGAAGGAGTACACCGAGGCAGTAGATGTTTGATGATGTTGTGCAACCTCCCTCAAGACTTGCGTACCACTTATTTCCCATCTTTCACATAAAGATGTAGATGAAAATTCACATGTATTAGATACACAAGGGATGCTAGACATTCTCCCAAAATTATACGAAGAAAATCGGTTATTTTTCTCATATTGTGGAATTTGAACTTTATGATGACTAGCATCCTCAACACACAAGTCACTCCCAGTAACCCTCAAACTCTCATCAATTTTTTGTTTCTTGGACTCCATATCAATAGAGGAAGATGTTACTTGCTCAGACACCCTTTTTTTATTAAAAGAATTATCTAAGTCAAGAACTTCAGGATTTACAACACTGTCTGTCGTCTGTTTTTGAGTAGGTAACCCAATGTACATGACCTGATTTGATGGTAACAATTTAATGTAAGATGGACAAAGGTTATGCAATGCAATTCCCCGAGAGTGAGATTCATCCACCAAATCCACTATCTTTCTAAATATAGTAAAACTTTCCACTTTTCCTCCTTTGCGCTGGCCAGATTTTAACCATTCTCTCAATGTTACGCCGTCACATTCAGACATGCTAGACTTAGGCACAGAAGCATCGCTGTGAAATGGAAAGTTTGCAGTTTTGGAATCATACTTGACTGATTTATTAGAGTTTGACTGAGCACCAATACCAGTCTTCATTTGTTTCTGATCTATACCAGTGCTGGTCTTCATTTCATTCTGATTGGCGCCAATGCTAGTCTTAATCCAATTCTGATTTGCACCACTGCCAGCTTTTACCTGATTTTTCTCTTTAGGCTGAACATAGAAGCGATCCGAAGATGGACCTTTATGTACAACACCCTTACTCTTCAATGAATTTTTAATAAAATACTCCGCAAACCCTGATTTGGATAATACTTTTGTCTGTATTCCTCGATGAACATCACCTGCACCCTATTTACTCTCAGTAGCTGCCAAGTGTTCGATGACATTGCTCTGACCATCACTATGTGATTTTCTAGCTAATAACTCCGGAAAAGATGTAGATCCAAAATCTTCCCAAGCACTAGATGTAGCCTGGCCACTACTTATCAGCCCAATATCACTTAATGAATTTCCGTTTCCAGAATTATTTGTCATCTAATAAAGATTATGCCAATGTTTCTGTTGATTATTAATCATTTGCACTTGACTATTTGATGTACCAATATTAAAGCTCGAACCATTGTAACTTTTTACCGTTAGTTCCTCAACCATCGCATAAGGATGTTGCGACGTAGCCGCTTCACTAACAGCCTCAACTAGATTTTTACCTTGCAGAATAGCATTATATTCTAGTGGTTGTTGTGATTTTACAAGCTTTCGGCTATCTATTTTCGGTGAATACACATCATCCTCTTTGGTCTGGCGCTGTGAATCCTCAGAAACCTCTAATTGAATTCTCTCATTAACCAATTCTTCATCCATAACTAATAACTTTGTCAATTAAGTAAGCTCCATATTTAGCAATCAACACACAAACTAAAAATGAACGCGATTATTTGATAATTTTGTGGAAGTGAAATAAGTCGGTGTGTGAAGGAAGAAGACGCACTGTCAAGTCTCGCCACACACATGAATGAATGAGAATAGCGAAGCAGAAACAAGTACTGGTCAAGGCATAATGGAAAGATGCGTATACTCAGTGTTAACTCCCTTTAATTAAGTTCTCATTGACCATCTTGGTAAACATGTTGTTTTAACTGATTTTATGCCGAAACCATATTTATCCAAACTCGCCAATATCGTCTTTTGACAACGTGTAATTTTGATGTAGGTGTTTTAAGGCTTGGACGATTTGGTTATTGACAGCGTTGTTGGCCTACCAGATGGAGTTGAAGATCTTGAAGTAGCAGGAGATGGACCTTGTGACAATGAAATTCTCCTACTGCTATTTGTTGAAGAACCTAGTCTTGTCATTGCTGCATGATTCCTAGAAACTACATTGCTTCTTGAAGTAGGTTCTGTTTGGGTATTCAATACCTTTGGTTTTAAAGCAGTTGAACGAGAATTGCGTGTCTCCGTTTCACTCTTTGATGAAATTGCGATTCCCTGTCCAATGTAGGGGAAAGTGGTGTATCTGGCGGAGTAAAAAGCCATTCACAAACAGACTTGTCATTCTCTGAATTCAAGAACTCTTCGACCATTGTCTTCTCTGGTTCCTATGTAGTATGAGCATATCCATTTAGATTAATGTTATTGTGAATAAAAAATCTAGCTTGTAATTCTTGAGGAACTGAACTTCAGATTGTATGTCTTTTTGAACCATGAATTGTCTAAGTTATGTAGCCTCGCTCGCTGGAAGTAAATGAATAAGAGCCTTTTTTTTAATTGAAAATTGTATCCACAATAATCCAAGAACTTCGTATTGCGGCTTCAAACTTGTAATTTTAGGCTGGCATTCAAACCATAAAAGTCTTCCAAACCTTCACCTTCAAAAGAATCTTCTAAAATTTCTCTTGAAGTGTGGATGTAAAGAAAAAAGTAATTAGCAAGCTGTCGTGACGACGTTTCTTGTGTCTTGTAAATTTCGAAATCTCAAAGATAAACCTCAAATGTTCCCCCAAATGACCTTGCCCTAAACCGTGTCCTGAGAGATTTTGCTTCAAATTCTTCTTGCCACAAAACCAAAAAACCAGGCCCAAATGACTAGGCTCATCCCCAAAGAAAATCCATTTCTCTTCATGAGTACGTATCGAAGCTTTTAAGAGATACCGACAAAAACTCCAGACTCAATCTAAATCAAGCCTAGATGACCCTGTCTTTGAAATTGTAAGAATGAATGATGGTCCACTTAAAATGACTGCATACGTGCAAATTGGTTAGCCTTAGAAAAACATAAATATTAAAATAAAGTTAGAAAACACGCAAAAGAGGTGGGATCTTATGGTCAAAAATTAGGGTGCAATAGATGCCCCTATTTAAGTTACTTCTATCCGGAGATATGAAGATTGAAATCTTCGTCTCGACGAGATAGGAGGGACTTAAATACAAACATAGCGCGCATTTTTTGCCCTAAGATACCATCGAATGCGTATTGTCGCTACTGCGAAAATCGGCGCCGGCTTGACAGGAGAGTCGCCACCGTGCGTTATTTATCCCTCAGAGCGGGAAAGGAAACGCTCGAAGTAAACCTCGCAAAGACGGGAAAAGGTATGGTCATCGCAACCAAAACCTGGATTCGGGAGTCGGTTACGCAAGGGGAAGGTATTAGCACCCCTCACATCCATCGTACTCGATGGGATCCACGCTTGGTGTTTATAGGTAAAAGGGTGTGTTATCTATCTACGCTAATGGCTGGTCTGAAAAGAAAATAAAAGGACAGGACTCGACAGAACATACGGTGTTCTGGGCCTACGTATTCCCTCGTGCAATGGGAAAGTCAGAGTCAACGTAGTTCGACTTCCTACGTCTAAACGGGGGAAAGGTTGCTCGCCAGGACATCGTGTCCTGTGCCTACGTACTTCCATCTGGAATGAAAGATCAGAGCAAACGTAGTTCGGCTAACTACGGGTAAACAGGGGCTCTCACACAGCAGTGAGAAAACAAACTGGTCCTAAGGCTCGGGAATCTACAAATACGATCTGGTCTCAAATGCACTCGGGCAAGAGAAAGGGATAACAATCAGTCGTTAGCGGGAAAGTCTCGATCGCACAGCCGCGAGAGAACTAAAGGTTAGTCGTTAGTGTGCTCGCTAGGATATCGCATCCTATGCCTACATATCTTCGTCTGGAACGAAGAATCAGAGCAGCTGTAGTTCAGCTAACTACGGGTCAAGCTACTCAAAAGCTCCTACTGAAAGGAAAGGGAAACCCTAGAACTATAGCTGAGAAAGGGGAATCTACCTACTGCTATCACACCTGGTTGACCATCCTAATGTCTATCATAACAACTCCGCAGCGGAGAAGTCAGAGCTCCTAAGGGATCATGGCAACAGGATTAAACTACAAACAAGAAACTGCACAGTAAAGGAATACTGAAAATATGCATGAATGCAACAACTAGACACACAAGGCACAAAGGCCGCAAACCACAAAGGCAAGGGAGCTCAGCTCTACCAAATACCAACAAGCAAAGCCACGCAATAACAAACAAGCAGAAGGAGGACCACCTCAACTTCTCATGCACACAAAGTCTACTTCTAAGATGCACCTATTCAGAACTATCTAGATGAATACCTAAGTCTAATGCAGCATAACATCATACAAGTCAAACAATACAAAGAGACTAACCCTGAGCAGGGCCTCTAACAAACCTGAAACAAGCTCCTAATCTGTCTATAACAGAACTTTATACAACACCTTAAGCAAAGATCTAAGCAAACTCTAATCAAAACCCTAGGCAAGAGGAATCAATCCCAGTCTCCAAGCTTCAGAACAAGCTTACCAGAGAAAGGAAGCTAAGCAGACAAGCCCATAGTGCTTTCCTCAGGAAAGTACCAGGAGGTTACTACTCAGGAGTCATATCCTATGCGGCTCGACAACTGTGATCAGTTTACATCCCTCCTCAGGAGAGATTAAACTCACATGAAGGCTCCGGCATCACGGGATACTTGAGAAACCTATATGCACTAAGGGAACTAAGTGAACAGACTCATAGGACCTTCCTCAGGAAAGTACTAGGAGGCTGACACTTAGGAATCGTATCCTACGTGGCTCAACAACTGTGATCAGTTTACATTCCTCCTCAGGAGAAATTAAACTCACAAGTTGGCTCCAACATCACTGGATACTTGAGAAATCCTAGACAAACTACTGGAACTAAGTGAATAGACCCATAGGACCTTCCTCAGGAAAATACTAGGGGGCTTCCACTTAGGAATCGTATCCCATGTGGCTCAACAACATGTGATCAGTTTACATTCCTCCTCAGGAGGAATTAAACTCACAAGTCGGCTCCGACATCATTGGATACTTACGAAAGAGGTGAGAAGAAAGAATGAAAGTCATCCATAGTGCCTTCCTCAGGAAAGTACCATAAACTCCCTTCAAACTTCGGGATCTCGAACCTCACAAACAGACAACAAGCTCCTAGACTAAGCCTCAATCCACTGCATCTCTGCAAGCTCCAACAGGACTTCAATCAGCTCCCACCTTCAAGAAGAACCCACAGGCCAAGAAACCACAAGAGACTACCTCTGGAGTTCAACCACAGTTGGACTTCAAAGTCAGAAGTCATCAAGACTTCTTCTATCTTCAGGCTCAGACAGATCATATCAGAACATCCTACAAAAATCTATCAAAAATCTAATGGGAGACCTACATGGCTCTAGGGTAACATACTGAAAAATCAGAACAAAATTCAACACCAGATGAAAGAAATAAAATCAGCAACACAGATATATCCACAGACCAATTTATTCAACACCAATAATAGTGAAAAATGCAATTAAAATGAAAATGCATGATTAAGCTAAGGTTTTTATACTATAAAATTCTACACTGAATCACGAGTCTACAGAAAAAAGAACGGAATTATTTGACTAAATCTACCATTTTTTATGAATTTTCTAATGATATGCATGCATTGAAAATATTAAAAAGAAATCAATTAATTGGAAAATATGCAAAAAATAGCAAACAGAAAATAAAATGTCACTTTTATTTTTATTTAATTTTCTAAACATTTTCATGAAAAAGAAGAATTAAAAAAAAAATCATTTATTTACATTTATTTATGAATTTTCTAATTATGAAAATATAAAAGAAAATCAAAAAAAAGAAAGTGAAATGGGGGGTTCCATCAGCAATGGATTCAGGTTATTTCTACATTGGGCCCTGATTCTGGGGGTGCAACTAGCAAATTGGGCGCAGGGCCCAAGTTCCTCAAACAACTAGTAAACTCAGAAAAAGAAAAAAAAACCTAGGGGGGTGCCGTGAGCAGGTTTTGGCAGTTGTTATCCATTATGGGCTACGCCCAGGGGGGTGCAGAAAGCGCTTTAGGCATAAGGCCCAAATCCAACCATTCAGTCTCACACGCTAAGGGGGTGGGAAAGCAGTTTGGGATGTAGTGCTCAGAAACTACGTTTGGGCCTAAGCCCAGCGTCCAAACCCTAACCCAATACACAGCTGAACAAAACTCAGCTCTCCTCCCCTAACCCTAGTACTGTTCATCAACCTCTCTGGCCATCTTCCTCTCGTCTTCATCCTCTCCCTCACGCTCTCTCTTTTCTGCAACCCAATCAAACAAACCCTAAACGAAGCAAATCCTCACCCAAACACTTCAATCCCTCACAAGAAATCACTACTCAAGATCTAACTCAACTACTCACTAAATCAATTAATCAGTTAAAACCCTAATCGTTGAAGGCAACGCAATCTAATCTGAAGAAGAACACGCAAGGAGCTTTAGCAAGCATACCTGGGGATATTTGAGCGAACTGGATCGTATTGGAGAATGAAGTCCCTTCAACGAAGATCTAAGGCGCGTACGACGATGGAGCGAAGATGAAATTGAAGGATGGCTCTTGAAGATGACGTTCTGGAAAAAAAATGTATGAAGGTTTTGAGTGTCTGAGGATCTTCTGGAAATCTTGCTTGAGGAGGATGAACGTCTGAGACGATTTCTGGAAAAGTTGCTTGAGGAGGATGAACGTCTGAGATGATTTCTGGAAAAGTTGCTGAAGGTTTGAGTATTCAAGGTGATTTCTGGAAATCTTCGATGGAGGATGATGTTGATTCTGGAAAAATCTTGATGGAGGATGTTGTTGATTCTGGAAAAATCTTGATGGAGGATGTTGAAGGTTTGAGTTATTCTGGAAAAAAAAACTGATGAAGAACGAAGGAGGTGGATGAATTCTGGAGAAATGTTGTATGAAGGTTTGAGTTTCTGGAGAAAGGTTGTATGGAGGTATGAAGATTCCGGCGTGCCTATGAATTTTCCGGCGATGTACCGATGAAGGTGACGGAGGAGATCTGAGGGAGAAGATGAAGAAAGGAGGTTTCTGGATGATTCTGGTGGTTCAGGTGGGTTGGACGGTGGTTGACGGTTGCCGGAGTACATGCACGGCGGCCGGTGGGTCTCTTCCGGTGAGGTTCTGTGAGGCTTACACGTGGTTGCACGGTGGAGGGAGTGTGTGCATGCCTGCCACGTGTGGTGGCGTGAAGAGAGAGGGAGAGATAGTGGGGGACAGGTGGGGCCGTTCTGAGTGTGTGGCGTGATTACAGTGAAACGCCTGGGACCCTTGCATGGCCAACACGTGGCGCTTTTATACCACTGAAGATGCTAGAACTTTCCAGAAATTTCCTGAACGAATTGGCTGCTTTCTGGACTTTTTTGGACCACTGATGAGAACTGGGCCTTACAAAAAAACGCCTCTGGGCCCATTTCGAAAATGAATAAGAAAAACTGTAAAAAAACTGAATAAAAGACAAATAACTCTAACTATCTCTAATTAAAACCAATTAGCATCTAATTAACTCATGATTAATCCTAATAAAATCTAAAAAAAACAATTAACCTAATTAAACTCTAAAAAAGATTAAAAGTCTAATTAATTCTATATTACTAGTTAAACCTAAAAAAAATCAATTAACCTCTAATTAACTCTAAAAATCAATTAATTCTCTATTAAAATCCTAATATCATTTAATATCTACTAACAATCTGTTATTAAAAAGAAAAACTATATTATTTTCTATATTGTCTAAAAAACAATTAAACCCGTTTTAAAATCTATAGAAAATTCTAAACTATTATTATCTATTAGTAATAAAAGAAAAACTATATCCCCCTTTTCTTTATTATTCTAAAGATCTATTTAAAATCTTATTTATCTTCTAAAAACCCTATTTTTAAAAAATCTATAAAATTCTAAAAAAGAGATTAAGCTATTAAAATATTCAAAAACCCTATTTAAATTCCAGAAAAATCTATAAAGCCTGTTAAAAATTCACAAAAGCCTATTAAAACCCTAAAAACTGCAGATGAATGCAAATGACCCCGGTAAAAGCGCACGAGACCAGATCGAATCGAACAGAGAACCCCGGGCATCAGAATATCCTCAAAATCACTGAAAAATCACCGAGGAGCGCACAATTTCCCGAAAATAAAACCCCGATAATCTGGACTGGGTCTGCCATATCTGATAGACAAAAATCAAGCTGTAAACTCTGATATCCCCTGCTCGTGCACAAAAATCATACATCTGAGCTGTGAATATGAATTGAAACCATGAGTCAGATAGGAGAATCGGTTGATCAAATTTTAGGGTGCAACAGCTGCCCCTATTCAAACGACTTGGACCTGAAGGGTTTGAAGAGCGCTCAGCCTTCAAACATTCAGAGGTACGAGACGGTTGAATACAAATAAAACCCGAAAATTTGCCAACCGCGAGCATATACTGTCAACTGCTTGGGGAATAAAGTCCAGAAAACCGAGTCCAGTTATTGCGGCACCAAACTGATTGATCATCTGATAAAGAACTCCTGATTTGAATACCCGTTGCTTGTGATACCCCATATAACAATCCCTGATGGTTGCAACAACATACCTGGTTCTTTCACATTGCCTACTGATAGGCAGGAAGAGAAACATACTCACATCGCCCAAGGATGGACGGGAAGACACCCTGATTGAATACTCACCTCGTCTAATGATAGACGGAAAGACACCATAATCTCCATATTCACATCGTCTAAGGATAGACGGCATCATCCTGATTAATGAACAAATCACTATTCTCATCGTCTAAGAGTAGACGGGATCATCCTGATTGATGAACAAATCACTATTCTCATCGTCTAAGAGTAGACGGGATCATCCTGATTGATGAAACGAATCAATATTCTCATCGTCTAAGGGTAGACGGGATCATCCTGATTGATGAAACAAATCAATTCACATCGTCTAAGGGTAGACGGCATCACCCTGATTGATGAAACAAAACAATTCACATCGTCTAAGGATAGACGGGAAGGAATTCTTAGTCTCCATGCACACATCGTCTAAGGGTAGACGGAAAGACACCATAATCTCCAAATTCACATCGTCTAAGGATAGACGGGATCATCCTGATTGATGAAACAAAACAACTCACATCGTCTAAGGATAGACGGAAAGACATTCATAATCTCCAAACTCACATCGTCTAAGAGTAGACGGGAAGTCACCATAATCTCCATACTTACATCGTCTAAGGATAGACGGAAAGTCACCCTGATCGAATCAATATTCTCATCGTCTAAGGGTAGACGGGATCATCCTGATTGATGAAACAAATCAATATTCTCATCGTCTAAGGATAGACGGCATCATCCTGATTGATGAAACAAAACAACTCACATCGTCTAAGGATAGACGGAAAGTTACCATAATCTCCATACTCACATCGTCTAAAGATAGACGGAAAGACACCATAACGCAATTCCACACCATCCCTTGAATCTCAGAATCCCTCTGTCTACGGAAATTGATGGAAAGATCAACATCTTTGAAGGGGCCACATCGTCAGTATGGACTGACGGGAAGAAAAACCACCTTTTAAGGAACCATGTCGTCAATAAGAATCGACAATCACGAAAACTGAACATTCTTCGAAGAGCCTCGACATCAATAGGGATTGATGGTCAGAAAAGTACCTCTTTAAACGTCATCACATCCAATAACCAGAAAGAGAACCAATATCCAAAATCATTTTGAAACCTCTCAACAACCAAGGATAGCCGGAGAAGACTCGCTGGGGAAACACCTCATCATATATATGATCTGGCAATAAGAAACCCGCTGGACAATAACCAAAACTTCACATCGTCTACTGATAGACGGAAAGAAAAGCCACTTGCGATAGATACTCTATTTGGAACCTTATTGAGAATCCATCAAAACTTCACATCGTCTACTGATAGACGGGAAGAAAAAGCATATCCTGGGGGAAACCCCTTCTTGAAGTCCTACTGTGATCACCCGCAACTTCACATCGTCTACGGATAGACGGAAAGAAAACCACATTCGTACTCAGGACATCGGAGAAGTCCATTCATTGGAGGAACACATCGTCAATATGAATTGACGGGAAGAGAAGCTCGTCAACATCAGATGACTGACTGATCAAAGCACAACTATTGTATGATCTGATACAAATAATCCGCTGAATCGTCTGAATACTGTTGCTGGATAAAGGCCCCTGAACTGATCACAGAGTAATTCACGCGCCATATGAGGCTGATAGAAAACCTGACTTATGCTTCGTATGCATATGCAAATGCTTTAATCCCTCTTCAGCGTAATGCTCCATTCTAGATGGAAATGCTGCGCATTTTGATCATGATATGCAAGTATGATGCAAGTATGATGATGCATGCAATATGCTAGCAGGCTCGAGCTGTTGGAGAGAGCTGGGTACAGAAAACCACTTCAGTAAAATAAATGCTGAAGGCGAGGCCTACTCCGCTGGGGATAACCCGGATATCACTGAATCGTCCTAGCAAAATAAATGCTGGGAGAGTGAAATCAACTCTGCCGGGAATATTAGGAACTTAACCGAACCACCTCGACGAAGTAATACCCTGCTGGGGAATATAACTCCGCTGTGAAATAGCAGACGTGCTGAATATGATTAGACTTCTCTGGGAGATAGCTTATCCATACCAATGACAGATTGGTCTTTGCTGGCAAAATGGAGGGAATCCTCCTGCGCTCTGATGAAGCTCGGATCTGGAAATTGATGCGCCAACACGAATGGGTTTCACAGTAATCGCAAACATGGATTTGAGCTCTTAAGCTTATCTTACTGGGTCAGGCACAACTGACGCTGGACAATATCCTTCCTGAATACCCAGCCTTTTAGTGAAGAGTCAAGGGATAGTGACACGACTTCCCGCATTCATCTCGCTCTCGAAAATCGACTGCATCCGCTCAAATAACTCTGAACGACCCTGTAGGTACGGAGACCAACAATCCTTTTGCTTCTGATATGCCCCAGCTTATAGGACATCTGTGGGGATAGTCCCTGAAAGGAAATCTGCAAATCTGTTGCCTCGATGGTTCTGATATAACATGCCTCAGTGTTCTGAACTTCCAAGAGATACTTCACCTTGAATGCTTCTCGAGTAACTTTTGCGCGCTTAAGATGGTCTGCCCCTGACTGCCATGACCTTACCCCTGATTATCTGATTCAGAGTAGCACCTCCTGACTATGACGCATTCACCGAATCTCAACCTGATTGCCCCAGAATAACTGACTTCGAAAAGCTGACCTGACTGGGGATCACAATAAAGCTTGCCCCTGCTCTCGGAACATTCGGGCGTTCTGCGCTCTATCTTGACCATACTTTCCATTGTAGGAAGCTTTTCTGCTGTCAAGCGCTTACTCGCAAGTAAAACAAGTTGTTATGCATAAAAGATGTATTAATGCAACACATATGACAGCTTTGACATCCAATCTGTTCACTGGGAAAAGGAAAAACAGTTTATGGCATATGATGCATAAAACATTTATCAGCATCAGTATCAACATGGTAAGAGGAACCTTTTTAGGAGTCAGAATCGACGCGACCTTTACCGGAGTATGCTTTCGAAACAACCTGCTTCAATTAGGACTTTTGAAGGTTGTAACGTGGTCAGGTTCATGGTTTGGAAGGAAAGGATAAAGGCTCGAAGTTCGTTTTAACCCACCCATTCTCCTTGATGTTCTCCCATCCTACGTTTAGCTAATTCGACCTTAGCGCTCACCTCTCAGAGGTTGAAAAAATAGGAATGATAGTGCGAGAAACTTTTGGATTTTGGAGTGACAGCCACTCACCCTTCGTCTTTGACACTTGAGGTCACACGGCTCGTATTTCCATCGAGGATTCTTCTTTTGATCCTTTTCATCTTTTTCTTTTCATATCCCTAACTTTTGCCTGGACTGACTCCTTTTGAGTTTCTTTTGATTTTTTTAAGTCCAGCGGGATGCCCTCATTTTTGCCTAAGTCATTTGTTTTGAAGTTTTCTTGACTTAGCGGGCTTTTGATTCTTTTTCGTTCCGTTTTTTCTTTTTGAACAAGTCGTGTGACATTGGTTGTCTGATTCTTTGGGAAGTGATGTGATTGTCTCACTCTTGATTCAACCATTGTGGTTTTTTAGGCACGACCTCTAGGGGTGTGATGGATCCTCGAACGGACATTCCTTTTGCAATTTGGACGCTCGGTCAAATTAGCTAACACCTACCCTGCCCCCGGTTAAAATTGAGGTTTTTTCGTTCACAGAAAGAACTCCTACTACAAGGCTCAAAGGGGTTGACAAGGGATTATCTTCCTTATATCTCCGGTGTTTAGGGATTTGAAACAATGCCTGTACATCATCAACAGGTTTTATCTCAAAAGCATACAATATCGGTAGTTGCATGTCGGTCATTTTCGTCATCCTCCCCAAGTTCTTCTTAGCCAGACGTTAGACATTTGCAAAAACGGTTAGTGAACACGACTGGATTCAATCAAAACATGCACATTTATTTCATTATCATCAATTGAAATGAAAACAACGAGTTTTACAAACAAGTTTACAAATTCAAACAGGAAAGCAACTACAAATGTAAAGAAATGACAAGCTAAAACAAAGAAAGTATGCTAGCTTCTGAGAGTCGGGCTTCTGCGTCTGCTCTGTTGCTGAAACAGCTATCTTTATTAGAGGCAATTCGACGTTGTCCTGATCTGCTTTCAATCGACTCAACCAGACTATAGAGCTCTTCCTCTTTCATTCAGATGATGTGGGGACCTCCCGGCCCGAAGCTGATTGCTGCACTATCAAGCAGATCCTGCACTTTGTGCTTAAATGCTTTACAGTTCTCAACCGTATGGCCTGGTGCCCCGGTATGAAACTCACAAGTAGCGTTGGCATCATACCCCGGTGGTGGTGGTCCCGTTAAGGGAGCCAATGTCCTTTTATGAACCAATTGGAGCTGAAGCAATGTCTGCAGAAGCTGTGCGTATGGTATAGGAGGAGTTTCCAAATGACGGCTTGCCAAAGGACCTTGATTCTGACCTCTTTTATACCCCCGATTATTCTGTTGCTGGGGCTGCTGCTGCTGGTGTCGGGTTGACCTTTGAGCACCCTTCGTATCAAATGCAACATCGGCTTCTTGATCTTCGATGTACTGATTAACGCTCTCCTTATGCTTAGCCATTTGCTTTCTCAGATCTGCCCCAGGAATAGGCAACAATTGTGGGCCTGGAGATTCTGACACCATGGAGTCCAGGATACGCTTCTGACCCACTACAGCTTTGGAAACATCTGTCATTTTAACATCGATCGAGACAGGAGCAATGTGCACAGCTACGCCGCCCGGCGTGAATTCAATATCGTTCGAGTCAATCAGGTCTTGAACATTGTGCTTAAAAGCGTGACAACCCTCGATGTCATGTCCGAATGCCCCGGAATGAAATTCACATTGCTTATTGGCATCGTACCCATGAGGAAACGCTCTCGTTGGTGGAGTCAACGTTCTTTTCTCAACCAGATTAAACCTCAGTAAGATCTGCAAGAGCTCAGCATATGTCATAGGCGGCGCCTCGAACATTCTCTTCGGCTTCCCTTCCTGGATCCTCTGTTGAGCCGGATGTATCTTCTGTTGCTGCTGCTCAGGTTCCACATGCCCAGGTGGCACGAGCTTCTTCATTGCGGCTTCAAATAGCTGATCATCTTCTTTTCTAAGCACATTCTTGACTACCTCCATGATCAAGCTCATTTGGGTCTTCAGCTGACTGTTTTCCTCTTTGAGGATCTTCTGCTCCAGACGCATCTCTTGCATGTCTCTCATCATCTGCTCTAGCTGGCTTTGGACTTCGATCAATTCAAACTGATTCTGTTCCATATCTCTGAAGGAGTTCCTGCAACAAACTGGACGATGAGGAAATAAGACCCACGGTTCTGATATACCTGTTAAATGATAATGCAGCGCAGAAAGCAAATACATATTCACAACGAGACAAAGAGAAACTCAAGCTATAAGCACACAGACAAACATCTCCCATACATGCACAACCAACAAAATCAGCAGGTAAGCACAAATGAGTATGAATATAACGACCCCAGCCAACAATCCTGGTGGTGGTCGACAAACACTGATGCACAAGAACTAAACGGGTTAGGCAGGGAAACAGATGCGACACCCGGCATAGAAACCTCTAGAAACTTCCCCCATATTCAACTGAACTTTCTGATTGACAATCTTCTGAGCACACACTTCCTGTGGAGTCTTCCATGACATTAACTGACGAACCTCCACAACTGGAAGATGGAAAATCATTAATCTGAACACAACCCTGAGAAGTGATGCAAATACGGCTAGAGTCTAACAGATCCTGAACTTGGCTTCTAAGCACCTTACAATCATTGGTGGAATGCCCCTGTGCCCCAACATGGTACTCACAGCGGGCGCTGGCATCAAACCCTGGAGGATACGGTGGAATCACCGGCTTAGTCTCTTTCGGCACTATCAATCCACTTTTGACCAGATCTGGCAACAACTGACTGTACGACACCGGTAGCTGAGTAAACTGCCTTTCAGGCTTCCTTGGTCTTCGTGGAGCATGCTGACGCGATCGGCGATAGGATGATCGTTGACTTGAAGTATCTGAAGACTGATCCTGAGATACTAGAGATTCTGAGGTAGCGTCATCTCCTTCCCACTCCTCTTGAGAACTGACAACTGACTCAATCTTATTAACTAGGACGTAAGAAACACCTCGAAACTTTCCACTCCTGAGTCCTCGCTCAACAATCTCTCCCAGCCTCATCAGGCCCACAAAGTTTGTGCAACTGAACAATTTGTCAAAATAATGGCCTTTCAAAGTACCCAAGAAGATGTCAACCAGTTCTCTTTCCGGAAGCGGTGGTCGAACACTAGCAGCCAATTCCTTCCATCTTCGCAAATACGCTCTGAATGATTCATTCTCCGCTTGAGACAATTCTTGCAGATCTACGAGACTAGGAGTCAAATCCAAGTTGTAATCGTACTGCTTCATGAAAGCTCTGGCTAAATCCACCCATGATCGAATCTGATTACTCTCTAATTGCACATACCATCTCAACGATGCCCCAGTCAGGCTGTACTGGAAGCAATGGATCATCAATTTGTCATTTCGCACAAACGAAGTCATCCTTCGGCAGAACATCATCGAATGCAGCTTCGGACAGCTATCTCCTGTGTATTTTTCAAATTCCGGCACTTTGAACTTGTACGGCAACACGAGGTCAGGGACCAAACACATGGCTACAGCATCCAGGTTAACGGCATCTTTCGCTTCCAAGGCTTTCATCTGCTCTTCCAACACTCGGACTCTTCTACCATAGTCAAGAGCTCTTGGACCTACTAACCCGGTCACTGGAATATCTCTCCGGTAATTCATCACAGGGAAAGCAACACATTGATTGTTAACAGGAGGATAATGTTCATTTCGGGCAAGAAACTGCTCATGCCGATCTTTGTTCTCAACAATTGGCTGTACAACTTGGTCTGCAGTAAGATTGTTCGCTTGCGGGAAGCCTTCCATAGAATCATACTGATGGTTGGGCGCCACAGTAAACCTTACCAAGGTGTCAGGAAACTGGAAATTGCCTTCAGACATAGCTACTGATTACCTGTAACCGACTATGCTGCTCGATTCTGCTCAAATCTGCTTCAGCCCCTTGGTCGTCTTCGCTCTTGCCTCAAACAATTCCCCGAGAACCACTTTCTGGTGAAAACAAAGGCTGGATAAGTGCTCTGACCTGCTAGAGAAATGCTATGCAGTATGATTTATGCAAACAGGAAAAAAAAATGCTAACGTGCATGTGTGCATTGGAGATATTTTCCCTCCAATTCCAGTGTCGGTGGTAGCAAGACGAGATAAACCATAGAGACAATATTTGGAAAAACCCTCATATATTGATTAGAACAGCAGTCTTGTCAAGAGGTTACATAACTATGCTCCATACAGCTGATATGACAAAGAGGATCCCAGCCAACATGCCTGGTGGTGATCTCAACATACAGAATACAAGAGAAATCAAATACGGGTACGGTTGCGGAAGTCCTCGACCATCTTCTTTGTCTCTGCATGATCTGGTTGATAAATCAAACCTTCTATCAGTCGATCTCTCTTCCTGACTGTCCCCTGGATGTCTCTGACAAAGTCTTCCCAAGCCTTATCATTGGCACCGCCCCCAGGTTTGGGTCTCTTGGCATCTGCTCTATGCTGGAAATCTTCCAAATTCTTCATGGCATCTGTCAGCTTGCGCTCGGCCTCATATCGGCGACAGGCTTCTTCTTCAAGCTCTTCGTTCTTCACCTTGACCTGCTCTTCTAACTGAGCAATCTGTGTCTTCAGCTCTTCTTCTCGTTCCTTGCGCTTGGTCATAGTGAGATCCCAGTGTTCTCTGAACTTGGCTAGCTTTGTGTAGGCCCTTTCCAGCTCTTGCTTCTTGGTGGCCAACACACTACTAACGGAGTCTACATCTAACTCTAGACGCTTCTTGGTTTCAGCCAATTCCAATAGCGTAGTCTTCAGATGTTTCAGAGTTTCATCCTGTTGCTTGGAAATATATCCTGTTTCAATCTTTTCATGCCGAAGCTGGGCATTCTCCTGCTCTAGAGCCTCTTTAGCCCTGGCTAGCTCTTCTTTCTCCGCTATCAGCTGCTTGTAAACCTGAATGTCCACAGTGGTAGGCTCCTCTACCGGAGGAGGATGCAATGGCTGAACCGCTGGATACGGCATAAGGAACTTCACAGCTCGCTCACGAATCCATTCTACATATGGGCTAGGACCTCGAGTATCCCCTCTGCTACCTGAAAGCTTCCCTCTCTTGTGCAAGTTTTTCCAGGCTTTCTCAAGTTTGGTCAGCATCTCTTTCCCAATTGCCCCGGTGAGATACAGAGATTCCTGTATCTCCTCTGGCTTTGGCGCTCCTTGAGGTACGTACCCAAATTGCTTGATCAATAAGGAAGGGTTATAGTTGACACAACCTTTCCTTCCTATTAACGGAACATTCGGGAATCCTTCGCCTTTGAGTATGACTTCAGCTCCAAATACCTCTTTATTGGTCCATACCACGTCCTCAGCAGTTAATCCCATTAAGCGTTCGGGCCATCCTAGAGAATTGATAGATGTGACAAAAGGGCCTGACTTAGGCATATGACTGGTGAACCACCTGCATAGGAGAGGTACACAACAAGACACATTCCTTCCTCGTCGCTTTTCATTCTGATAATGGGTTGAATGGTGGATATCTCCCAGCAAAGTAGGAACTGGGTTTCCCGCAGCCAAAATATAGAAGGCATCAGAATCAACGAAATCAGGAATGTTCGGGAACAATACGATGCCATACACACATACAGCAAGAATGACGTCAAAAACATCCCAGCTACCCCTCTGGGCATACTCTCGAGCCTTCTCCACTAAGACATCCAACGGAAATCCCCATACGTCTCCTCTTCTGATCATCTTCCCAGACAGCTCAGACTCTTTCAAGCACAGGATGGCAGAAAGCTCAGCTAGCTTAGGCTCAGCGTCCGTACGATAAAAAGGCATTTGCTCACGGATCGGTATATCCAGAAGTGCAGAGTACTCCTCCAGGGTAGGAGCCAAAACAAAGTCAGGAAATACAAAACACCTGAGCTCCGCGTCGTAGAACTGTAACAGAGTATAGATGTCGCTGGTCTCGTAGGCAGATGGCTGATAAACGTAGGTCAGAATCCTCCCATATCTCTTTCTGAAGTCACCCATTCCTCTCTTCTTAGCGATAGCAATCAACTCTAACAATAGACTGATATTCGGCGACGGAAACTTATAGGGCAATACTCTCTTCAGGTTTTCCATGTCTTGCTAGGAACAAACACCAGAACTGGAAGGGAAAATATGTACCTGCAATACACACACGTTAGTTGAATGCAGATGGTAATGCAATGATGCAATATGATAAATAATGCAATCTGCGAACACAAGGGCTATGCTGGAGCCTGAAGAGGAATATCTCTGTGATCAAGAACAGAAAACCAACACGGTCACCAGAATCTCATGCCACTAACTACCATCTGGTACTCAAAATATCAATCCCCTGGTAAGAAAACCATCTGAACCCCTGTATCTGACGAGAATACCATCTGATAATAGCCTCAACCTCAGATAAGAAACCCGTCTGACCCAGACAACACACCTGGAGATGAATCAAGAACACCATCTGATAAAGATACTGAATCATGGTTTCTGAAGGCCAGTTTCCTGCAATAACCCAATCCCTCTCACAGGTAGGATAAACCTAATCCACGGACAAAGGTACGACATCCTATGCGGTTATCAGCGTCACAGACTTTCATGAGTGACGATACGATTCCCAGAAGGAGTGGCATCATCAAGTCATGAAGAGGCCTCACTTAGCTGACTTCCAAATGATCGGTCCCCAGAGTCGACAACCCTCACGTCTGGACTCCCCTCAGATCCTCAGGACCGGAAAGGAGCACCTCTGCAAGAATCTCGTCTGAGCGCAGATTTTCGTAGGGAACTGTGCCTGCTCAGCAGACAGGTTCGTCTACTACTTCTCCACAACTATATCTAGGTGTGTACTCAAGCCCAGGTCCGGCTTCCCACTCACAGTAACCTCCCTTTGCCCACAGCAATAATCATAATAATATAATGCTGGAAAATAAATGCGGAAAGGTAAAGGTACAGAAAAGTAAAGTGCAGAAAAGTAAAACACAATATGCACAACACCCAACCTATAAACACCCAAGCGCTAGGATTGACTCGCGTAGGGGATGGGAAACGGTCCCAGCATAAGGGATGGGAAAAGTCCCTAGATGCTATAAGTCCCCAGCAGAGTCGCCAGCTGTCGCTACTGCGAAAATCGGCGCCGGCTTGACAGGAGAGTCGCCACCGTGCGTTATTTATCCCTCAGAGCGGGAAAGGAAACGCTCGAAGTAAACCTCGCAAAGACGGGAAAAGGTATGGTCATCGCAACCAAAACCTGGATTCGGGAGTCGGTTACGCAAGGGGAAGGTATTAGCACCCCTCACGTCCATCGTACTCGATGGGATCCACGCTTGGTGTTTATAGGTAAAAGGGTGTGTTATCTATCTACGCTAATGGCTGGTCTGAAAAGAAAATAAAAGGACAGGACTCGACAGAACATACGGTGTTCTGGGCCTACGTATTCCCTCGTGCAATGGGAAAGTCAGAGTCAACGTAGTTCGACTTCCTACGTCTAAACGGGGGAAAGGTTGCTCGCCAGGACATCGCGTCCTGTGCCTACGTACTTCCATCTGGAATGAAAGATCAGAGCAAACGTAGTTCGGCTAACTACGGGTAAACAGGGGCTCTCACACAGCAGTGAGAAAACAAACTGGTCCTAAGGCTCGGGAATCTACAAATACGATCTGGTCTCAAATGCACTCGGGCAAGAGAAAGGGATAACAATCAGTCGTTAGCGGGAAAGTCTCGATCGCACAGCCGCGAGAGAACTAAAGGTTAGTCGTTAGTGTGCTCGCTAGGATATCGCATCCTATGCCTACATATCTTCGTCTGGAACGAAGAATCAGAGCAGCTGTAGTTCAGCTAACTACGGGTCAAGCTACTCAAAAGCTCCTACTGAAAGGAAAGGGAAACCCTAGAACTATAGCTGAGAAAGGGGAATCTACCTACTGCTATCACACCTGGTTGACCATCCTAATGTCTATCATAACAACTCCGCAGCGGAGAAGTCAGAGCTCCTAAGGGATCATGGCAACAGGATTAAACTACAAACAAGAAACTGCACAGTAAAGGAATACTGAAAATATGCATGAATGCAACAACTAGACACACAAGGCACAAAGGCCGCAAACCACAAAGGCAAGGGAGCTCAGCTCTACCAAATACCAACAAGCAAAGCCACGCAATAACAAACAAGCAGAAGGAGGACCACCTCAACTTCTCATGCACACAAAGTCTACTTCTAAGATGCACCTATTCAGAACTATCTAGATGAATACCTAAGTCTAATGCAGCATAACATCATACAAGTCAAACAATACAAAGAGACTAACCCTGAGCAGGGCCTCTAACAAACCTGAAACAAGCTCCTAATCTGTCTATAACAGAACTCTATACAACACCTTAAGCAAAGATCTAAGCAAACTCTAATCAAAACCCTAGGCAAGAGGAATCAATCCCAGTCTCCAAGCTTCAGAACAAGCTTACCAGAGAAAGGAAGCTAAGCAGACAAGCCCATAGTGCTTTCCTCAGGAAAGTACCAGGAGGTTACTACTCAGGAGTCATATCCTATGCGGCTCGACAACTGTGATCAGTTTACATCCCTCCTCAGGAGAGATTAAACTCACATGAAGGCTCCGGCATCACGGGATACTTGAGAAACCTATATGCACTAAGGGAACTAAGTGAACAGACTCATAGGACCTTCCTCAGGAAAGTACTAGGAGGCTGACACTTAGGAATCGTATCCTACGTGGCTCAACAACTGTGATCAGTTTACATTCCTCCTCAGGAGAAATTAAACTCACAAGTTGGCTCCAACATCACTGGATACTTGAGAAATCCTAGACAAACTACTGGAACTAAGTGAATAGACCCATAGGACCTTCCTCAGGAAAATACTAGGGGGCTTCCACTTAGGAATCGTATCCCATGTGGCTCAACAACATGTGATCAGTTTACATTCCTCCTCAGGAGGAATTAAACTCACAAGTCAGCTCCGACATCATTGGATACTTACGAAAGAGGTGAGAAGAAAGAATGAAAGTCATCCATAGTGCCTTCCTCAGGAAAGTACCATAAACTCCCTTCAAACTTCGGGATCTCGAACCTCACAAACAGACAACAAGCTCCTAGACTAAGCCTCAATCCACTGCATCTCTGCAAGCTCCAACAGGACTTCAATCAGCTCCCACCTTCAAGAAGAACCCACAGGCCAAGAAACCACAAGAGACTACCTCTGGAGTTCAACCACAGTTGGACTTCAAAGTCAGAAGTCATCAAGACTTCTTCTATCTTCAGGCTCAGACAGATCATATCAGAACATCCTACAAAAATCTATCAAAAATCTAATGGGAGACCTACATGGCTCTAGGGTAACATACTGAAAAATCAGAACAAAATTCAACACCAGATGAAAGAAATAAAATCAGCAACACAGATATATCCACAGACCAATTTATTCAACACCAATAATAGTGAAAAATGCAATTAAAATGAAAATGCATGATTAAGCTAAGGTTTTTATACTATAAAATTCTACACTGAATCACGAGTCTACAGAAAAAAGAACGGAATTATTTGACTAAATCTACCATTTTTTATGAATTTTCTAATGATATGCATGCATTGAAAATATTAAAAAGAAATCAATTAATTGGAAAATATGCAAAAAATAGCAAACAGAAAATAAAATGTCACTTTTATTTTTATTTAATTTTCTAAACATTTTCATGAAAAAGAAGAATTAAAAAAAAAATCATTTATTTACATTTATTTATGAATTTTCTAATTATGAAAATATAAAAGAAAATCAAAAAAAAGAAAGTGAAATGGGGGGTTCCATCAGCAATGGATTCAGGTTATTTCTACATTGGGCCCTGATTCTGGGGGTGCAACTAGCAAATTGGGCGCAGGGCCCAAGTTCCTCAAACAACTAGTAAACTCAGAAAAAGAAAAAAAAACCTAGGGGGGTGCCGTGAGCAGGTTTTGGCAGTTGTTATCCATTATGGGCTACGCCCAGGGGGGTGCAGAAAGCGCTTTAGGCATAAGGCCCAAATCCAACCATTCAGTCTCACACGCTAAGGGGGTGGGAAAGCAGTTTGGGATGTAGTGCTCAGAAACTACGTTTGGGCCTAAGCCCAGCGTCCAAACCCTAACCCAATACACAGCTGAACAAAACTCAGCTCTCCTCCCCTAACCCTAGTACTGTTCATCAACCTCTCTGGCCATTTTCCTCTCGTCTTCATCCTCTCCCTCACGCTCTCTCTTTTCTGCAACCCAATCAAACAAACCCTAAACGAAGCAAATCCTCACCCAAACACTTCAATCCCTCACAAGAAATCACTACTCAAGATCTAACTCAACTACTCACTAAATCAATTAATCAGTTAAAACCCTAATCGTTGAAGGCAACGCAATCTAATCTGAAGAAGAACACGCAAGGAGCTTTAGCAAGCATACCTGGGGATATTTGAGCGAACTGGATCGTATTGGAGAATGAAGTCCCTTCAACGAAGATCTAAGGCGCGTACGACGATGGAGCGAAGATGAAATTGAAGGATGGCTCTTGAAGATGACGTTCTGGAAAAAAAATGTATGAAGGTTTTGAGTGTCTGAGGATCTTCTGGAAATCTTGCTTGAGGAGGATGAACGTCTGAGACGATTTCTGGAAAAGTTGCTTGAGGAGGATGAACGTCTGAGATGATTTCTGGAAAAGTTGCTGAAGGTTTGAGTATTCAAGGTGATTTTTGGAAATCTTCGATGGAGGATGATGTTGATTCTGGAAAAATCTTGATGGAGGATGTTGTTGATTCTGGAAAAATCTTGATGGAGGATGTTGAAGGTTTGAGTTATTCTGGAAAAAAAAACTGATGAAGAACGAAGGAGGTGGATGAATTCTGGAGAAATGTTGTATGAAGGTTTGAGTTTCTGGAGAAAGGTTGTATGGAGGTATGAAGATTCCGGCGTGCCTATGAATTTTCCGGCGATGTACCGATGAAGGTGACGGAGGAGATCTGAGGGAGAAGATGAAGAAAGGAGGTTTCTGGATGATTCTGGTGGTTCAGGTGGGTTGGACGGTGGTTGACGGTTGCCGGAGTACATGCACGGCGGCCGGTGGGTCTCTTCCGGTGAGGTTCTGTGAGGCTTACACGTGGTTGCACGGTGGAGGGAGTGTGTGCATGCCTGCCACGTGTGGTGGCGTGAAGAGAGAGGGAGAGATAGTGGGGGACAGGTGGGGCCGTTCTGAGTGTGTGGCGTGATTACAGTGAAACGCCTGGGACCCTTGCATGGCCAACACGTGGCGCTTTTATACCACTGAAGATGCTAGAACTTTCCAGAAATTTCCTGAACGAATTGGCTGCTTTCTGGACTTTTTTGGACCACTGATGAGAACTGGGCCTTACAAAAAAACGCCTCTGGGCCCATTTCGAAAATGAATAAGAAAAACTGTAAAAAAACTGAATAAAAGACAAATAACTCTAACTATCTCTAATTAAAACCAATTAGCATCTAATTAACTCATGATTAATCCTAATAAAATCTAAAAAAAACAATTAACCTAATTAAACTCTAAAAAAGATTAAAAGTCTAATTAATTCTATATTACTAGTTAAACCTAAAAAAAATCAATTAACCTCTAATTAACTCTAAAAATCAATTAATTCTCTATTAAAATCCTAATATCATTTAATATCTACTAACAATCTGTTATTAAAAAGAAAAACTATATTATTTTCTATATTGTCTAAAAAACAATTAAACCCGTTTTAAAATCTATAGAAAATTCTAAACTATTATTATCTATTAGTAATAAAAGAAAAACTATATCCCCCTTTTCTTTATTATTCTAAAGATCTATTTAAAATCTTATTTATCTTCTAAAAACCCTATTTTTAAAAAATCTATAAAATTCTAAAAAAGAGATTAAGCTATTAAAATATTCAAAAACCCTATTTAAATTCCAGAAAAATCTATAAAGCCTGTTAAAAATTCACAAAAGCCTATTAAAACCCTAAAAACTGCAGATGAATGCAAATGACCCCGGTAAAAGCGCACGAGACCAGATCGAATCGAACAGAGAACCCCGGGCATCAGAATATCCTCAAAATCACTGAAAAATCACCGAGGAGCGCACAATTTCCCGAAAATAAAACCCCGATAATCTGGACTGGGTCTGCCATATCTGATAGACAAAAATCAAGCTGTAAACTCTGATATCCCCTGCTCGTGCACAAAAATCATACATCTGAGCTGTGAATATGAATTGAAACCATGAGTCAGATAGGAGAATCGGTTGATCAAATTTTAGGGTGCAACACGTATGATATGCAATGATATGAGGAAGCGAGACACGGGTCCTGTGAGGGAAAGACATCACAGGGGAACAGTAGACACGATACACGGGAAGAATGGGCTCATCAGAGCGAGACTCCACGGAGAGAGATTGACAATCACAAAGTGTTTGTAAATATGCTGTGAAGAACTTCATGAGAAAAGCCCTTTTGAGGAATCTACTGTATATGTCAAATGTAAATGATTCAAGATATCATCTGGGGAAGTCTACTGCCGAGACTTGTAATTGTAATTGAGAATACTTTTGCCAAAGTATGCACTATTAAAATCTGTAAGGAATCTACTGTCGAGATTCTGTGTTGAAGTCTGTTGGAGAAATACTCCTGCCGGGGTTTTCTGGGAATCTACTGCCGAGATTAACCAGGAACTACCTACTACCGAGGTCTTCTGGGAATCTACTGCCGAGATTAACCAGGAACTGAAAGATGTCTACCTACTGCCAAGGTCTTCTAGGAATCTACTGCCGAGATTAACCAGGGACTGAAAGATGTTCGAATGATTGTCGTTGTAGACGGTAGATGTCGTTGTAGACTGTAGTTGTCATTCGTTGTAGAACTTGTATATGTAATTTGTAAATGTAGTTGTCAATGTAGTTGTAAATGTGAAGCTTCACCGGGGATCTTCGGAAGAGATGTGAGCCGGTTGTACGTCTTCTCAAATAAAGAGAGACTATTGTGATAAACTTCTTCGACTTCTCCGGGGAGATGTCACTACTAGAAGTAAACTCGTGTGATGAACTCGTTGGGGAATAAATTCCTGGGGAGTACCTTTGTTGTTGTAAAAATATGTGAATTCTCAAATGAAGAGAAATGTTTGTAACTGTCTTCTCTGTTGAATCAATAATGTTGAAGGACCCGCTGAGGGTAAATGAATTGTCTTGTAGAAATCGTCGTTTGTCGTTTTGAATAAGATCTTGATCAAAATGAGTTGCTCAAATAAAGAGATAGATATTCGAGAAAATCCTGTGACACTATTGTTGAAGAGATGTCTGTCTTCATGAACATTCTTCCTGGGGAATAGGGTGCAAAATAAATGCACACTTAATCCATGTTCCGAGGTCGGAGGTGTCCACGATGTGATTGCCAAAGACCGAAGTTCAATTCGGGAAGTAGCCGAAAAGAAACTGTCAAGCAAGACTCGACCATTGAGGTATGAATTCAAATGGAATTGTACTAAAATAACCGTCTTCCATGAGGGTTGAACATCATGGGGAAAATAAAACATTATGCTTTTTTCTGCCTAGGGTCGACAAATCTAATTGGAGGGATAAGACGCACCCGAACACCTAGGGATAACTATAACCAAAGCGACAGAGTAAAATAAACACCAAGAATGCAAACAAATGCACATGCCATGTTGTCTACCTATATGCTATGCGTATGCTTATGCTGACAGAACAAACAGAAAGAGGCGACCGGAGATGAAATAAACGTCTCGGGATAAACATCTCGACCAATCTTCAAAGATAGAAGTACCACTGAGGATAAACAGAGAACCAAATATGGGATCACACTCCTGCTTTAGGGCTCCAAGTCTTCTCTTGGGAAATAGAGATCAATCTTTTTGGGATGTAACATCTTGATAAGGTTGAAAGGTTGTAAGGAGTTATAGACGGAGGTACCCGAACTGAAGTTTCATAGAGGATAAAATAAATATCTTGGGTCATCATGGTTGTTGAACATGTCGGAGTTGAGCTTCCTGAGGATGAAATAAACACCCGCTTCGCTTCAAACTTCAAATGCCCTAAGTCACATGGTGTAGAAAAACACCTCGAGAGGATTTTATAGAAAACATGATGTCCAAATGCCCCATTGTTTTCAAACTCTCTAGAGAGATTCACCGAATCTCGACGTAACTGCCCCTGATTGGCGGTATAACTGAATCTTTCAATTGCTTTAAATGAAGCCAAACTCGTGCGGATCAAATTTCTTGGAAAAATAAATTGCCCCAGGTTGGCAAGGTCTTCTAGTCCATCAAAGTTCGTATATAATCTTTCTAAGATGTCAAGCGTATTTAGTAAGTCAGAAGTGTTAATTTCGAAACGGGTAATGCAACACGTTCGTCTTGAAGTTTTTTTTCTTGAAAAGAGATATCGCAATAACTTGTGATCGAAACCACTAGTTAGGATACAAATTAAAAAATTATTTATAAAGCCGATTTAATTTGAGCATAGCTCAAGGAGTCAGGAAACAATATCTCATTGAGTATGCTTTCGAACTAAACCTTACTTTAGGACTTTGAAGGTTGTATATGGGCTTAGTTTATGACTTGTAAAGTGGAGGAATAAAGGGTTAGTATATTTGTGCCCACCCAATTTTTTGAAGATGTTCATTATTTTTTTGATATTACCCTGCCCTAGGCTAAAAACGAGGTTTCGGTTTGGGAGAAAAACAGATCTTTCCTCAAGGCTTAAAGAAGGGTTAACTATTTTGGTGTTTAGATAGTTGGAAAAAATGCCTTACATCATCAGTAGGGTTTTTATTCAAAGCATACAACAAAAGATCATGCGTTTTACTTCATCATCCCCCTTCCGATTCTTCACCAAAGTGAGAAAAATTGGGTAAAAGTCGGTATTATAAATTATTTTGAAAAAAACAATTTGAGTGAAGACGAATGGATTTCTTCAAGACAAACACTCATTGCATTACTTATTCAAAATAACAAATTCTTACATGCCAAAAGTACTTTTAATCAAAGAAATAAAAACACAAAAGCAAAATTAAGTGAAAAGCCGGACAAGCCCTTCTTTATTATGCCTTGAAATGGAGATGTGTGGTCTTCTGATAACCTTGGATTTATGTTCTCGGAGGATGAACTATGTTGGGGTTAGGGTTAGAACCCTCGAAGGATAAGATTCCGCTCTTAACCAATTCTTGAACGCCTGCCTTCAAACCATAGTAGCTCTCAATGTCGTAGCCAGGAGCACCTTAATGATATGGGCAAAATTTGTCATCTTTGTACCAGTACGGGAGTTTCTCAGGTACTTTAGGTGGAGCTTTTGTTTGGATCTGACCTCTCTGAATCAAAACTGGAAACAGGTCAACATATTTCACAGGGATGGGATTAAACCGATGAATTATTTCCCTTGGAGTATCCAGAGGCATCCTCTAATACCTTCTCCGAAGCCGTCGATTCTGTGGTTGATCTGGAGAAGCCATCCTCTGCTTAGGAGATGGTTGTTGTTCACGCTGAGCGGGCATTGCATACTGGTGTTGAGGATGGAGTACCGGAGCTATGAATTCTCTGGAAGGTCCACTGTCATCTTCATTGTCTGGGGCTATACCCAAGTTGTGATGGTATTGCTTCACAAAAGCAACAACTAAGTCTTCCCAAGACTGAATGTGGTTACTTTGCAGCTTCATGTACCACATCAAGGATGTCCCACATAAAATTTCTTGAAAGCAGTGAATCATCAGCTTGTCGTTGTCAATATAAGCAGTCATCTTTCGACAAAACATTGTCAAGTGGTATTTTGGACAGCCGATACCCTTGTAAATTTCGAAGACAGGCATCTTGAACTTTAGAGGAATAATTACACCTGGAACTAGACATAGTTCATGAGCACCAAGACCTGATGCGGTAGCTCCTCTCATCATCTTTACTTGTTCTTGGAGACCACGAAGTTCTTTCTCCATTGCTATGAATCTAGGATCATCCATTCCTTTCTCAGTAGGAGTGTTATGGGGGTCAACCAACAGGTTGTCTTGCAATGGTTGAAGTTGCACAGGAACATCCACTTGTTGCACAAAGTCGTCGATGGAATAGTCGAACGTCGAATCAGTCCTTACTTTGAAGCTAGTCATGCGATCCATATCTTTCGTTCTCCTTATTATCCCTTAGTAATACTTTGAGCTTGATCAGATGGGCGAGATGTCAACTGACAGACGAAGACAGAAAGACGGATGAGGACGCAACGGAGAAGAGATACATGCACATGCTAAAAAATGCTAAATGCAAGATGCTAATGCAAGAATGCAGATGCGGGATGAGTAGGACTTCATGGTATTCCTCTATTTATGGGCATTGTGGTAAAAGGAAACATTTTATTAAATTAGAACAGATTATATAAATATTCTTTTAAAGAGTCCCAAATAAAAGCTAAATAAAAGCTAGTAAAGACACTAAAGAAGTTTTGAATTATGCTGCTTGAGCTGCTCCTCCAACTGAGCCTTCTCACGGGTGATATTTTCCACAATCATCTTCCAGACGGTACACTGAGAGTCGGAGGAAAGTAAATCCTCCAACACCTTCCTTCTATTGTAGGGGATCAGTTCTTCATCCTTCAATTGTAATTGTTCTTGAAGTTTAACATTCTGCTCCTGAAGTTCATTCTCCTGTTTCTGAAATTCCTTTTCTCATTCTTGAGATTCTTTCTTATGTTTCTGAAGCTCACTAATCTCTGCAACAGCCACTTGATATTTGTTTTTCCATGCCTCTGACTCATGTTGCGATTTCTTTAAGGCAACCTCCAATTTCTCAGCATCAGACATAAAAACATAAATAGGCTCTCTCTTCGGAGGTATAGGGTCTTGACGAGAATAAGGCATCCTCAGCTTGATTGCCCTGTCTCTTACCCACTGGAGATATGGTTATAAAGATACACAATTAGGCCTCCCCAGGCTGCTTTTCCCCTTCTTGTACACACTACGCCATGCATCCAAAACCTTTCCTCGAAGCTCCACATCATTGTGGAAGAAAATACTCTTTACATGGGAACTTTTAGGAGGTCCCTTCAACGGGTATCCCAACTGTCGACGAGCTAAAACGGGATTGTAGCTGATTCCTCCATCAAAACTGAGCAATAGTACATTACCAAAGCTACCACAACTATCAATGATTAATACCCCATCATATACTCGATTGTACCAATCAATGTCAGAATGGGTCAATGCCATAACCCTAGGAGACCAAAGTTCTTTGCCAACATTTGTAAGAGAGCTAGACTTTGGCAAGTGCGAAATAAACCACTTGTAAAATAAGGGTACACAACAAGTAATCATCCCTCCACTATGAAGGTTTCGGAGATGTATAGAGTGATATGTATTACCCAACAAAGTCGGCACTGGGTTGTTCTTCATAAAGATCTTAAATGCCTTGAGATCGATGAAACCTTCAAAACTTGGAAATAGAAATATCCCATAAACAAGTAAGGCAAAAATTGCCTCGAACTGAGCCTTGTTCGAATGATTAGCATAAAATAAAGCTTTCTCGACTAGGAAACCTGTCTTTAAACCAACAATTCCATCCTTGGTAACCATGTTGGCCTTGACGTCAGCTACCTTTAAACGGAGGGCCTTAGCAATATCTTTCTCATCAGGGTCCTTTTCCAAGAAAGGAAAAGGAGATTCTTCCAGAATAGGTAGACCCACCAAAAAGGAGTACTCTTCCAATGTAGGTAACAACTGAAAATCTGGGAAGGTGAAACAATGATAAAGAGGATCATAAAACTGTAGTAGAGTGGCAAGAAGTCCTTCATTCACTGTGCGACCCAATAAAGATATCAGCCTCCCATATTTGTTCTTGAATTCTTCTTGATCCTTGATAAAGCCCCACAATTTATTTAGGTCATCCAATTTGGGACTCTTAAAAGTATATTTCACAGTACGTATTTCATTTGAAGTCATGGTGACCTACAATGTTCATAAACGGAAGTAAATCCCATGAAGTCTAATGCAGAATGATGCTATATGAATACAGCAAACACAAGTATTCACATAAGGACACAAAGATAAACAAACAAAGGGGAACCCTAGGTTTGCAACGAGCATGGGGTAAAGGTATACCCTTTCCCAAAGGTTATGGACTAAAGGTTGTTTGTACCTGTAGAACAAGGTTCTAAGGGGACTCAAAGTCATCAGCCCGTCTTTCGGATATTATCAATTTCTCAACTAACTCGAGGATTAATAATATCCTTAAGAGAACTTCTTTTGAGTGTAGCTTCGCGTAGCACTATTTCGGGAGTACTCCCTCATAGTATCGCACTACGTCCTAATAAAGGCCAAAGTTGGGTTAAGGTAACTACGGTCCTCAATATCATAGGCTCCAAGGTCGAAAATAGTGAGTGTCTTCACGATTACTCGTTCAACAGTATTATTTCGAGAGGGCCTCAATTGAGCGGGATTCTCGATTTAACTTAGTCAGGATTCAACTCCCTATAAGCCTCGTCGAATATATCACCATCCTATCTTAATTTCTCTCAAGTTCGGGTGTAGAACTTTATCTCACCACTCAAGGATAACAATCCCAAAAGAAACACAAGGGAAAGCATATAAACAATTAATCAAGTAGGCAGATATATAAAGCAGTAAACAAATAAAATAAGATAGGGAAACCCACTGAGAGGTCCCCAGTGAAGTCTCAATTTCTGTCGCGGTGAAAATCGGATACCAAACTATTGATTAGTTTGAATCTTTAATTCATTTTTGCAGCCGAACTTTGATTTGTCCAAAGGAAGGGATAAAGATCGAAATTCCCACAATGCAATGCAAATGCAAGGTTTTGAGAGTTATAGGTTTGGGGGTTGGTTAAACTTAGGGAAGGTACTAGCATCCTAAGTTTCTGTAGTACTCTACAGGAACCTCTTGTTTTACGTTTGTTTATTGCTAAGTGTTTTTTATCTGCTTAATGGTTGAAAGACCTAGTGGTTTATTTCTAAGTATACTCGATAAGATATTGCATCTTATGCCTACATATCCTTACGGGAGTGGAATCAGAGTATCTGCAGTTCCCCTAAAGGGTTGGAGGAGTTCCTTGACTGTGGTCAAAGTTCCTACGGGTTTAGGATAGTTGGTTGATTGATTTTAGGAGAAGAGATGTGTTATCATTTTAAGAGAGATTTAACCGCCACAGGTTGTAGGAAAATAGTCTTTGCATCGTCTTAAGAAAAGGACTTACGTACTCGGATAGGGATCAACGAGGTACACCTTTATCTCTCTTAAGGCAAAGTCCCTACATATTGATTGTATTGTTGTGGGGTGGAGATTCCATCTCGCTTAAGATGATTTGGCATCTTTTCTCTACTGTGTTTGAATATTTGTTGTTTTGAATTGATTGTTTGTATTGTGTTGTTGATTGTTTTTATTTCTATGTTGTAAGATAAAAGACAAGGTCCTCCTATGGGGTAGGATCTATCTTAAGTAATTGACTTGAATGGGATCAAGGATCGAGGGGAGAATGATGCAAATGTGAGTGCACTACACACGATTTGTTGAATCATGTGTAGGATTTTCCTTTGGACGGATGCAATGCGATGAAATAAATTACGATAATGTAAATTACTGTAAAATAAATTGCGGAAATGATAAAGCCATACACATACGAATGAAAGCGCTGAAGTGTGTGAGAGTGAGTGTGTGGTGGGGTGCACGATTAGATCGAGTTTTACGACGTTTGCTTGATTTTTAGGAGCGGAGTTGAATTGATTTTTTGTTAGATTGATTTATAAGAAAATGTAGATTTAGGTGAATTGATTTGTAAGCGAGAAGTCGGTATAAATTAAATTCTAAGTTTTTTTTAATAAAATACCATAATGATTTACTTTATTATAGCTATTATTAAAATATGTTGGTTATAGAATAAAAATAGTTTTTATTATTCGTTTTTTTAAAAGTTAATTAAATGCTCAGAATTTATTCAAATAAATAAATTAACAAGTAGGTGTGATTTATTTATAAAAGGTTTTTAGTGAATAAATACTTATTTGATTAAAATGTTATTAAAATGAAAAAGGTTAAATTAATTAATTAGAAAAATAATTTAATAATGAATTGATAAGATTTTTTTTAAAGGTTGTTTTTAGTTATTTAAAGAGATTATGAGATTGGTTTAAATTGGGATTAATAAATGGGTAAATAGGATGAATTATTTAGACTAATTAAATAAATAGTTAAAAAGAAAAAAGAAAAAAACTAATTTGATTAATTAAAGAGTTACTGATTTATTTTAAAAAAAAAGGTTAATTAGTTAATTAATGAAGGTTAGATTAATTAGAGTGATTAAACGCGGTTAGTGTGAAAGGTGTGTGTGTGTGTGTAGTGTAAGTGATTACAACATAACCACAGATTAACAACATAGAGAAAAAAACGATGAACCCTAATTCCCTGAACGAATCCCCAAATTCCCCATTTCGATCTCTCGTTTCCGCCCTTCCTCTTCCGTCGTCTCCGTTCATTTTCGATTCAAACATATCTTCGCTTTTCCTTCTTCTTTTCCGTTTTCATTTTCGTTTTAAACCTGCAACAACACATCAAAGCATCAATGGCACAAGAAATTTTAACATGGATGATGGTTTTACCGGGATTTGGGAGTGGCGGCTGGTGATGAGGTTCCGTCGATTGGTGCTTGCGGCGGTCGGAAGCGATTTCGCTTGCTCACTGAGATAAGTCACCTCGCTCAATTTTTCGGTAGCTGCGATTTCCGTATGATGGTTTTTTTTCGTGAATCCTTTTCTCCTCTTCTCATTCGTCTTATATAGGCTTCAATTGGGATTTTCTGTGTTAAAGTCTGATTAAAACCAAATTGAATGTTGATTGATGATTGATTTGGGGTTTTCTATCTTGGTTTGAAGAGGGTTTAAAATCTTTCCTTTTTCGGTGATTGTAATAATATGAGTGTTAAATCTCTGATTTTGTGTATCAATCGTTTGGTCCTGAATCTTCCAATTATTCCATGAATATTCCCTCTATCGGTTATTCTCCCAACAACTACTAATTTGGGTTTGATATTTGACAGGTGTGAATATTGAAGGAGTTGGGCCCAGAGAAGTTAACAGCCCAGAGGGGGGAATTCGTGTTTGACGCGTTTGGCGAGGCCTTCACGAAAAAACCGGTAACGGATAACAGCGGTCTCAGGTGTTTGCAGGGTAAACCTTTCAATCTCTGTCTCTATTTTTCTGGTTGTCTTTTTCGAAATGATGCGTATCTGAAACTCTCTTATTTCATGTACTTTGGTGATGATGATCGGGGGACCTGGAGAATGTTTGATATGCTTGAGGGAGGAGGTAAAGAAAATCCCTGTTCTTGTTTGAATGGTGCTTTTTCAGAGTCAAAATGACCTAGTAACTCAAGAAGGAGTACACCGAGGCAGTAGATGTTTGATGATGTTGTGCAACCTCCCTCAAGACTTGCGTACCACTTATTTCCCATCTTTCACATAAAGATGTAGATGAAAATTCACCTGTATTAGATACACAAGGGATGCTAGACATTCTCCCTAAATTATACGGAGAAAATCGGTTATTTTTCTCATATTGTGGAATTTGAACTTTATGATGACTAGCATCCTCAACACACAAGTCACTCCCAGTAACCCTCAAACTCTCATCAATTTTTTTGTTTCTTGGACTCCATATCAATAGAGGAAGATGTTACTTGCTCAGACACCCTTTTTCTATTAAAAGAATTATCTAAGTCAAGAACTTCAGGATTTACAACACTGTCTGCCGTCTGTTTTTGAGTAGGTAACCCAATGTACATGACCTGATTTGATGGTAACAATTTAATGTAAGATGGACAAAGGTTATGCAATGCAATTCCCCGAGAGTGAGAGTCATCCACCAAATCCACTATCTTTCTAAATATAGTAAAGCTTTCCACTTTTCCTCCTTTGCGCTGGCCAGATTTTAACCATTCTCTCAATGTTACGCCGTCACATTCAGACATGCTAGACATAGGCACAGAAGCATCGCTGTGAAACGGAAAGTTTGCAGTTTTGGAATCATACTTGACTGATTTATTAGAGTTTGACTGAGCACCAATACCAGTCTTCATTTGTTTCTGATCTATACCAGTGTTGGTCTTCATTTCATTCTGATTGGCGCCAATGCTAGTCTTAATCCAATTCTGATTTGCACCACTGCCAGGTTTTACCTGATTTTTCTCTTTAGGTTGAACATAGAAGCGATCCGAAGATGGACCTTTATGTACAACACCCTTACTCTTCAATGAATTTTTAATAAGATACTCAACAAACCCTGATTTGGATAATACTTTTGTCCGCATTCCTCGATGAATATCACATGCACCCTCTTTACTCTCAGCAGCTGCCAAGTGTTCAATGACATTGCTCTGACCATCACTATGTGATTTTCTAGCTAATAACTCTGGAAAAGATGTGGATCCAATATCTTCCCAAGCACTAGATGTAGCCTGGCCACTACTTATCAACCCAATATCAATTAATGAATTTCCATTTCCAGAATTATTTGTCATCTGATAAAGATTCTGCCAATGTTTCTGTTGATTATTAATCATTTGCACTTGACTATTTGATCTACCAATATCAAAGCTCGAACCGTTGTAACTTTTTACCGTTAGTTCCTCAACCATCGCATAAGGATGCTGCGACGTAGCCGCTTCACTAACAGCCTCAACTAGATTTTTACCTTGCAGAATAGCATTATATTCCAGTGGTTGTTGTGATTTTACAAGCTTTCGGCTATCTATTTTCGGTGAATACACATCATCCTCTTTGGTCTGGCGCTGTGAATCCTCAGAAGCCTCTAATTGAATTCTCTCATTAACCAAATCTTCATCCATAACTAATAACTTTGTCAATTACGTAAGCTCCATATTTAGCAATCAACACACAAACTAAAAATGAACGCGATTATTTGATAATTTTGTGGAAGTGAAATAAGTCGGTGTGTGAAGGAAGAAGACGCGCTGTCAAGTCTCACCACACACATGAATGAATGAGAATAGCGAAGCAGAAACAAGTATTGGTCAAGGCATAATGGAAAGATGCGTATACTCAGTGTTAACTCCCTTTAATTAAGTTCTCATTGATCATCTTGGTAAACATGTTGTTTTAACTGATTTTATGCCGAAACCGTATTTATCCAAACTCGCCAATATCGTCTTTTGACAACGTGTAATTTTGATGTAGGTGTTTTAAGGCTTGGACAATTTGGTTATTGACAATGTTGTTGGCCTACCAGATGTAGTTGAAGATCTTGAAGTAGCAGGAGATGGACCTCGTGACAATGAAATTCTCCTACTGCTATTTGTTGAAGAACCTAGTCTTGTCATTGCTGCATGATTCCTAGAAACTACATTGCTTCTTGAAGTAGGTTCTATTTGGGTATTCAATACCTTTGGTTTTAAATCAGTTGAACGAGAATTGCGTGTCTCCGTTTCACTCTTTGATGAAATTGCGATTCCCTGTCCAATGTAGGGGAAAGTGGTGTATCTGGCGGAGTAAAAAGCCATTCACAAACAGACTTGTCATTCTCTGAATTCAAGAACTCTTCAACCACTGTCTTCTCTGGTTCCTATGTAGTATGAACATATCCATTTAGATTAATGTTATTGTGAATAAAAAATCTAGCTTGTAATTCTTGAGGAACTAAACTTCAGATTGTATGTCTTTTTGAACCATGAATTGTCTAAGTTATGTAGCCTCGCTCGCTGGAAGTAAATGAATAAGAGCCTTTTTTTTAATTGAAAATTGTATCCACAATAATCCAAGAACTTCGTATTGCGGCTTCAAACTTGTAATTTTAGGCTGGCATTCAAACCATAAAAGTCTTCCAAACCTTCACCTTCAAAAGAATCTTCTAAAATTTCTCTTGAAGTGTGGATGTAAAGAAAAAAGTAATTAGCAAGCTGTCGTGACGACGTTTCTTTTGTCTTGTAAATTTCGAAATCTCAAAGATAAACCTCAAATGTTCCCCCAAATGACCTTGCCCTAAACCGTGTCCTGAGAGATTTTGCTTCAAATTCTTCTTGCCACAAAACCAAAAAACCAGGCCCAAATGACTAGGCTCATCCCCAAAGAAAATCCATTTCTCTTCATGAGTACGTATCGAAGCTTTTAAGAGATACCGAAAAAAACTCCAGACTCAATCTGAATCAAGCCTAGATGACCCTGTCTTTGAAATTGTGAGAATGAATGATGGTCCACTTAAAATGACTGCATACGCACAAATTGGTTAGCCTTAGAAAAATATAAATATTAAAATAAAGTTAGAAAACACGCAAAAGAGGTGGGATCTTATGGCAACAATGTGTATGATAGTATGTGCGGTGTGTAACTACGCTTTAGCATGTGTATTTCACCGCTTATTTATTGAATGTAGTTCTCACCCCTTTTCTGTTTGTTGCGTCTGTGCTCTCTGGGGGGTGCAGATGACCAGGTACCTGAGTAATGCTTGGAGTGTGTTGCTATTTGATCGAGTCCTATGAGTCGCACTGATACGTAACATGGGATGACGGGATTACATTATATTTGCTTTTTTTTAATTAATTGTTACCTATCTTTTATTTGTTGGATTAAGGATGTATGGATCACCTTGTGGTGGAAATTATGTCTAAACAATTAAATATATTCTGCTGTTTATTAGAAGGCTAGATATCATTGGTTGATTTATGAAAAATGAAGTGACTTAGTGTGACATCCTACTTGCTTTGAGAACTTTGATGTACTTTTATGTAATATTACCGTATATGTTTTATAATACGCGTACAGGGTAGAGTGGGGTGTTACAATTGGTATCAGAGCAAGTCGGTCCGTTCGGTCAGTGTTGTAGTAGAGTTTGACTATAGGATGTTTATAGTCATGTGTTTTTCTAACCTGTGTTTTCGTGGATGTTGAGCAGTATGGCTCGTAGAGATGATGTTGTGATGGCTGCTGCGTTACAAGCTTTCGCGCAGGCCATGGAGAGTATTGGTCAGGATATCAATCGGAGTGCTGGAAATGGAGAATTCTGTAATTTGGAGAAGTTCCAGAATAACAAGCCACCTAAGTTCGAAGGCAGACATGATCTAGATGTAGCACATAAATGGCTGAAGGATATTGAGAAGATCTTTAGAGTCATGGGATGTTCAGAGGACCAGAAGGTACGGTTTGGTACCCATATGCTGGAAAGTGAGGTTGAGGACTGGTGGGACAACACCCGCTAGAGATTGGAAGCTGGTGAGGGTCCCATTAATTCGACAGTGTTTAGGGTAGAGTTTTTAGAACGCTATTTTCCGGAAGATGTTCGCGGAAAGAAAGAGATTGAATTCATTGAGTTGAAATAGGGGAACATGATAGTGGCAGAGTATGCGGTTAAGTTCGAAGAACTGGTAAAGTATTATCCCCATTACAATACTGATGCAGCTATGAGTTCGAAGTGCATCAAGTTTGAGAACGGGCTGCATCTCGAGATCAAACTGGGTGTCGGTTATCAGAAGATCAGATACTTTCCTAAGCTAGTGAACAGGTGTAGAATCTATGATGAAGACAACAAAGCTAGAATCACTCACTATAAGAATCTAAATGACAAAATAAGAAAACAGAGGCAGGGGAATACACCTTACCGTTCCCCGGCTGATAAAGGAAAGCAGAAAGATGTTGCTGGGAAGAAACTAAGTGGGGGAGGAAATCCTTCCAATCCTCTCAAAGTGTTTTAGATGTGGTGGTGCAGGTCACCGTGCTAATGAATGTCATAATGAGGTGAAGAAATGTTTTAAGTGTGGAAAGCCATGTCACGTGGTCGCGGATTGTAGAACCAACATACCAACTTATTACAACTATGGTGAGCATGGTCATACCAGCACCCACTGTCAGAAACTGAAGAAGTCTCAGACAAGTGGGAAGGTGTTTGCATTGGTGGGAGCTCAGGCTACCAGTGAGGATCGTTTGGTCAGAGGTACGTGTTACATTCATAACACTTATTTGATTGCTATTATTGATACGGGTGCAACTCACTCGTTTATTTCTGTGGATTGTGTGAAGAGACTGGGGCTTGTGTTGTCTACTTTGAGTAGAGGGATGATGATTGATACTCCATCTATTGGATCAATCACTACATCTCTAGTGTGTTTGAATTGCCCTGTGTTGATCTTTGGTAAAGATTTTGGAGTGGACTTGATTTGTCTACCACTCAGCGAGCTGGATGTTATTTTAGGGATGAATTGGCTAGAGAGCAACTATGTTTATGTTAATTGTTACAGAAAGAGGTTGTTATTCCTGACTCCTGAGGAAGAAGAAGTGGCTAGTCTTATATCTACCAAGGAGTTGAGAATCTGGTTGGAAGACGAAGCTAAAGTATTTGCAGTGTTCGCTTCATTATCTGTAGAAGGCAAGTCGTCGATTGATGAATTACCTCTTGTGAGAGAATTCCCTGAAGTGTTCCTGAAGGATGTTTCGGAGTTACCTCCAGAGAGAGAAATAGATTTTACGATTGATCCTGTCCCTGGTACCAGACTTATATCTATGGCACCATACAGAATGTCAGCGTCAGAATTGGCAGAGTTGAAATCTCAGTTGGGAGAATTATTGGACAAAAAGTTTATCAGACCCAGTGTATCACCATGGAGAGCGCCAGTTTTGTTAGTAAAGAAGAAAGATGGCAGTATGCGCTTGTGCATCGATTGTCGCCAGTTGAATAAAGTAACCATCAAGAATAAGTATCCACTTCCAAGAATCGACGATCCGATGGATCAACTCGTGGGAGCTCGTGTGTTCAGTAAAATTAATTTGAGGTCGGGCTATCATCAGATTCGTGTGAAAGAAGATGATATCCAGAAAACAACTTTCAGAACTCGGTATGGACATTATGAATATGCAGTGATATCGTTTGGTGTGTCCAATGTACCAGGTGTGTTCGTGGAGTATATGAATCGTATCTTCTATGCTTATTTGGACCAGTTTGTGGTAGTTTTCATTGATGACATTTTAATTTACTCCAAGTCAGAAGCAGATCATGTAGAGCATTTAAGGGTTGTGTTGCAAGTGCTGAAGGATAATAAATTCTTTGCAAAACATTCGAAGTGTGAGTTTTGGTTGAGCAAAGTGAGTTTTCTTGGACATGTTATTTCTGGGGAAGGCATAGCAGTGGATCCATCGAAAGTGAGTGTTGTGCTTCAGTGGGAGGCTCCAAAGTCAGTGACAGAGATTAGAAGTTTCATAGGCTTGGCAGGCTATTATCGTAAGTTCATCGAAGGGTTTTCTAGTTTGGCTCTTTCGTTGACCTAGTTGACTAGAAAAGGCCAGGCATTTGTATGGGATATTTTGTGTGAAGAAAGTTTCCGAGAACTGAAGAAAAGGTTGACTACCGCACCAGTGTTAACCTTACCAAATATGAATGATCCTTTTGTGGTATATTGTGATGCTTCTAAAATGGGATTAGGCGGTGTTTTGATGCAAGATGGCAAGTTTGTGGCTTACGTTTCACGATAATTGAGGATTCATGAAAGGAATTATCCTACTCATGATATAGAGTTAGCTGCAATGGTTTTCGTACTAAAGGTTTGGAGGCATTATTTGTACAGGTCGATATTCGAAGTGTTCAGTGACCATAAGAGTTTGAAATATCTGTTTGACCAGAAGGAATTAAATATGAGGAAGCAAAGATCGCTGGAATTTCTAAAAGACTATGACTTTAGCTTGAGTTACCATCCCGGTAAATCAAACGTCGTGGCGGATGCTTTGAGTCGGAAGATGATACATATGTCGACGTTGATGATTAGAGAATTGGATTTAATTGAGCAGTTTAGAGACTTGAGTATGGTATGTGAGTTAACTTCGGAAAGTGTAATGTTGGGGATGCTGAAAGTGAATAATGAGTTCCTTCGTGAAATAAGAGAAGGTCAGAAACTGGATTTGAAATTGGTAGACTTGATGACCATAGGCAGAATGGATAAGGAAGAAGACTTTAAAGTAGATGATTCTGGTGTGTTGAAGTTCAGAGGCAGAATTTGTGTGCCAGATAATCCCAATTTGAAAAAGGTAATTTTGCAAGAAATCCACAGGAGTAGCTTGAGTATTCATCCAGGAGCTACGAAAATGTATTAAGACCTGAAGAAATTATTTTGGTCGTCGGGTATGAAGAAAGACATAGCTCGATTTGTGTATGCTTGTTTGACTTGTTAGAAGTCAAAGGTGGAACACTAAAAACCATTCGGTTTGATGCAACCGATGGAAATACCGGAGTGGAAATGGGATAGTATTATTGCACCCCAAAATTTGCCCAACCTTTTCTTTACCTGGTTTTATGTTTCATTGCATTCTCATAGCATTAGCATTTGCATTTTGCATACCATTGTCTATTTACAGGGTATTGAGAGAGGTGTGCTTAGTAAGAGAAAATCACCCAGAGATTCTAAGCCTAAGCAATAGGTCTTATTCAAGCAACCAAATGTTTATCATCATCAGAAGAAAGTCAAAGTTCTTTAAAAGAGCATATGAATGAATATGGTTCACCTCCTACCTTGGAGGCTATGTGAAGATCATCAGATGATATTGAGTCCTTGGTTATGGATAGAGAGTATTATATAAGCTCATTGAATGTCTTGAGGATCATTGAGGAGCTTTTTCAAGTCATTATATCAAGTACAAGAAGCCACAGTCAAAGGTGGTGCAGTTAGGGTTTTCATCTGGTCAACCCTAAGTCAACAGTGAAGTTAAAGGAGATTAAGACTCAATTCAAAGTCCTTATGATCATGGAAGGGTGTGTTGAGATATCTAAGATGTTATTCCAAGATCAAGTCAATAAGAATCAAAAGTGTGAGAAGTTGCTAAGCTAGGGTTTCTAAGCTTGTCATTGTAAAATCCCCTACTTAGTGCCTAACTTCAAGACCACGTATCTCAAGATGCAAGTTTCAACTCATCTTGACCCAACATGAAACTTGTAGAGCATGTTTCTAGATTTCTTTTGAGTACTAGAACTCATCCATTGGGTTTCTAGAACTCAAGTTATGATGCTGACAAGTTATGGGTCCTCAGATGAATGTGATTTTGGTCAACAAAAGTCAACCAACTTCCAAGACATTTTTGACCTAGAAGGATGTTTCTCCTCACTTTGACCCAAACATGAAAGTTTTCCCTTATGATCTTAGCTTTCCAAAAAGTACTAGAAGTCCTTCATCTGATTTGTAGAGCTCAAGATATAAAGCTTGCAAGGCAGGGGTATTTTGGGAAACTTTTATTATAGGTCATTTTGGTTATAGGTCAATTTCACAACATTGTACACTTCAAATGGAACTTTCTCCAACGTCAAATTTGCTTCAAATAAGCTCAATTACATCACCAAACAATTACTTGTCATGTGTTTGGCTTAAATTGGAAGAACGGTGAAGGAATTTCCATGAAAAAGCACTTGAAAACCATGATTTGGATTAAATTCATTTTGAACCATTACATGACATGTTTATGCATTTTTTGAGTCACTCGAATGTACCAAATGCAATGACAATTTTAGAATTGAATTTTAGTGGTCAAAACCATGCCAAATTCCAAGTTGCTTCAAGCTTAAGGTACACATCCAATATCCACCATTAAGATCATTTCAAGGGCCAATTCCTATCCCTCTGATCAGAATACACCACAAGCAAGCTAGCTGAACAAAGATCACAACCATTAGAGCTCTTTTTCGTGTGCAATTTTGGAGCTTCGAACCAAGTTTTTGGACTTTCCCAATTACCACAAACAGACCTTGATCGGGCCTCCTTTCAATCTGGATCCATTGTATATAATTCCTAAAGGCTTCACAAATGTTCAGAAGTGATTTTGGAGCAGAATTGGAGGGAAATTCAGTTACACACAATCAAGGAAAAGTGAAGTTGTGATTCTTCAATCTAAGCCATTTCAAGCCAATTGAAGTTTACCAAAAGCTCCATTGAAGTACAAGGAAACTTTCTGGATCATTTTCTGCAAGAATCATCAACAAATCAAGGCCCAATGGAGGCACTCTGTTAGGTAAGTTATCCCTCACAAATTCTCTCTATTTAAGTGATAATCATGCGCCATTTTCATAGATTCATGATCCCCTAGCACCATAGACCGTTTCTGGTTAGGTTTGAGCATTGTTTGTGATGATTCTTGATTGTTGCTTGATTTTAATTTGAATCGTATTGGTTGATTCTTGAGAGATAAATGACTAAAAATCCTAGATTCTTAACTTGCGTGATAAAGCGATCAGTTTAGACACAAAAATTAGGTGTTTTGGTGAGGTTTTGGAAGTAGCATTGTAGCGTGCTTGAACAGAGAAGACGATCGGAGCCACCGTGCTCCGTCGTCTGCAACTTTCCCTCCACCGGTGATATTCAAACCCCAGGCACCTACGTGGATGCCACCTCATGCGTTTGACTTTTTGACTAAGCATGATTCAACGGATATGATTACATCTGAAGCGCATTTGACCAATTGACCTGCCAGCGTGTTTCCTTTGAACACACCGTTTCATTAAAGCCCTGATGGCTTTGGATCATGGGCCTTGCTAGCTAATCACACCCCCCTGTGTAGCAAGCCCACTGATTGAACTGATTTTGTTTGCTAACTGCACCAAGCTTTTTCCATTTTCTTTTTCATTTTCTTATTTTTTTGCCATTTTTGTTTCATTTGATTTTTAATTCATAAAAAATACCTCAAATATGATAAAAAAATCATGCAAAAATATTTTCCCACACTTTGTCATGTTATCTGATTTTACAATTTTTTGATTAATTTTTTAAGCCATTTTTCAATTAATTCTTAATTTTCATTTTGAGGTGTTTTATGTGAATTGAGAAATGCCCATCTCTTGTTTTAGATTTTATTTCTTGATGAAATGTTCATATAATTGGCTGATTTTTCTTGTGCATACTCTTAACATGTTGAGTTATTTTTGCGACATTTTTACCACTGGTTTTATTACCATTTGGTTAGGGTTTTAGTAGGATTTTTAGGACCCTCAATTTACCCTTGCTTTTAGGATATCCCTTAGAGTTTCTCCTCTGTTTGCCTAGCCTTGTTTGGGATTTTTCCCCCATAGCTTTGGCCCCTGGTTCCTAACACCTTAGGGGCTATCTAGGATTTTATTTGGCATTTTTTAGATATGTTTGCTATTTTTTATGTATTTTTCATTTTAAGTCATCCTTTCGTGATGTTTACCATAATACATGAGCTAGTTTGTGTTCTAATTGGTTTGTGTGCATTGTTTAAGCCTCTAATTATTGTGAATTCATGTTATAGACATATTGAAGTGTTTGTATGTTGAATTTTAGGTCCTAGTTTGGTTTGCAACTTGTTTAAGTTTGTACTTCTTTTGACCTATCTTTTAGGGTTCCATATGTGCATGTATGTGAATGTCTCCCATCTCTTAACATGAACCACTTGCATTCCTTTACATGTTTTGTTTCATTCCATTTGTGTACACTCTTCTCTTTCATCTCCCTCTGTACTAGGACTTTAGGATCCTATTTATGGAATCTTGGTCCCTCATTTGGAGGAATTTGAAGCATGCCATAAGTAATGAGCCTTTGAGGACCATTTGTGTGATTTGTGTGCATATTGGATGTAGTATGTTTGGTTGAGTAGCCCTTGTGAGTTCCCATGGTTCTCACTTTGACTCCCATCATCTCATTCAATCCTCTCCTTCTTTCCCTTTCATGCTGTGTGATTTTGTGCATTAGGATTGAAGTATGCATGTTGTAAGCTTTTATCCTTCTTTTCTTCCCTTATGCATTAATAAAGGTTGAGATGAGCTTGTGGAGGTTTTCACCCCACACTATTTCCTCCCTTTGCTTGTGTGCTGCATTGCATATGCATTCATCCATTCCTATTTCATGTCTTATATCATGTTCTCTTCTTCTCTTTTCTTACCATGCTCCCTTAGGACTTCCAATCTCCTTGTTTAAGGATGATTGTGATAGACACTAGGTTTCAATCCATGTATGAGAACATTAAGTAGAATTTCCCTTTAACCTCAACTATAGGTTCATCTTGCATGACAACTATTAGGTTTTGAACTAGTTTCCCTTTAGTTTGTCCTCTCTCTCTTCTCATCTCAAATCACTTCAAAATACTTAATAAAGGCTAATGAATATTGTATGCTACGAGCCTTAAGTGCTTGGGAAATGGTTATTGGGGGGTTTCCTCTTGATGGCCTAGAGTGTTTAGTGTTCACCCTTTGGATGATGTGCGATGCATTCGCTCCCAAGTCATAGTCTCTACTGCAATAGGAATTACAAACAAGTCAAAAACACTTCAAAAAAATGATCAAACTTCATTTTGTCCTTTGGGACCCCTTAACAACGAAAAACCTTTCTCATGAAAAAGAGTTTCGTTAACTCTTAGTTCTACCGCAAACAGGTAACGCCTAAGCCTCCAAAGGTCGAGCTGCATACACCTAACTGCTAGAACTAGTTGTTAACCCTACTCGGGTAAAAACATTTGAACCAACCGGTGTTCTTATTTTCCCGAGCTACGTTTGCTCTAATTTCTCGTATCGTGCAAGAATATATAGGCACAAGACGTGATGTCTTGACGAGCAACCTTTCCCCATTTTCATCCGTAGTTGGCCGAACTACGTTGACTCTGACTTTCCTATTGCACGGGGGAATACGTAGGCACAAAGCGGCGATGCTCTGACGAGTCACCTTTCTTTTCTTTTTGTCCCTGAGACTTTAGCGTAGATAGTTTCAATCACCCTTTTAGATAGATAACCAAGCGTGGATCCTGTCGAGTACGACGGACATGAGGGGTGCTAATACCTTCCCCTTGCGTAACCGACTCCCGAACCTGAGATTTGGTTAATCTTATCCCGTTTCGCAGGTTTTCTCTGATCGTTTCCTTTCCCTCTTGTTGGGATAAATAACAAACGATGGCGACTCTTCTGTCATTACCGACACCTTTTTTCGCAGTAGTGACAGCTGGCGACTCTGCTGGCGACTCCAACGATTCTCTATGCGAGTCAATCCTAACGCTTGTTTGTTTATCTTTGGGGTGTATGTATATACGTGTTGTACTTTATTTTTTACTTTCCCTCATTTATTTTCGACATTATATATCATTATTGTTGTGTTGTGGGGAGGGAGGTTCTGTTGAGTGATAAGCCAGACCCAGACTTGAGTGCAAACATAACATTAGTAGTGGAGATTAGTGGGGGGGCGTACATGCTTTGCATGTACTAGTTCCCCATGAAATTCGCGCTCAGACGAGATTCTCTTTGATGATTTCCTTTCCAGCCCTTTGGGCTTGAGGGGAATTTAGATCTGAGAGTTGTCGACTCTGGGGACTAATCATTTGTGATTCAACTAAGTGAGGCCTCTTCGGGAGATGATGATGCCAAACCAGAAATGATGAATGTATCATCATTTCTTGAAAGTTTGTGACGCTGATGAACGCATAGGATGTCGAACCTATCAGTGGATAGGTCCATGCCTGTGAAAGGGATTGGGTTATGCAAGAAACCTTGGCTTTCAGACTACCCGATTCTCTTTGCAGTGTGAATCTGTGTTCCCGATACCAGAGGTTCCTATTATCAGAGTTATGTTATGTTCTTTCCAAGGCGAAACGCTGGTTCTTCTCGATCAACAGCACAACAGTCTTGATCCCCTGTTGCATTTGCATAATCATCCTGCATGTAACATTGCATGTATATGGGTTTGAAAGGTTCTCGTCTTTCCCTTGATCATGATACTGATTTGTTGTAAAGAGGGAAGTAGACAGAAAGATGATTGTTGTATACAAGTTTCCGATACTTGATCTAGGACCTTTTATTTGGTCTGATTTCCATGAATGAGCCTGGCGTCTTTGAAACCCTCAGGAAGGATCTTACCTGATATTGTCGCTACTGCGAAAATCGGCGCCGGCTGAATAGAAGAGTCGCCACCGTGCGTTATTTATCCCAAAGGAGGGAAAGGAAACGCTCGAAGTAAACCTCACGCAAAGACGGGAAAGGAATGGTCATCGCAACCAAATCCTGGATTCGGGAGTCGGTTACGCAAGGGGAAGGTATTAGCACCCCTCACGTCCGTCGTACTCGACGGGATCCACGCTTGTTTTCTATTACGGATTGTTATTCTATCTATTCTACAGGTCTGGGGTTAAAAGAAAATAAAATGACTCGGCAAAGTATCGCACTTTATGCCTACGTATTCCCGTCTGGAACGAGAAATCAGAGTCAACGTAGTTCGCCTACCTACTGGAAAGGAGGGGAAGGTTGCTCGCTAGGATATCGCATCCTATGCCTACGTACTTTCATACAGCATGAAAGATCAGAGTAAACGTAGTTCGGGCTACAAAAGACACAAGCTTGTCTGAATGTTTTTTATCTCCTTATGAAAGGGTTTTTCCTGATTAAGAGTCCAAGCGGACAAAAATGACACTTTGATGTTTGTTATCAGTCTTTTACGCAAGAACTGTCTTTTATGATGTTTGCAATCTCTGACGCACTAGAGACTATGATTTGAGGGTGACACACTAAGCAATCAGGTTACTGAAGAGTGACCCTCCAGCAACCTTTCTCAAATAGCTTAAGGCTCGTAGCGTACGGCATCGATTATCCTTATTACTGTGTTTTGAATTGTTCTGAGATAGAAGAGAAGTCTAAAAACCTAGGGTTTGAAAGGGAATCAAAACTACCCTAATGTTATCATGCATGGATTACAACCTAATGTCTGTCATAATTCCCTCCTGCACAGAGGAAATCAGAGATCCTAGGGGATAAACAGAAAAGAAACAACAAAAATACAATAAACAGTAAGTATGCATGAGATGCAGCAAAACAAGCAAGGCAAGGGAGTCGCACTCAACCTCGAACCTAAGAAAGAAACAGACAAAGTGAATCAAATTCACTTCAAGCCTAAAGGGCAAGAAGCATAAGCCAACAGACAATACAGAGAAAAACAAAAGATACAGAGGAGGCAGCCCAAGCAGCAGCAACAAACTCCTACAACAAACAGCAACAACACGCTCTGAACAACAAAGTTGAAATGACAGCAAAGGCCTTATCTTTGAGCTAGATTCCATCTTCAAGCTTCTTCAATCTTCATCTCCAAGCTTTAGCAAGCACACTCCAAGAAGAGATTTGTCATCAAGATCAAGTTGCAATGTTGGCATACTTGCTGAAAACCAAAGGAATTCAACAAGAACCAACATCGAAGTGGAAGTGTATCCTCAAAAGTTCTACTCTCTAGGGTATGTCCCAATTCCCTCCTAAGGAGAGATTGAACTTCCCTAAGAGGACTTTGCATCATAGGATATAATAGAAGCAAATAATGCATTCTATGTTTGATGGAAGAAATGAACTAATTCTACAAAAGCTCTCCCTAAAAGCCTAATTCTACCAACTCCTAAAACAAACTTAAAAGAGAAAGAAAGCTCCACTCCAAGCCCCACTCTTCTAGCCAAAGCATTTTCATCATGTCAAGAAGCTCCTCTAAAAAGGAATCCAAAGTCTTCAAGCTCCAAGTCCACCAAACGCTCCAAACAAGGCAAAGCACTCAAGAGAGAACACCGAAAGCAACAATCATTTGCAAAACCCAAAAAAAATATCAAACTAATATGTAAAATTCTAATAAAATTCCTATGTGAACATGCATGTTTGAATATTCTAAAATTCCAGAATCAGGACCTAAATCAATATCTAGGTCATCTAAACAATTACTAAATGAAATTTGGTCATGGGAAACCATTATTTGGGAAGGCTCTAAACTACACACCTAAAACAGAATCTAACCAATTTTAAAAATTCTAAGAAAATTCCAGGGGAAACCTATGGATGTCCTCTAAATCATATCGAAAGAATCAGCTCAAAAGCATAAAGCATCAAAGAGAACAAAATTAAACAAACAACAATATCAATTATGCATAACAATGGATATTAGCACAAAAGAAAATTCGTAACTAATTCAAATAAAATCCTAAAAATGCAAACTTAACTCCTAGAGTTTCTTAAGATAATCATGATCTACATAAAAAAAATTCATAATTTTTCGATCATTTTTACTATTTTTAACGCAATTAATCCAAACAGCTATTAAAACAGAAAAAAAAGAACGAAAATGAATTAAACTAAGTTAATGTGCATTGGGCCAGGGGTGCGAACAACCGAAATCCAAAGCAATGTCCGTGTGGGCCTCGCAAGTGGGGGTGAGAACAGTACCCGCGCGGTACTGTAGCTGTTCCGGCGGTGACATTTTTTCGGTAACTTCCGAGCAACATAACTCCATCGATTCTTAACCGTTTCACACGAAATTTTAGTCAAACTTGAAGGAAAAAAATCAAGGATTCCAAATATGCTCTTAGATTCCATCAAAACTCCATGATCAAAGAGATATATCATCATCAAGAAAACATACTCATCCAAAAAAGTCTCTAATCCTTAATTTCTTGATCCTAATTTCATCTATACATTTTCCAGATCCTAACCACATGAATAATCTAATCTAATTCGTCCTAAAACCATAGAAAAAGTGAATTTCACATACCGGCTTCGGAGCGTCGAAACGGAGTAGTTGGAGCTTGTTTTTTCTTGCCAAAAAGTGCGGAAAACCTTTGTTGAAGTTTGTTGGAGAAGATTAAATTCTTGATAACTCTTGAAAATGCCTTGAATCCAACTTTGATCTCTCACTTTTTCTCTTCCAAACTCCAATGTCAATCTATGGTTTTTGCACAAATGAATCACCAACTCTTGCTTTGAACCTCTTCACAAGTATATATAGAATGTATTTGAAGACCCTAGAAAGTTCTAGATTGATCCAATTAGAAAATCAACTTCTCATGTCATGAAAATCTCTTCTTATGCTATGCACATACCATCTCATGTTTTGGCTTGCAATTCACTTGGTTCTGAGTTTAAATTCTCTCCAAATGAGATATTGGAGGTGTATGGATGGAAAAGGAGCCTTGCATTTGCTTGGAAATGAGGTTTTGCAATTGTGCCTTATGGTTCAAGTAACTAATTTACAAAGCAAGTCCTTGAAATAACCCTCAATTCAAAATTGTGGCAATGCCATTTTCTTTAAAATGCATTTTACAATCAAATTGGTATGTCATATGGCTTGTTTGTGACCTCTAACCCAAAATTTGATTTTTTCCACCAAACTTTATTTGACTTATTCCCTTTTTTTTAGGCCATTTTAAGTGACTTTTTTGAAATAAGCCGATCAATCCACCTTGATGACTTATTTGACCTAAAAACATCATTTTAAGCACATTCCATGTTGAACAATTTTTCATTTGAGAAGTGGAACATGGAGATTTTGACCTATGCTCAAAAATGACCTGTAATTCAACTTTCCCAAAATACCCCTGGATTGCCAAGACCATAACTTGAATTCTACAAATCCTCTTGAGGACTTCTAGTACTCAAATTAAATCTAAGATCAAGATCTACAACTCTTATGTTGGCCAAGAATCCATTTGAAAACTCCTTGATGGGCAAAAGTTGCTTGGAAGTCAAGTGACTTTCACAGATAAATTTCAGTATCCTCTAGGGACCCATAACTTGCAAGAACCATAACTTGAGTTCTATAAATCTACTTGAAGACTTCTAGTACTCAAATTAAAGCTATTGAGATGTTATACAAGTTTCATGTTGACCAAGACTTAATTTGAAACTTGTATTTTGACTTATCTGGCTTGGAAGTTAGGCCTGAATTAGGGTTTTTTACACTGAAACTCTAATCTAGTAACTCCTCTTCTTCTTGATTCCTTTTGATTTATCCTTGGCACAATACCACACATGCATCCACATACCAATTCATGAATTCCACATACTCCAAGTAGGCCTTGATGCCCTCCAATCAACCATTTGACCTAGGGTTGACCTAAGGTTGACCCAGATGAAACCCTAGCTGACTGCATTCAACTGTAGCTCTGGTACTTATATTAATGATTTGTCTCATCTTCAAAATGACCCTCTAGGTCTTCCATGATCTTTGTACACCTTCCATGGCTCACACACTCATTGATGATCTTCAACATATCCCCCAGATTGGGAGAGAAATCCACTGGTTGACCTTCAAACTTCTCAAAGCTTCAACTCATTTCTTGATTACTTGGATGGTCTTGATCTTGAATAAAACCCCTTGATGGGCCTCTTTATGATGAAAATGGCACTTGATCCCTTGTTAGATGCCTTGTGAATTGTGATGCTATGCTATGCAAATGATTAGACTATGTACATGACTTATTATGCAAATGACAATGCAATTGAAACATAAACCAGGTGAAATAGGTTGAGCAAATTTTAGGGTGCAACAGCTGCCCCTATTCAAACGGCTTGGACCCGACTCGGTGAAGAGCGAACGACCTTCAAACATTCGAGGTACGAGGCGATTGAATACCAAGAACCCGGAAATTTGCCAACCGCAGAAATAAACTGCACCACTGCTTGGGGAACCCCATCCATCCATTGAACCTGGACGACTTCACTGGGGAAGTACTTCTGTCAACAAACATAACTCTGCCAACGATACAGGAAAAGAGCTCCGCCACCACTACGGGAAATACTACCGCCACCACTACGGGAAATACTCTAGGAAAATAACACCGTCATCGCTACGGGAAATAACTCCGCCACCACTACAGGAAAATATCTTGTCATCACTACAGGAGAAGAACACTGCCATCGCTACGGGTAATACTCTGTCATCACTACAGGAAAATAACACCGCCATCGTTACGGGTAAACAACACCGCCATTGCTACGGGTAATACTCTGCCATCACTACAGGGAAATAACACCGCCATCGTTACGGGTAAACAACACCGCCATTGCTACGGGTAATACTCTGCCATCACTACAGGAAAATAACACCGTCATCGCTATGGGTAATAACTCTCTGTCACCACTACAGGAAAATAACACTGCCATCGCTACGGGTAATAACTCTTTGTCACCACTATAGGAAAATAACACCGCCATCGCTACAGGTAATACTCTGCTATCACTACAGGAAAATAACACCACCATCGCTACGGGTAATACTCTGCCATCACTACAGGGAAATAACACCGCCATCGCTACGGGTAATACTCTGCCATCACTACAGGAAAATAACACCGCCATCGCTACGGGTAATAACTCTTTGTCACCACTACAGGAAAATAACATCGCCATCGCTACGGGTAATAACTCTCTGTCACCACTACAGGAAAATAACACCGCCATCGTTACGGGTAAACAACACCGTCATTGCTACGGGTAATACTCTGCCATCACTATAGGGAAATAACACCGCCATCGTTACGGGTAAATAACACCGCCATTGCTACGGGTAATACTCTGCCATCACTACAGGAAAATAACACCGCCATCGCTACGGGTAATAACTCTCTGTCACCACTACAGGAAAATAACACCGCCATCGCTACGGGTAATAACTCTCTGTCACCACTACAGGAAAATAACACCGCCATCGCTACGGGTAATAACTCTCTGTCACCACTACAGGAAAATAACACCGCCATCGCTACGGGTAATACTCTGCCATCACTACAGGAAAATAACACCGCCATCGCTACGGGTAAACAACACCGCTATTGCTACGGGTAATACTCTGCCATCACTACAGGAAAATAACACCGCCATCGCTACGGGTAATAACTCTCTGTCACCATTACAGGAAAATAACACCGCCATCGCTACGAGTAATAACTCTCTGCCACCACTACAGGAAAATAACACCGTCATCGCTACGGGTAATAACTCTCGAATACAGCTCCTCTGCCTATCTTTGCAGTAGCTAACTCCATCAATCAAACGGGTAACACATAATGGTCCAATCTTTCAATCTTTAATGCTGACATCGCAATAAATCTGAAAAGGACTCTACTGGGGATTTTCTGAACTCAAACTGCCAGACACCTACTTCGACATAGGCGGCAACTTCTACAACTTGATTCGCGAAACCTTTTGATAACGTCATAACAACAATCTTGAAGAAATACTCCGCTGGAGGGGTAAGAGAAACTTAACCAAGCAACTCTGTGGGGAATAATGACAAGGCAAACATTATCGCCACGTGTCTCATGCTGAGACATTTAATATTTGGTAATTGATCTGAGCAAGAGCTCTCTCCACCTACAAGGGAAACAACACTTGGATACCAAAGGTTAACCAACCTGGCCTATGTTTCAAAATGTGCATGTTTGACAATGGCGTAATGCTCCGTACAGCACGGATATGCTACGCGTTTTTGGGTAGATGCAAATATGACACTATATGCAAATGCAAATGCAGGCTCAAGCTGTTGGGGAAACTTTGACAAGCTTGCTTCAACACAGTTGTTGAGAGCGAATATCACCATGTTGGGGATGAACGGGTATCATAAAGTCCTCCGGCCAAAATAAATGCCGGGCATACAACCAACTCTTCCGAGGAGATTAAACTTTGATTTCCACTGGGAGGAAAGAACACCTGCTGGGGAGAGTAACTCCATTGGGGAAGAATCGACTCTCTTGGGGAAAGTAAACTGACTGAGCAAGAAGCGACTCAGCTGGGGAACGATGAAATCCCTATGGAGGAAACGATGCTGTCTGGACACAGCTTACAAACTCGGAGTTACCGCTCCACTGGGGATAATCCTCCTGACGAAGGCATGACGACCTGTGGGAAGAAAACCATCTTCTATGGGAATAATCCTTCTGAACCAACTATGACTTGGCTAAACTCTGCGGGAACCCTCCAAACTGGGGATTGATCGTTCACATACTCGACTCCCTGGGGAGTGCAACCTCTGCAAGGGATACTGATTTTAACTGGCTGGGGATATCCTCTGGGGATAAGCTGCGACTAGCTGGGGAAATTGATCCCTCTGGGGATGAAATGCGACCTGCATGGGGATTAGCATCATACAAAATCAAGTCTTTCACCACGAACCTCCGGCTGGGGGCCATAAGTTCTGAGTGTCCATTTTAAAGGTGAGAACCCTGCAAAACACAAACGAGACAAGACAAAATCTACACAACCAAATCTATTCAGGTTAGTGTCCGTGACATTACTTCAGTCAATTCGAAGTTTTATCAATTATTGGCAAGGGCCAGCAAAGTTATGCACATGCAAATTCATCAAAACATCGGCGTTTTCCACATACAAAACAGTAAAGCACAAACATCAAGTACTAAATAACATGTTTTATTAATAACAGGCCTCTGAATAGGCAAAGTTTTGTACATCGGATGCAACTCCTGAAAAGAGGAAGTTACGTACACACACATACATATATGCACAAGAAGCATAAAAATACAAATACAACTCGAATTTGTACACATGTCGGCAACATGGTGCAGACAAACATCGTGAGCTGATCCTCCTATGACTCGCCCGACTCTGGCGCTTTCCCGGTATTCAATTTTCGGAAGAGATTGTGTTGGATAAATGAACCCTCAGGTGCTCCCAAACCACTAATCAATGCAGGTATAGAATTTGGACCGCAGTCATTTGCTTTTTAAATCCCTAACTTTTGCGTGAACCGCCCTTTGCGGGTTTTCAATTCACCGGGATACCTTTTTTTGCCGAAGTCGCCCAATGTAGGTTTTCGACTTCGCGGGTGTACATCTTTTCAATTTTATCCCTAACTTTTGCCCGAACCTTTTTATTCTGTTTTTGGTTCGCCGGGATGCCCCTTTTTTGCCTGAACTCTCTTTTTACTGTCCAGCGGGTCACTTTCAAGCAAAGTATTTTTTAACTGCGTCTGAATTCACAGGAGACGAAAAGTCTTCACCATCCATGGTAGATAGTAGCAAAGCTCCTCCTGAGAAGACTTTTCTAACAACGTATGGCCCTTCGTAATTAGGGGTCCACTTGCCCCTGTGATCTGTTTGTGGCGGGAGAATCCTCTTCAGCACAAGGTCGCCCGTCTGAAAGCTTCGAGGACGTATCTTCTTATCGTACGCTTTTTTCATCCGGCTCTGATATAACCGACCGTATGCGAGAGAAGCTAGCCTCTTCTCATCCATTAAGCTCAGCTGATTCAGTCTATCTTTTACCCATTCTGCCTCGTCAAGTTGGACATCTCGTAAAACCCTCAAGGAAGGAATCTCAACCTCTAACGGTAACACTGCCTCCATTCCGTATACTAATGAGAAAGGGGTTGCCCCGATTGATGTGCGTACCGTCGTACGATAACCGTGCAAAGCGAAAGGTAGCATCTCGTTCCAGTCTTTATAAGTCACGACCATCTTCTAAACAATCTTCTTTATGTTCTTATTGGCCGCTTCAACAGCGCCATTCATCTTGGGTCGGTAAGGAGAAGAGTTGTGATGTTCGATCTTAAAATTCTGGCACAGCTCTTTCATCATCTTGTTATTCAAATTCGAACCGTTGTCGGTGATAATCCGCTCAGGGATTCCATATCTGCAGATAGTATCTCGCTTGATAAATCAGGCGACCACTTGCTTGGTGACACTGGCATATGATGCTGCTTCCACCCACTTGGTGAAGTAATCGATCGCCACCAAGATGAACCGATGTTCGTTTGATGTCGTAGGCTCGATCTTTCCAATCATATCAATTCCCCACATCGAGAATGGCCACGGTGATGACATCACATTCAGAGGACTTGGGGGTACATGGACCTTGTCCGCATAAATTTGGCATTTATGACACCTCTTTGCAAACTTGAAACAGTCTGTTTCCATAGTTAGCCAGTAATAACCTGCCCGCAGCAGTTTTCTCATCATAGCATGCCCACCAGCATGTGTACCAAACGTACCCTCGTATATCTCTTCCATGAGCAACTTCGCCTCTTTCTCGTCTACACAGCGTAGCAATACCAAGTCGTGGTTTCTTTTGTATAGGACACCGTCCGGATTCAGATAGAAATTGTCAGCCAATCTCTTGAGAGTCTTCTGATCACGACTGGATGCCCCAGCCGGATACTCCTTGTTCAGGAAATTCTGGATGTCATAGTACCAGGGTTTATCATCCGATGCTTCGTCAATAGCAAATATGAAGGCAGGTCTGTCAAGCCGAGAGACAATAATCCGGGGAGCCTCGTTCCAGAAGTTAACTTTATACATGGAAGACAATGTCGCCAGGGCGTCAGCCATTTGATTTTCTGCTCGCGACACATGATGCAATTCGACCTTGTCGAAGAAAGGCAACAATCTCCTTGCATAATTCATGTATGGTATCAAGTTGGGCTGACGTGTCTCCCATTCTCCTTTAATCTGATTCACTACTAGAGTTGAGTCTCCGTATACATCCAGATGTTTGATTCGTAAATCAATAGCTTCTTCAAGACCCATGATGTAAGCCTCGTATTCAGCTTCATTATTGGTAACCGGAAAGGTCAATCGAGCAGTAAATGGGATGTGCGACCCCTGAGGAGTAGTAATAATTGCGCCTATTCCGCTAGCATAGGAATTCACAGCTCCATCAAATATTAACTGCCATTTGGAACCCAATTCTGGTCCTTCGTCCGACAACGGTTCTTCACAATCCTTCATCTTCAGGTACATGATATCCTCGTCAGGAAAATCAAACCTCATCGATTGGTAGTCCTCCACAGGCTGCTCCGCAAGGTACTCTGACAACACACAACCTTTAATAGCCTTCTGGGAAACATATTGGATGTCGTATTCAGTCAATACCATCTGCCATCGGGCAATTCTACCGGAGAGTGCTTGCTTCTCAAACACGTATTTGATTGGATCCATCTTTGAAATGAGCAGGGTTGTATGATTTGGCATGTATTGCCTCAAACGTTTGGCGGCCCAGGCTAGCGCACAACACGTTTTCTCGAGCATTGAGTATCTGGACTCACAGTCAGTAAACTTCTTACTCAAATAGTAAATCGCATGCTCTTTACGTCCAGTCTCGTCGTGTTGACCGAGAACACAACCCATACTTTCCTTAAGAACTGTCAAATACATAATCAACGGTCTCCCGGCCACTGGGGGTATCAAAACAGGAGGTTCCTGCAAGTATTCTTTTATCTTGTCGAACGCCTTTTGACAATTTTCATTCCAAGTCACAGCCTGGTCCTTTTTCAACAACTTGAATAACGGCTCACACGTCGCAGTTAAGTGAGAGATGAACCGGGCGATGTAGTTCAACCTCCCTAAAAATCCGCACACTTCTTTTTCTGTTTTAGGCGTCGACATTTCTTGTATTGCTTTTATTTTCGCAGGATCAACCTCTATTCCTTTTTCGCTCACGATAAACCCCAACAGTTTACTCGATCTCACCCCGAAGGTGCACTTGTTAGGGTTCAGTCTCAGCCTGAACTTCCTAAGCCTCTTGAATAGTTTCAGCAGATTCACCAAATGTTCTTCCTCCGTCTGGGATTTGGCAATCATATCATCAACATAAACCTCAATCTCTTTATGCATCATGTCATGAAAGAGAGTCGTCATAGCACGTTGATATGTTGCTCCAGCATTCTTCAATCCGAAGGGCATCACTTTGTAACAAAATGTTCCCCAGGGAGTAATGAAGGTAGTCTTCTCCATGTCTTCTGGCGCCATTTTAATTTGATTATAGCCCGAGAAGCCATCCATGAAGGAGAATACGGAGAATTGAGCAGTGTTATCAACCAGCACATCGATGTGAGGAAGTGGAAAATCATCTTTCAGCCTCGCTTTATTCAAGTCACGGTAGTCTACGCACATTCGCACCTTACCGTCTTTCTTTGGTACTGACACAATATTAGCGACCCATGAGGGATATTTTGTAATAGCTAGGAAACATGCATCCCGCTGTTTTTGAACTTCCTCCTTAATCTTCACAGCCATGTCCGGTCTAGTTCTTCGGAGTTTCTGCTTAACCGGCGGGCATTCTTCTTTTAATGGCAGACGATGAACAACCATATCCGTATCCAATCCCGGCATGTCCTCGTACGACCAAGCGAATATATCACTGTACTCTTTGAGCATTTCAATCAACCTTCGCTTGATGTCGCTTTGCAGTGCAGCCCCTATGCGGATGTTTTTCTCGACCCCTTCCGACCCCAAATTGACGATCTCAATGACTTCCTCATGAGGCAGAATGATTCTTTATTCTTGTTTCAATAACCAGGTCAGCTCTTCTGGTACGTTGCCATCTTCCACAATCTCTTCCTCAGCCTGAAATACCGGGTGCTCGAAGTCGAAGCGAGTCATAGGCGGTTCATAGATGTCATCTGAAATAGTAATCCTGCAAAGGAAATGGTTAAATGCTTCAAAATGTGTACAAAGCAAATAACCACGTTGCCATTTTATTGCAGAAGATAAAAACAGGAAAAACAGGGATCACAACATTTGTATATGAAAAAACGCCTTTATTCATGATTAAACAATGCAATGTACATAACAGAATGGCCCTAAGCAAAATCACGATGCCCCGGGTAGGACACCGAATTGTTCAACAATTAAAAAACAAATCATTACTGTTTAGTTGTCACAGGAACAGTTTCCTGGATAGACCAATCGCAGAGACTTTGTCCTGGCACGCTTGGCTTGATCCATGCATCCATATCACAGTCGCTATCTCCTTCTTCGGAATTGGAAACAACATTGATAGTCCCGTAGCATACTCCATTCTGTGTTATGGTTATTGGCCCTTTGAACCTGGGGGCTTCTGAAGAGGATGCTGATGACGAAGGATGATATCCGAGCCCGAACCTGTCGTTCTTCACGGGAATCTCCAACACCTGACCCCAGCCCTTGGTCTCGCCTGCCTGTACTAGAGCCTGAGCCTCTTTGTACGACGACACTGCTACATCTGATATCTTGGGTACTGGAGCTTTATCTTTAATCTTTAGCCCTTCAAATGCCTGACAGGGTGTCTCATGAATCTCGCCATCGACCTCCACATATCTGAATGAAGACAGATGGCTAACCAGAATATCTTCTTCTCCACAAACGGTGACGACACTATCCCCCACCATATACTTCAACTTTTGGTGCAACGTGGATGTGACTGCCCCGGCGGCATGGATCCATGGTCGTCCAAGAAGACAACTATACGCTGGCTGGATGTCCATTATATAGAATTCAGTTTCAAATACTTCAGGCCCCACCTGCAATGGTAATGTTATTGATCCGAAAACTGACCTCCGCGTCCCATCGAACGCTCTTACCACTAGGTCACTGGGTGTGCAGAGAATCCCTCTGACATCCAACTTCATCATTGCTTTCTTCGGAAGCACATTCAAGGAAGACCCCGTATCCACTAAAACATGGGACATGACCGTGCCCCTGCACTCAACTGAGACGTGCAGCGCCATATTATGCTCTCTTCCTCTTGGAGTCAAATCAAAATCTGTAAAGCCCAAATTGTGCCCTGCATTAACATGCGCCATCACCCCTTCTAACTGATTAACCGAAACATCTTGGGGTACAAATGACGTGTCTAGAATCTTCAGCAACGCGTTCCGATGGGCCTCAGAACATAATAACAGTGACAAGATCGAGATCTTTGATGGCGTTTGCTGAAGGTGCTCTACAATTTTGTAATCACTTTTACAGATGAGCCTCATAAACTCTTCCACATCCTTAAGTGATGTTTCCTTTTCCTTTATCTGCGAGGGGCCACTCTCGTCTACCTTGGCTTTCCCCTTTGCCAATCTTTCTGCCTCTACCTCAGGCGATGTGAAGATTCTCCCACTTCTGGTCATACCTCCTGTTCCAACAACATTATCTACAACCCCAGCTGGTTGTTTATTTACTTCAATTTTCTCACCATCGCAATATACCTCCAACCCGTAAGTCCATGGTACTGCTTTAGTACTTTCAAAAGGGATCGGTCCTGCTTTAGTAATAGTGATCGTCGGCCGCCTGGCGGGCGTTGTTATCGTTATTGTTTTCCTTGGAATCGTTACCGTAGCAACATCGTTCAGCTCATCACACAATGCCTCCACCGGCTCTTCAACTGCGGTTCTATCAAACTGCAATGTTCCTTCGTTCATTAACGCCTGAATACCCTGTTTCAACTCATTACAACCCTCTGGCTGTATCCAACAATCCAAACAAAATTTTTCGCACCCCGGGAATACACCCCCTTTTAACAACCTGCTTTTGATCTCACCCAACGGTGTCTTCAGCTCATTGACATCCGTCACTAGATTCAAACTCTCCTCGGTGAGGATGGCGTTTGCCCCATGATTGGGCATAGGCTGTTGTACTATATTTGGACCCGCCTGTCCAAAGTTAATAGCTTTGTTGTCCAACAAGTCTTGGACTTTATGTTTAAACGCATGACAGCCTTCAATATCATGTCTGGGCGCCCCAGAGTGGAAATCACAGTGCTTACCAGCATCATAACCAAATGGAGGATTGCCCGTTAACGGTGTCATGGTCCTTTTCTCGACCAACTTTAATCCTAGCAATGTTTGAAGCAGCTCGGCGTACGTGGAAGGAGGCGTTTCAAATACTCGCCTGGGCTTGCCCTCTAGGATTCTGCGTTGGGCGGGGTGTTGCCTTTGTTGTTGCTGCTGCTGCGGCTGCTGTTGCTGTTGTTGTGGAAAAGGGATGGTAACACTAGCGACCTGTTGATGCTGAGCATACTGACTTCGTCCTCTACCTCGGCCACTGCCGCCAAACACAGCACTAGAATCACCTTGACGCCTACCACCGAATTCTTTTCTTGTACCTCCTGCGGGGGTAGACTCACCTACGTGGAATCTTCCAACCTTAATACTGTCTTCGACCATCTCACCCATAAGACTCAAATCTGAAAAACTGCTCAACGAAACATTAAACAACTTTTCGTAATATATCCCCGTAAAGGTTCCAATGAACATACTATTCATTTCTCTTTCAGCTAACGGAGGATGTACTCTGGCTGCCATATCGCGTCATCTCTGCGCATACTCTTTAAAGCTTTCCTCTTTCTTCTGCGACAAACCTTGTAATTGAACTCAGTTCGGTGCCAGATCACTATTATATTTATAATGCAGGACGAAAGCGTCCGCCAATTACTTCCAGGTTTTGATTTGAGCGGGCTCCAACCCCATGTACCACTCGAGTGACGACCCTGATAGGCTGTCTTGAAAGAAATGCATAAGCATCCTTTCGTCGTCTGAATACGCCGACATCCTTCTGTAATAAGCGCGGACATGCACCTTAGGGCATGTGTCCCCCTTATACTTGTCGAATGTGGGAGCTTTGAACTTCAGCGGTACCTTCAGCCCGGGCACCAAGCCCATAGTAGTCATGTCTAGTCCGGTAGAATTCTGATTAGCCATACCCTTCACATATTCTTCAAGCATTTTAATCCTCTGAGTATTGTCACCGGGTCCTTCAAATCCCATGCCTCTTCCAGAAAAGGCGTCCTCCTGACAGTATTCGCCCCAGTTCACATTTTCATTTTCGTACCCGTTATAACCAGTGTTGTGACCAAACCCTTGCTGATTAGTCATGGGACCTCGTCCCCCATTACCATAACCCTGCCCGAAACCAGTGTTGACAGGAATCAATCCAGCACCATTTCCACCATAACCCTGGTTAGCGTTACTGAAACCGTCATAGCCGAAACCCTGAGTGTTGAAGCCGAACTCTCCGCCCTGATTGTCGTACTCAAACCCCTGGTCATTATAGCCGAATCCATTGTTACCAAAACCATTACCGCCATTGAAGTTACCACCTCCCAGATTGGCGTCTCTGAATCCAACATTGTTAACAACCGTCTCATTTCCATTCCCTGTGTTGCCGTTGCCAGCACCAGCGTTATTGTTCACAACCACAACAGGTGGGGTCACTACGGGAGGAACCACAGGTGTAGGGGGCCCATCCTCATGAAGAGTCTCGACATGCACATAGTTGTGGTCATTGTTTCCGTTCCCATTAGCCCGCGACAGCAGCGGCTGCACCAATGTCTGGAGATTCTCCTGGCCTTTAGCAATACTCTCCATTGTCTGCATGAACAGGTTCAACTTCTCGTGAATTTCCTGCATCTCTACTTGGACTTGATCTATGATTCTCTTGCAGTTGGTACGAGTAGAGTATCGATGAACTCTTTGTTCGTCAATCCTGGAAACCTGCAAATGCGGGAAATAAGATACAGATTCGCGAATACCGGTTATGCAATATGAATGCAAATGCAATTATGTAAATATGCCACAGGTTATATTCCCCCCGATTCTAGTTTTGGAGAGAAAGCCATTACGACAATGGAGTCCCTATCCAGCAAGCAAGGAATCAGAAAACCCTCATATATAACAATGCCAAGAGGTTGAGTACAAGAGTACAACTGAGTACAACTGAAGAAACTGATGGGCTAAAGACGTGTCTTACTTATGCGTCTAGCGGTATCTTACTGCAAGTGCACAGCCTATCGAAGTAATATTTAAGATTATCGATCCACAGGGATTCTATCGTTACTTAGTGCTAGATGAACTTCTAGTTTAGCTAAGGCGAATAGTTGTCACGATTTGTTGTTGGTTTTTAAGACTAGTAATGGCGGAATTAAATTTAAGTTTTTAATAAAATAATACTAAGGCGGTCGGTATGTAATTATACTAACTTAGGTGGGTCGATCTAACCTAGGATTATAAAGATGTTCACTTAATCTATTCGGTAGAGACTACCAGTTTAAATACCCTCAACTTACACTCTCGTGGTCTTGTATCAGATCTTATCCCTAAAGCCCTATGCCTGCTCTCGCTAGCCCATAAGTGTTTAGAGGTAATTTTTGGAAACTAAATAATTCTAATTTATCTTAAAGCGTTCTCGCTGTGTTTAATTTAAATGCCTAACTTTAGCTATGTGGTTAAATCTCACACTCTCGTGGTCTTGACCCAACCTAATACCCTTTTCTTACTCTCGTAACGAAAAGGTCTAATTCAATTAAAAAGTATCAGCCAGAATGTTAAGTGATTAATTATTTTAGCCTATGGTTATATTTTACCGGTTAAGTTGGTTATAACTACATACCGCCCTAAGGTATTTAGCTACTCATCGAGGTTGAATCAGACACAGAGTTAAATAATAACTTACTAATGGCAGAAAAATAAATAGACATTATAAATAAATTAAAGTGCAATAAATTGAAAAACCTGATTAACAAATATCTGAGTAGACTCCTTCTTCCATAGACCGGAAGGCTTGGAGTAGGCGGAAATAAAAATTAAAACGAATGCTGAAGGTTGGAAACAAATAAAAGTATAACAATTCCCTAATGTTGGAAATTGTTACACGGTTGGTTTGGATACAAATAAAATAAGACAGGAAATAAAATATTGCTGGAATAATAATTCTGGTGGTAAGGTAATTCGGCAGAGCTTCCGCAGGAAATTTGGATAATGAAGTCTGTCCTCAGTTCACCTCAGCTGGTACTATTTATAGAGCCTTTGATGGGCTGGTGTCTTGGTCTTTTTCTTCTTGGGCTTTGCTGAAGTGGTTGAGAAAATGTTGGAAAGTGGCAGCAGGAAATGGGAGAAGGCGTCTTCACGTTCTGCCTTGAGGAGAATTACTAGGAGAAGTGGTCTTCAGTGGTGGCTTGACGTAGTCTCAGTCAAAACTAAGTTTTATCCTTGTCACGGGCGTGACAAGGTCTTCACGTTCGTTATTTGAGGATCTTAAGTGTCACGGTCGTGACTACTTCCTCACGGTCGTGATGACCCAAATTGGGGTGTCACGGTCGTGACACCCTTGTAACGACCGTGGCTGTTACAAATTATGCAGACTTTTTGCAGGCTTCTGCCTTGCTTCATTTCTTGTGGTTTCTTTCGTTCCTTTCTTCTTAATTCATGATTCGGCCTCACATAATGGTGTACCTGCAAAATAGTAAGAAAAACTCGAGAAATCGAGCGTTAAAACGGTGAATGCGCGATAAAACGTCAATGAAATCTAGCGATATAATCGATGCGTTTTCTCGTCATCAAACTTCCCCAAACTTAAACCTTTGCTTGTCCTCAAGCAAATAGTCGGTTGAAAATCGGCGGACAAGATTTTGTTCGCGCATACTCATAACAAACCGTACGGTGGATCGTTTTGTCGGATAGTCCGGTACTTTGATAGAACACTACCGATACTCTAATGACACAAGCAACAAGCTATGTCGTCGACTTCCCGTCAAGCGAAACAATCGGCGATCACATTACGATTTCACCTAGAGTTTTTCGATCTTATTTCGCCCGGCTTCGTTCTAGCGCAGTCACATTAAGCCCTTTGCCTTCGCACGCACGTAGTGGAGTAGCCGGTTAGCGATTTTGATCCTTTTTTAGCATGGGGTCTGGTACACGAGTGTGGTAACCCTTCATGTTTTATCCGATTCGGAGGTTATGGGGGATCGAGCCGTAGCACGCCCTACCGAGTTCAGAACCAGTACCTCTGAACCAACTCGAAACGGATTGCTTCTCATATTTCTCGTTTCTTATCTGCGACTGTGTACTTTGGTGCAATTTCTTTTCATTTTGCATCGAGATACGAAGGATCATTATTGATTAGGCATCAAACGCTTATATTCATCGGCTCCCCACGTGGTTTGTGTTCAGACGGTGCTGACTGCTAGTATAAACTACTGGGGGTTACTTTTGAACTGAAACTAAAGGTGCACTCGCAATGGTGATCGGGATGGAATTTCTTAAGCAGGGGGTCGAAGATGTCAAGATTGTATTGGTCTTGTTTAATCGTTCCCGGCTTCGTAATTACGAACCATTCGGTGGTAAGTCGGGTAATGCGAGTAATTAAAGATTTTAAGATTTTTATGGTATGTCTTAATAATCGGGGAAAGCTCGAAATTAAAGAAAATAGCGCACAAATTTGCTCATTTCATTGATTTTGCTAAAAGGAATACAACGGAATTGAAAGTACACTGAAATGAAAAGTACCTCTCCCACACTATATCAGACATTGTCCTCAATGTTGTGATATAAATGCGGTACAAATACAGTACAAGACAAAAATTGAAAAACAACATAAAAGTAAACTACTGCTGCTGAGGACCGCGGGCTCGGCCTCTGGTGCGAGAGCGGCGTCTGGAGGGAGTCGCGTCGGGATCAGAGCCGGTGCCTGAGGTAGCAGTAATGCTGATGCGGAGCGCCTCGAGCTCGCCGAAAAGTTCTCCAAATCGCTCATTAGTGGCCTCCTGGTTGGCAGCAATGGTGCCGAGTAAAGCATCATACTGCGCCTTCTGACGTCGCTCCAGTGCGGCGTTCATCATGTTCTGCTGATGAATCGCAAGTAGGACCTCCTCAAGTGTGACTGCGGGAGCAGGGGGCTGCCTAGTAGATGTCTCGGGGATGTCCTGGACAGGCTCAGCTGCATCCATAGCGTCCTGCATCTCGTCCTCTGGAGCGTCTGCCTGATCATCATGAGCCGGGATGTGATCGGCCGCAGCTGGTAAAACAAAGAGCCAGTTGGCTCGGTTGGATGGGTCGATGCGGGTGCGGGACGGCAGAGTGATGTGGTGGAAAACGGTGCCATTGACAACAGGGTTGTACCTGCCATCCTCTCGCTGCGCGATCAGGTGGGCGGACCGGCAGTAGCTCATGGTCAGGAATTCGGCGGCAAGGTGAGGCTGATTAGCGAGCGCGTCACCAAGCCCCAACTGAATGGCGAGGGTGGTGACAATGCCGCCTATGAAGAACGGGGAGGAGCCTCGGTGCGCAATGGCCTGGATATGGTAAAGCATAAAGGGGGCAGCGTTGATTGGCTCATCATGAAGGGCACAGTATAAGAACAGAAGCTCCTTGGAGTTGAGCTTGTGGTTGCTTTCTCTAGCAAAGATTGTGTTGCAGATGACCCGGTGAAAGTAGCGGATAGCCGGGTTGTGGATGTGTGTGGCGTTGAGGCTCTGGAAGGTGGTCACACGGGTGTTGGTAAGGTCGCGCCATAGAGTGAATGCTTGTTCACTGAAGTTGTCGGGCACGCGACGGTGGGCTTCGGTGCCGTGATCAAAACCTAACAGCTCGGCGATCCTGGTTTGCGTGAGGTTGAACTCCCGGCCGTGCAGTCTGAATGTTACGATGCCGGTAAGCTGGCTCTGAGAACCGGGGGAGGTGATGTAACTGTAAGAGCTGAGGAACTCCAGCGTCAGAAGTTCGAAAGTAGGCTGAGGCTGACGACAGAGGTCCCACAGACCGACCTTTTGCAGTAGGCTTTGAACGCTAGACAGCATTCCGAGTTCTCGCAGACAGTCAGTGGCAATGTACCGGGTAGGTTGCAGACCGCGGTTCTGGAAGCGGATGAAACGGTCTCTCTGGGTTACTCCAGCTTCGCCTTCTCTAAAGATGATGGAATCCATAACATGCAAGAGTGAAGAGTGATGGTGGAAGGATTTTGTGAGGTTTTGTGAGAAGAATGGTAGAATGAGGGAGATTGAGGTTCGGGTTAAATACGGGACAGTTTAAATGAAATGGTTGATGGTAATGGTGGATTAATGGGGTAGTGGAGAAGTTACGGCGGTTTTGGAATGAGTGGGTAGTGTTTTGGATAGGTTATGGATGGAGAAGAAGAGGGGACACGATGAGAAACGGTTCTGTTTCTCACGATCTCTGTAATAGAGGTCGTCACGGTCGTGACAGGGGCGTGACGGTCGTGACACGCTAAATGAGCACGTCACGATCGTAAGTGGGGTGTGACGACCGTGAGGGCGTGTTGGGCTGAATAATTCCCAGAAAAGAATATTTTCTCACGTTATTTATTATAAATTGATAATAATTTATTTTATTTAGCAGCACTTATATTAAACACACACCATATTATATATCATTTGCAACACAGTAGTATACGAACCTAAGATTGTATACATTAAATAATGTAGTCATACAGTATAGGGTCATATAGTATATAGAAAAAAATAGAAAAGGTATATAAGCTGCAAAAAATGAAGAAATAATTGAAATAAAAAGTGCATGGCATAAAGAAAAATTGAAATTACATAAACGGAAATTATGTTATGAAATTGTTGCGAAAGATAAATTTAACTGGAAACGAAAATAATGAGAAAAAATAATGAGAAAAATTGATAAACTAAATCACTGATAGCCGGTTCAAAGGCGTTTCTTCAGGTCTTCGATGGCGGAGTCCAAATGATAGAATTGTTCGCAGGCCATGTCAGTCAATCCTATGATGTCCAATCGCATACTCTTAATGTCTTCTCTGAATAGATTAATGTCAGTTTGATATGCAGTGAGAGTGTGCATGATGTTCTGTAAGTTGTTAGCGTACTCTCCGTGATTCGCTCCAGGGGTTTCATGAACTTTGTCAGTTGGGTCAGTGTCATGGTATCCAGGAGGTGTCTCAGGGTCAGTTTCAACAGCGGTCATTATATCATCTGTTATCCTGTGAGACTGAGGTGTTTCAGGAGTGGCTGGATAATCAGGTGGGTTTAACTCATAAAGCCAGTTATCCTTATTATGAACACTTACTTTAGCATGATTGGGCAATGTGAACAGGGTGACTACCTCGTTCCGGATCAGGTACTCAAAAGGTGGGAGTCCTAAATTCCTTATGATATGTCTATTGAAGCAGAATTTAAGATTCATTAGGCGGATGGTCCCCAGACGGGTGCACCTGTCCAGTTGGTACCTAAGTCCTAAGGCATCAGCAATCATGGTTACAAGACCTCCTACCACTATAGGTAATTCAGGTTCTTCTTGGATGCGGGTGAAGGTTTGCATCATGAAAGGTACACCATTAACAGACTGTCCAGTAGTGAAACATGACATAATAAACAATTCATCTTTAGAGACTCCGGTGATGTTTTCTTCTTTTCCAAAGAAGGTGTGGGCGAGGAATTTGTGGAAGTAACGGAGAGCAGGGTTATGGATCTCATCATTGTTCATGTCATTTGGTTCAGGGTGGTAGTTTCCGGTCAGAGTTCCCCAAAAGAAATCTAGCTCCACATCCATCAATTCTACCTGTGTGGTAGTAAAAGCAAAAGGTCCACTAGGGAATCCTAACAGGTCAGCTAGTTCTTTATGGTTAAAGTCGTATTCTATTCCAAATAGGCGGAAACTAATAAATCCTTTCCTAGACCCAAAACCGCGCTCAGGTAGGTAAAGTAAGGAACTAAGGAACTCAAGGGTGAGCTCACGGTAAGTCGCAAACTTGTGTTGGATCATTGCATTCTCCCATCCGAGTCGGTTGAACAAGTACATGACACTATCATGTATACCTAAGGTTTCCATAGTCCTATCATTTGGGTACAGGGTCAAATCCATTTGCCTCTGTGATAACTCTTCGAACTTCATTCTTTGGTTCCTACCTCTAAATTTGGTTTCCATATAGTTAATTGGTTGGTTAGCCATGGTCAGTGAAAATACGGGGGAAACAAATCAGTGGAAAAGACTTTAGAAAATCTGTAAAAAGTGATTTAAGATAAAAATAAGAAAGTGAAATGCTAAAATGTAATGGCGATAAATGTGATGTAAAATAAAACTGACAAAACAATTCAAACAAATAGTAATAACGATAATTAAAAATCCTCTAAAAGAAAAGAATAGTTTAAATAAGTAAATAGGTAAATGGGTTGCCTCCCACTGAGCGCTGTTTTTATTGTCAAAAGCCTGACGTAATGCCTTAGTTTAGATTAATCAGGGGGATTGGTGGACAATTCTAAAAGCTTTAGATTATTCGCATAACCTCTATTTTCAACTTTATGATAGTGTTTTAGACGTTGTCCGTTTACTATGAATGGTTCACTATCCTTACCCTTGATTTCTATTGCTCCACTTGGGAGTACTTTAGTTATATCATAGGGTCCTGACCATCTAGACTTTAACTTTCTAGGAAAGAGCCTAAGTCTTGAATTAAAGAGGAGTACAACGTCTCCCACACTGAATTCTTTCCTAGATAGGCGTTTATCATGCCATCGCTTGGTTCTTTCCTTATATAGCTTAGCATTTTCATATGCATCTAACCTTAATTCTTCTAATTCGTTAATGTCTAGGATTCGCTTTTCTCCTGCAACATTATAGTTTAGATTGAGAGTTTTGATCGCCCAATAAGCTTTGTGTTTTAGTTCTACTGGGAGGTGACAAGATTTTCCATAAACCAGTTTGAAAGGCGTAGTGCCTATGGGTGTCTTGTAAGCGGTCCTATAAGCCCATAGAGCTTCATTAAGCTTAGATGACCAATCTTTCCGAGATATGGCGACAGTCTTTTCTAAGATTTGTTTAATCTCTCTGTTTGAGACTTCGACCTGTCCACTTATTTGTGGGTGATATGGTGTAGCCACACGGTGTCTCACTCCATACTTAGATAGTAATTTGTCGAAGATTTTTGAAATGAAGTGTGAGCCACCGTCACTTATGACGAGTCGAGGCACACCAAATCTGGGAAAGATTATATTTTTGAAAAGCTTTATTACTACTCGTGCATCGTTTGTAGGAGAAGATATGGCTTCGATCCATTTCGAGACATAGTCAACAGCTACGAGTATGTAATTATTACCGAAAGATGATGGGAATGGTCCCATGAAATCTATTCCCCAGACGTCGAAGATTTCTACTTCTAAAATTCCCTTTTGGGGCATTTCATCCCTTCTTGAAATATTGTCGGTGCGTTGACACCGATCGCAACTTATAACAGCGATGTGGACATCCTTCCATAGATTAGGCCAGTATAAGCCGGCTTGCAAGATTTTTGCACAGGTCTTGGAAGTGCTTGCATGTCCACCATAAGGAGATGAATGACATTGAGTAATGACATCTTCTATTTCTTCTTCGGGAATACATCGGCGAAAGATTCCATCTGGTCCTCTTTTGAACAATAATGGTTCATCCCAATAGTACTGTTTCAGGTTATGAAAGAATTTCTTTTTCTGCTGATAGGTTAGATCGGGTGGAAGAGCTCCTGCGGCTAGGTAGTTGACAATGTCAGCGTACCATGGCAGTCCTACAGTTGTCTGTATTATTTCCACGGGTTCTGGTTCATTTATATCTAACTGCGCTAGGTCGCTTCCGATTTGTGCTATCAGCTGTTCATACGAAAAATCATCGTTAATCGGCACTTGTTCGGGTTTAATACCTTCTATTCTAGATAAATGGTCCGCTACGACGTTTTCAGTACCTTTTTTATCTTTTATTTCTAGATCAAACTCTTGTGAGAGTAAAATCCATCTTAGGAGTCTTGGTTTAGCATCTTTCTTAGTTAATAGATATCGGATAGCAGCATGGTCTGTGTAAATGATTATTTTCGCTCCAACTAGGTAAGAGCGGAATTTGTCAAGCGCAAAGACAACTGCTAGCAATTCTTTTTCTGTAGTGGCGTAGTTCATCTGGGCAGAATCCAAGGTTCTACTGGCATAGTAAATCGCATGAAGTTTCTTTTCCTTTCTCTGGCCCAGAACTGCGCCTACAGCATAGTCACTCGCATCGCACATGATCTCGAAAGGTAATCTCCAGTCAGGGGGTTGCATGATTGGTGCGGTGATGAGGGCTGTTTTTAGAGTTTCGAATGCTTTAAGACAATCTTCGTTGAATATGAACTCAGCGTCTTTCATTAACAAACCAGTAAGAGGTTTAGTGATTTTCGAGAAATCTTTGATGAATCGTCGGTAAAAACCGGCGTGTCCTAAAAAGCTTCGTATTTCTCGAACGGTTTTGGGGGGTTGAAGATCTTTTATTACCTCAATCTTAGCCTTATCGACTTCAATTCCCTTGTCTGATATTACATGACCTAATACTATTCCTTCGTTGATCATAAAATGACATTTCTCCCAGTTAAGCACGAGATTTACTTTTACACATCTTTCTAACACCATTTCTAAGTTTGATAGACATCCTTCAAAACTTTGCCCGCATACAGAGAAGTCGTCCATGAACACTTCCATGATGTTGTCTATAAAATCTGCGAAGATTGACATCATACATCTTTGAAAGGTTGCAGGAGCGTTGCACAATCCAAAGGGCATTCGCCTGTAAGCGAATGTTCCATAAGGACATGTGAATGTAGTCTTCTCTTGATCATCAGGATGGATAGGGATTTGGAAAAATCCTGAGTACCCGTCAAGATAACAGAAGTAAGAATGCTTGGCTAATCGTTCCAACATTTGATCTATGAAAGGTAGTGGGAAATGATCTTTTCGAGTGGCTTTGTTCAGTTTACGATAATCTATGCACACTCTATATCCCGTCACTACTCTTTGCGATATCGATTCGCCTTGTGCATTTTTCACCACAGTGATACCTCCTTTCTTTGGCACTACATGTATTGGACTAACCCATTCACTATCAGAGATTGGATATATTATCCCGGCATCTAATAATTTCTTGACTTCTTCCTTTACTACAGTGCTAAGGGTTGGGTTAATTCTTCTTTGAGATTCTCTGGAGGTTCTGCAATCTTCTTCTAGCAGAATGCGATGCATGCAAACTGAAGGACATATTCCTTTGAGATCAGATATGTTATATCCTAATGCAGTTGGATATTTCTTCAAGACATCTAAACGTTTCTTCGTTTCTATAGTTCCTAAACTGGAATTTACTATAACTGGTCTTTTACATTCAACGTCTAAGAATTCGTACCTTAGGTTATTAGGTAAAGTTTTTAATCCTAATGTAGGTTTATCTTTACTTGGCATGGGATCCGGTGTAAGTGCTAAACTTTCGCTTAGACTATCATCCTGATACGGTTTTCGCCAATTATCATCTTCGAGAATTGGAGGGATTTGAATTTTCATTATTTCAGAATAAGTGGTCTCCTCCAGTTCCATTTCTCTTACACATTCGTCAATTACGTCCATTAGATAGCATGTATCCTCTATAGCTGGTGATTGTAAGAATTGTGTTAAAACAAATTCGACTTTCTCTTCACCTACTTCAAAGGTTAGCTTTCCTCTTTTTACGTCTATTATGGCTCCGGCGGTAGCTAAGAATGGTCTCCCTAGTATGATAGGTGTGGTGGAGTCTTCAGAGATGTCCATGATTATAAAATCAGTAGGAATGTAGAATTGTCCTATACGCACTGGGACGTTTTCTAGTATGCCTACAGGATATTTAACAGAGCGATCGGCTAGTTGAACAGACATTTTAGTTGGTCTTAGGTCTCCCATGTCTAGCCTTTTGCAAATCGTTAAGGGCATAACACTGATACTGGCTCCTAAATCGCACAGAGCTTTGTCAATGACGAATTTTCCTATTACACAGGGTATAGAGAAACTTCCTGGATCTTTTAGCTTAGGAGGCATGTTATTCTGAATTATGGCGCTACACTCGGCAGTAAGTGTAACTGTTCCGTCATCCTCTATCTTTTTCTTATTGGATAAGATTTCTTTTAGAAACTTGGCATACGAGGGTATTTGAGTAATTGCTTCTGTAAACGGAATAGTAATATTCAACTGTTTCAGAAGTTCGACAAATTTCTTAAATTGACCCGTCGTCTTGGAACTTATTAATCTTTGAGGGTACGGAATTGGTGGTTTATAGGGTGGTGGAGGCACATAAGGTTGTTCTTTCTCCACTACCTCTCGACCTTCATCTTCCTTTTCTTCTGGATCATTCACCACTTCAGTCGGTTTATCCGGTTTTTGGTACATGGCTGGATTGTCAAGTCTTGGATCGGTAGGTCCGTCAAGTTCCTTGCCACTTCTTAATATTACAGCGTTAGCATGTCCTTTCGGGTTAGGTTGAGGTTGTCCAGGGAATACTCCAGCTGGTGCAGCATTAGGTGCTTGTTGTTGAGCTACTTGTGAAATCTGAGTTTCAAGCATTTTGTTATGTGTAGCTAATGCATCTACTTTGCTCACTAATTGTTTAATCTGCTCACTAGTGTGAATGTTTTGGTTTAAGAAGTCCTTGTTTGTCTGAGATTGGCTAGCTATAAAGCTCTCCATCATCAATTCAAGGTTCGATTTTCTAGGGATATTAGGAGCAGTCTTTTGATATCCTGGTGATGTAGCTGGTGCTTGACCTGGTGCGTAATAAGCATTGTTATTCTTATAGGAGAAGTTCGGATGATTCTTCCAACCTGGGTTGTATGTGTTTGAGTAAGGGTTTCCTTGAGCATAATTCACTTGATCAGTGGGAGTTCCTGTCAATAGTTGACAATCAGAAACTTCGTGTCCTGGGACTCCACATAACTCACAGTTAGGTGTTACTGCAGCCACGGTGGCTGCAGGTGTTATGGCCAAGTTGTCGATCTTTTGGCTTAGTTGGTCAAACTTCGCATTGACTTGGTCCATACTACTTACTTCGTACATACCTCCTTTTGTTGGTTTCTCAGTTGCGACTCTCTCGCTTCCCCAAAGGTAATGATTCTGAGCCATACTTTCGATAAGTGCATAGGCATCACGATATTCTTTGTCCATCAATGCACCACCCGCGGCAGCGTCAATTGTCATTCTTGTGTTGTACAAGAGTCCATTATAGAAGGTATGGATGACCATCCAGTCTATTAATCCATGATGTGGACAAAGTCTAAGTAGATCCTTATAGCGTTCCCAAGCTTCGAATAATGATTCACTTTCTCTTTGCTTAAATCCGTTGATCTGAGCTCTCAGCATAGCTGTCTTGCTAGGTGGAAAATACCTATTCAAGAAAACTTTCTTAAGTTCTGCCCACGTAGTTACTGAGTTCGAAGGCAGAGATTGAAGCCAAGCTCTTGCTCTGTCTCGAAGCGAAAAAGGAAATAAACGTAGTCTAATGGCTTCTTGGGTAACTCCATTGGCTTTTACGGTATCTGCATATTGCACAAAGATCGAAAGATGAAGATTCGGATCCTCGGTAGGATTTCCGGCGAATTGATTTTGTTGCACGGCTGATATCAACGAAGGTTTTAGTTCGAAATCATTTTGGTTGATAGTCGGTGCTGCAATGCTTGAATGCGGTTCACCTTGCGAAGGATTAGCGTAATACTTGAGTGGATGAGTTTGTTCTTCAGCCATCCCTGCGTCTTCTGATTTTACGACTGGTTTAGGCGGATCTAATTGAAGATCTGGAATATTGGAATTATTTTCGAAATCGAATATACGTCTTCTTACGTGTAAGAAGCGTTCCGATTCAGGGATTAGAGGTTGCAAGTCTTCGCTTTTAGAGCGAGTACTTGGCATACACTCGGAGATTAGATTAAATTAAATAGTTGATACCTTAGTCTAGACAATGCTACCTAAGTGCACTAGTAACTAAATTAAGGAATCCCCGGCAACGACGCCAAAAACTTGATGGGCTAAAGACGTGTCTTACTTATGCGTCTAGCGGTATCTTACTGCAAGTGCACAGCCTATCGAAGTAATATTTAAGATTATCGATCCACAGGGATTCTATCGTTACTTAGTGCTAGATGAACTTCTAGTTTAGCTAAGGTGAATAGTTGTCACGATTTGTTGTTGGTTTTTAAGACTAGTAATGGCGGAATTAAATTTAAGTTTTTAATAAAATAATACTAAGGCGGTCGGTATGTAATTATACTAACTTAGGTGGGTCGATCTAACCTAGGCTTATAAAGATGTTCACTTAATCTATTCGATAGAGACTACCAGTTTAAATACCCTCAACTCACACTCTCGTGGTCTTGTATCAGATCTTATCCCTAAAGCCCTATGCCTGCTCTCGCTAGCCCATAAGTGTTTAGAGGTAGTTTTTGGAAACTAAATAATTCTAATTTATCTTAAAGCGCTCTCGCTGTGTTTAATTTAAATGCCTAACTTTAGCTATGTGGTTAAATCTCACACTCTCGTGGTCTTGACCCAACCTAATACCCTTTTCTTACTCTCGTAACGAAAAGGTCTAATTCAATTAAAAAGTATCAGCCAGAATGTTAAGTGATTAATTATTTTAGCCTATGGTTATATTTTATCGGTTAAGTTGGTTATAACTACATACCGCCCTAAGGTATTTAGCTACTCATCGAGGTTGAATCAGACACAGAGTTAAATAATAACTTACTAATGGCAGAAAAATAAATAGACATTATAAATAAATTAAAGTGCAATAAATTGAAAAACCTGATTAACAAATATCTGAGTAGACTCCTTCTTCCATAGACCGGAAGGCTTGGAGTAGGCGGAAATAAAAATTAAAACGAATGCTGAAGGTTGGAAACAAATAAAAGTATAACAATTCCCTAATGTTGGAAATTGTTACACGGTTGGTTTGGATACAAATAAAATAAGACAGGAAATAAAATATTGCTGGAATAATAATTCTGGTGGTAAGGTAATTCGGCAGAGCTTCCGCAGGAAATTTGGATAATGAAGTTTGTCCTCAGTTCACCTCAGCTGGTACTATTTATAGAGCCTTTGATGGGCTGGTGTCTTGGTCTTTTTCTTCTTGGGCTTTGCTGAAGTGGTTGAGAAAATGTTGGAAAGTGGCAGCAGGAAATGGGAGAAGGCGTCTTCACGTTCTGCCTTGAGGAGAATTACTAGGAGAAGTGGTCTTCAGTGGTGGCTTGACGTAGTCTCAGTCAAAACTAAGTTTTATCCTTGTCACGGGCGTGACAAGGTCTTCACGTTCGTTATTTGAGGATCTTAAGTGTCACGGTCGTGACTACTTCCTCACGGTCGTGATGACCCAAATTGGGGTGTCACGGTCGTGACACCCTTGTAACGACCGTGGCTGTTACAAATTATGCAGACTTTTTGCAGGCTTCTGCCTTGCTTCATTTCTTGTGGTTTCTTTCGTTCCTTTCTTCTTAATTCATGATTCGGCCTCACATAATGGTGTACCTGCAAAATAGTAAGAAAAACTCGAGAAATCGAGCATTAAAACGGTGAATGCGCGATAAAACGTCAATGAAATCTAGCGATATAATCGATGCGTTTTCTCGTCATCAGAAACCTCGGCCAACAAGCCTGGCGATGGTCAAAATTCAAGTATAAATAACAAATACAAGGTAAATCAGGCCAACTGGCGTGCCCTGACGTCCTCCAATATACTCATCGTCTCCGAATGCCCTAGTCTAGAGATCAGCTCCTGTATCAGTAAAGCATGCCGCTCGGTAGTGGATCTCAGCTTTTTGGCATCATCCTGGTAGGTTCCTTTGCCAGAACTCTCGTCAAATCTGTACCTCTTGGAACCGACCTTCTCTTCATAACCTCTCGGCTTCTCGTTAATGTCACTTACTCTGAGCTCAGCAGCGCTCCTAAGTGATGTCTCTTCAGCAATCTTTGCGTCTTATGCTCTAACCTGTGCCTCTAGCATGGAAATCTGCATCTTCAGTTCGTCTTCTCGCTCCTTCCGCTTGGCAAGCGTGGCATTCCATAAAGCTTCCCACTTGCTGAGACGGGCATAAGCTTTGCTTAGAAGTTCCTTCTTGGAAGTAAGCACCTTGCTAACACCGTTCAAGGCTATCCCCACTTTTTCTTTCTTGTTGGTCTCTTCTGTCGGCTCCGATCCCAACCTGTTAATCAACTCAATCTGTTCCTTCACAGTAAAGGTGGCTTCTTTCTTCTCACGACGTAACTGAAAGATCTCCTTCTCTAACTCCTCATTGGCTTTCTTCAGTTCCTCATTTTCAGCCAACAATTTGTTATATTTCTCACTCTCTTCTGCAGGAGGTACCTTAATCAATGGAAGATACAGGGGTTCCACAGCAGGATAAGGCATCAAATAAGTACTAGCTCTCTCGCGGATCCACGCCAAATAAGGATCATAAGCTCTGTTGTTGCTCTTACCGAGCAAAGCCTTCCCCCTTCTATGGATGTTAGCCCATGCATGTCTCAATCTGGTCAAAACGGCTGTGTCTAATGAGCCTGTGAGATACAGAGATTCTTGTATCTCCTTCTCAATAGGAGCGTCCCTCAAAGCATAACCGAACTGTCGTACCAGCAATGAAGGGTTATAGTTAATACAGCCTTTCCGTCCAATCAGGGGAACATTCGGAAAGCCACTGCAACTATATATAATGTCAGTACCCAGCATACTTCGATCAAACCAAATGATATTCTCAGCAGACATCCCCATCAACCGGGAAGCCCAATCCAAAGTATCAACAGCATCAACGAAAGGTCCTGTCTTCGGAAGGTGCCCCTGGAACCACCTGTATAAGAGCGGAAGACAACAGGAAACATTCTTGCCACGAAGTTTCTCATTCTTGTAGTGAATGGAATGATAAACATCGCCCAAGAGAGTAGGAACTGGATTCTTCGAGGCAAGAATCAGGAAGGCATCTGAGTCGACAAAGTCTGGCAGATTAGGAAACAAGACAATCCCATAAATGCAGACAACCATAATGGCACTGAAAGCAACCCAACATCCACTCTTTGCGCACTGTGTAGCCTTCTCAACTAGGACAAACAAGTGAAAACCATAAGCTCCATTCAGCTTGACCAAGCCTCCTGGAAACTCAGAAGCGTCCAAACTGACAATCTCAGGGAGCATAGCTAACTCAGGCTCAGTATCAACATGTACAAAGGGCATTTGGTCCAACACAGGAACTCCCAACATTGCAGAATACTCCTCCAAAGTGGGTGCCAGAATATAGTCTGGAAATAAGAAACATCTCAACTGCGGCTCATAAAACTGCAATAAAGTATACACCCCAGTCGTCTCGAATGCCGAAGGTCTGTATAACAAGCTAAGCAATCTCCAATAAGATACTCTGAACTCAGCCCTCACACTCTCATCTGCCAGAGCAACTAAACCCAGCAATGAATTGATGTCTGGCGAATGCAACCGGTAAGCAACTGTCTTCTTCAGGGACTCCATGTCGGGCTAGAAGATACACTAGAATCAGAGGGGAATGATCACCTGCAACATAAATACATGTTAATGAAATGCAATCATGAAAATGCACATGCATATGCAAATAAGGGACCAAGTGCAATGCTGATAGACTGGGCTGCTCTGTACTGAAGCTTGAGAATCATCCAATCTTCATCTCAAACCAAACCAACCACTCAAAAGAACCCTGTAACCACATCTCACTGACAGAGATAAACCTGGTATTCTAAGGTCAAAGGTTTCCTGCAAACAGACCATCCTACCCCTCACAGGTGTGTACTTAACTCGCAGACGAGGTACGGTATCCTATGCGGGTTCAACGTCACAGACTTTCAAGAGCGATGATACGATACCCAGAAGGTGTGGCGTCATCATCCCTTGAAGCGACCTCACTTAGTTTAATCTCAATTGATAGGTTCCCAGAGTCGACAATCCTCGGGTCAGACAACTTGTCGAGCCCTAAGGGCCAGGCAAGAAGCATCAAAGAGAATCTCGTCCGAGCGTAAATTTCGCGGCTAGCTGGTGCGAGCTAAGCAAGCAGGCTAACCACTACTCTCTACTTCTAAGTCTATGTGTAACCTCAAGCCCAGGTCCGGCTTATTTCTCAACAGATTATCCCCTTCCCACAGCAGCAATAATAATATAAGGCTGATAATAAAAGGCGGAAAGTAAAGACAGAAAAGTAAATCTACACAACACCCACGACGGGAAAACAAGCGCTAGGATTGACTTGCATAGGGGATATTTCTGTCCCCAGTAGAGTCGCCAGCTGTCGCTACTGCGAAAATCGGCGCCAGCTGAACAGAAGAGTCGCCACTGTGCGTTATTTATCCCAAAGGAGGGAAAGGAAACGCTCGAAGTAAACCTCACGCAAAGACGGGAAAGGAATGGTCATCGCAACCAAATCCTGGATTCGGGAGTCGGTTACGCAAGGGGAAGGTATTAGCACCCCTCACGTCCGTCGTACTCGACGGGATCCACGCTTGTTTTCTAGTACGGATTGTTATTCTATCTATTCTACAGGTCTGGGGTTAAAAGAAAATAAAATGACTCGGTAAAGTATCACACTTTATGCCTACGTATTCCCGTCTGGAACGAGAAATCAGAGTCAACGTAGTTCGCCTACCTACTGGAAAGGAGGGGAAGGTTGCTCGCTAGGATATCGCATCCTATGCCTACGTACTTTCATACAGCATGAAAGATCAAAGCAAACATAGTTCGGGCTACGAAAGACACAAGCTTGTCTGAATGTTTTTTATCTCCTTATGAAAGGGTTTTTCCTGATTAAGAGTCCAAGCGGACAAAAATGACACTTTGATGTTTGTTATCAGTCTTTTACGCAAGAACTGTCTTTTATGATGTTTGCAATCTCTGACGCACTAGAGACTATGATTTGAGGGTGATGTTGCGGTGGAAATAGGATCACAAACTATTAATGAGTTTGAATCGCAATTCAGTTCACAACCGCTCTTTGATTTATCCGAAGGAAAAGGTCAAAAGAGGGAAAACCTATTTTTGCATCGTAAACACAATGCGGGGAAAGATCTAGGGTTCGGGGGTTGGTTAAATTTAGGGAAGGTATTAGCACCCTAAACTTCTGTAGTACTCTACAGGAACCTTTTGTTCAAATATTTACTATCTTGCTTTATTTATTTGCTTAAGGTATATGTACTAAGGATTAAAAGTGAAAAAAAAAACCTAAGGGGTTAATTCTAAGTTTACTCGGCAAGACATCGCATCCTGTGCCTACGTATCCTTACGGGAATGGAATCAGAGTAATCGTAGTTCCCCTCAAAAGGGAGGTTAGAAACGTCTTGACTGTGGCCAAGGTTTCAATGGGGAATAAACGCATCTTAAGGATACGCTTACGTGGAGTGTAGAAACTCCAAATCTCTACGTTGAAAGGTTAAGTTGTAATTAGGGTTAAATTAGGTTAGGGATTCCACGGCGGGAAACCCTAAAATGAGCGTGGCGGCTCTTTGACCTAATGCTAGGGGTAAAATTATAATCTTGCCTGCGGCGAGGCGTTTGGAGAATTAGGGTTTGCAAGGTGAAAGGGTTTGAAGTTGAGGACTATCGGCGCGGCGGCCAAAAGCTAGACCTAACCTTCGGATGTGTGTAGTGTGATTGGAATATTCGATGAGTGTGTGAGATAATTGAATTATGCAAACTTTTAAATGCGGAAACGTAAATGCGATTGTTAAGATTCGCAAGGTTACAAAGGAGAAACAGTTACAACAGTATGATACGATTCAATTTTAAGAACGCGAATATAAAGAAACAACATGGTAAGCTGCACAGTGAACGAACTAGGTTAGTAAACACAATTATGAAAACAGAAGCATGAGGCTACGAGACGTTTTTTTTGTGGTTTCTTATTTTATGAGAAACTTAATATGAGTCTAAGCTTAATGTTTTTACTTGATAATGAATAAATAAATAAAAAAAAGAAGATCTTAATCTTTAAAAAATATTTTTCTCTTGGTTTTCTTTTAAAAAAATATATTGACTCTAACTATATAAAAAAAATGTTTTAATTTTAATATTTTAAGAAATATTTTTGATTTTTAATACTAAAAAATGTTTTTAATTTTTAATACTTAAAAAAAGAATTTAATTTTACTATTTTAAAAAAAAAAAACCTAAATACTTTTTTTTAAAATTTGATAATTAAGTTAAAAAAGAAAAAGAAAATAAAAACATAAAAGGGTTGGGCCGGTCATTACCTCCGGACCCAACCCGGTTCGAGATGATTGTTTGCAAGATAATCTAGGGTTTTAGAACCCTTTGGCTCTTCGTAGCGCCGTTTACTTCATTCTTCTTCTCTCTCGCCACGATTCTCTCTGATCTTCCTCGTTCCTGAAACAAACATGAAATCTGTGATGAAAAACATCCCATGGCTTACATTTAAAGCGAAAACGGCCGATGATGAAGAGGTTCTGAGGCTGAGGCGATTGATTGCTCGTCGTTTGGCGCCGGCGGTCCTTCGTGTGATGATCTTGGTGGAAAACTTCTTCTTCTGACGTCGAGGTCGTTAGGGTTTCTCGTTCGGTGATTTTTCTTGGCCCTCTAGTTAGGGTTCGTACGCGATTCCTCCTCCCTTTTCATCAGGTTGTACATCCCTTTTATAACTAACTTCTGGGCCTTGGATTTGCAATACTTCTGAGATTCGATTTGATATTATTTGATTTTGTTGTGATTTCCTCAGATATTGATTGCGATTGGATGCAGATTGAACTCTGTTTCCCCTTTTTTAGGGTTTAATCGATTCCTAGCTGATATTCTGATTCGGTTCAAAGATTTCTATCTCCAGAACTGAACTGATTTGTTTGATTGATTCAGGTTACACGCAAATGGGGATTCGATTTGACTTGATCATTTGGTTTTCAGATTGAGTTCTTTCTGATACGATTGGGATCTTAATTCATTTTTCTGGTATGAGTTTGATATTAGTTCGTTGATTGATTCGATTTGGTTGGATTTTTGCAGATGGATTGGATTGCCTTTGGATTTCTGTTGACCTGTTGGATATCTGAATTAATTCGAACTGATTTGCTTGATTGATTCAGATTGGGAATCAAAATCTTTCTATTGTTTTTCTGATATGATTTGCTTTCAGATTGGATTTGATTGATATCTGATTTTGATTCACAGAATTCCTTGGAGGATTCGTTTTTCTGCTCTGTTATCGATCTCGAACTGATTCACTTTGTTGATTGATTTGTTTCTTTGATGCAGCTCAGATTCTTTTCCTCTTTTTCTTTCAGAGAGAGCTTGATGTTGTGTTGGTCTTAGCCGCCGAGACGGGTACGCGGTAATGATGACGATGAGTCTGAACCATTTGGAGTAGTACGCTACAATCCTAGTTTTGCTTATGTTACTGCTTCTGATTGAATTGGTGGGGACGATTGGCTATTATGTTGAGCTGATGCCGTGTACTTGTTTGTTTGTGGCTACCCCTGTGATTTTGCCGTATATCTGTTTCATCTTGGTTAACTGGATTTTCATTCTGATTTCATTTGAACTGCTTCGTGATCATGCTTCTCTGATTTGCTCGAACTCCATTCTTATGATAAGGGTTGTCGTGTTCGTAGCTCGCCTCACTTGCTACCTGTTTGTGACTGATATTGATTGTACCGCTGTTGGTGTTACTAATGGCTGCTCTTGAAATTGTTTGCAGATGCCAGTCGACTTGTTTCGCTTGCAATTGATACCTGCAGATGTTGAACTGGTGTTGCTCGCTGTGTTGCAGTCGGCGTTGTTTGCAACTGATATCTGTTGCTGCTATTGCTTATAGCTCAGAAATTGCTATTGTCGGGGGGAACTTGAAACGGTGATGATGATTCTTGAATCTGAACCGCTTCTTAGAGGCTATTGTTGCAATGTTGGTGCTTGCGAATGATGCTTGCTCGTAGCTGATATTGGTTCTATGATTTTGTTGCCTGTTTGTTGTGTGTCTCATTCTTCTGCACATGGTTCAGAACTGATGCAGCTTGATACCATATTTTGGTTTCTCTTGTTCTGCTGTGGACTTGATTTCCATTCTGTTTGGTACAGATTTGTTTCTTTTGGTGGCTATTCCTACCTGGATTGGCGCGCACCCCTTCCTAGTTTTGTTTTATGCTTTGAGTTCTGATGATGCTTATGTTTTTTTCAGATATTGAAAGTTTTGAAATCAAGGTGACTCAGACCTGCCGGCATCCGGGTCTGAATCAAAACTTGCCTATGTTGCCTTATTCTCGTATCAGTCTGGAAATCCAATCGCGGCAAAACGAATCAGCCCCACTTCTTTTATTTTCTCTATCTCTCGGATGTCCCTTACGATAAGAACAATGACTACCTGATCTGACGCCGGTGGCTCAGATTGGTAACGGGAGTAGGATGCGGCTTTAGTCGTACCCTCCCGACACTCGATGATGATAATGTTCTGAGAGTGTCAAACAATCTTCTAACCTCTTTTCCTGTGGTTTGTTTTTGCTTTGATGTGCAGGTGATCAAGAGTCGCGTGAAGAACTCAAGGGAGGAAGATTATGAAGAACACTTAGAAGCTTATGACTTAGAACTTTTTAGAATAGATAGCCAATGTAATGAACCTTTTTGTAAACCAGTGGGTATAAAGTTCAAAATTATTTATCCATTTCCATTGTAAACTAAATATTTATGAAATAAAGTTCAAAAATATTTATTCACTTCTTATTTGTAAATAATAATTCGAAAATTATTTAAATTCACTCCTTAGATGTAAATTGCAAATACTTATGAATAAAGCTTCAAAAATATTTAAACTCACCTCTTAGTTGTAAATTATAAATATTCACGAATAATATTCACAAATATCTAAACTCATTTCCCTTTTTGTATTGGACAATATTATGAATGAGATCCACTCTCTTTATATTAATTGACTGCTTACCGTAACCGGATTAAATCTGACCAAAACTCAAACTGAGTTCCTGCTTTCCAAATAACCTTAGCAGTATCTGCTTCCTCTCAGGAATACTGTCCCACTTGTCTCAAAATTACAGACTCCATGTGAAATGACCAAAATGCCCCCGTGGTAATTCCTGAAATAAAACGCACTCATATGATTGGTTAGTGATTAATGGATGCAAAATGAAATGCTATGTGAAATGAACTGACTAAATGTAAGGGTAAAATTTGGGGTATTACAGTTGCCCCTATTTAAATAGCTACACCGGATGATTCGAGTGACGGAGACTCGAGGAATCGTGGTGGAGAGATTTAAATATAGATAACCGAAAATTTTGCCCTTATATGCGATGATATGCAATGTTATGGTCAAAACGAGAACAGACTAATGCGGACCGTGCCATGAATATGATATGATGCGTATGCTGGGGTGATGAATGCGAAAATGCTGACGAAACATGCCGACACCGAGACAGACGCCACGAGAAGAAACACCCTGGGGAAAATGACGCGCTGAGACACAGTACATCACTGGGGAATTCTAAAAATGATAGTCAACTGGTGCGAATGACCAATTGTCACTTTTAGAAAAGGAACGAGATCCTCGAATGGAGATGGTACCTATGAGACGGCCTCCACTGGGGAATCTAAAAATAAAACTGGATCACGTACGATTGTAAGATCGATTACAGAATGCTGGAGCATTGAGCAAGGAATAACATCCAAGCTTCTGTAAACTACCCCTCGTGACAGGATCAAACGGACTTTTCGGAACTCCGTAGCAAATATACAGGGTAAAGACCGACTGTATGCCAAAATAAATGGACTTTGATGGGAATTGCCCTGATAAGCTTCTCGAGGGAGAACTGTCACTTATCGTTGGAAGGGACTTACATGCCAAAATGGATAAGCACTCAAATAAAGAGGCTGCTGCTTATCTGATAAATAAATCTTCTCGCATTCTAAGGTCGGCGCCTGGAATGCGATTCTGATTTTTCTCTTACTGAAGGATAAATAAACTGTTTCAAGATCGTGCTCTCTTGAATATGAAACGGGTAAACTGAACTTCCTCATACTTTCAGAATGAGACTGGCTGACTGAATTTACTCATACTTCAGAATCGTGCTCTTCTGAATATGAAACTGAATGACTGAAGATATTCATATTTCAGAATCGTGCTCTCCTGAATATGAAACTGGATGACTGAAAATACTCATATTTCAGAATCGTGCTCTCCTGAATATGAAACTGAATGACTGAAGATACTCATATTTCAGAATCGTGCTCTCCTGAATATGAAACTGAATGACTGAAGATAGCAGGGAAATGGAAGCCCAACTGCTCCATGGAGATGGCCATTTGCTGCGGGGCACAACGGGGATATGATCGACTTCTTAGGTGAGGAATGTCGTACCGATGCTGTAAAATGTAAAGTGTAAAGGGTTGCAACATGTAGGATTGTAAAGTGTTGTACTGATATATTTTCCAGGCGTGAACTGGCGTGTATCTGTAAAGGATTGTAGTTGATTTTCTTGAAAGTTAGCGCAAAATAAATGCACGTCCGGTTGGGATTGACGACCGACAAGACTGAGATTCAATCTAGGATCGAGCTAGAAAGAAAACTGGTAATCAAAACTCCATCGAGGGAATGATCTCGAAGGGTAAGTATCTACTCCTGGCGAGGAAAGATAGTTGAAATAACCGTCCTCCACGAGGATCGAGCTCTGTGGGGAAACTGGAAACGCATATGTATTTTATGCTTAGGGCTGACAATCTATTTGGAGAGAATGGACGAACCCAGTTACTCGGCGGTAACAACCAATGATGGTGAAACACAATGAACCTGTGAATGCTAATGCATATGTTAATGCATATGTTAATGTGAATGTATGTTAATGTCTATGTATGTTAATGTTTATGTATGCAAGATGTTATGAAATGAGTATGTAATGAGTATGTAATGAATATGAAATGAAATAGGCATGTGATGCTTATGCTCTTGCGTATACTGACGAAACAGACTAGAGACGGGACGAGAGATGAAATAAACATCTCGACGGAAATACCCTGCGTTCTCTGCAACCAATACGTCAATCATGGGCAAGAAAGATCAATGGTAGAACCAAGTCTGGTTTTAAAGTTCTGAATTCTCTGGGGAGAAGGTAATCTGCTTGGGTGTACAGTATCACGTCTTCATATGGGGAGAAGAAAACCTGAGGGACACTTTTAAGTTACCCCAAGAAGAAATTGTCAGCTTATAGTCTCTCTGGGGACTATCACTGGGCAATGGTTTGAAAGTGTTTCTGCAATAATGATATTTCCGGGGAATGAAGAGATCCTGTCGGAATTTCCACTAGTCAAAGTAATTTATTACATTTCAAATTTGTTTGTTTTTTTTGAAAAACAGTTTTGAAAAATCTACAATGCACCTTTCATTTTCAAATTTTAAGAATAAACGCATTTTGCATAACAATAGAAAATAAAGAGCAATGCACCAAGGAATGTAAGTAACGAGATGGTATCTTTTATTAAAGGGTGATAGCTTGCTGAAGGCATAGCTCCACAGATGATTACATTTCGAAATTGGCAACATGGGAAAAAGGTTACATTGAATCCAATAACACCTACCGACACTAATAACTAAGACTAACCCAGAATCCTGCTTTGGGCAAGGATGAAAGAAACTAAAACATGGCTCTTATGAGATAATCAGTGTCTTCTGATGCAATGAAATGCCTTTGTCCCTAACTTTTGCCTGGACCGCCCTTTCGGGTTTTCAATCCACCGGGACGCTCTTTTTTGCCTAAGCCGCCCTTTCGGGTTTTCAACTTAGCGAGCTTTTATTATTATTTCTTTTTCTTTTTCCAACCCTTACTTTTGCCTAAGTCGCCTTTTGCAGGTTTTCGACTTAGCGGGTTTTTAGGCATAATATTTTCGGACTGCATCAGAATTCACGGGATGTGCTAGTTCTTCACCGTCCATTGTCGTAAGTATTAGAGACCCTCCGGAGAAGACAGTCTTTACAACGAACGGGCCTTCATAATTGGGCATCCACTTTCCACGCATATCTTTATGTACTGGTAAGATCTTTTTGAGTACGAGCTCTCCTTGACGGAACTCACGGATACGAATCTTCTTATCAAACGCTCTTTTCATCCGTTTCTGATATAATTGCCCATGGCACATGGCTGTCAAACGCTTCTCGTCAATGAGATTCAACTGATCCAATCTGTCTTGAACCCACTCAGCTTCCTCAAGTTCAGCCTCCATTAACACTCTTAGCGAAGGTATCTCTACTTCGACGGGGAGCACGGCGTCCATTCCATACACCAATGAGAAAGGTGTTGCCCCTGTTGAAGTTCTCACTGAGGTTCTGTATCCATGCAAAGCAAACGGTAACATCTCATGCCAATCTTTGTAAGTCACAACCATCTTTTGCAAGATCTTCTTGATATTTTTATTCGCAGCTTCAACGGCCCCATTCATCTTAGGACGGTATGGAGAAGAATTGTGGTGAGTGATCTTGAAGTTATCACACAACTCTTTCATAGTCTTATTATTCAGATTGGTGCCATTGTCAGTTATTATCCGGCTTGGGACTCCATAACGGCAGATGATCTCTTTCCTGATGAAGCGGGCAACCACTTGCTTGGTCACGTTGGCGTAGGAGGCAGCCTCTACCCACTTGGTGAAATAATCAATAGCAACGAGAATAAAACGATGACCGTTAGAAGCCTTCGGCTCGATTGCCCCAATCATGTCAATGCCCCACATAGAGAACGGCCATGGTGAAGACAACACATTCAACGGTGACGGAGGTACATGCATTTTATCAGCGTAAATTTGGCCCTTATGGCATTTTCTAGCGTATTGGATGCAGTCAGCTTCCATGGTTAACCAATAATACCCCGCCCTTAACATTTTCTTGGACATAGCATAACCATTGGCATGAGTTCCAAAGGTTCCCTCATGAATTTCCTGCAATAACATGTCCGCTTCCCGTTTATCAACGCATCTGAGCAGGACCATGTCGTGATTTCTCTTGTACAACACACCATTACTGATAAAGAATTTGGATGCCAATCTTCTCAATGTCTTTTTGTCCAGACCAGTAGCGCCATCGGGATATTCCTGCTTGACGAGATAGTTCTTGATATCGTGAAACCAAGGCTTTTCATCCACCTCAACTTCTTCGACCAACTGACAATAAGCGGGCTCAACCTTGCGCTCAATATGGATAAGAGGTGCTTCATTAACGAATTTAACTTTCCACATGGATGCTAACATGGCTAATGCATCAGCTACGTAATTCTCGGATCTAGGAACATGCTCGAACTCTATCTCGTCGAAATACTTGATCAGTTCAATAATGTAGTCCTTATAAGGGATCAGCTTCTCATTCTTCGTTTCCCATTTGCCTTGTACCTGGTAGATAACCAAGGCTGAGTCACCACTTACTTTAAGAAGTTTGATTCGGAGGTGAATCGCTGCTTCGAGGCCGAGGATACACGCTTCATACTCTGCGACGTTATTAGTACACTCAAAGTCCAACCTTGCTGTAAATGGAGTAAATCCACCCTTTGGGTTCATCAAAACGGCGCCTATACCACGCCCATTGAAATTTGAGGAACCATCAAACATCATCTTCCACCAAAGACCTGGTTCTGGGCCTTCACTCGGATCTGGCTCTTCGCAATCCCTTTTAATCAATAATATATCCTCATCAGGAAAATCGAGCTTAAGGGGTTCATAATCTTCAACTGGCTGGTCTGCAAGATAATCAGATAAAATACTACCCTTAATCGCCTTCTGGGGTACATACTGGATGTCATATTCGGATAACAACATGTACCAACGGGCTAGCCTCCCGGTTTGAGCAGGTTTTTCAAAAATATACTTGATCGGATCCATTTTAGAAATCAACAAAGTGGTATGACAGACCATGTATTGCCGGAGGCGCCTAGCGGCCCATGCCAACGCACAACAAGTTTTCTCCAATGGTGAGTATCTGTTTTCACAATCGGTAAACTTCTTGCTCAGATAATAAATCGCATGTTCTTTTCTTCCAGTCTCATCATGTTGCCCAAGCACACAACCCATAGACTTCTCAAGAACAGTAAGGTACATAAACAACGGTCTTCCAGGTACGGGAGGAATCAGAATAGGGGGATCTTGCAAATAACCCTTAATCTTCTCAAACGCTTTCTGACAATCAGGGTTCCACTCAACTGTCTGCCCCTTGCAAAGCAACTTGAATATCGGCTCACAAGTAGCGGTCATATTAAAGATAAACCTGGAAATGTAATTCAGACGTCCCAGAAAACCCCTAACTTGCGTCTCTGTTCGCGGAGCCGGCATATCTTGAATGGCTCGGACTTTGTCAGGATCCACCTCAATCCCTCGCTGGCTAACGATGAAACCAAGCAATTTTCCGGATCTGACACCGAAGGTACATTTTGCAGGATTTAATTTCAACTAATATTTCCTGAGTCGTTCAAACAACTTCACCAAATGGTCTAAATGCTCCTCTTCACTCTGAGATTTGGCTATCATATCGTCCACATACACCTCAATTTCTTTGTGCATCATATCATGGAAAAGAGTGGTCATAGCACGCTGGTAAGTTGCCCCTGCATTCTTTAAACCGAAGGGCATGACTTTGTAGCAGAAGGTTCCCCAAGGAGTAATGAAAGTAGTCTTCTCTCGATCGTCGGGATCCATCTTGATCTGATTATAGCCAGAGAAACCATCCATAAATGAAAACAACGCAAAACTGGCCGTATTGTCTACCAGTGTATCAATATGTGGCAGAGGGAAGTCGTCTTTCGGACTTGCTTTGTTCAGGTCCCTGTAATCCACACACATCCTAACTTTACCGTCCTTCTTGGGCACTGGTACAATGTTGGCAACCCAATCTGGATATTTTGCGACTGCCAAGAAGCCTGCATCCAACTGTTTTTTAACCTCATCTCGAATCTTCAAAGCCATGTCGGGTCTCGTTCTTCGGAGTTTCTGCTTGATAGGTGGACAATCTGGCTTAAGTGGCAACTTGTGAACAACAATATCTGTGTTCAGGCCCGGCATATCTTGATACGACCATGCAAACACATCAATATACTCTTTTAACAACTCAATCAACCTCGGCCTAATCTCCGTCCCAAGCATTGCACCAATCTTGACCTCTTTCTTGCTCTCATCTGTACCGAGATTAATTAGGTCCACCTGCTCTTTATGCGGTTGAAGCTCTGTGTACTCGTACTCAATCAATCTTGTCAGTTCCGCGGGTACTTCAAAATCTTCTTCACCCTCGTCCTCAGCTTGATTGATGGGTGCATCCCAGTCAGGAGTGTCAGTAAAGTCATTGGATCCAACAAGGTTTATGATGTCTCTGCATGATGGAAGGCTTACTTAATTAAAATGCTCGAAGATTTGTAAGAATGAAATGCTGTTTTTTATATTATTATTTTTTGGAAGAAAGGTTGCCAATTTCATTTTTAAAGGTGAAAACGAAAAACGCAACTGAACCAAAGTGGAATTGAACAAAATGCTTTTATTAATATCTTTTTAGAACTGAAAGGTGGCCCGACAAAACAACCCTATAGCCTTGGGCAGAGCTACAGATTTTTATTTGAAAATGTAAATGAAACTTAAAAAAAACAATTACTTTGACAAAGGAAAAATAACAGGGATCTCTACGGCCTCCCAGTTGTTCAAAACTGCATCACCCTTAAACACCAGGTTGCTCAACTCTTCATTTTCTTCACAGTTGCTGATGGCATTGATTTGGAAGCCTCCGCTGACAAATACTTCTTGGATAACCTTCGGACGCCCTTCGACAGTGGTGGCAGCTCCATTCTGAGTTGGTTTGTAACCCAACCCAGAGCGATCAGTCTTGGTCTTGACATCAATTACCTCTCCCCAACCTTCAGGAATGCCCCTGTCAATTGTTGATTTGGTACTCTTCAGAGATGCAAAAGATGGATTACCCTGACCCACTGTCTCTTCGACTTCCAGCAGAACAGCATTGGCGATCTCAAGTGCTTGAAAGGAGATGTCTAAAGCATTCTCATCGGCCTCGATGTAACGGAAAGAAGACAGGTTACTGACCATCAGATTTTCCTCACCGTGTATAATAACCAACTTTCCCTCGATCACGAATTTCATCCTTTGATGTAACGTTGAGGTCACTGCCCCAGCGGCATGAATCCACGGCCTTCCGAGTAAACATCTGTAGTTGGGATTAATGTCCATGACTTGAAACGTGATATTAAAAACTTGCGGACCAATCAGGATAGGAAGCTCAACCTCCCCCATTACCGACCGGCGAGAGCCATCGAAAGCCTTGACGACCAAAGGAGTAGGTTTCAACACAGTCTCTTTACAAGCCAACTTATCAAGAACCCTCTTGGGTAGAACATTCAGAGAAGAGCCGGTGTCCACTAGTACTCTCGCTAAATTGTCCTCTTGACATTTTACCGATATATGTAAAGCACGATTATGGTTCGGACCCTCCTTAGGTAACTCTTCATTGCTGAAACTGAGAGTGTTACAGGCGGTCAAATTGGCAATCACACTATCAAACCGACTGGTGCTAATATCTTGATCCACATGTGCTTGAGTCAAAACCTTCTGCAAGGCCATCCTATGAGCGGGTGAATTCATTAACAGAGATAGAATTGAGATCTTGGAAGGAGTCTGATGAAGTTGGTCGATAACTTTATAGTCACTTTTCTTGATGATCCTCAAAAACTCGGCATCTTCATTATCCGTAACGGCTCCCTTACCTTTGTCTTTGGCAGGAACTGGGATACTAGTGGTCTCCTTAGGTGGATCCTCATTAGAACGGGGAATATACACGCGACCACTGCGAGTCATCCTGCTTACCTCTGCGATATTGGTCACTGTGCCCTTAACCTCTTCATTTGGAATAGTCTTCCCAGACTCCTTGTCGATCACCGTCACGTCATATTTCCAAGGCACGACTTTAGGATCGCTGAAAGGAAACGGACTCGGTCTTCGAATAACTATAGGCTTAGGCTGATTCACTTCAGGGATATACGACCTCGGTATATCGAACACGAGATTGGCGGAGCCTGCCCCTGATAGATTAAACACTGGTACCTTACCCTTTTGTTCAGGCTGATGGAAAACAGGCTCAACCACAGCGACTACATCCTTCTTGGCTCGGCTTGTCACTTGTAAAACACCCTCATTAATTAACCTCTGAACATCATTTTGAACCAACATGCAACCCTTAATACTGGCTTCACAACTTACGCATGCAACGTGGGAAGTATCTACTAAACCAGCTTCAAACAGTTTTGAATGGAACATTTTGAGAGGAGTCTTAATCTGTTCAACGTCAAGGGCATAACCATCCCCCGAATCAACACTAACGGCATTGACACTCTCATGGTTAGGAAAAGGGTTCTTCTTAACATTTGGTTGAGGATCTTCGAATGTCAAAATTTTCTTTTCTAATAAGTCCCTGACAATATTTTTGAGAGCATAGCAATTCTCCAGATCATGGCCAGGCGCACCCTCATGAAATAAACAGTGAGCAGCGGCGTTGTAATTGGCGGGTAGAGGATTAGGAGGCGGACCCAAAGCCCGAGTGGTGATGAGACCCTGCTTGACCAAAGAGGGATACAACTCGGTGAAGGTCATCGGAATCGGCGGACAGGGCTTATACGTTCTTCTGTTCGGCACATTCTGGCGAGGAGCCGGATTCTTTGGCTGTTGAGGAGCAGGAGTATTGGGTGCCTGTAGGTAGTTGACAGGAGGTGGATAAACAGGAGGTTGTTGTATAGGTTGATACATGGGAACCTGGTGATTGAAAGAAGGTGTAATAGCTGCCACATAGGGTTGTTGAGCATATTGGACTGGGTACCCTTGAGGTTGAGCATAACCTTGCGAATGCCGATAAAAGCGTTCCCTTGGTCTACCAGAGGATATAGCATTAGTCTCACTCTCCTTCTTTTTCTGGGAGCTATACGGAGGTTTCTTCGGCTGATCCTTAGAAGCGCCATGATTGTTTGTCATTTTACCACTCTTCATACCCAATTCAATCTTGACACCCACAGCAACGATGTCGGAGAAATTTGAAGTCACACTACCCACCATTCTCTCGTAAAATTCTGGACGGACTGTGTCGACAAACCAATCAGCTAACTCTTTCTCGGTCAAAGGAGGTTCTACCTGCGAAGCAGTCTCTCTCCACCTTTGAGCATACTCTTTGAATGACTCAGAATTCTTTTGTGACATACTCAGCAATTGTCTTCTGTCAGGAGCCAGATCCATATTGTACTTGTAGTGTTTGATGAAAGCGTCAGATAAATCTTGGAAACTCTTAATGCGAGACTGGTCTAAAGTTAAATACCACTTGGAGGAAGCACCCTTCAAACTATCTTGGAAGCAATGAATCATCAGTTTATCATTCTCAACATGGGCAGCCATTTTGCGATAATACATGATCAAATGACTCTTAGGACAGGTGGCACCTTCATAACGATCGAAGTTCGGAGTTTTGAACTTCGGGGGAATAACCAAACCTGAGACCAAACAAACATCTCTTGCAGCAGTCCCAAAAATCTGATCACCCTCTACCTTTTTCAATCTCTGGACGATAGTATTTACTTCCTCACGAAGCTTATCATGTCTCTCATAACCCTCAACATTCTCATCAAGATCATCAAAAGCTGTCTCATTGAAGTATGGTTGCGCACGAGTGTGTACAACAGGTGGTGCAAAGATAGGAGCCCCCCTAGAAACTTCAGAAAACAAAGGCACGGCTTGCTGAACAGGTTGATTAATCGGGACAGTGGCTTGAGGAGGCACAAAACCTGGAGCAAGCCCATAAGGTGGGTCCTTTGCTACAGTCACACTTGGTGAAGGGTCCACAGTAACGCCGGCAATCTCAGAAACAACAGTGGGCTGGGTATCCATCTTAGCATTCATGACATGCAACAATTCCATCATGCGCCCCATACCACCTCGAAGGTCTTCGAGTTCATTGCTAAGGCGATCAATCTCTTTTGCCTGATCCTCCATTCTTTTCCGATTTTGAGCTCTGGTGTTGTACTGGTGCCGAGAACTCAGGGTGACGAAACTGGAAGGTGAGAGAACCGAGTGTGAGAAATCGAGAGACACATGTAATGCAAAAATATGATGCTAAAATGTGAATGAAGATTTCATGGAATTCAACACATTTACGAATGTCGTGGTGTACCAAAGAAATCTTTTTCTTGTTTTTTCATCTTATTTTTTTTATTTATGGTATCCTGCGATATCCATAAATGATATTTGAACTCCATGGAATACAATGCAATGAGATGCTTTATGGACGCAATGCATGAAAACACACAAAGTCCTAGGTTAAAGGCTTGCATGAGGTTCAAAGGCAAGTACCCTCCCCTGAAGTTAGATGGTTCATCCTGTCCTACAAAAGTAACCAGGTTCTAAGGGATCTCAATATCATTGATCCTTCACAAGGGTGGTTGTTCAGGAGGCAACTTACTTGCCAACCAAAACCCTCCAAGTTTAAGATCTCAATGAGCGTAGTATCGAGTGTCAACCAACTTCAGTCTGCACCAAAGCCGGTTACCTCACTACTTTCTAAAGGCCAAGATGAGTTAACTAGGGTTCTAAAAGTCAGTTAGTGCGTTGACAACATATGGCAGCCTCAATATTATCCTCAACTTGACTTAAGGAATATAAGCACCAACCAAGAAGTCGCACTAACTATGGCCACCAGATCAACCGTATCGATATACGTCGTACAGTTTCCTTAGTCTATTGCCATTTACCTAAGGTACACTAGATCCGGGTTAGGACCTATCTCACAGCACAAGAAACAGTCCCACAATCAAAGCACCAATATATACCTGCAAGTGAATAATAACACAGATAGTAATAAATATGAACAAGTTAGGGATAACCCTCAAATGTTAAGAGTCCCCAGTGAAGTCGCCATTTTCTGTTGCGGTGGAAATAGGATCACAAACTATTAATGAGTTTGAATCGCAATTCAGTTCACAACCGCTCTTTGATTTATCCGAAGGAAAAGGTCAAAAGAGGGAAAACCTATTTTTGCATCGTAAACACAATGCGGGGAAAGATCTAGGGTTCGGGGGTTGGTTAAATTTAGGGAAGGTATTAGCACCCTAAACTTCTGTAGTACTCTATAGGAACCTTTTGTTCAAATATTTACTATCTTGCTTTATTTATTTGCTTAAGGTATATGTACTAAGGATTAAAAGTGAAAAAATAAACCTAAGGGGTTAATTCTAAGTTTACTCGGCAAGACATCGCATCCTGTGCCTACGTATCCTTACGGGAGTGGAATCAGAGTAATCGTAGTTCCCCTCAAAAGGGAGGTTAGAAACGTCTTGACTGTGGCCAAGGTTTCAATGGGGAATAAACGCATCTTAAGGATACGCTTACGTGGAGTGTAGAAACTCCAAATCTCTACGTTGAAAGGTTAAGTTGTAATTAGGGTTAAATTAGGTTAGGGATTCCACGGCGGGAAACCCTAAAATGAGCGTGGCGGCTCTTTGACCTAATGCTAGGGGTAAAATTATAATCTTGCCTGCGGCGAGGCGTTTGGAGAATTAGGGTTTGCAAGGTGAAAGGGTTTGAAGTTGAGGACTATCGGCGCGGCGGCCAAAAGCTAGACCTAACCTTCGGATGTGTGTAGTGTGATTGGAATATTCGATGAGTGTGTGAGATAATTGAATTATGCAAACTTTTAAATGCGGAAACGTAAATGCGATTGTTAAGATTCGCAAGGTTACAAAGGAGAAACAGTTACAACAGTATGATACGATTCAATTTTAAGAACGCGAATATAAAGAAACAACATGGTAAGCTGCACAGTGAACGAACTAGGTTAGTAAACACAATTATGAAAACAGAAGCATGAGGCTACGAGACGTTTTTTTTGTGGTTTCTTATTTTATGAGAAACTTAATATGAGTCTAAGCTTAATGTTTTTACTTGATAATGAATAAATAAATAAAAAAAAGAAGATCTTAATCTTTAAAAAATATTTTTCTCTTGGTTTTCTTTTAAAAAAATATATTGACTCTAACTATATAAAAAAAATGTTTTAATTTTAATATTTTAAGAAATATTTTTGATTTTTAATACTAAAAAATGTTTTTAATTTTTAATACTTAAAAAAAGAATTTAATTTTACTATTTAAAAAAAAACAACCTAAATACTTTTTTTTAAAATTTGATAATTAAGTTAAAAAAGAAAAAGAAAATAAAAACATAAAAGGGTTGGGCCGGTCATTACCTCCGGACCCAACCCGGTTCGAGATGATTGTTTGCAAGATAATCTAGGGTTTTAGAACCCTTTGGCTCTTCGCAGCGCCGTTTACTTCATTCTTCTTCTCTCTCGCCACGATTCTCTCTGATCTTCCTCGTTCCTGAAACAAACATGAAATCTGTGATGAAAAACATCCCATGGCTTACATTTAAAGCGAAAACGGCCGATGATGAAGAGGTTCTGAGGCTGAGGCGATTGATTGCTCGTCGTTTGGCGCCGGCGGTCCTTCGTGTGATGATCTTGGTGGAAAACTTCTTCTTCTGACGTCGAGGTCGTTAGGGTTTCTCGTTCGGTGATTTTTCTTGGCCCTCCAGTTAGGGTTCGTACGCGATTCCTCCTCCCTTTTCATCAGGTTGTACATCCCTTTTATAACTAACTTCTGGGCCTTGGATTTGCAATACTTCTGAGATTCGATTTGATATTATTTGATTTTGTTGTGATTTCCTCAGATATTGATTGCGATTGGATGCAGATTGAACTCTGTTTCCCCTTTTTTAGGGTTTAATCGATTCCTAGCTGATATTCTGATTCGGTTCAAAGATTTCTATCTCCAGAACTGAACTGATTTGTTTGATTGATTCAGGTTACACGCAAATGGGGATTCGATTTGACTTGATCATTTGGTTTTCAGATTGAGTTCTTTCTGATACGATTGGGATCTTAATTCATTTTTCTGGTATGAGTTTGATATTAGTTCGTTGATTGATTCGATTTGGTTGGATTTTTGCAGATGGATTGGATTGCCTTTGGATTTCTGTTGACCTGTTGGATATCTGAATTAATTCGAACTGATTTGCTTGATTGATTCAGATTGGGAATCAAAATCTTTCTATTGTTTTTCTGATATGATTTGCTTTCAGATTGGATTTGATTGATATCTGATTTTGATTCACAGAATTCCTTGGAGGATTCGTTTTTCTGCTCTGTTATCGATCTCGAACTGATTCACTTTGTTGATTGATTTGTTTCTTTGATGCAGCTCAGATTCTTTTCCTCTTTTTCTTTCAGAGAGAGCTTGATGTTGTGTTGGTCTTAGCCGCCGAGACGGGTACGCGGTAATGATGACGATGAGTCTGAACCATTTGGAGTAGTACGCTACAATCCTAGTTTTGCTTATGTTACTGCTTCTGATTGAATTGGTGGGGACGATTGGCTATTATGTTGAGTTGATGCCGTGTACTTGTTTGTTTGTGGCTACCCCTGTGATTTTGCCGTATATCTGTTTCATCTTGGTTAACTGGATTTTCATTCTGATTTCATTTGAACTGCTTCGTGATCATGCTTCTCTGATTTGCTCGAACTCCATTCTTATGATAAGGGTTGTCGTGTTCGTAGCTCGCCTCACTTGCTACCTGTTTGTGACTGATATTGATTGTACCGCTGTTGGTGTTACTAATGGCTGCTCTTGAAATTGTTTGCAGATGCCAGTCGACTTGTTTCGCTTGCAATTGATACCTGCAGATGTTGAACTGGTGTTGCTCGTTGTGTTGCAGTCGGCGTTGTTTGCAACTGATATCTGTTGCTGCTATTGCTTATAGCTCAGAAATTGCTATTGTCGGGGGGAACTTGAAACGGTGATGATGATTCTTGAATCTGAACCGCTTCTTAGAGGCTATTGTTGCAATGTTGGTGCTTGCGAATGATGCTTGCTCGTAGCTGATATTGGTTCTATGATTTTGTTGCCTGTTTGTTGTGTGTCTCATTCTTCTGCACATGGTTCAGAACTGATGCAGCTTGATACCATATTTTGGTTTCTCTTGTTCTGCTGTGGACTTGATTTCCATTCTGTTTGGTACATATTTGTTTCTTTTGGTGGCTATTCCTACCTGGATTGGCGCGCACCCCTTCCTAGTTTTGTTTTATGCTTTGAGTTCTGATGATGCTTATGTTTTTTTCAGATATTGAAAGTTTTGAAATCAAGGTGACTCAGACCTGCCGGCATCCGGGTCTGAATCAAAACTTGCCTATGTTGCCTTATTCTCGTATCAGTCTGGAAATCCAATCGCGGCAAAACGAATCAGCCCCACTTCTTTTATTTTCTCTATCTCTCGGATGTCCCTTACGATAAGAACAATGACTACCTGATCTGACGCCGGTGGCTCAAATTGGTAACGGGAGTAGGATGCGGCTTTAGTCGTACCCTCCCGACACTCGATGATGATAATGTTCTGAGAGTGTCAAACAATCTTCTAACCTCTTTTCCTGTGGTTTGTTTTTGCTTTGATGTGCAGGTGATCAAGAGTCGCGTGAAGAACTCAAGGGAGGAAGATTATGAAGAACACTTAGAAGCTTAGGACTTAGAACTTTTTAGAATAGATAGCCAATGTAATGAACCTTTTTGTAAACCAGTGGGTATAAAGTTCAAAATTATTTATCCATTTCCATTGTAAACTAAATATTTATGAAATAAAGTTCAAAAATATTTATTCACTTCTTATTTGTAAATAATAATTCGAAAATTATTTAAATTCACTCCTTAGATGTAAATTGCAAATACTTATGAATAAAGCTTCAAAAATATTTAAACTCACCTCTTAGTTGTAAATTATAAATATTCACGAATAATATTCACAAATATCTAAACTCATTTCCCTTTTTGTATTGGACAATATTATGAATGAGATCCACTCTCTTTATATTAATTGACTGCTTACCGTAACCGGATTAAATCTGACCAAAACTCAAACTGAGTTCCTGCTTTCCAAATAACCTTAGCAGTATCTGCTTCCTCTCAGGAATACTGTCCCACTTGTCTCAAAATTACATACTCCATGTGAAATGACCAAAATGCCCCCGTGGTAATTCCTGAAATAAAACGCACTCATATGATTGGTTAGTGATTAATGGATGCAAAATGAAATGCTATGTGAAATGAACTGACTAAATGTAAGGGTAAAATTTGGGGTATTACAGGTGACTACGTCGTATGTCACCCTAAGGGTGACACACTAAGCAATCAGGTTACTGAAGAGTGACCCTCCAGCAACCTTTCTCAAATAGCTTAAGGCTCGTAGCGTACGACATCGATTATCCTTATTACTGTGTTTTGAATTATTCTGAGATAGAAGAGAAGTCTAAAAACCTAGGGTTTGAAAGGGAATCAAAACTACCCTAATGTTATCATGCATGGATTACAACCTAATGTCTGTCATAATTCCCTCCTGCACAGAGGAAATCAGAGATCCTAGGGGATAAACGGAAAAGAAACAACAAAAATACAATAAACAGTAAGTATGCATGAGATGCAGCAAAACAAGCAAGGCAAGGGAGTCCCACTCAACCTCGAACCTAAGAAAGCAACAGGCAAAGTGAATCAAATTCACTTCAAGCCAAAAGGGCAAGCAGCACAAGCCAACATACAATACAGAGAAAAACAAAAGATACAGAGGAGGCAGCCCAAGCAGCAGCAACAAACTCCTACAACAAACAGCAACAACACGCTCTGAACAGCAAAGTTGAAATGACAGCAAAGGTCTTATCTTTGAGCTAGATTCCATCTTCAAGCTTCTTCAATATTCATCTCCAAGCTTTAGCAAGCACACTCTAAGAAGAGATTTGTCATCAAGATCAAGTTGCAATGTTGGCATACTTGCTGAAAACCAAAGGAATTCAACAAGAACCAACATCGAAGTGGAAGTGTATCCTCAAAAGTTCTACTATCTAGGGTATGCCCCACTTCCTTCCTAAGGAGAGATGGAACTTCCCTAAGAGGAATTTGCATCATAGGATAGAATAGAAGCAAACAATGCATTCTATGTTTGATGGAAGAAATGAACTAATTCTACAAAAGCTCTCCCTAAAAGCCTAATTCTACCAACTCCTAAAACAAACTTAAAAGAGAAATAAAGCTCCACTCCAAGCCCCACTCTTCTATCCAAAGCATCTTCATCATGTCCAGAAGCTCCTCTAAAAAGGAATCCAAAGTCTTCAAGCTCCAAGTCCACCAAACGCTCCAAACAAGGCAAAGCACTCAAGAGAGAACACCGAAAGCAACAATCATTTGCAAAACCCAAAAAAAATAGCAAAATAAATTGTAAAATTCTAATAAAATTCCTATGTGAACATGCATGTTTGAACATTCTAACATTCCAGAATCAGGACCTAAATCAATTTCTAGGTCATCTAAACAATTACTAAATGAAATTTGGTCATGGGAAACCATTATTTGGGAAGGCTCTAAACTACACACCTAAAACAGAATCTAATCAATTTTAAAAATTCTAAGAAAATTCCAGGGGAAACCTATGGATGTCCTCTAAATCATATCGAAAGAATCATCTCAAAAGTATAAAGAATCAAAGAGAACAAAATTAAACAAACAGCAATATCAATTATGCATAACAATGGATATTAGCACAAAATAAAATTCGTAACTAATTCAAATAAAATCCTAAAAATGAAAAATTAACTCCTACAGTTTCTTAAAATAATCAAGATCTACAGAAAAAAAATTCATAATTTTTCGATCATTTTTACTATTTTTAACGCAATTAATCCAAACAGCTATTAAAACAGAAAAAAAAAAGAACGAAAATGAATTAAACTAAGTTAATGTGCATTGGGCCAGGGGTGCGAACAACAGAAATCCAAAGCAATGTCCGTGTGGGCCTCGCGAGTGGGGGTGAGAACAGTACCCGCGCGGTACTGTAGCTGTTCCAGTGGTGACATTTTTTCGGTAACTTCCGAGCAACATAACTCCATCGATTCTTAACCGTTTCACACGAAATTTTAGTCAAACTTGAAGGAAAAAAATCAAGGATTCCAAATATGCTCTTAGATTCCATCAAAACTCCATGATCAAAGAAATATATCATCATCAAGAAAACATACTCATCCAAAAAAGTCTCTAATCCTTAATTTCTTGATCCTAATTTCATCTATACATTTTCCAGATCCTAACCACATGAATAATCTAATCTAATTCGTCCTAAAACCATAGAAAAAGTGAATTTCACATACTGGCTTCGGAGCGTCGAAACGGAGTAGTTGGAGCTCGTTTTTTCTTGCCAAAAAGTGCGGAAAACCTTTGTTGAAGTTTGTTGGAGAAGATTAAATTCTTGATAACTCTTGAAAATGCCTTGAATCCAACTTTGATCTCTCACTTTTTCTCTTCCAAACTCCAATGTCAATCTATGGTTTTTGCACAAATGAATTACCAACTCTTGCTTTTAACCTCTTCACAAGTATATATAGAATGTATTTGAAGACCCTAGAAAGTTCTAGATTGATCCAATGAGAAAATCAACTTCTCATGTCATGAAAATCTCTTCTTATGCTATGCACATACCATCTCATGTTTTGGCTTGCAATTCACTTGGTTCTGAGTTTAAATTCTCTCCAAATGAGATATTGGAGGTGTATGGATGGAAAAGGAGCCTTGCATTTGCTTGGAAATGAGGTTTTGCAATTGTGCCTTATGGTTCAAGTAACCAATTTACAAAGCAAGTCCTTGAAATAACCCTCAATTCAAAATTGTGGCAATGCCATTGTCTTTAAAATGCATTTTACAATCAAATTGGTATGTCATATGGCTTGTTTGTGACCTCTAACCCAAAATTTGATTTTTTCCACCAAACTTTATTTGACTTATTCCCTTTTTTTTAGGCCATTTTAAGTGACTTTTTTGAAATAAGCCGATCAATCCACCATGATGACTTATTTGACCTAAAAACATCATTTTAAGCACATTCCATGTTGAACAATTTTTCATTTGAGAAGTGGAACATGGAGATTTTGACCTATGCTCAAAAATGACCTGTAATTCAACTTTCCCAAAATACCCCTGGATTGCCAAGACCATAACTTGAATTCTACAAATCCTCTTGAGGACTTCTAGTACTCAAATTAAAGCTAAGATCAAGATATACAACTCTTATGTTGGACAATAATCTATTTGAAAACTCCTTGATGGGAAAAGTTGCTTGGAAGTCAAGTGACTTTCACAGATAAATTTCAGTATCCTCTAGGGACCCATAACTTGCAAGAACCATAACTTGAGTTCTATAAATCTACTTGAAGACTTCTAGTACTCAAATTAAAGCTATTGAGATGTTATACAAGCTTCATGTTGACCAAGACTTCATTTGAAACTTGTATTTTGACTTATCTGGCTTGGAAGTTAGGCCTGAATTAGGGTTTTTTACACTGAAACCCTAATATAGTAACTCCTCTTCTTCTTGATTCCTTTTGATTTCTCCTTGGCACAACACCACACATGCATCCACATACCATTTCATGAATTCCACATACTCCAAGTAGGCCTTGATGCCCTCCAATCAACCATTTGACCTAGGGTTGACCTAGGGTTGACCCAGATGAAACCCTAGTTGACTGCATTCAACTGTAGCTCTGGTACTTATATTAATGATTTGTCTCATCTTCAAAATGACCCTCTAGGTATTCCATGATCTTTGTACACCTTCCATGGCTCACACACTCATTGATGATCTTCAACATATCCCCCAGATTGGGAGAGAAATCCACTGGTTGACCTTCAAACTTCTCAATGCTTCAACTCATTTCTTGATTACTTGGATGGTCTTGATCTTGAATAAAACCCCTTGATGGGCCTCTTTCTGATGAAAATGGCACTTGATCCCTTGTTAGATGCCTTGTGATGCTATTCTATGCAAATGATTAGACTATGTACATGACTTATTATGCAAATAACAATGCAATTGAAACATAAACCAGGTGAAATAGGTTGAGCAAATTTTAGGGTGCAACAGATATATGAGAGGATTTTCATGCTGTACATCTCTGCTGCTCGTGCTTATTGCAACTGGGATCAAGGGGAAGATCTCCCTGTAAGCACATAGACATGTCTGCATTTTCCATAGCAGGTACAGCAAAATCGTTTATCTTACCCTTGTTTGCTCCGTTAGCTGGTTTTAGGGTAAACAATCAGACCGTTCACCGGGGAATGAACATGAAGTCATGTTACAAGTTCAAGCAGAGTTGAGGGAAGTCTGAGGCCAGATGGGGCAGTTTATGGTGGAAATGCAAGCGTTGTATCTGGATCAGAAAGCGCTGAGGGAAGAAGTTCATCAGCTGAAGACCCAGATGGGCCTGGTCACAGAGGTGATAGGAAATGTGCTAAGGAAAGAGGGCCATCAGGTGCCTAAAGCTGAAGTAGAGATGTCTGTTCCACTTTTGTTCGTGGAACCTCTCCTAAGGCGTGATGTGCCTCAAAGATTTGCTGCATAACCTAAGATCCAAAATTCTCCACATCAGCAACTACCTCCTGCTTCCCGAGACAATCTTAAGACCAGGAGGTATGGCCAAAGGACGAAGCAGCTCGGGAGAATATTTGATCAGATCCCTATGACGTATGCGTAGTTGTTGCAACTCTTGCTTCAACTTCAATTGGTTAAACTTCGGACTATGTCTCCACTTACGGGTGAGTTACCACTGGGCTATGATGTAAGCGCTCATTTTGATTTCCATTCTGGGGCACCGGGGCATAACTTCGAGAACTGCAAAGCTTTTAAGCACATAGTTCAGGATTTAATCAATTCAAAGGTAGTTGAACTTGCATCGGGCGGCGTAAGTGTACCAGGTGGTCTTGGTCCACTCAGTGTAAAAGAGGTGGTTGTTCCTCTTATTTCTCCTGAAGCTGTATCAGGTCAAGAGCGTGTCGTGCAATTTATGACTGCAGAATCTCCGCGCCTACAGCTACTGCCGATTCTTGGGCTAAATCTGAGAATGAAAGCACCTGAGCATAAAGGATGCTCTAATCAGCGCCAACAACCTCTTGCTCCTCGCAACAAAACCCTCGGCGCCAGAATCAGAATGGGCCTCACAACAATTTGGAAAGGAGGAGTGCCCCTCTTCATCCAGTTCCTATGTCGTATAGTAAGCTATTACCACATTTGATTCAAAACTCATTAGTGGAGCCTAAGACTCTCAAGCTGGTGCCAGAGCCAAACCCTCCTGGGTACAATCCCCATGCTCAGTGTGGATATCATGGAGGATCCAGGGGGCATTCAACTGAAGATTGTCAGGCCTTCCAGGCCAGGGTGCAACAGTTGATCGACAAGAGGTACATTTCCTTCCCGAAAGGAGGATTGAGGATGCATGTCGACCTTTCATCCGATTGAGTTTGAAGATGGCTGACTCAGCAGCAAGCTAAAGATTTGGAAGCCCGGTTCCCCGAAGCTGGCAATCTTTGTTTTATCTTGTCATTTCTTTGTATTTGTAGTTTCCTTCCTGTTTAAATGCAAATTTCGGTTGTAAAACTTGTTGTTTTCAATTGATATTGATAATGAAATAAATATGCATGTTTTGATTAAATCCATTTGTGTTCACTTATGTTTTTAATTGATGTCTAACGCTGGTTTAGGCGGAATCCGGGGAGGATGACGAAATTGAAAGATGAAAACTTCGGATTGTATGCTTTTGAATAAAACCTGCTGATGATGTACATGTATTGTTTCAAATCCCTAAACAATGGAGATATAAGGAAGATAATCCCTTGTTAACCCCTTTGAGCCTAGTAGTAGGAGTTTATTTCTAACAAACGAAAAAATCCTCAATCTTAACCTGGGGTAGGGTAGGTGTCAGCTAATTTGACCGAGCATCCAAATTGCAAAAGGAGTGTTCCTGTTCGAGGGTCAATTACACCTATATAGGTCGTGCCTAAAAAACCCACAATGGGTATCCATCGCCGACCAAGGGGTGAAACAGTCACAATCTCTTTAACAAGTTAGACAAGCCGGTGTCGCACGATTTGTTCGAAAAAAGAAACAAAATCAAAGAAAGAATCCCGCTAAGTAGAATCTTGAAAATAAGTGACTTAGGCAAAAATTAGGGCATCCCGCTGGACTTTGAAATCAAAAGAAGCTCAAAAGAGCCAGTCCAGGCAAAAGTTAGGGAAAAGCAGAAAAGTGAAAAGGATTACAAAAGAAAAATCCTCGAACAAACAAGTTGTGTGACTTCAGGCACCAAAGACGAAAAGCGAGTGACTGTCACTCCAAAAGCTTGTGGTTTCCCAAACCATCACTCCTGTCATTCAACCTTTGAAAGGTGAGCGCTTGCATCAAGTTAGCTGAACGTAGGATTGGAGAACATCAAGGAGAATGGGTGGGTTAAAATAAACTTTGATCCTTTATCCTTTCTTTCTTAACCATGAACCTGACCACGTTACAACCTTCAAAAGTCCTAATTGAAGCAGGATTGTTTCGAAAGCATACTTCAGTAAAGATCGCATCGAAACTGACTCCTAATAAGATTCCCCTTATAGTGTTGTATTAATGTTGACATTTTGATAAATGATTTAACCTATTATGTGTCACAAAATTTTACAGTGAACTGACTTGGATTTCAAAATTGTCATATGCATTACATTAGTATATCTTTTGTGCAATTTGTTTTACTTGCGAGTAAGCGCTTGACAACAGGAAAGTTTCCACAGTGGAAAGTTTGATCAGGATAGAATGCAGAACGCCCACTCTGTTGGATCGGGGCAAGCTATATGAAATGATCATATCATGGGGGTCAGCCATCCAAAAGACAATTGATCTGGGGCAATCAGGTCGAAATTTGATAAATCTCTCGAAGTGGTCATGGGTACTGCTCCACAAATCAGCCAGTCAGGGGAAAAGTCATTACAAGGATGGGACAGGACATCCCAATAGCACATAAGCATTCTTATCAGGAAGGTAGTTAATCTAAAGCACCTCTTCAAGGATTCGGAGTGCTGAGGCAGCACATATTAACCATCAGGGTACGAAAATTTCAGGGTTCCTTTGAGGAAGTTTTACAGAGATCCCACAGGCTGGAGGCAAAATAGGAAACAAAGGAACTGTTCCTCTCCACATCTTCAGAGTTCATCAGAGTGGTCAACCAGGGTCGAATCCTTTCATGCTACAAATTCAGGGGCAAGCCATCTCAAGGTCGTCTCATGGCAAACTTTCCTTGTTGTCCTAGAGATCATATCAGGGCAAATTGAATTACACTGGGGCAGTTCCTCAAGCAAGTTTATTCTCCCCAGTAGGGACTCATTCCTCAGCAAGTGGAGGCGGCGCACCTCCATATCCCCAGCCATGGTTAGACATACAGGTCGAAGGAGCAGTTGAGTGTGAACACTTATTCCTAGCAGAGCGCCTGTATGCATTTGTTCCTCAGCGGCATTTGATTTGATCTCCGTTGGAGTATAATTACTGTTTTGCAGGTTGTATTTCCCAGCAGGGGACTATGTGTGTTAGGCACGCCTAGCCACCCTCCACAGAGTTGACCTTGTTTCTCCAGCATTTATTTTTTTGGAATGATTCCGTTGCATCTACATTCGAGCATAACATCTACCCAAATGCGTAGCATTTCCATTTCGTATGGAGCATTACGCCATTTTTAAACATGCGTATGTGAAATATAAGCCAGGCTGTTATCTCTTTGTTTCAGGTGAATCTCCGGAGGTTTGATCTCTTTGCCCTTATAGTGTTCAGACCATGACAAAGTAGGTGTTTTATCTAGTCCTTGTGGTATCCAGACCACGGCAATGGGTTTTATTGGTGCATCTTCCGTTGAGTACCCCGGATCCGGCCAGTCCCACATGGTATCCAGACCATGGTAGCGTTAGAGATGTTTCCTTTTTACGTCGAGTATTCAGACTCCGGTAAAGTTCGTTGAGTATCCAGACTCCGACAATTCGAAAGGTTATCTTTTGCTCGAATGGTATCCAGACCATGGTGATTTTAGACTTGTTTGTCCGTTGAGTATCCAGACTCCGGTCAATCTCGTTGAGCATCCAGACTCCGGTCAATCTCGTTGAGTATCCAGACTCCGGTTATCTCGTTGGGTATCCAGACCCCGACTTATGTTATTCCTCAGCAGTGTCGTCAGACTTCGATTGGTGGTATTGTTGTGAAAACAGGTGGTATTCAAACTGTGATAAGTATACTTGTGATAAATTCCTTAGTCTGTCGAGTATCCAGACTCCGATAAATTTCCAATTTGTGAATCATCTTTGTCCGTTGAGTATCCAGACTCCGGTCAATTTCGTTGAGCATCCAGGCTCCGATTTATTACATTGAGTGTTCAGACTTTGGCTATTTCGTTGAGCATCCAGGCTCCGACTTCTTTGTTTCTTTGAGCGTTTAGGCTCTGGTTTATCCCGGGTTATCAAGTTGAGCATTCAGGCTCCGGTTTACTTCGGTATATTTTGTTGAGCGTTCAGGCTCCGGTTTGTCCCGACTATTACGTTGAGCGTCCAGGCTCCAGTCAGTCCGTTGAGTATCCAGACTCCGGTCAATTTCGTTGAGTATTCAGACTCCGGTAGTTTGATGTATGGTATCTAGATCATGACAGGTTTAAATGTGATTTCTTAATTTGTGTGGTAGCCAGACTATGGCAGTTCCAGATGGGCATTCTTTCATCCGTTGAGCATCCAGGCTCTGGTTTGTTACGTTGAGCATCCAGGCTCCGGTTATCACGTTGAGCGTCCAGGCTCCGGTTATTACGTTCAGAGTCCAGGCTCTGGTTATTACATTGAGCGTTTAGGCTCCGGTTTGTTACGTTGAGCACCCAGGATCCGGTTTGTTACCTTGAGCATCCAGGCTCCGGTTATTATTGTAAGTGCTCTTGATTGGCTGCATTGTGTGGCAAAATATTAGTATATGTATGAATGTCATGTCTGGTGTTGTTACATTCATAATATAGATTGTGCAGGGTAAGTTAACTAAGTTAACTATAAGTTAAGTTGGATGTCATACTCAATGTTATGACATAGGTCATATGACATCAAGTGGAAGTTTGTTATTCTGGTAGCTAGAACTCAGGAAACAACTCAGAAGCTCAAGCTGGAATGCAGGAGACATTTTAGACGCCCTAGGGGAACTAATATGTACCTGATTAAAGTGGCAAACATGCAGAATACTAAAGAGAGGTTTTATGATGGATAAAACCTAATGTATGCGCCCAGGCCCAAGGACCGATCTGCTGCTATAAATAACATGAGAAGCAATCCTAGAAGGCGGCTGTTGGAGATAGAGAAGCAGAGAAATCACCATAGCGGTTTAGAAGTGAAGAGGTTGTTCTTCACGGTTGTGTCTTAGGAACACTTGTAATCCAAGCAACTGTTGATTGCATTGGTTAGGTAGTTTCTAGGCTGTGTACCACTCGAAGCTGTTAAAAAGAGCGTGTGTCACTTGATCAAAGCTTTGAAGCAATATCAAGGTGTGTGTGTGTAGTTGAAGTGTCTTTTCATTCTACTATTTAATTTGTAACTGTTTGATATCACTGGTGTGTGATTGTAGGGAGTGAGTGGGTATACTCAGGTCTAGAGTGTCTCTAGGTTAAATTGTCATTGGGTAGGTTTTAAGTGAGGAGTGCAAACTGGAGGTTTGACTCTGAATTAATTCTACTAATAGTGAAATTTCTCCCTGGCTTGGTAGCCCCCAGATGTAAGTGTGTTGCACTGAACTGGGTCAACAACCAACTGTGTTATTTACTGCTTTATTATTACTCCATAATAGTAGGTCTGTAGTGAATGTCACAGTAGATGTTATAACTTCTGTTAGAACATCCATCGTGGGCTGGCCAGAATTTTCAATTGGCATCAGAGCAGGCACCCTGCCTGTTTATTACTGGGTGAGATCTAGGGAAACAAAATTATGGTACTATGGATAAAGATATTGGTTTCACCAATAGACCTCCAATTCTGGATGGTTCTAATTATGACTATTGGAAGCCTAGGATGATTGTTTTCCTAAGGTCCTTAGACAACAAGGCTTGGAGAGATGCAAACTTTGGTTGGGAACATCCTGTGAAAACTGACAAGGATGGAGTATCTGTGCAAATTCCTGAAGAGGAATGGACCAAAGAGCAAGAGGCATTGGCTCTTGGAAACTCTAAAACATTGAATGCACTCTTCAATGGTATAGACAAAAACATCTTTAGACTGGTCCACCACTATGAACTAGCAAAGGATGTTTGGGACTCTCTCAGAACCACTCATGAAGGAACCTCCAAGGTCAAAATGTCAAGACATCAAATGCTAACCACAAAATTTGAAAGTCTAAGAATGAAGGAAGATGAGACCATTCATGACTTTTACATGAATGTTCTTGAACTAGCTAACACCTCAGGAGCTTTGGGAGAAAAGATGGCTGAAGAAAAGCTTGTAAGAAAGTAACTAAGGTCACTACCTAAAAGGTATGCAATGAAGGTAACATCCATTAAAGAAGCTCAAGACATATGCCACATGAAAATGGATGAACTCATTGGATCCTTTCAAACTTTTGATATGGGGATGTGTGATCAGGCTATGGAGAAAAAGAGCAAAAGTATAGCTCTTGTCTCAAACTCTGCTGAGGCCTCAGATCATGAAAAAGAGGAAGATCTATCAGAGGCAATAGCCATGCTTGGAAGACAGTTCAACAAACTGGCCAAAAGGATAGATGTTAAGTCTAAACCTTATTTCAAAAGCTTGCCTGCTGACAAAGAAAAAGCTGAAGATAAAGTCAACCAAAGCAGAGGAGTACAGTGCCATGAGTGTGAGGGATATGGACATGTTAGAAAGGAATGTCCCACATACCTCGAAAAGAAGGGAAAAGGTCTAACAGTCACTTGGTCTGATGAAGATTCTGACGGTGGATCAGAAGGAGAATCATCCAAACATGTAACTGTTCTCAACAATGTGTGTGTGTATCTGATGGAGACTCAAGTGAATAGGAGCTAACTTATGATGAACTAGCTGAATCATATAAGAAGTTTTCCATCAGAAGCACATAACTGTACCAACAAGGAGAGCATCAAAAGAAGCTCATCAAAGAGCTAGAAGCTGAAAAGAGAGAGCATCTAGTTACTATAAACTCACTCCAAGGAGAGGTAAAGGAGTTGAAAGGAGAAAATGAGCAAATGACAAAATCCATAAGGATGCTCAATTCTGGATCTGACATCCTATAGGAGATTCTTCAGAGTGGTCAGACTGCATGAAATAGGTCTGGTCTAGGATTTGTTGAAAAACAAAATCCTGTCTTGAAACTCAAGAGGTTGCACCCTGAAATTCAAAAGTTACTAAGGATGTCACAGTCAAAGTTACAACACCCCCCACACAGAAATTAGAATCAAGTCAAGAGACAATTTCAAAGGAATAGATGCTACCACTGTGGAAAACTTGGGCATATTAGAGTTGTGTGCTTCTGGTTGCATGGATTTCCTAGCCAAAGAAGTGATAACCAGGGTAAGCATGGAAAAAGACAACATCATGGACAAAGGCAGCATCATGCCAACCAGAGCTGGATGCAACATCAAGCCAAACTCAATAAGAAGGAAGTGCCTAAGAAGCAAGAACAATGGTGTTGCACCCCAAAATTTGACCAACAATTATTCATTCATTGAGTGTTTGAAAGTGGATACCTTCATCAGAAAGCTCAAGAGATCCTCAGAAGAATTGGTTGAAACCAGGGTTGTGTGCTTCACAGTTTGAAAGTTGTGGGTGCCCCTCAGATGATTCTGAGACTTTGAGAATGAACTTGATGTTTTGAGAAAGCCTATGAGATGTCTTGATAGCCATCATGAAGCCCAGAGAAGTCATTGTGCAAGAGTTCAGGAGATTCAACCATGAATGGTAGAATTAGGGTTTTGACTGGGTCAACCCTAGGATAACTGAAGATTTGGAGAAGATTGAGACCTAATCCAAGGGCCATGAGATCATGGAATGATGCATAGAGATGTTGTAAAGATGATTCCCAGACCAACTCATCATTATTGAGGAGTTTGAGAAGTTTCAAGTCAGGGTTTCTGAGGATTGTCAGTGAAAAACCCTAATTTGATCCCTATCTTCCAGGCAGTTTTAGCTCTAGATGTGATTGATATCCCATCTTCCCCACAACATGAATGTTTTAGAGCTTGTTCTTAGCTTTAATTTGAGTGGTGGAAGTCCTTGATAGGAGTTACAGAGCTCAAGTTATGGTTTTGACAAATTACAGGTCAGCTGAGGTATGTGAATCTGGGTCCTTGAAAGTCACCCAACTTGCAGACAACTTTTGCCCTAGTAGGATGATTCCTATGATTTCTTGGTCAACATGAATGTTGAAGAGCATCTTCTTAGCTTTAATTTGAGTGGTAGAAGTCCTTGATTGGATTTGTGGAACTCAACTTATGGTTTGAACAAGGCAGGGGTATTTTGGTCATTTGTCAGTTATAGGTCATTTTAGCCAATGCCTAAAACTCCTATTTCCAAGCCTCAAATGGAAAAACTCAAAACATGAAAGTTGCTCAAAATGTGATTTTAAGTCTAGAAAGAAGGTAACAAATTGTTGAAAAAGCTCATAGCACAAGATTACATGATTGGTCAAAAATGAACTAAAAAAGGCTTATAACTTTGAAAAGTTGAAATTGAAAAGTGATTTGGGAGATCCACAAATCCAAAATAGGTCATCCAATATATCATTTTGATTGGAAAAACCATTTTGAGAACATTGGTTTAAGTAGAATTTTCATTTGAGGCTTAAAAAATGAGGTTCCTTTGGAAATTTGTTGCTTGCAAAAGAAGGTAACATTGAAAAACCCTACACAAGTGAAACTAAAGGCTGATTTGCATTCCTTATCACTCAATAACTCATGTAAGGACAATTTGGCATAGAATTGAAGACTTGAAGCAAGGGAAATGATATTTTCAACTTCTCATTTAAGGAGAAGTTCATGACTTTTCTAGATCTTTCTAAAGGATTCTAGACACATCCAATGATCATTATATAAAGAATGCATCAGAAAGTGATGAAGGTTGGTGAAACTTGAATCAAGTCAGAGGAGAGAGAGAGATACATAGCCATTGGAGAAGTTTCTTCAAGTTGAAGCAATTTGAGTTTTCTTCCACTACAAGCCATCTCCACCATCACAAGTGCAAACAGAAGGTTAAGGACCATTGGAGGATCATCTTGAACCAATTCCAAGGCCTGCAAGCATCCCCACGAGCCTCACCATCATCCCTTTGACAGGTTTTTCTTCACCTTCTATCTCCTAAATTATTGCAGTTTAGTTAGTGTCATAGTCATAGAAATGATGCACTAGGGTAGATGACCAAGTACTGAAAGTTAGGGCACGATTCATTGAGTTCCATGGCAGGTGCATAAATCTTTAAGTTTCAAGAACTACTTGTTTAGGGCATTTTAATCAACATGAATTAGGTTAGAATGACCAGGATAACATCAAGAACAAGATTGTAGCTTTAGTTTTGAGTTTAATGAAGATGGATATCAGTTGAAAATTTTGAACCACGATCTTGTCGCTTTCTGTTAGAACAATCTAGGGTGAATTAATGAAAAGTGTACGTATGGTTGTGTAGAGCTTGAGTAGTAGAGCATTTTTCATGTTTGAGTCGAGTGAAGCCGTGGCGTGTGGAGAGAGATAGATGAGCTCGAATTTTAGGGCATGAGAGGAGGGTTTCTGAAAACCCTAGGTCCCATTTGGGACGATGAACAATAGCCACTGGATCGGTCTAAAATTTTGACTAATTCATTAGATCCAACGGCTGTGATCGAAGCTGAGAAAGAGAGGGAAGATTCAAATTATATGAAACGCGTCGTTTCATTAATCAAGCCATTCTGGGCTTATTTTCTCTTCGCACCCCCCTTCTTTGCTGGCCCAGTTCTTTTAACTAGCGAGATGTGCTATTCTAACCCCCCCTCCCTTAATTCATTTTAATTGTTTTAATTTTCTTTAAATAGTTTTCTGTTTTGTTTAATTCATTAATAAATGATAAAAAATGATTTTTTGCTTCTTCTTTTTTCTATGAGTAGATGAAAATGTGTAGAAAATTATAAAAATAAAAATGAGATTTTATTTTTAGGTTTAATATTTTCAATAGATTTTCCAAATAAATAGCTTTTTAATAGTCTTAATTTGGTATGTGATTTTGTAGGAATTGTTTTAGGACCATCCCTTAGGGTTTTTAATCCATTCTTTTTTGTGCAATTAGATGATGAATCATAGTTCCCCATAGGATTTTTTTCTAGATTTTTAGAATTAAATTTTGATTAGTTTAATTAGGGTAGATTTAGGGTATCCTGATTAGGGTTTAAATTGTGCTTAGGTGATGAATCCCTTTCTTTGATTGAGTTTTATCTTGATTTTTAGGTAGAGACCTTTGTAGATGTTATGAGTAGGTGTTGAGGACCCTTGTGAATAATTGTTAGATTTTTCCCCATTAGTTTAGTATTTTTAGGTATTTTCTGAAGTTGCCTGTTGATTTGGTCTGTTCAGTGGGTTATCTGTTCATCTTTGGGGTTCATTCTGAGGAATTTGTTATGGGGATTGTGTTGCCTTGAAGACCTTGATGGAGAGCATCATGAAGAGAAGATTGAAGACCAATATTCAGAGACCCAGAGCTTGGTTTGTCCCCTATCTGTGAGGTTTGAGATCCTGAAGTTTGAAGGAAGTTCATGGTACTTTCCTGAGGAAGGCACTATGAATGACTTTCATTCTTTCTTCTCACCTCTTTCTTAAGTATCCAATGATGTTGGAGCCAACTTGTGAGTTTAATTTCTCCTGAGGAGGAATGTAAACTGATCACATGTTGTTGAGCCACATGGGATACAACTCCTAAGTGGAAGCCTCCTAGTACTTTCCTGAGGAAGGTCTTATGAGTCTATTCACTTAGTTCCCTTAGTTTATCTAGGATTTCTCAAGTATCCAATGATGTTGGAGCCAACTTGTGAGTTTAATTTCTCCTGAGGAGGAATGTAAACTGATCACATGTTGTTGAGCCACATGGGATACAACTCCTAAGTGGAAGCCTCCTAGTACTTTCCTGAGGAAGGTCTTATGAGTCTATTCACTTAGTTCCCTTAGTTTATCTAGGATTTCTCAAGTATCCAATGATGTTGGAGCCAACTTGTGAGTTTAATTTCTCCTGAGGAGGAATGTAAACTGATCACATGTTGTTGAGCCACATGGGATACAACTCCTAAGTGGAAGCCTCCTGGTACTTTCCTGAGGAAGGTCCTATGAGTCTATTCACTTAGTTCCACTAGTTCAGATAGGATTTCCTAAATATCCAGTGATGTTGGAGCCTGCTTGTGAGTTTAATTTCTCCTGAGGAGGAATGTAAACTGATCACAGTGGTTGAGCCACGTAGGATATGACTCCTGAGTATACACCTCCTAGTGCTTTCCTGAGGAAGACACTATGAGTCTGCTTACTTAGCTCCCTGTCTTTGGTAAGCTTGTTCTGAAGCTTGAAGACTGGGAATGATTTCTCCTGTTTAGGGTTCTGCTTGAGAGCTTTGCTTAGATTTGTTCAGATTCTGTGATTAGGATTAGGGTTAGAGAATAGATGATTCTTTCTCAAGCATGAGTGTTTGTTTGCCTGATGGCATTTCATTTCTTTTATCTGTATATTGCTTGATAGCATGTTGTTTATCTTCAGTATGATTACTGTTATTGCATGACTGGCTTGAGGTCGAGATGAGCTTGTGGAGGCTGAATCCCCACACACATTTCCTCCCTCACTTGCATTGCATGCATTTTACTGTTAAAGCTGATGCTTTTGTCTGTTTTGGCGTACCATTGACATGATCCCTTAGGACTCTCATTTCCTTTGATAAGGATTTGATGATAGATTTTTAGGTTGAAACCTATGCATGACAACATCTAGGAGTTCCCTGTTCAAACCTCAACCATAGGATGAATCCATGGCATGATAACAGTAGGACTTTATAGTCTCCCTCCTAGTTGAGCCATTTAATCTTGTAGTTTCCCGAACTACGTTTGCTCTGATCTTTCATACCAGGTGAAAGTACGTAGGCATAGGATGCGACGTCCTAGCGAGCGACCTTCCCAATCTTAACCCGTAGTTAGCCGAACTACGTTGACTCTGATTTCTCGTTCCAGACGGGAATACGTAGGCATAAAGCGCGACGCTTTGCCGAGTCATTTTTCTTTTCTTTTTCAGCCAGCCTTGATAGGTAGATAGATTATAACCAACCCGTCCAAGTAAACAAACAAGCGAGGATCCCGTCGAGTACGACGGACGTGAGGGGTGCTAATACCTTCCCCTTGCGTAACCGACTCCCGAACCCAGACAATGGTTGCGAAGACCTTGTCTTACCCTTATTCGTCAGGTTTTTCCGATCGTTTCCTTTCCCGCTCTGAGGGATAAATAACGAAAGGTGGCGACTCTTCTGTCATGCCGGCACCTTATTTTCGCGCAAGCGACAGCTGGCGACTCTGCTGGGGAAAATGGCATCTAGGGACTTTTCCCATCCCTTATGCTGGGACCGTTTCCCATCCCCTACGCGAGTCAATCCTATCGTTTGTGTGTTTGCTTGTTGGGTTGCGTTTATTTATCGCATTCTTACTTCCCGCATTTTTGCTTCCCGCATTTTATTTCCCGCATTTTATTTCCAGTTTGGTATGATTATCTGTGCTGCTGTGGGAGAGGGATGTTACTGTGAGTGAGAAGCCTGACCTGGGCTTGAGTACACACCTAGATATAGTTGCGGAGAAGTAGTAGACGAACCTATCTGCTGAGCAGGCACAGTTCCCTACGAAAATCTGCGCTCAGACGAGATTCTTGCAGAGGTGCTCCTTTCCGGTCCTGAGGATCTGAGGGGAGTCCAGACGTGAGGATTGTCGACTCTGGGGACCGATCATTTGGAAGTCAGCTAAGAGAGGCCTCTTCATGACTTGACGATGCCACTCCTTCTGGGAATCGTATTGTCACTCATGAATGTCTGTGACGCTGACAACCGCATAGGATGCCGTACCTTTGTCCGTGGATTAGGTCCATCATACCTGTGAGTGGGGTTGGGATATTGCAGGGAACTTTGACCTCCAGACCACCTGGTTTTCTTGACAGTGAATCAGTTATGTTGGGTTCTCAGTTGCAGAGATGTTCTTGATAGAGCAAGGGTTTGATCAGAGGATCTTATCATCGGGTGTTTGTCTGTTCTTGATAGAGCAGGCTTTGATCAGTGTATTATCATCAGAGGTTTGTTCTGGATGGAGCAGATTTTTGAGTAAGGTTTGAAGATCTTATCAGCAGCTGTGTATTTGTTCTTGAGAGGGCAGGTTTGTGATTTGGGGTCCGAAGACTTCATCAACAGATATTCCTTGATCTAGCATCCGGGGTCTTTATTATCAGGCCTTCGTTCTTGTCAGGGCAGAATGCTGATCTCGATCCTACCAGATGGTTATTCACAGCAGATCAGATCAGTAGGTTTACACCGGGGTTTCCTTCTCATCAGTGACTGTTGACATCGAATCTCCACAGCAGCCACCTGGATATATTGTTGCATACCTGCATTTTGCATTAGCTTGCATAATCATTCCATTAGCGTGTGTCTGTGACAGGTACCGTTTCCCCGATCCAAGATCTCTTATTGTGTTACTGCAGCCGTTCTCAGAAAGACTGTTGCGTACGAGTTCTCGGTCCTTGATGAGTCGAATCTGACTATTGCTATGTGAGGTTACTATTTCCATGATTGGGCCTGGACTCCTCTCCTTATTATTATCAGCAGGTGCCAGGATCGGGGGATAATCTCTCAAGCACACAGACTCACGCATGCATCTGCATGAAGCATTCTTGCATGACATACATTCTGTTGCTTTTCCTAACCCTTGATCTTGACAGGTTTTTCAGGTACTCAGGTTCCGAGCTGCTTTCAATCTCCAGGATTGATCAGAGATTCATCCACCGCTACTCAACTCGCGCCAATCAAACGAGAATCATGGACCAGGTACAGTCAGATGTTCAGGAGCTTCGTGAAAGGATGGATCGTTTTATGGAGTTGATGCAAGTAGTTGCGAACGGGCAAGATCAGCTTCGTACTTTGGTTCAACCTCTCATCTCCAGGGTTGACAGCAATGGAATACTTCATGGCGGGGCCGTGCCCACTCCTCCTCAAGGGGATACTCCACAGAACGTTGTTCCTGCTGCCGGGGGCAACGGTAGTGCTAACGGCAATCTTATGACTAATCTCGGACTTAACACGGCGGGCGCCGTCAATGGTGGTTTGGGAGCCAATGTTACCATGGGGCCGGTCAACGGCAATGCTGGTGCAGGAAATATGGTGGTGCCTCAACCGTGGCTGGAGGACCATCAGGATGACATTTTCTCTCAGAGAGGTGCAGAGGCTGAGTTGACTGTTGAGGCTCGACTTAGGTTTAAGGCGCTGGAAGATAAAATGAGAGATATAGAAAATCAGAACACATTGGGCGTTGACATGTCCAAACTCGGGTTGATTGCTGACTTTAAAGTACCTCACAAGTTCAAGGTGCCTATCTTTGAGAAGTATAGGGGCACTACTTGTCCCCGTGTTCACCTCCGATCTTATTACAGAAAGATGTCCGCTTATTCTGATGATGAGAAGTTGCTGATGCACTTCTTTCAGGATAGTCTTTCTGGCCCATCGCTTGAATGGTATATGGGTTTGGAGCCCGCTGCTGTGCGCACGTGGAAAGATCTCGCTGAAGCATTTGTCCTCTACTATCAGTATAATAGCGACTTGGCTCCCAACCGAGTTCAGCTTCAGAATCTCTCGCAGCGGAGCAATGAAAGCTTCAAAGAATACGCCCAGCGGTGGCGTGAATTGGCTGCTCGGGTTCAACCGCCGATGGTTGAGCGTGAGTTGGTACAAATGTTCGTGGCTACCCTTCCTGGAGTCTATTATGAGAAGCTGATCAGCGGCATGTCCGGAACATTCTCGGCCCTCATCACTTTGGGCGAGCATGTTGAAAATGGTATAAAGATTGGAAAGATTCAAGGCGAATCATCCTCAGCTGGAGGAGCTAGCAAGAAACCTTATACTGGCAAGCGTCGAGAGGGCGATGCCAGTGCTGTCACTAATGCTAGGAGAAAGGGCAAGGGCCCTCAGTCTCAGATCGCTAGCATAAACATCCCAGCTGCTTCCCCGCAGCCGCAGCAGCAGCCCCAGCAACAGAATAATCCGGGATATAAGAGATATCAGAATCGGGGTCCCCTGGCAAATCGTCATTTGGAAACTCCTCCTATGTCATATGCACAGCTTCTGCAGACGCTGCTTCAGCTCCAATTGGTTCAGAAAAGGACATTGGCTCCCTTGACAGGGGCACCACCACCGGGATATGATGCTAACGCTACTTGTGAATTTCATTCTGGGGCACCTGGCCATACAGTTGAGAATTGCAAAGCTTTTAAGCATAAAGTCCAGGACTTGGTTGACGCCAAGGTTATCAACTTTTCTGACAGCGTGCCCAACGTCACCAAGAATCCAATGCCTCATCATAGGGGGGGCGGAGTGAATGCTGTCATCACTGAAGAGAATTCAGACTTGCTGACTGATGTCAGAGATTTGAAGACGCCGTTGGGTTTTGTTAAAGCCAAGTTGCTGAAGAAAGGCTTCTTTCCCGGATGTGGAGAGTTTTGCATGGATTGTGCTACACTTCCTGATGGGTGTGAGCAGTTGATCGAAGGTATCCAGAGTCTGATGACCGAGGGTATTTTGCAGTTCAGTAGGAGCGTTGAGAATGCGTCCGGGGAAGTCGTGCTGAAGCAGGCGGACGAAGTTGCTACTATTACCATTCCTCGCCACCCTATCACTATTTCTGCACCTCGTCCGCCTACTATTACCATCACCAGGGCCGGACCAATCCCGTTCGAGAGTACTAATGCCGTCCCATGGCATTATGGCGCCGAAGTGTATTGTAATGGTCAGAAGATAGAGCTTGAGCCGTCCGGATCAACTGCGCAGAATCTTGCTGAAGTCAGTGGTATCACCAGAAGTGGTAGAGTGTTCGCGCCGGCAGAGGTCGCGGCAGAGAAAGTAGTCCGGGATGACGCTGTGGACAAAGGCAAAGGTAAAGCTGTTGAAGAGGTTCCTGCGGGGGCAGAGAAAGACTTGTTGGTTAAAGATGCAGAAGAGTTCATGCGACTGATCAGGAAAAGTGACTACAAGATTGTAGATCATCTTCACCAGACTCCGTCAAAGATCTCTATTCTTAACCTGTTGCTGTGTTCTGAAGCGCACCGCAACGCGTTGCTGAAAGTATTGAATGCTGCATACGTGCCGCAGGAGATATCAGTTAATCAACTCGAGGAAGTAGTAGCCCATGTCAATGCTGGTAATGGGCTGGGATTCACAGACCTGGAGCTGACGCCCAAGGGAAGAGATCACAACAATGCTTTGCACGTCTCGATAGAGTGCAGAGGCACGATTATGTCACATGTCCTCGTGGATACGGGCTCCTTGCTAAACGTGCTTCCGAAGAAGGCACTGATGAAGTTGGATACCCGTGGACTGCTGTGCACGCCTAGTGATCTGGTCGTGAAGGCCTTTGACGGAACCAAGCGCCACGTCTTCGGAGAATTGACCTTGCCAATTCAAGTTGGTCCAGAGACGTTTAATGCGGTGTTCTATATCATGGATATCATGCCCGCCTATAGTTGCCTCTTAGGTCGGCCGTGGATCCATTCTGCTGGTGCCGTGACGTCCACGCTGCATCAGAAGCTTAAATATGCTGTTGGGGGCAGCATAGTGACAGTCTGTGGAGAGGAGGACATCATGGTAAGCCACCTGTCGTCCTTTAAGTATGTCGAAATGGATGGTGAGATCCATGAGACTCTTTGCCAAGCGTTTGAAACCTTCAGGGTGAAGGAGGTAGCTCCCGTTGTTGCAGAGAAGCAAGAGGTGAACCTCTCTTCGTTTAAGGAAGCTAGGGCCGTTGTCGAAGCCGGTTCTACCCCAGGCTGGGGGCATGTCTTGGATATACCATTCAAACAGGATAAGTTTGGATTGGGATATTCTCCTGAAGCTGAAGCTTCATCCTCTTCTGGCAGCTCGTCTCGTGGGAAAGGGCCGATCTTATTCACCAGGGGAGGAGTAATCTTCGAGAGTATCAACGCTACGTCGGAGGACAGCGGGGACAGTGATTGTGATCTTGATTCCTGGATTCAACCAAGCAAGCCAGGCGAGCGCCTTCACAACTGGACCATCAAGGAGATTATCGAGCTGACAAGTGAAGAGTAATGATTTGCTTTTTACAATCTTTGTACAACCCTATGTCCTGCCCGGGGCATAGTGGTTTTACTGTCAGGGCCTTGTTGGATTATGTGTATGCATTTTGTTAATAAATAAAAGGCGTTTTCTTCGTAATCAAATATTGTGTTCTCTGTTATTCATATCTTATGTTTGTTTTGAAAAACAGCAAAATGGCAACGAGGTTCGTGCTAACCTGCATATTCTTGCTTTAAACTTAACCCTTGTTATTGCAGGATCCACGTAACAGATGACATCGACTCTGGACCCTCTACAGCTCACTACGACTTTGATTGCCCGATCTATCAAGCCGAGGATGAGATTGATGAAGACGAAGACCTTCCGGAAGAGTTGGCCCGCTTGTTGAGACAAGAAGAGAAGGTTATTCTGCCTCACGAGGAGGATATTGAGATCATAAATCTGGGTTCTGAGGAGCTTATCAGGAATGTCAGAGTAGGGGCTGCGCTGCAGAATGATGTCAAGCATAGACTCGTCGAGATGCTTCGAGAGTATAGTGACGTCTTTGCTTGGTCGTATGAGGATATGCCCGGACTTGACACAGATATCGTGGTTCATCGCTTGCCGTTGCGAGAAGATTGCCCTCCGGTCAAGCAGAAGCTTAGGAGGACGAGACCAGACATGGCTGTAAAAATCAAAGAAGAAGTCCAGAAGCAGTTGGACGCAGGATTTCTAGCCGTTACCACCTACCCTCCGTGGGTCGCCAACATAGTGCCTGTACCGAAGAAGGACGGTAAGGTACGTATGTGCGTCGATTATCGGGATTTGAATAGGGCGAGCCCTAAGGATGATTTCCCGTTGCCTCATATCGATGTGTTGGTCGACAATACAGCCCAGTTTTCCGTGTTTTCGTTCATGGATGGCTTCTCCGGTTACAATCAGATTAAGATGGCGCCGGAGGACATGGAGAAAACAACGTTTATTCCCCCCTGGGGCACGTTTTGCTACAAGGTAATGCTCTTCGGTCTGAAGAACGCAGGGGCCACTTACCAGCGAGCAATGGTGACTTTGTTTCATGATATGATTCATCATGAGATCGAGGTCTATGTGGATGACATGATTGCAAAGTCCCAAACGGAGGAGGAGCATCTGGTCAATTTGCTGAAGCTGTTTGAAAGACTTAGGAAGTTCAAGCTGAGGCTGAATCCTAACAAGTGCACTTTCGGAGTGCGATCCGGAAAGTTATTGGGGTTTATCGTTAGCGAACGAGGTATTGAAGTTGATCCTGCAAAGATAAAAGCTATCCAAGAAATGCCAGCGCCGAAAACCGAAAAAGAAGTTCGTGGTTTCTTGGGCCGAATAAACTACATTGCAAGGTTTATCTCTCAGCTCACGGCCACTTGTGAACCGATGTTCAAGTTGTTAAAGAAAAATCAGGCGATTACTTGGAATGAGGATTGCCAGAAGGCATTCGATAAGATAAAGCAGTATCTTCAAGAACCTCCAATCTTGATACCCCCAGTGGCTGGACGGCCATTAATCATGTACTTGACAGTTCTGGAAAATAGTATGGGGTGTGTTCTCGGTCAACACGACGAGACGGGCAGAAAAGAGCATGCCATTTATTACTTGAGTAAAAAGTTCACTGAGTGTGAATCTCGATACTCGATGCTGGAGAAGACGTGTTGTGCGTTAGCTTGGGCTGCCAAACGTCTACGACAGTATATGCTCAATCACACCACTATGCTGATTTCGAAGATGGATCCGATCAAGTACGTCTTCGAGAAGCAGGCTCTTTCGGGCAGGATTGCCAGATGGCAGATGGTGTTAACAGAATATGATATTCAGTACGTCTCTCAGAAACCATCAAGGGAAGCGTATTGTCTGATTACCTTGCCGAACAGCCAATCGAAGACTATCAGCCGATGAAGTTCGAGTTCCCTGACGAGGACATTATGTTTCTCAAAGCGAAGGATTGCGAGGAGCCATTGCCCGATGAGGGGCCGGATAGGAAGTCTCAGTGGAAGTTGATATTCGACGGAGCAGTTAATTCCTATGGAAGTGGTATCGGGGCTATCATTACGACTCCTCACGGATCCCACATCCCGTTTACTGCGAGACTGACGTTTCCAGTTACCAACAACGAAGCCGAGTACGAAGCATGTATTATGGGTCTAGAAGAGGCAATTGATTTGAGAATCAAGAATCTAGACATATATGGTGACTCAGCACTCGTAATCAATCAGATTAAAGGGGAGTGGGAAACTCGTCAACCGAATCTGGTACCGTACATGAATTATGCCAGGAGGCTGCTTCCGTTCTTCGATCGAGTAGAACTTCATCATGTACCCCGGGCTGAAAATCAAATGGCTGATGCTTTAGCCACGTTGGCTTCAATGTATAAGGTCAATCTTTGGAATGAGGCTCCAAGCATTGTTCTTTCGCGTCTTGACAGACCAGCATATGTGTTCGCAATCGAGGATGCCACTGACGGCAAGCCATGGTTCCACGACATCCAAACCTTCCTTATGACTAAGGAGTATCCTGTGGGTGCGTCAACCCAGGATAAGAAGACTCTGAGGAGGCTATCTGGAAACTTTTATCTCAACCCTGATGGAGTGCTGTACAAGAGAAACCACGATCTCGTGCTACTCAGATGTGTAGATGAGAAAGAGGCAAGTATGCTCATGGAGGAAGTCCATGAGGGCACATTTGGTACGCACGCCGGCGGGCATGCCATGACGAGAAAGATCCTGAGAGCAGGATATTACTGGTTGACTATGGAGTCGGATTACTTCAGATTCGCGAGGAAATGTCATAAATGCCAGATTTATGCTGATAAAGTTCATGTGCCGCCGTGCCCATTGAATGTCATGTCCTCCCCTTGGCCGTTCTCCATGTGGGGCATCGACATGATAGGCAAGATCGAGCCCACCGCATCCAATGGTCATCGTTTTATTCTGGTAGCTATCGACTACTTCACCAAATGGGTGGAGGCAGCCTCGTACTCTAATGTGACCAAGCAGGTGGTAGCTAAATTCATTAAGAGGGACATCATCTGTCGCTATGGAATTCCCGAGCGAATCATTACTGATAATGGTTCGAATTTGAATAACAAGATGATGAAGGAGTTGTGCCAGAGCTTCAAGATCGAACACCACAACTCATCTCCCTACCGGCCGAAGATGAATGGAGCCGTTGAAGCGGCCAACAAGAACATCAAGAAGATTGTTCAGAAGATGGTTGTGACGTATAAAGATTGGCACGAGATGCTGCCGTTTGCCTTGCACGGTTATCGTACCACGGTGCGTACGTCGACCGGGGCAACTCCTTTCTCCTTGGTGTACGGTATGGAAGCTGTCCTACCGCTAGAAGTGGAGATTCCCTCTTTGCGAGTTTTGGTTGATGTGAAACTTGATGAGGCAGAATGGGTTACGAATCGCCTGAACCAGCTCAGCCTGATGGACGAGAAGAGGTTAGCATCGATTGCATTTGGTCGCCTGTACCAAAGCCGAGTGAAGAAAGCTTATGATAAGAAGGTGCGTCCTCGAAGCTTTCAGACGGGTGATCTCGTCCTGAAGAAGATTCTTCCGCCACATTCCGATCACCGGGGCAAGTGGACTCCGAATTACGAAGGGCCGTATATCGTCAGCAAGGTCTTCTCGGGAGGAGCTTTGTTGTTATCCACGATGGATGGTGAAGATTTTGCATCCCCGGTGAACGCGGACGCAGTTAAAAAATACTTTGCTTGAAAGCGACCCGCTGGACAAAAAAGAAAGAGTCCAGGCAAAAAAGGGGCATCCCGGCGAACCAAAAACAGAATAAAGGGTTCGGGCAAAAATTAGGGATATATTGAAAAAATGTACACCCGCGAAGTCGAAAACCTACACTGGGCGGCTTCGGCAAAAAAGGGTATCCCGGTGAACTGAAAACCCGAAAGGGCGGTTCACGCAAAAGTTAGGGATTTGAATAAGCAAATGACTGCGTTCCGCGTATGGACTTTCATTGTTTAGTGGTTCGGAAGACCTGAGGGCCGTTTATCTGAATCAATCTCTTCCAAAGCTGAAGCATCGGAGAAGTATCGAAGTCGAGTGGGTCTTAGAGGGATCAACTCATGGTGTTCGTCTACGCCTCGATTGCCGACATTTGTATATACTGATGTATATTTATGTTTTCTCTTTTGCGCGGCTTCCTCATTTCAGGAGCTTGCCTCTGTTGTAAAACATTTTTGCCCATTCAGGGGTTCATCATCAATAAAATGCACATTATTCAGCAATTCTACTTGTCTGTTTAGCGTTTATCTGTTTTGTTTGCGAATGATAACGCCGATGTGTTTTTGATAAAATGCGCATACATAAACTTGCGGGCCTAAGCCCATTGATTGTTGAAACAATTAACTAACTGGACATTGTCACGAGATAATAACCTGGATAGGCCCCTTTGAGGAGGGTATCTTGTCTGTTTGTTTGTGTTGTTGCAGGTATAGCACCTCGCCAGAAGATGTGCCGTGCGTATCCCCGAAGCAGGATGAGTCCTCCTTCTCCAGCAGAGTTCAGTAGTCTCTCCCCCACAGAATCTGAACGCAAGATAGTGAGCATTGATATGTTTCCCCAGGCAGAGACGATTCTCTTCCCCAAGACACATCCTGAAGGAACGTCACCCCATCAGCTGAGTCAAGCACCGAAGAATGATGTCGTCTTTCCCCAGCACCGGGTCACAAGTGCAGATTTCATAGAAGTGGTCGGGTGCCGAAGCTCGTGTTTCCCCAGTAAAGTCTCCAGCGGAATTGAGATTCCCCACCAGAGTCATGCTCTCTCCTAAAGTTGGATGATTCCCTCTTCCCCGGTAGAGTGTTGGAACGGCTGATATTGTACTCCCCTGCAGAGTTGTACTCTCCCCCGAAGTCAGATGATTCTTTCTTCCCCAGCGGAATTGAAATTCCTCATCAGGGTCGTACTCTCCAGTAAAGTAGAATGATTTCTCTCCCCGGCTGAGCCCGCAGAAAAGCAGAATCCTTGGAAGTTGATCAGATCATGTTCAATTTTCCCCAGCAGAGCGTAGAACAGCCGATGCTGTATTTCCCCCTGAGTCGCACTCTCTCCAACAAAGCAGAATGATTTCTCCTTCCTCAGCCGAGTTTGCAGATGTCCAAGGGATCCGAATCCTTGGAAGTTGATCAGATCATGATTGGTTTTTCCCCGGCGGAGTATTGAACAGCTGAAGTTGGTTCCCCACAGAGCGGTCATCCCCAGAAGAGTAGCCGAGACGGCCGCACAGTTCATTCTCGCGATTGATATCAGCAGATCCAAGTTCTCGTAGAGCTTCATCCCCTGCCGCAGTCAGCTGAAGTTGTTCGCCCTACATCAGTCAACCGGAAGATCAATTCCCCAGACGGAGGCCGATTGATATTGGCATGTCCACGTTCTCCTCAGCAGGATGATTCCTCTACCTGAGTTCTTGGCTCCTTGACAAAAGGGTTTCCTCCTCCCAGCATTTATTTTGTTGACGGGATCGCCTCATTGTGCATGATTGCATAGCATTGTGCATGACTGCATAGCATTTAAACGTTGCATAGCATTGTGCATGATTGCACGGCATTTAGCATAAACGCATAGTATTTCCACTGTGTGGGGCGTAGCGCAGAGGCATACGCATCATAAGCATGATCTAGGTCATTATTATTGTTGTACAGGTGTATCCCCAAAAGACCAGTTGCTCAGGACGATTCTTGATGTTCTCCCCAGCAAGGTCGCTTTTGAGATGATTCTTAAAGACCCCGGTGTGATCCCCGCAGTCGCTCGCTCAAGATGATTTTTGAGATCCCCAGCAAAGTCTTCAGTTCGAGATGATTCTCAAATCCCTCAGCAGGGCCATTTGCTTAAGACGATTCTTAAGACCTCAGTACAGCTTCCCGGGTTGTTCGCCTAGTATGATACTTGAGCTCCCCAATAGCGCCTCCAGCAAGAGTTGCCCAGGAAGATTCCTGGAATTCCCAACAGAATGTTTGCTCCAGAAAGGTTATTAGTTCAGGACGATGCCCGACGGATCTGTTTGTTCAAGTTGATTCTTGAAGTCCTCAGCAGCATGATATGTCTGCTCCAACAACGATGTCTAATCTGAAGATGGATTTCGTAAGCGCCCGATGGCGATATCAGAAGGTTCCGGTGAGTCCAGATTTCCGTGTTGAAGAATCAACAGGTAGCTGAAGACAAGGTTCCAGGGTTGTAGATACAACAGAGTGATTCGTGTGAGTCTGAAGACCAAGTCAGTTGTCCTGAGGAGATGATTGATTGCGATCAAGTGAATAGTGTTTCTTCTGACTGAAGTCGGAAATGTTTCTCCAGCTGAAGCGGAGTTGTGCCTGAAGGCAAAGTGTTTGAATCCCCGTAGAGTCATGAATGGCTCAGGATACCATTTCTCTGACTGAAGTCACAGATTTCTTAAGCTGAAGCGAAGGTGCCTAAGGGCAAGGTTATCCCCCAAGGTCATGAAGGACCTAGGATTCATTTCGGACTGAAGGCCGAAGTATATCCCTGACTGAAGTCACGGATACTATATAGCAGAGGTGGAGTTGCCTGAAGGCAGATCCATGTATCCTTGAAGGCCAAGGATTATTTTCTTCAGACTGAAGTCAAAGATACCTCCTGCAGAGTTGCCGTCCTTGAAGGCCAAGGATGCTTATCTTCAGAAGTACTTGAAGATCTTTTCTAGCTGAAGCTGGGAATGGCCAGGGGCCAGGGTTTCATATATCTTTAATGTTGAAGTTCTACGGCGGGCAGTGTGCAGCAGTATTCCGATGTTCGTTATGGTTCTGAGGGTGAACCCCAGATCAGGGTGTGCTCGGTTAAGTCTCTCATTCCCAGCAGAGTAGGTTCAAATACGCAAGTGTACTTTACCAAGGGTGAACCCCAGGTCAGAGTTGTTCAGTGTTGTAGTTCTCCAGCGGCGAGGTCAGATTATGTTTGGTTCCGGCGGCGAGGTTGGATGTTTGTTTTGGTAGCAATGTCAGACTCCTTAATCCCCAGCAGAGATGATGTTGGTACGACGGCGATGTCGAGTGTCTCTCAGAATGATGTTTGTTTCCGGCGGCGATGTCAGATCAGTATTTCTCCAGCTAGTTGTTGAGCAGCTAGTGTTGCAGTGTTCGAAGATTTGTTCCCCGCAGAGTACCGTGTGCTTGTGCAGTTGGCAAATTTTCGGGTTTACCGATATTCAACCGTCTTGTACCTTGATTGGTTGAGAGCCGTTCGCTTCTCACCCAGTCAGGTTCAAGCCGTTTGAATAGGGGCAGCTGTTGCACCCCAAAATTTGACCAACAATTATTCATTCATTGAGTGTTTGAAAGTGGATACCTTCATCAGAAAGCTCAAGAGATCCTCAGAAGAATTGGTTGAAACCAGGGTTGTGTGCTTCACAGTTTGAAAGTTGTGGGTGCCCCTCAGATGATTCTGAGACTTTGAGAATGAACTTGATGTTTTGAGAAAGCCTATGAGATGTCTTGATAGCCATCATGAAGCCCAGAGAAGTCATTGTGCAAGAGTTCAGGAGATTCAACCATGAATGGTAGAATTAGGGTTTTGACTGGGTCAACCCTAGGATAACTGAAGATTTGGAGAAGATTGAGACCTAATCCAAGGGCCATGAGATCATGGAATGATGCATAGAGATGTTGTAAAGATGATTCCCAGACCAACTCATCATGATTGAGGAGTTTGAGAAGTTTCAAGTCAGGGTTTCTGAGGATTGTCAGTGAAAAACCCTAATTTGATCCCTATCTTCCAGGCAGTTTTAGCTCTAGATGTGATTGATATCCCATCTTCCCCACAACATGAATGTTGTAGAGCTTGTTCTTAGCTTTAATTTGAGTGGTGGAAGTCCTTGATAGGAGTTACAGAGCTCAAGTTATGGTTTTGACAAATTACAGGTCAGCTGAGGTATGTGAATCTGGGTCCTTGAAAGTCACCCAACTTGCAGACAACTTTTGCCCTAGTAGGATGATTCCTATGATTTCTTGGTCAACATGAATGTTGAAGAGCATCTTCTTAGCTTTAATTTGAGTGGTAGAAGTCCTTGATTGGATTTGTGGAACTCAACTTATGGTTTGAACAAGGCAGGGGTATTTTGGTCATTTGTCAGTTATAGGTCATTTTAGCCAATGCCTAAAACTCCTATTTCCAAGCCTCAAATGGAAAAACTCAAAACATGAAAGTTGCTCAAAATGTGATTTTAAGTCTAGAAAGAAGGTCACAAATTGTTGAAAAAGCTCATAGCACAAGATTACATGATTGGTCAAAAATGAACTAAAAAAGGCTTATAACTTTGAAAAGTTGAAATTGAAAAGTGATTTGGGAGATCCACAAATCCAAAATAGGTCATCCAATATATCATTTTGATTGGAAAAACCATTTTGAGAACATTGGTTTAAGTAGAATTTTCATTTGAGGCTTAAAAAATGAGGTTCCTTTGGAAATTTGTTGCTTGCAAAAGAAGGTAACATTGAAAAACCCTACACAAGTGAAACTAAAGGCTGATTTGCATTCCTTATCACTCAATAACTCATGTAAGGACAATTTGGCATAGAATTGAAGACTTGAAGCAAGGGAAATGATATTTTCAACTTCTCATTTAAGGAGAAGTTCATGACTTTTCTAGATCTTTCTAAAGGATTCTAGACACATCCAATGATCATTATATAAAGAATGCATCAGAAAGTGATGAAGGTTGGTGAAACTTGAATCAAGTCAGAGGAGAGAGAGAGATACATAGCCATTGGAGAAGTTTCTTCAAGTTGAAGCAACTTGAGTTTTCTTCCACTACAAGCCATCTCCACCATCACAAGTGCAAACAGAAGGTTAAGGACCATTGGAGGATCATCTTGAACCAATTCCAAGGCCTGCAAGCATCCCCACGAGCCTCACCATCATCCCTTTGACAGGTTTTTCTTCACCTTCTATCTCCTAAATTATTGCAGTTTAGTTAGTGTCATAGTCATAGAAATGATGCACTAGGGTAGATGACCAAGTACTGAAAGTTAGGGCACGATTCATTGAGTTCCATGGCAGGTGCATAAATCTTTAAGTTTCAAGAACTACTTGTTTAGGGCATTTTAATCAACATGAATTAGGTTAGAATGACCAGGATAACATAAAGAACAAGATTGTAGCTTTAGTTTTGAGTTTAATGAAGATGGATATCAGTTGAAAATTTTGAACCACGATCTTGTTGCTTTCTGTTAGAACAATCTAGGGTGAATTAATGAAAAGTGTACGTATGGTTGTGTAGAGCTTGAGTAGTAGAGCATTTTTCATGTTTGAGTCGAGTGAAGCCGTGGCGTGTGGAGAGAGATAGATGAGCTCGAATTTTAGGGCATGAGAGGAGGGTTTCTGAAAACCCTAGGTCCCATTTGGGACGATGAACAATAGCCACTGGATCGGTCTAAAATTTTGACTAATTCATTAGATCCAACGGCTGTGATCGAAGCTGAGAAAGAGAGGGAAGATTCAAATTATATGAAACGCGTCGTTTCATTAATCAAGCCATTCTGGGCTTATTTTCTCTTCGCACCCCCCTTCTTTGCTGGCCCAGTTCTTTTAACTAGCGAGATGTGCTATTCTAACCCCCCCTCCCTTAATTCATTTTAATTGTTTTAATTTTCTTTAAATAGTTTTCTGTTTTGTTTAATTCATTAATAAATGATAAAAAATGATTTTTTGCTTCTTCTTTTTTCTATGAGTAGATGAAAATGTGTAGAAAATTATAAAAATAAAAATGAGATTTTATTTTTAGGTTTAATATTTTCAATAGATTTTCCAAATAAATAGCTTTTTAATAGTCTTAATTTGGTATGTGATTTTGTAGGAATTGTTTTAGGACCATCCCTTAGGGTTTTTAATCCATTCTTTTTTGTGCAATTAGATGATGAATCATAGTTCCCCATAGGAATTTTTTCTAGATTTTTAGAATTAAATTTTGATTAGTTTAATTAGGGTAGATTTAGGGTATCCTGATTAGGGTTTAAATTGTGCTTAGGTGATGAATCCCTTTCTTTGATTGAGTTTTATCTTGATTTTTAGGTAGAGACCTTTGTAGATGTTATGAGTAGGTGTTGAGGACCCTTGTGAATAATTGTTAGATTTTTCCCCATTAGTTTAGTATTTTTAGGTATTTTCTGAAGTTGCCTGTTGATTTGGTCTGTTCAGTGGGTTATCTGTTCATCTTTGGGGTTCATTCTGAGGAATTTGTTATGGGGATTGTGTTGCCTTGAAGACCTTGATGGAGAGCATCATGAAGAGAAGATTGAAGACCAATATTCAGAGACCCAGAGCTTGGTTTGTCCCCTATCTGTGAGGTTTGAGATCCTGAAGTTTGAAGGAAGTTCATGGTACTTTCCTGAGGAAGGCACTATGAATGACTTTCATTCTTTCTTCTCACCTCTTTCTTAAGTATCCAATGATGTTGGAGCCAACTTGTGAGTTTAATTTCTCCTGAGGAGGAATGTAAACTGATCACATGTTGTTGAGCCACATGGGATACAACTCCTAAGTGGAAGCCTCCTAGTACTTTCCTGAGGAAGGTCTTATGAGTCTATTCACTTAGTTCCCTTAGTTTATCTAGGATTTCTCAAGTATCCAATGATGTTGGAGCCAACTTGTGAGTTTAATTTCTCCTGAGGAGGAATGTAAACTGATCACATGTTGTTGAGCCACATGGGATACAACTCCTAAGTGGAAGCCTCCTAGTACTTTCCTGAGGAAGGTCTTATGAGTCTATTCACTTAGTTCCCTTAGTTTATCTAGGATTTCTCAAGTATCCAATGATGTTGGAGCCAACTTGTGAGTTTAATTTCTCCTGAGGAGGAATGTAAACTGATCACATGTTGTTGAGCCACATGGGATACAACTCCTAAGTGGAAGCCTCCTGGTACTTTCCTGAGGAAGGTCCTATGAGTCTATTCACTTAGTTCCACTAGTTCAGATAGGATTTCCTAAATATCCAGTGATGTTGGAGCCTGCTTGTGAGTTTAATTTCTCCTGAGGAGGAATGTAAACTGATCACAGTGGTTGAGCCACGTAGGATATGACTCCTGAGTATACACCTCCTAGTGCTTTCCTGAGGAAGACACTATGAGTCTGCTTACTTAGCTCCCTGTCTTTGGTAAGCTTGTTCTGAAGCTTGAAGACTGGGAATGATTTCTCCTGTTTAGGGTTCTGCTTGAGAGCTTTGCTTAGATTTGTTCAGATTCTGTGATTAGGATTAGGGTTAGAGAATAGATGATTCTTTCTCAAGCATGAGTGTTTGTTTGCCTGATGGCATTTCATTTCTTTTATCTGTATATTGCTTGATAGCATGTTGTTTATCTTCAGTATGATTACTGTTATTGCATGACTGGCTTGAGGTCGAGATGAGCTTGTGGAGGCTGAAGCCCCACACACATTTCCTCCCTCACTTGCATTGCATGCATTTTACTGTTAAAGCTGATGCTTTTGTCTGTTTTGGCGTACCATTGACATGATCCCTTAGGACTCTCATTTCCTTTGATAAGGATTTGATGATAGATTTTTAGGTTGAAACCTATGCATGACAACATCTAGGAGTTCCCTGTTCAAACCTCAACCATAGGATGAATCCATGGCATGATAACAGTAGGACTTGATAGTCTCCCTCCTAGTTGAGCCATTTAATCTTGTAGTTTCCCGAACTACGTTTGCTCTGATCTTTCATACCAGGTGAAAGTACGTAGGCATAGGATGCGACGTCCTAGCGAGCGACCTTCCCAATCTTAACCCGTAGTTAGCCGAACTACGTTGACTCTGATTTCTCGTTCCAGACGGGAATACGTAGGCATAAAGCGCGACGCTTTGCCGAGTCATTTTTCTTTTCTTTTTCAGCCAGCCTTGATAGGTAGATAGATTATAACCAACCCGTCCAAGTAAACAAACAAGCGAGGATCCCGTCGAGTACGACGGACGTGAGGGGTGCTAATACCTTCCCCTTGCGTAACCGACTCCCGAACCCAGACAATGGTTGCGACGACCTTGTCTTACCCTTATTCGTCAGGTTTTTCCGATCGTTTCCTTTCCCGCTCTGAGGGATAAATAACAAAAGGTGGCGACTCTTCTGTCATGCCGGCACCTTATTTTCGCGCAAGCGACAAATGGGATGTCAAGAATGTAGCTCTAACAGCTAACATTTCCCTAAGAATGCCAACCAATGAGGATTGGTACTTTGACAGTGGCTGCTCCAGGCATATGACTGGAATGAGGATCTGTTGATCAAATTCAAACCTCATTCATCTAGTCATGTAACCTTTGGGGATGGAGCTAGAGGAGAAATCACAGGTGTTGGACAACTTGGCAGTCCTAAAGCTCCATAATTGAGAGTTAGCTATGTGATCAAGGTTTAAAAGTACACTTTTCCAAAGACAAGTGTGTGGTGATCAATGAAGAGGGTAAGGAAGAAATGAGGGGATCTAGATCCAAGAATAAATGTTACATATGGGAGCCCAGAAGTAACATAAATGGACTGGTAAATGAAGAAAAGGATCACCTAGGGCTAAAGAAAAGAACCAGGTACAAATCATCAGCAAAAGGATCCTCAAAATATGCTTCAGAAAGAAGGACAGGTTGTAAGAAAATTCAGGTAGGAAGGCTAGACAAGAAGGGATACCCAAAGATTGGTCATCAGGTAAAGCTAGATATGCTATATTGGAACCTAATGGAGTCCATGGAGGATACCCTACAGAAAAGAAGCAATGTCACTCCTGATGTCACGACCTTGTTCTGTAACATCCAGCGCACCATTCAAACAAATCCTGGTGAGTCCAAAGGAGGCCCGTTAAAGGGTAACTCGTGTACAGGGCAAAGGATTTGTGCAATACCAGATAAGGAGGCCATGAATAGGACTGAAAGTGGTGCATGTAGGGTCAAGGCCCATAACAATGATTTACATAAATTAAGGCCTTTAAGTAATGGTGAGTTATATCAATTAATGGGAATAGGGAATTATAATTTAAAATTCAATCATTTACTGATTGGTCAAAACATTAAGTTCCCTCCTCATTTGCTATATCACCTAGTGAGCCCCTCCGTATCAACCTTCTACTCAGCTTGGTCCACTATCGAACTGTTCATCTTCCCTACAACCATCAACCAACGGAAACCCATATTAACACGATCAACGTCCTATACAATGTCTTAACATTCACCAAAATCATCTCCTTCCAAGAACATACCCATAAATGAGTCTGAGGTAGGAACTGAGTCAAGCAACCCTGACCTAGTGCTTAAAATAGCACCAATGCGCATGATGACACCAGAAGGGGTTCTAGTAAAAAATCCAAGGAGCCAACATGCAAGAAGGTCCAAGGATGTCTTAGGTAAAACTCCTACTCCGGCAACCTCTGATGTTAATGATGATGGAGCCAAGACCATGCACAACATCATTGTTGGCATGGTAGCTAGGGCTCTGAACATCCCTATTTCAACCAACAATGAGGGGTCTGGGCCAACTATACATGATCAAAGGGATGCTATGCCCAATACTGGAATCTTGAAAGATCATACTTTAGAAAAGAAAAACAAGGGTATAGGCTCGGATGGTGAAAGTGATGAAGTACAAGACACCAAGAAAGCTGAGTTGGTGGACCTTGATGAATACTCTGATAACGAGTTAATTGCAAACCTCAATCCAGGAATAGCTAAAAGGCTTATGACAAGGAAAGATAAGAAGATGGTTGAACAAGTTCTCCCCAAGAAAAAGGCAGTTGAACAGGCTTTTGAGCAAGACAACCTCACTAAGAAGAAGACAGCTGAACATGACACACCCTCTAGGAAGGCTAGGAATAAAAGAAGACCAGTTGGACCTCCCAAATCCTGGAGCAAAGTGGTCACCAAGAAAAGAAAGGATGACTCTGGTACTGAATCAAAGACTGAGTCTGATGTTGTTGAAGATGTCACTGACATTCAAAACAAGAAGAAACCCTCCAAGAGCAAACTGGCTGAACAAGTCCCTGAAGTCCCAATTGACAATATTTCATTTCATTACCCCTCGTGTGTCAATAGGTGGAAGTATGTGGTTCAAAAAAGGCTGGCAGTGGAAAGGGAGCTGGGACAAAATGTGCTGGAAAGTAAAGAAATCACGAGACTCATTAATGATGCAGGACTAATGAAAACAATTAGTGACTTCTCTTCATGCTATGAGCTACTTGTCAAGGAATTCCTAGTTAATCTCTTAGAGGAATATGCTGACAGAAAATCTAAAGAGTTTGGCAAAGTGCAGTAAGAGGGGAATGTGTTAGTTTCACTCCATCAACAATCAATAAATATCTGGGAAGATCAGATAGAGCTCGTCCTGATATAAATGGTTCAGAAAACACAATATGCCAAGTGATAATAAGCAACCAGGTACAAAGATGGCCATCCAAAAGAAAGCTAGTGGCCAGCAAATTGAGTATCAAATATGCTATGTTGCATAAGATTGGAGCAGCAAATTGGGTGCCCACGAACCATAAATCTACTGTGGCAACTGGACTTGGTAAAATCATCTATGTTATTGGGACCAAGGCCAAATTTGATTTTGGAACATATGTGTTTGATCAAACTATGAAGCATGTAGGCAGTTATAGCATCAAGGGTCCCATTGCATTCCCTTCTCTCATATGTGGCATCATTTTGAAACAGTTTCCCAACATTCTCAAAAGGACTGATGTTGCGAGCAAACGAGAAAGCCCCTTGTCATTTCATCCTAAGCTGTTTCTTGGAAACCATGTCCCTGACCTTGTTGCAACATCAGCTGAGACATCACAGTCCACATCAACAAAAGCTGAAGTGATTATCAAGCTAAAAGAAACATGTCAAGAGATGGATGCAAGGAAAAGAACTCTTGAAGCACTAATCAGGGCCCTTGAGCAAAGTGACAAGGCTGAGTTCACTGATGAGGACAGGAAAAATGATGGTGCAGAAGAGAGTGATCGTCAGGAAGCTGACTCAGAGGAAGAAAGAGAGAACAGTGATGCAGATGAATCCCTTGAGGCTGAGGAGCCTAGTGATGGAGAATCTGACAAAGGCATATCCAGTTCTGCATCTGAAGAAGAAGGATGACATGTGTTGATAAAATGTTGTGAAGCTCGTGTTGATTGAACTGTTGTATTATGTTTTGAATTATGCTGGGCAGACCTCTTTGACAGCAAGAATTGCACTGGTTGAATTTGTAGGGCTCTCTATGAGCAGTTTTGTAATGTAACCCCATGCTTAGGTATTGGTACAATTTATGGTCTATGCTATGTGTTAGTTGGATCTCAATTTATGGCTAAAAAGGGGGAGAGAGTGTTAGATAAAAACATGAGCAGGTACATCAGATGGAAGAATTAGTGGATAACCAATATGAGTACCACAGGTTATGTGGTAGTGGTAGTAACAGCAGGTGGAAGAACAAGACGGTTATAAACTGTACTAATGAGATGTGTGTGTGTGTGTGTATGTGTGTGTGATAACAGTTGTTTGGGCTGTTACTGATATGATATGTATGCTATGTATGTTAGAACTAGGATTGACATGTTGTAGGTACTAACATGGGTGATCCTAACAAGATGCTTAGGAGTTCTGTGTATGTCTGCAAGGAGCATAATGCATCCCTTTAGGGGGAGTTGCACAACTTAGCATAGTGCATTCCTTCAAGGGGAGTTGCACAACTGTGTGACAGGATGTTATCCTGAATGTTATAACAGCCAGAGCAGGTTGGAGGAATATATGTAACTGCAGGCTATTTGCAGGTGAAGTGTACAACTGATGTGCATCAGTTGAGGGGGAGTAACTCTGTCACTTAGTTAGCAAAGGGTGACATATGTAGTAGAAGTCTACAGAGAGTTAACAAAGTGAGTGTTAACAGGGCTGAAAGCCAACTGTGAGGATTCTGAGAGCTTGAGCAGCAAGTGACTTACCTGCATGACAGGACCTATGTTAAGTCTTCTGCTGTGTGGAAATCTCTGATGTAAGTACAAAGTGTTTTAGCCAAAAATTTGCCAAAGGGGGAGTTTGTAAGTGCTCTTGATTGGCTGCATTATGTGGCAAAATATTAGTATATGTATGAATGTCATGTCTGATGTTGTTACATTCATAATATAGACTGTGCAGGGTAAGTTAACTAAGCTAACTATAAGTTAAGCTGGATGTCATACTCAATGTTATGACATAGGTCGTATGACATCAAGCGGAAGTTTGTTATTCTGGTAGCTCGAACTCAGGAAACAACTCAGAAGCTCAAGCTGGAATGCAGGAGACATTTAGACGCCCTAGGGGAACTAATATGTACCTGATTAAATTGGCAAACGTGCAGAATACTAAAGAGAAGTTTTATGATGGATAAAACCTAATGTATGCGCCCAGGCCCAATGACTGATCTGCTGCTATAAATAACCTGAGAAGCAATCCTAGAAGGCGGTTGTTGGAGATAGAGAAGCAGAGAAATCACCATAGCGGTTTAGAAGTGAAGAGGTTGTTCTTCACGGTTGTGTCTTAGGAACACTTGTAATCCAAGCAACTGTTGATTGCATTGGTTAGGTAGTTTATAGGTTGTGCACCACTCGAAGCTGTTAAGAAAGAGTGTGTGTCACTTGATCAAAGCTTTGAAGAAATATCAAGGTGTGTGTGTAGTTGAAGTGTCTTTTCATTCTACTGTTTAATTTGTAACTGTTTGATATCACTGGTGTGTGATTGTAGGGAGTGAGTGGGTATACTCAGGTCTAGAGTGTCTCTAGGTTAAATTGTCATTGGGTAGGTTTTAAGTGAGGAGTGCAAACTGGAGGTTTGACTCTAAATTAATTCTACTAATAGTGAAATTTCTCCCTGGCTTGGTAGCCCCTAGATGTAAGTGTGTTACACTGAACTAGGTCAACTACCAACTGTGTTATTTACTGCTTTATTATTACTGCATAATAGTAGGTATGTAGTGAATGTCACAGTGGATATTATAACTTCTGTTAGAACATCCATCATGGGCTGGCCAGAATTTTCAATTATGTTGAGCATCTAGGCTCCGGTTTGTTACGTTGAGCATCCAGGCTCCGATTATTACATTGAGCGTCCAGGCTCCGGTTATTACATTGAGCGTCCAGCCTCCGATTATTACGTTGAGCATCCAGGCTCCGGTTTGTTACGTTGAGCATCCAGGCTCTGGTTTGTTATGTTGAGCATCCAAGCTCCGGTTTGTTACATTGAGCATCCAGGCTCCGGCTATAACGTTGAGAATCTAGGCTCAGATCCCGCTGTCCGTCGAGTATCCAGACTCCGATCATCTTTCGTCGAGTATCTAGACTCCGGTAAGTTTCTAGTTTGCAATGAATTCTTTTGTCCATCGAGTATCCAGACTCCGGTAAAGATAGTATGGTATTTAAGTCTTGATAAGTATATTTGTGATATGTTGCCTTGTCCGTTGAGCATCCAGGCTCCGGTTTGTTACGTTGAGCATCCAGGCTCCGGTTTGTTACGTTGAGCATCCAGGCTCCGGTTTGTTACGTTGAGAATCCAGGCTCCGGTTTGTTACATTGAGCATCCAGGCTCTAGTTTATTTCATTGAGCATCCAGGCTCCGGTTTTTTTTGTTGAGAATCCAGGCTCCGGTTCGTTACGTTGAGCGTTCAGACTCCGGTCATTGTACGTTGAGTGTTCAGGCTCCAGTTGTACGTTGAGTATTCCGACTCCGGTAAATTTCCAATTTGTGGTATTCCCTATTGTACGTTGGGCATCCAGGCTCCGATTATTACGTTGAGCATCCAGGCTCCGGTTATTACGTTGAGCATTTATGCTCCGGTTATTACATTGAGCATTCAGGCTCCGGTTTGTTACGTTGAGCATCCAGGCTCCGGTTTGTTACGTTGAGCATCCAGGCTCCGGTTTGTTACGTTGAGCATCCAAGCTCCGATTTATTACGTTGAGTATTCAGACTTCGACTATTTTGTTGAGCATCCAAGCTCCGGCTTCTTTGTTTCATTGAGTGTCCAGGCTCCGGTTGTACGTTGAGTATCCCGACTCTGGTAAATTTCCAATTCGTGGTATTCCCTGTTCTACGTTGAGCATCCAGGCTCCGGTTCCTTCGTCCGTTGAGTATTCAAGCTCCGGTCATTTTCTCGGCGAGTATCCAGGCTCCGATCATTATGTTGAGTATCCAAACTCCGGCAATTTGAAATGTCTCAGACCATGGCGCTATCTTTGATGGACGCGTTCATTTTATCATGTTTTCCCCAACAGAGTTGCTTGGCTAAGTCTCTCTTCCCCGGCGGAGTATTCAAGATGTTTATCAGATTTAGCTATCTCCAAAGATTTCTGCGGTTGGCAAATTTCTGGGTTCATGGGTATTCAACTGTCTTTTACCTTGACTGTTTGAAAACCATTCGCTTTTCACCCAGTCAGGTCCAAGTCGTTTGAATAAGGGCAGCTGTTGCACCCCAAAATATGCCCAACCTTTTCTTTACCTAGTTTTATGTTTCATTGCATTCTCATAGCATTTGCATTTTGCATACCATTGTCCATTTACAGGGGATTGAGAGAGGTGTTCCTAGCAAGATAAAATTACCCAGAGATTCTAAGCCTAAGCAAGAGGTCTTATTCAAGCAACCAAATGTTTCTAATCATCAAAAGAAAGTCAAAGTTCTTTAAAAGAGCAGATGAATGAATATGGTTCACCTCCTACCTTGGAGGCCATGTGAAGATCATCAGATGATATTGAGTCCTTGGTTATGGATGGATAGTATTATATAAGCTCATTGAATGTCTTGAGGATCATTGAGGAGCTTTTTCAAGTCATTATATCAAGTACAAGAAGCCACAGTCAAAGGTGGTGCAATTAGGGTTTTCATATGGTCAACCCTAAGTCAACAGTGAAGTTGAAGGAGATTAAGACTCAATTCCAAGTCCTTATGATCATGGAAGGGTATGTTGATATATCTAAGATTTTATTCCAAGATCAAGTCAATAAGAATTAAGAGTGTGAGAAGTTGCTAAGCTAGGGTTTCTAAGCTTGTTAATGTAAAATCCCCTACTTAGTGCCTAACTTCAAGACCACATATCTCAAGATGCAAGTTTCAACTCATCTTGACCCTAATATGAAACTTGTAGAGTATGTTTCTAGATTTCTTTTGAGTACTAGAACTCATCCATTGGGTTTCTAGAACTCAAGTTATGATGCTGACAAGTTATGGGTCCTCAGATGAATGCGATTTTGGTCAACAAAAGTCAACCAACTTCCAAGACATTTTTGACCTAGAAAGATGTTTCTCCTCACTTTGACCCAAACATAAATGTTTTCCTTTATGATCTTAGCTTTCCAAAAAGTACTAGAAGTCCTTCATCTGATTTGTAGAGCTCAAGATATGAAGCTTGCAAGGTAGGGATATTTTGGGAAACTTTGATTATAGGTCATTTTGGTTATAGGTCAATTTCACAACTTTGCACACTTCAAATGGAACTTTATCCAACATCAATTTTGATTCAAATAAGCTCAATTACATCACCAAACAATTACTTGTCATGGGTTTGGCTTGAATTGGAAGAACGGTGAAGGAATTTCCATGAAAAAGCACTTGAAAACCATGATTTGGATTAAATTCATCTTGAACCATTACATGACATGTTTATGCATTTTTTGAGTCACTTGAATATACCAAATGCAATGACAATTTCAGAATTGAGTTTTGATGGTCAAACCCATGCCAAATTCCAAGTTGCTTCAAGCTTAAGGTACACATCCAATATCCACCATTAAGATCATTTCAAGGGCCAATTCCTATCGCTCTGATCAGAATACACCACAAGCAAGCTAGCTGAACAAAGATCACAGCCATTGAAGCTCTGTTTCATGTGCAATTTTGGAGCTTCAAACCAAGTTTTTGGACTTTCCCAATTACCACAAACAGGCCTTGATTGGGCCTCCTTTCAATCTGGATCCATTGTATATAATTCCTAGAGGCTTCACAAATGTTCAGAAGTGATTTTGGAGCAGAATTGGAGGGAAATTCAGTTACACACAATCAAGGAAAAGTGAAATCGTGATTCTTCCATCCAAGCCATTTCAAGCCAATTGAAGTTTGGCAAAAGCTCCATTGAATTTCAAGGAAGCTTTCTGGATCATTTTCTGCAAGAATCATCAACAAATCAAGGCCCAATGGAGGCACTATGTTAGGTAAGTTATCCCTCACAAATTCTCTCTGTTTAAGTAATAATCATGCGCCAGTTTCATAGATTCATGATCCCCTAACACCATATATCGTTTCTGGTTAGGTTTGAGCATTGTTTGTGATGATTCTTGATTGTTGCTTGATTTTAATTTGAATCGTATTTGTTGATTCTTGAGAGATAAATGACTAAAAACCCTAGATTCTTAACCTGCATGATGAGGCGATCAGTTTAGACACACAAATTAGGTATTTTGGTGAGGTTTTAGAAGTAGCATTGTAGCGTGCTTGAACGGAGAAGACGATCGGAGCCACCGTGCTCCGTCGTTTGCAACTTTCCCTCCACCGGTGATATTCAAACCCCAGGTACCTACGTGGATGCCACCTCGTGCATTTGACTTTTTGACTAAGCATGATTCGACGGATATGATTACATCTGAAGCGCATTTGACCAATTGACCTGCCAGCGTGTTTCCTTTGGACGCACCGTTTCATTAAAGCCCTGATGGCTTTGGATCATGGGCCTTGTTAGCTAATCACACCCCCTGTGTAGCAAGCCCATTGATTGAACTGATTTTGTTTGCTAACTGCACCAAGCTTTTCCATTTTCTTTTTCATTTTCTTATTTTTTTGCCATTTTTGTTTCATTTGATTTTTAATTCATAAAAAATACCTCAAATATGCTAAAAAATCATGCAAAAATATTTTCCCACACTTTGTCATGTTATCTGATTTTACAATTTTTTGATTAATTTTTTAAGCCATTTTTCAATTAATTCTTAATTTTCATTTTGAGGTGTTTTATGTGAATTGAGAAATGCACATCTCTTGTTTTGGATTTTATTTCTTGATGAAATGTTCATATAATTGGCTGATTTTTCTTGTGCATACTCTTGACATGTTGAGTGATTTTTGTGACATTTTTACCCCTGGTTTTATTACCATTTGGTTAGGGTTTTAGTAGGATTTTTAGGACCCTCAATTTACCCTTGCTTTTAGGATATCCCTTAGAGTTTCTCCTCTGCTTGCCTAGCCTTGTTTAGGATTTTTCCCAATAGCTTTGGCCCCTGGTTCCTAACACCTTAGGGGCCATCTAGGATTTTATTTGGCATTTTTTGGATATGTTTGCTATTTTTTGTGTATTTTTCATTTTAGGTTTGTCGCTACTATGAAAAAAGGAGGTTGGCAATGACTAACAGAGTCGCCACCTATCGTTATTTATCCCAAAGGAGGGAAAGGAAACGATCGGAAAAAACCTAACGAAAAAGGGAAAAGACGAGGTCATCACTACCAAGTCCTGGGTTTGGAAGTCGGTTACGCAAGGGGAACGTATGAGCACCCCTCACGTCTGTCGTACTCGACGAGATCCACGCTTGTTATCTATCTAAAAGGTATGTTGAACTATCTACGCTAAAGGCTTACAGACAAAGGGAAAAGAAAGAGAAAAAGGACTCGATAGAGCGTCGCTGCTCTGGGACTACGTATTCCCTTGTGCAATGGGAAAGTCAGAGTCAACGTAGTTCGGCTAACTACGGCTAAAGGGGGGGAAGGTTGCTCACTAAGACATCGCGTCTTATGCCTACGTATCCTCTTCTGGTACGAGAAATCAGAGCAAACATAGTTCGGGCTGACACGACCACAGGTTAGTTCAAGTGTTTTAACCGAGTATGGTTAACATACAGTTCTAGCAGTTTGGTGTGTGCAGCTCGACCTTTGGAGACTTAGGCGTTACCGTTTGCGATAGAACTAAGAGTTAACAACACTCTTGTTTATGAAAAGGTTTTCCTGAATTAAGGGTCCCAAATGGACAAAAAAGATTTGAAGTTTGTTTGAAGTCTTTTAGAGAAGAAGTGTTTTTTAGCTTTTCATTGGTAACTCATGTTGCACTAAAGACTTGTGACTTGGGAACGAATGCGTCGCATAGCATCCTAAGGATGTACACTAAACACTCTAGGTAATTGAGAGGTAACCACTCAATCACCATCCCCCAAGTAGCTTAAGGCTCGTAGCGTACAACACTTGTAATTCTTTATTAAGTGTTTTAAGAAGTTTTGAGATGAGAAGAGAAGACACAAACTCTAAGGGGAAACTACTCAACCTTAATGTTATCATGCTATATGCTCTTAAAGTTGGGTTTGAAAGTGAATCTATCCTATTGTTATCATGCATGGTTTAAGTCCTAATGTCTATCATCACTCCTTAAACAAGGAAATGAGAATCCTAAGGGGACATGGCAAAGGAAGGGAAAAGAAGAAGGAAAATATGCGAATGCAAGAATGCAAACATAGAATGCACAAGTAGAATGAAAGTCATGGAGGAAAATAGTGTGGGGAAGTAGCCTCCACAAGCCCATCTCGACCTTAAGATGCACATGAAAATATGAAATAGAAACATTGAAACAAGCGTACGAGAGTAACAAAATGTGGAATGAACTGGCCTAAACCATTTGGACATTAACCACGAAGTCACAAACCGAAGTCAAAAGAAAATGCCAAAAATAAACCTGAGCCAAAGTGAGGATGGGAGGCTATATGAGGACAACAAGGTACTCATATTATGCGCTCGACCATAAGCATCACCAACATTGGGTAAAAGAAAATAGGCACGACACGAAGGAAAGTCCTCAAGGATTCATCACTTTAGGCAAGCTTCAGGTTCCTCCTAAGGAAGGACCAAACCACCTTAAATGACACTCCAAGGTCATAGGACAACAGGGAATATGGGAAAAGTGTGCCTAAGCACAACGACAAAGCAAACAAAGAAAACAAGAATGCATCATTTTGAACGACAACACATAAGTGTGCACCTAAACGGAAACCGACGAGCACGTGTCGATCAAATCATGATTAAACAATCAAGACCAGTGACATATATCCAAAATATTTCACTCCTAATGCATCATAATGATCCATGAAGATTCGAAGTGAAATGATACCAAAACAATCATGAAAAACAACAAAACAGGCCCACTGTTACAATGTTAATCGATTAACGCCAGGGGTTAATCGATTAACCATTGAAAAATGCTTGAAAATTTGAAAGTTTGTGTTGGTTAATTGATTAACCATATAGGTTAACCGATTAACACTGTTCCGGAGGCGAAAAACAGCAGGAAAAAAGCACTTTTTCAGCACTTATCACTTAAGCAAACATCCATATGATCTCATGATTAATTATGCACGAAATAAACCATAAACCAGTGATCTAATGGACATGTAAACATATTTAAATGACAAGATACAAATCAAATGGATCAAATCAACCACAAATCAAAATATGAATGTTACTACATAATGCAAACAAGCTCAGAATTGCAACAGGTTTAGGGTTCCAACCTTCGGATCAGAGAATTGATCCAGTGATTGTTGATTCGCCTCGGATGTACAAACCTAAGCAAGAAACCCTGAAGAACTTCGAGATCCAAACCGATTTCGTCCTCCAAGAAGCGGATCCAATGACGATTATGGATGAAGGTCACGGCTCGAGAGATCAAGGATTCCGATGAAGAATCAATGATCTCAAAGGATGAAGAGCTTTGAGTGAGGGTTTTGGGAAATGGAGAGAGTAGGGAATTTCAGAGCGTGAGTTCTGAAAAGTGGATTATGAGGATTCAGATTCTGAGGTTTGGAATGAAACCCTTTAAATACTACTTAGGGTTGGATCCAAAGCAAGTAGGGTTGGAAAGTTAGGTTTGGAATATGGATTGGGCTTTTAGGGGGAATTCTGAAAATTACAAGGTTCTAGATCCTTCCCTCCTGTAAAATTTGAATTTCAAATGATCAAAATGGGCCCCTAAGTGCAATTTGCTTGAAACTTCACGTGCAAGGAAAAATCTTCTTTGGTTAATCGGTTAACCATATGCGTTAACCGATTAACACTGCTGAATTTTTGAATCTGGGCTGTTTTTCAAGTGGTTAATCGGTTAACCATATGCGTTAACCGATTAACGCTTATGAATTTTGACTTTTAGCGCCTTTTGGTGGGAAACTTTCCCGTTTATCCGCTTCTTGCCGTTTGGGGCTCTGCTCAACCCCTGAAAGTCTTTTTTTTCTTTTCTGAATGCTATGATCATGAGAGTGCTGAATGTAGCCTGAATGCTGCTTCTGTACCTGCAAAACAAAAGTGGGAAAAGGTCGCCCGATCCCCAGGGCAAAATAAATGTCGGGGTCTCTGACACTCGTCGTTCATTGTTGTGCCCTTAAAATGGAACTTGAGCCGCGGACGTGTCTTGATCCCCTATCAAAAATAAATGTTATGCAATGCAGATGCTAGAACAATGCAATGAAATGTAAACCAGATAAAGAAAAGGAGGTTGGTCAAATTTTGGGGTACAACAAGGTCATCCTTGCATGATGTTTACCATAATACATGCGCTAGTTTGTGTTCTAATTGGTTTGTGTGCATTGTTTGAGCCTCTAATTCTTGTGAATTCATGTTATAGACATATTGAGGTGTTTGTATGTTGAATTTTAGGTCCTAGTTTGGTTTGCAACTTGTTTAAGTTTGTACTTCTTTTGACCTATCTTTTAGGGTTCCATATGTGCATGTATGTTAATGTCTCCCATCTCTTAACATGAACAACTTGCATTCCTTTACATGTTTTGTTTCATTCCATTTGTGTACACTCTTCTCTTTCATCTCCCTCTGTCCTAGGACTTTAGGATCCTATTTATGAAAGCTTGGTCCCTCCTTTGGAGGAATTTGAAGCATGCCATAAGTAATGAGCCTTTGAGGACCATTTGTGTGATTTGTGTGCATATTGGATGTAGTATGTTTAGTTGAGTAGCCCTTGTGAGTTCCCTTGGTTATCACTTTGACTCCCATCATCTCATTCAATCCTTTCCTTCTTTCCCTTTCATGTTGTGTGATTTTGTGCATTAGGATTGAAGTATGCATGTTGTAAGCTTTTATCCTTCTTTTCTTCCCTTATGCATTAATAAAGGTTGAGATGAGCTTGTGGAGGTTTTCACCCCCACACTATTTCCTCCCTTTGCTTGTGTGCTGCATTGCATATGCATTCATCCATTCCTATTTCATGTCTTATATCATGTTCTCTTCTTCTCTTTTCTTACCATGCTCCCTTAGGACTTCCAATCTCCTTGTTTAAGGATAATTGTGATAGACACTAGGTTTCAATCCATGTATGAGAACATTAAGTAGAATTTCCCTTTAACCTCAACTATAGGTTCATCTTGCATGACAACTATTAGGTTTTGAACTAGTTTCCCTTTAGTTTGTCCTCTCTCTCTTCTCATCTCAAATCACTTCAAAATACTTAATAAAGGCTAATGAATATTGTACACTACGAGCCTTAAGTACTTGGGAAATGGTTATTGGGGGGTTTCCTCTTGATGGCCTAGAGTGTTTAGTGTTCACCCTTTGGGTGATGTGCGATGCATTCGCTCCCAGGTCATAGTCTCTAGTGCAATAGGAATTACAAACAAGTCAAAAACACTTCAAAACAAATGATCAAACTTCATTTTGTCCTTTGGGACCCCTTAACAACGGAAAACTTTTCTCATGAAAAAGAGTTTCGTTAACTCTTAGTTCTACACCAAACAGGTAACGCCTAAGCCTCCAAAGGTCGAGCTGCATACACCTAACTGCTAGAACTAGTTGTTAACCCTACTCGGGTAAAAACATTTGAACCAACCGATGTTTTTATTTGCCCGAACTACGTTTGCTCTGATTTCTCGTACCGTGCGAGAATACGTAGGCACAAGATGCGATGTCTTGGCGAGCAACCTTTCCCCACTTTTCATCCGTAGTTGGCCGAACTACGTTGACTCTGACTTTCCCATTGCACGAGGGAATACGTAGGCACAGAGTGGCGATGCTCTGCCGAGTCACCTTTCTTTTCTTTTTGTCCCTGAGACTTTAGCATAGATAGTTTCAATCACCCTTTTAGATAGATAACCAAGCGTGTATCCCGTCGAGTACGACGAGCATGAGGGGTGCTAATACCTTCCCCTTGCGTAACCGACTCCCGAACCCGAGATTTGGTTGCGGTGACCAATCTTATCCCGTTTCGCAGGTTTTCTCTGATCGTTTCCTTTCCCTCTTGTTAGATAAATAACGAACGGTGGTGACTCTTTTGTCATTGCCGACACCTTTTTTCGCAGTAGCGACAAGTATTACAATTGATTTTGTGACTGGATTGCCGAATACGGTGAGAGGTTTTGACGCAATTTGGGTGATTGTAGACAGACTGACAAAGTCGCCACACTTTATACCGATTAACATCAGTTTTCCTTTGACGAAGTTAGCTGAAATTTATATCAGAGTGATAGTGAAGTTACATGGGGTTCCATCGAGCATTGTATCTAACAGAGACACGAGGTTTACTTCTAAATTTTGGAAAAGCTTGCAAGAAGCTTTGGGTTCCATTTTGAAATTGAGTTCTACTTATCACCCACAGACCGATGGTCAATCTGAGAGGACTATTCAGTCTTTGGAAGATTTGTTGAGAGCTTGTATACTCGAGTGGGAAGGCGCTTGGGATACTCATTTATCGTTGATTGAATTTACTTACAACAACAATTATCATTCTAGTATTGGAATGACACCTTTTGAAGCATTGTATGGTAGAAGGTGTAGGACACCTCTGTGTTGGTATGAGTTGGGCGAGAGTACGGTACTTGGACCCGAGATTGTGCAACAGACCACAAAGATAATCCATATGATTAGGGAGAAAATGAATATGGCCCATAGTAGGCAGAAGAGCTACCATGATAATAGGAAGAAAGACTTGGAATTCAGTGAGGGTGACCATGTATTTCTTAGAGTCAATCCGGTGATCGGTGTTGGTCGTGCGCTGAAATCAAAGAAATTAGATCCTAAGTTCATTGGATTGTATCAGATTCTGTAGAGGGTGGGAGCGGTTGCCTATAGAGTGGCGTTTCCACCCGAACTTTTGAATCTGCATGATGTTTTTCATGTATCGCAACTTCAGAAGTATGTTGCTGATCCATCTCATGTGCTTCAGAGAGATGAAGTGCAAGTTCGAGATAACCTTATGGTGGAGGCGATGCCATTGAGAATCGAAGATTGCAAGATGAAACAACTAAGAGGGAAATATATCCCGTTGGTGAGAATAACTTGGGGAGGAGCTGCTGGAGGAAGTGCGACTTGGGAATTGGAGAGCAAGATGCGACATTCGTATCCGAAATTGTTCTCATCAGGTACATTTTCGAGGACGAAAATATTTTTAAGTGGGGGAGAGTTGTAACACCCTATTTAAATTATTTAGTCGTTTTATACCTTGTTGTGCGTGTATTGGTTGTGATGTCCTTATTAAGGGTATGAGGTTAGGAGCGAGAGTGGGAGCTAACCTTAGTTGGGGTAATGTGGACCTAGAATGAGGGGTAACTTAAAAATAAGATTGAGAGCATTATGATTATTAACATTATTATTTCAATTATTATTAATAGCAATATTAATGGGATTACTATTATTATTATTATTATTAGTAGTAGTAGTAGTAATTAAATTAAATGAATTAAAATCTAATTAATGGGTTAAGAGAATGTTAGTGGAAGAATTAGTCAGTTAACACGTAAAAGAGGAAAAAGACAAAGAAAGGAGAGTTAGGGCAAAAGAACCAAGATTTCCTCCATTGTTGCCAAGAAATAGCTCAAATCCAAGGTAAGGGGGAAGAATGTATTTCAATATGGGTAATTTAACATGAGAGGGTGGTGAGAGGTCCTTTCTCTTGTAGGAAGTTTGTTTATTCTTGACTTTTATCTGATTTTCGTGATATTACGATTTCTCTGTGATTGTTGTCATTGTTGAATCATTGCATGATGTTGTATGTATGATTCTGGTGTGAACATGAAAATTCGTGTGAAAATTCCCTAAAGCTGTGATAGAATGCTGCAGATTAACAGATCTGAAAACTAAGGGTTTAACCGTAATTAAAACTGAATCTAATAGATATAATCTAGAAATAACAGAAGATAGGATTAATTAAAATCGATCAAAATCTGAGTTTTTAGGATGAATGGGAAGGTAGGATGATGGATCTGGAGAGGGAACTCGTGAGAATAATGAGATCTAAGTTTTTGATAGATCTGTTGGTCATACGCGTATCGGGGGTGTCCATACGCGTATGGGGGACTTCCCAAGGGCTGTATGCGTAGCAGACGTGCTCTGTCCCCAGTACCAGCACGACCATCTGGTGATACATATATGATACGCGTATGGGCCTGGGCAATACGCGTATGAGAGTAGTCATACACGTAGGGTTTGACTCTGAGGGGTTTTGGGAGGTTTAAGCCTCTGGTCATACGCGTAAGGAGGTCTGATACGCGTATGACAGTAGGCACTACGCGTATGGACACTCTGGGATGACTTTTCCCCAGTTTTTGTGATTTATGTCTAGATTTTGTTTGGAATGCAATTCCGTTTAATCAGTATGCTTAATAGGACTAAAATGAACTTAAGAATCATTAGTAATGAATTAAATCAGGAGAATGTGGAATTATATGGGTGTGTCTGATGAGTGTGAGCCACGATTATCGAATGTGGATAATCTTGTGCGATTGTGGTGATCCCCGGGAGGATTACGGTGAGTGAATGGCTCGTGCGGATCATTGATGATCGAGAATTATGCTTGAATTATTATATTGCATAATTGTGTTGTCATGCATTTCATGTCATGTGTCTTGTGGAGATGACTAGGTGGGAATCCATGATGGGTGCCTAGTTTCATCCGGACTTCATGTGGAAGTCGTTGTGGAGATAAGTTATAGTTCAGAGGAACGTATACGACTTATCTAGATTCCGTTGGGAATCGGGTTCTAGGGTGAACCGTATGTGATTGTGTTGGTACCATATGCATTGTATCGAGTCAGTGAGTCACATTGCATATTTGTAGTTGATGATGGGCTATTCATGCCGAGTAATTGAGGTGGCACATGTATGTGCGTTATATGTGTATGATAGTATGTGCAGTGTGTAACTACGCCTTAGCATGTGTATTTCACCACTTATTTATTGAATGTAGTTCTCATCCCTTTTCTGTTTGTTGCGTCTGTGCTTTCTGGGGAGTGCAGATGACCAGGTACCTGAGTAATGCTTGGAGTGTGTTGCTATTTGATCGAGTCCTAGGATTCGCACTGATACGTAACATGGGATGACCGGATTATGTTATATTTGCTTATTTTCTTGATTAATTGTTATGTATCTTTTATTTGTTAGACTAAGGATGTATGATCACCTTGTGGTGGAAATTATGTTTAAACAATTAAATTTATTCCGTTGTTTAATTGAAGGCTAGATATCATTGGTTGATTTATGAAAAATGAAGTGACTTAGTGTGACATCCTAATTGCTTTAAGAACTTTGGTGTACTTTTATGTAATACTTCGGTATATGTTTTATAATACGCGTACGGGGTAGAGTGGGGTGTTACACATGGGATCATGTTCAAAAGGTTACAACATCAAGGAATACACAAAGGTAGACATGAACAAGTAGAAAACAAGCATATAAGTGACAACTTAAACCAAACATGGGGCATGAATCAAGTAAGACTAAATGTGACAACATTCAACATGATGAAGGCATGAAGCAAGGTAACAACCAAAAGAGATTAAGATAAACACATGACAACATGAAAAGGTAAAGAGATGACAATCAACAAAGCCAAGATGCAAAGAATAAGACAACCATCCAAGTTCATGGTTTCATAGGAAAAAGCAACATTCATGGTAACAACCAAGACAAAACATAAACCCTAGCATGTTATGGTCCTAACAGGTCACATAAAAAAGAATAATTAAGCATGGCAAACATGTTCAAGAGGTCACAACATCAAGAATCATGGCAAAATTCACAGATGAAGTTTAAAAGTTCATGATTCATGTATACATTCACAAAAGCAAGTATGAACATGGTAAGACAATGATTCCAACAAACTTGAGCATTTAAACATGTTAAAAAACATGTATGGATCATACAAGATCAAGATCACAAGAAAAAACAAGTTTCAAGTTGAAAAACTTTACAAACATCATGGTGAAAACCCTAAAAACACATGCTTTTCAAGTGGATCAAAGTTTTTCTAGGATAATGATCCTTGAATTATTTCTTCACTCAATGAAATTAGACATGATAAAGAGTAGTGTTTAAAAATAATGGCATTAATAGCATAAAAAATGAGCAAGTTATGATCATTCAAAGTTGGTGCACCAATGGGGGCAAAACTAGGGCAAGGCAAGGTCACCAATTTAGGGTCATTTGTATGAAGGATAGAAATCAGTCAATTCTTAACCAAATGGAGTGAAACAAAAGTGAAAATTGTGTATTTTTAAAAAGGAATTTAATGGTACAATTTGTTTTTCCATACAATACACTCACTGAAAAATTCGATAACATCATTGTTTAGGCAACTTTGGTCACAACCAAAAGCATGAGCATATGGATAGTCCCAAATAGTGAAAGGTTTGATGAAACAAGTATGCAACCATTACATATACATCATTTATAGTGATTGGCTCAAGAGAAATAAAAAAATGCACACCTAGTTTGGCATATTGGAATCAACATACACATGATGACCTAGTTGGGCCTAGTTTGTGACCAGCATTTTGGACAATCAAGAAATAACAGTTTTTGGTGCAAGCAAAGGTTCATACATGACATACAACACACGCATAACATGTTCGAGCAATTTCTAACACAAAATCAGGATTAAAATCCAATATAGCATGTGAAATGCAAAGCAAAATTTCAAAGTTCAAGGATTTAGGCTTACCTCTTGAAGCAACCTTGTCAAATAAGAAAACCAGAGATCCTTGATGCTTTGCTATAGTCTCCAACTGGACTTTTAATGATGAACATCAGCTCCAATGATCCACACCTCCACTGTCACACATAATGGATTGGAAAATGGAAGAAAACCTCAAAAATCCATGATTTTACAAAGCAACATGGTCTAATCTTTGTTACAGAAGTGTAAACTTGATTTGGACAACTTCTATATATTATTTATGAAGTGTTAGAGGTGTTGAAAGAGTTGGAAATGGTCTGTAGTGAGTTATGGCTTGAAAGATGCAGAATGTTGACTTTTTTGGTTTTGGAGTTTGACTTTGAGAAGGGAATGGTTTCTGGTGCAAATGGTGGTTTAGACATCTCTATGGGATCATTTATAACTTGTGTGAAGTGTTGGTAGGGATGTGGAATGGCTGGAAAAAGGTTTAGCACAAGTTCTGTCTAAGATAATTTTTGGAACTTTGAAGTTTTGGCTTGATTTACAAGAAGGTTTGTAACAGATGATGGAAAGTGTTTGTGGCTGGTTTCTTGGTTGCTTTTGTGTGTGTATGATGCATAGAGACTATGTTATTTATAGGCAAAGCCACATGATCAAAAGTGAGGACAAATTTGGAGTTTTTGCCTTTGGAGGGAAAATTGGAGAAAATCAGTCCAAGATCTTGGTGCAGCTGATTTTCAATGCTCTTGACTTATTATGATGCACAAGACAAGTTGTATGAGGGCAATAGAAGTGACACAAGTGTGGCTAGGGACTAGGGGAACTGCTGCTGCAGATTTCTTCCATGAAAAGTTTCTCTTTCCTCTTGATTTCTTTGATTAAAATAATGCCACTTGGTTGCAACTTGCCTTGTCAACTTGCCATGCCTTTAAAATCCTTCACTCCTTGTGCATTTCTACTCATGATATCCTCTAAATATCAGATCAAGAGTTAATCAAATGGTTGAGAATGACTTAGGTGATTGGCAAGTTAATTTGTGAATAATTTGAAATGGTGCATTTCAAGTGCTTGGACCCCAACTTGCCTCCTTAGAAACTCCTAGCTCACAAATGCTATGGAGGAGTTCTTATACGTTTTGGAAAGCCCTCATCACACTTTATAACTTTCATGTTTTGGGTTTTTTCAAATTCCAGGTAGAACTAGGTCAAAAACACCATTGAAGTTGGCTGAAAACATGACTTGAAAAGTGATAAAACCATGAAATTTTACTAAGTGTTTTCCCCTATTGAATTGATTTTGATCATAACTCCAACAAGCTTTGAACCACTCCATTTGGATGTGTGGTTAAAAAGTTATGGTCTTGCCCATGTCAAAATCCTAATTTCCCGAATTTTCGATTACTCTTCAATCCTTGATCCAATGTTTATCAAACTTCATGACTAGATGTGATATAACATTAGGAACATGATTGCCTTCAATTCTGGGGTCAAAACCCTTTTGGTCAATGAGTTGACTTTTCAGTCAGACGAACCAATCGATCGAAAAACCTCGAATCGTATGTTGGTGTTCTGGGTCCTCTGAGGCCTTGAAACTTCTTGGTTAGACTTGACTAAGTCATATGAGCTTCATGGACCATGATTCTATCATTGGAGTACCACTTAAATCAAAATTCAAACCACAATTGACTTTTCCTGATCAGAAACCCTAATTGGGAGTCCTGGACTGCACTGCTCTTGATCTTTGGGCGACAACCTCAAATTGGATTCATACTTGATCCAACATAGTATCTTTGATGATGTGGGGACTTGTTTCATGGAGAATCAATCTAAGACATTGACTGATCAAACCATCGAAACCTCGATTTCTAACTACATGGAACCCTAATTCACCTGTATCTTGACAAAGACAAACTTGAGATAGGTTAAGGTTAGATAAATAAATGATGATGCTCCTAGAATGACGATGAAGATCTAAGGGTCAAAATTTGGGGTACAACAGATACCCGCTATTTTTAAGTCCACCTTCGACTGACAATCACTTTATACCATATACATCTATGCAAGTTGAAAATTTATGGTTTCTTTTGGTATTCAATCACCTTTTACCTTGAATGTTTGAAAGCGGTCGCTTTTCATCCCTTAATGTCCAAGTTGTTTGAATAGGGGTAGTTGTAGCACCCCAAAATTTCCCACCCCTTTTCTTATCTCTTGGCTTATGTTTCATATCATTTTGCATTGGCATTAGTACATATCATTAGTTCTAGGCAGGGGATCAATGTATCTTATTTAACACTCAAAGAAAAGGCTTCATATTCAAAAGCTCAATCAAGGTTTCTTGCTCAACTTTGTGGAAATCTCAAGTTATAAGGTTCCCTCATCACCAAGACAAGTCTCACAACCATTCGAGTCAAGAATTCAAGTTTTGATCACCTCCTCATATCTTATGGACAGTTGGACTAGGGTTTTGGTTTAAAAGGTATTTGTGGCTAGTTCTTTGGGCAAGACATGATTCTAAAGTTCAATACACATCTTGAGGGTCCTATACATTTATTATGTGTCATCACAATCCATCACAAGAGCTTTAATCGGTGGAAATGATCCTAGGATTTCATCTGGTCAACAAATGTCAACAGTGGTTCAATGGGGTCAAAATCTTGGATCTCAAGGTCAACCAAGGGTATGCTATGTGTTTTCAAGTTATTTCATGTGTTTGGAACAAGTAAAGTCAAGAGGAAACATAAAATCAGGAGATTGGTTGAATTAGGGTTTTAGTGAATTTTTTCTAAGTGTGGAAAACCCTAAATTCTAGCCATTTTGCAACTTCCATAAATTTCTCATCCTTGATCAAATGGAAGCAAACTTATTATCAAATTAAAAAGAAAATCATGAAATATAAATTTTTGGAAGGAAGCAAGTCCAAAAGATCCATAGTTTGGGAGATATGATGAGCTAAAGTTGAGAAAATCAAGATTTTGTCATTTCAACACTTAGAAATTTTTCTAAGTATAGAAATTCAGCTTGAAGTACATACTTTCAAGCCTATAATATTACATGGTGATGCAAGTTTCAAATAAGTTTTCCTCAAACATGAAAGTTGTAGAGAACCCTCCAATATTTCTTTTGAGTACTAGAACGCTTCCATAGGATGTGTACAACTTAAGTTATGATATCTCCTAGTTAGGGTTTCAAAGATGTCACGTTTGGCAAGTTTCTAGGCAGATTTTTGAACCAATCTTCCAAGGCATTTTTCACCAAGATCCTAACTCTATATCATCATCCTTCAAACATAAAAGTTGTAGATCATTCTTAAAGCTTTTTATCCATTACTAGATCATCTCCAGTGGATCAAAACTCTTCAAGTTATGTGCCTTCAAAGTCAAGGTGTCAAAGTTGCCAAATTGTTCATAACTTAGATTTTTCTAAGTTACCTTGGGCATAATTTTAGACATGATTTCCACTCCATTTTTCTCAATCTTCTAAGGCTTGTTTCATCTTTCCATCATCATGAATATTGTTCATCATAGTCTTAGCTTCACATTGAGCACAAGAACTCGCCAATTAAGCCAAAATTCAACAAGTTATACTTGTTCAAAGTTGGACATGTGAACTTGTTCTTAGCCATCTCATGTCATTAGTTATGGCAAGGCTTTAGATCAATTCTTGCAACATGGTTTTGTCACCAATTTTACACGCATGATACCTTTCTTTTTGCTCACAAAACATTACCTAAAAGGACCAAAAAAGCCATGTACCATAATAAGAAAATCATAAAACTTGCATAACAAGGTTGTCCGTCCACTCCTTCCATTCTGAGCCTCATGCTACACACCAAAATAACTAACCATGCTACCACAAACCATGAGCAATCTGTGCTGTTCATCATACACTTCATTTTTCCAAGTTTTTTCCAAATTACCAACCAATATTTTTAACCATAGTAGCTCTCATTTTAACCATTCAACCATCCTATAAAAGATAAAGGTGAAACCCTAAGGTGACAGACATCATTTTCAGCAGCCATCAGATAAAAAACATGTTCCCTCTTGCTCAAATTTTCTCAGTCTTCGGATTTCTTTCTCACCCAAGTTTCTAGTTTCCTTTTGATTCCATTACTCCTTATCAAGATCCAAGGGAGCTAAATGTGAAGTTTGATGGGAGTTTGAGGCAAGAAATAAAGGTTGTCAAAGTTTCATTGTTGGTAACTTTCTCTTCCTTTTTTCTCTCATATTACATGTGTTTTTAAGTTGTGGTTAACATATTTGGAATGTTGGGTTGATGTAGAACATTATTGTATGCTTGTTGTTCTTGTTTGATTGAGGTTCAAAATGTGTGTTCTTTTCTTCGTGGCCATTTTTCACTATGCTATAGTGGATATAAATTATTTTTGAGCCTAGATTTGTGTTCTATGTAAAAAATCGTACAAGATAGTATATTTGGTTTTGTATTTTGGTGAGATTTTCATAGAGCTCCGGCAAGGGTCACTAGAGAAGATGACCGGAGCCCTAGCTCCGGCGTCTGATGTGTCCTTGGGGTTTGATCCCTTTGACCTACGTATGTGGAGGTGATGTGGCGCCACCTGGGTCTGACTTATTTAATGAAGTGCATGTGTGTCCTTTTTTATTTTTGATTTGGATTAAGATTGGTATTGGAATTATAATTATTGATATCTGAACCCCTCCATTTTGGCTCATACGCGTGTGTATGAAGGATTCATGTTGTTTTGTATTTTACTCCTGCACCCACATGGTCTATGTTCTTCTTTTTATTTTATTTTCTTGTCATTTTTAATTTGATTCTTATTTTAATTGATAGGTTTATTTCAAAAATCAACAAAAATTTGCTTTTGTTTATTCAATCTTGACCTAATTTTCATTATTTTATTTTATTTTATAATTAATTTTCCTATTTAATTTATATTTATTTTGTGAAGTAATTTTACATGTTTGTTCTTGGCTAGGGTTTATGTTCTTGATGCTTTATGCTTGCATATTTGATCCAATCTTTTGGCCTTGTTTTGACATGTCATTGTTGAATGTTTGGATGCTGATTTGGTGTTTTGATGTGTAATTTTTGGTTGGTTCCTAATTGATTTTTAATAGTCATCGATGCATGCTCGATTCTTATGTTATGCTTGCCTTGATGAGTTGATTTGATGATGCATTTATGCAATTCTTGTTGGAATCTTTTGCACACTTGTTCTTGATGGATATAAAGTCAGTTAGAGCGTTTTTATTTTATTTTATTAGGTCATTTTTCTATTTTTGATTGATGCCTAATTGTGACTTGGTTTTGGATTGTATATGCATGAGGTTTGACCTAATTTGAATCCATTTTGCCTACTTGTGTTTGAGTGAAGCTTGATATGATTTATTGATGTGATAACATGATGTATTAACTTGGTTTGAGCTTTGGTTTCACTTTCATTTGATTATTTTTCAATTTATGGTTGAATTCTTAAGTTGATGATGGTGTTTTGAGCTTGCTCCTTTGTTGTTCTTAACCTAATTCCTTGAGGTGTTTTCTTGTGTGACCTAATGGATGTTTGTGAACACTTGTATACTTTAGATGACATGTTTGAGGTTTTTATTTGCATGATATGATATCCATTGTATGATCATTTATCATCTTTCTCTTCACATGATCATTTTATTCTTGTTATGGATGATTTGAATGATGTTTGTCTAACTTTTTGAGTACGATACTTGTTGAAATTTTATGATGTCTTTGGAAATGAATATGATGTGTATCATTTGTGTTTGGTTCTGATCTTGATGATATGGTATTCCTTGCTTGATCATTTGTGCCTTGTGCCTTGCTTGAATATTTTATTTTCTTTAAGGATGATTGTGGTATATGCTTGATTAGTCTTGATACATACTTTGAGCTTGATCTTTGAGATTTCTTATTGTGATTCATGTGTTGATAATGGATTGGCATACATGATTATGTTGCTCCCCTCACTTGGTTTCATACTTTAATCTCACATGTTTGATCATTTGAAGTGTGTTTTTTGCATGAGCTAGTTGTTGCTATTTGTTTGGATATTTACGAGATGCATGTTTGACACTCTTGTGTTCATTTTATAATTTTTGAATTAAGTTAAACACGATATGATGTTGCTACTGCCCTACCTTCTTTCTCATCTCATTTGACTTCATTTCCCTTTGCTTGATGATTGATAATACTTCTTGTTAGACTTTAAGTCACTTGTGTGTGTTTTGGTGCTTTGTTTTGCCAATTTATTTTGACTTTCAATCTTTGAGCATGGTTTGGCATGTGTAAATTTTCTTGTTACTTTAACATGATTTTGATGTGTGCCTTGTATGATTGAGATCAATGCTTGCTTGTATGCTTGCTTTGCCTTTTGAGTTGAACTTCCGTGAGTGTTTACTTGGTGTTGTTTCTTCTCCTTTATCTCATTCTTCTTTCTTCTGTTTCTTTTCTTGAGACTTGGTTAAGTCTTGTTTTTGTTTTCATTTGTGACTAATTAGTATGATGTTTACTTATGCTTGTTCATATGATCCCTTAGGATTCCTAGTCCCACTTAATTTTTTATTAAGGTGGGAGTAGGAGAGACCTTAGGCTTTCAATTCTTTGCATGATAACAATTAGGATAGTCCCTTCTTGACCTCAACTTTAGGTCCATCATTTGTATGATAACATTAGGTAGAATTCCTTTTCATCCTAACCTTAGGACCACTTTGTATGATAATATTAGGATTTTCAGTTTCCCTTTAGTATTTTCTTTTATGTCTTCTCTTCTCATCTCAAACAACTCTAAGACACTTAATAAAGAATGATGAACGTTGCGCGCCACGAGCCTTAAGTATATGGGAAATGATAAGTGAGGGGTTTCTCCTCACTTGTCTAGAGTGTTTAATGTATGTCCTTTGGGAGATATGCGATGCATACTCTCCTATATCATAGTCTTTAGTGCAACGTGAATCTCAAACAAATTTAATTCATTTCTCTAAAACTCTTAAACCAAATTCAAAATTTTGTATCCTTCGGGATTCGTTTCAAAATCATTTTCAGAAAAGAGTATGTTACTTTTCTGTTCTATCGCAAACAAGCATCGTCCCTAACTACTGGAATTGGAACTTAGCATCACTCATAAAAAAACACTTAACCAACCAGTGGTCTAGTTTTTCCGAACTACGTTTGCTCTGATTTCTCATACCAGATGAGGATACGTAGGTGTCGCTACTGCGAAAATCGGCGCCGGCTGAACAGAAGAGTCGCCACCGTGCGTTATTTATCCCAACGGAGGGAAAGGAAACGCTCATAGTAAACCTACCGCAAAGACGGGAAAGGAATGGTCATCGCAACCAAATCCTGGATTCGGGAGTCGGTTACGCAAGGGGAAGGTATTAGCACCCCTCACGTCCGTCGTACTCGACGGGATCCACGCTTGTTTTAGGGTATGGATTGTTATTTCTATCTACTCTACAAGTCTGGGTTAAAAAGAAAAGAAAATGACTCGGCAAAGTATCGCACTTTATGCCTACGTATTCCCGTCTGGAACGAGAAATCAGAGTCAACGTAGTTCGCCTACCTACGGGAAAGGAGGGGAAGGTTGCTCGCTAGGATATCGCATCCTATGCCTACGTACTTTCATACAGCATGAAAGATCAGAGCAAACGTAGTTCGGGCCACGGAAGACACAGGCTTGTCTTGATTGTTTTTATTCTTTCTGAAAAAGGTTTTTCTGATTAACAGTCCAAGCGGACAAAAATGACGTTTTGATGAGTTCACATTCTTTTACGTAAGAAGTGTCTTTTATTGTGTTTGAAATCTTATTGTGTTTTTCTGTTTGTTTTGAGGAAGAAGAGACAGAACTCTATCCTACAGTTGCGAAGGGAATCAAACTAACCTAATGTTATCATGCATGGGTTAAGACCTAATGTCTATCATGCTCCTCTCTTGCACAGAGAGAAACAGAGATCCTAAGGGAGTAGACGGAAACAGAAACAATGTCATATATACAATAAAGCAGTAAAATGCATGGATGCAGCAATACAAGCGAGGCAAGGGAGTCCCACTCAACCTTGAACTTAGAAAACAATAGGCAAAAGTGAACAGGATTCACTTTCAACCCAACAGGTTAAACAGCAAACAATACAGTCAAGGAAACCAATCAATACATCAGAAATGAATAACAACAGGAAAATAAACAGCCTCAGCAGCTCTGCATCAACACCTATCTTCAAGTCCTCATCAATAAGCTTCAGCAAGCATCAATCTCCATCTCCACGGCCTTCAAGCAAGGTCTTTGTCATCAATCTTCAGTCTACAATGGCTTTTCTTCAAGTCTCCATCTCCCAGCTGAGGAATCAATCACAAGAGTGAATTGGGTGTTAAGCAATTAGTTGACCACCAAAGGTGGCAAACAGACTGCTAAAAACACATAGGATATTTTCTCTCAAGAGTTCTATCCCTTAGACAGTAGCACCAAGCCTTCCAAAGGAAGGGGTGAGTGTCTCAGAGAGACTCTGCATCACAGAGAATAATGGAGGCAGTCAAGACCTTCCATGTTTGAGAATCAAGTTGACTACTCTAGGGCTCTGCCTAACTCCTAGATCCTACAAACTTCAACAGCTGCCAGCAAGAGATACTCCTCATCAACTCTGGAAGTTGGTCTTCAGTCTCTTGATCTCCAATGGCTTCATCATCACCAGGTCTTCAGCTCTCCCAATCCCCAAGGCAATCCCAACACCCACACAGACAAATCATAATCCCCAGAGAGGGCACACCACACCAATCAAGCAAATATAGCCAGTATACTAATAGCAGTAGGGGAATCCTAATATTCTCTAAGGGATCTATCCTATACCCATAACCCCTATAGTCCCATACCCCAAAATCAACTCAAAAATTCCTAGAAGAATTAATCTATCTCACATATGCTCACCGAAACCCTCATTTTGATCATGTTATTCACACCTAATCAAACCACCTAAGATTAAATTCTAAAAATATGAATTAAATCCTATGCACAAGTTGAAGTTCTAAACTAAACAACCTAAAAAGAATGGATTAAAAATACTAAAGCATCTATTCAAAATAAAATCACCAAATTTAAGTATCAAGCAAAACTCATTAAAATGCTATTTACAAAAAAAAAATGCATGAAAAATATTAAAACAAAATAAAATGCCAATTTTATTATTTAATATTTTTCTAGACAGAATTATAAACCTAGAGAAAAAAGAACCAATTAAAACTAAGCTATTTTCATTTTTGTATGATTTTTAAAAGATGAGAAAAATATTAAAGAAAATAAAATCACAAAATAGGAATAAAATGGGGAGGGGGTGTTGTCAGCAATGGCGCCCAGTTATTATCTCCAGATGGGCCACAAGGGGGAGGCGCGCATAGCAATTGGCGCTAGGCCCAGTTGGCTTCAGAAAACAATTGAAAAATAAAAGAAAAAACATTAAATTCACGGTGCAAATAGCAGCGAAATCAAGTTCATTTTATTGGGCTTCTGAAAAGGGGGTGGGGATAGAACAAACTGGACCAGGCCCATGGGTACGTTTAGTGAAACGCTGTGTTTCACGCTGAGTCAAATCCCTCCGTTTTCAACTTCAAATGCCAGCCACACGATCAGATGAAAATGTCAAAAATAAAAGGCAATCCAACGGCTATTGGTCATCGTCCCCAATGACATTAGGGTTTTGCAGAATTTCTTCCCCCATGCAGCCATGTTCAAGTCCTTCGTTCTCCTTCATCTCTCAACGAAAATCTCTCATCCAAATACCAAAAGTGGTCTACTCCTCACCCTCTACACGATCCCATATCTGGATTCTTCTAGAACTCATTAGACAGTCAAGCTCGATAGCTGGAAGTTCATGGTACCACTGAATTACACCTGATGTGCATGATCATCAAACTTGTTCAAACTACCCTAGAACGATCTAGGGACTATGCTGAGTATTCTGAACCAAAAATCTACCATTATCTTGTAATATTCCAAGAGTTACAAGCTCCAACAGTTTTGGTGCATCATGATCAACATCCATGAAACTTGCTCAAACTTGGTGAAATCCATCATCTAACTTAACTTAACCATTCTATGCTAACAAATCACTAACATGCTGGCTAAATCATGCAATTCGAAGGAAGATACCAACCTGGTGTGATGATGAAAACAGGTGCTGAATCCTCTTGATCCAAGGCTTGCAATGATTGGAACTTGATCCACACTACCAATTCTTGGTTCTGTATACAGAAAATCTGACTCAAACCTCTTGGATCTTGTGATTGAAAAGTTCTTGCTTCTTGGATGATTCACTTGTATGGCACAAGTTCTCCTTCAATCAACCAAATGCTTGTGTGAATTATGATCTATGAATGATAGTGATGAAGATCCAATCAAGAATTGTGAAAATTGGTGAAGATTTGAGGTAGTTTGAATTGATTTTGCAAATTGGAAGAAAGATATGAAACTTGGTGTTATGAGCAATGTGATTCACCAACCATGGCATGAAGCTCTTCATATCAATATATAGATGAGATTGGAAAGTCCTAGAAGCTTCTAGATTGATCTAGGAAAGTATGGAATGTGGTGGAAAGTTATGGAAGTTCTCATGTGATGATACTTTGAATCATCTCATATCATGCTTGCATCCTTTGTATATTTGTGTCAAAATCTCCTCTCATGAGTTATTAGCATGGTGTGTGAAAAAACCAAGTTTTTCCTTTCATTATGTTGAGTTTTACAAGGGTGCCTTAATATGCAAGTAACAACATTACAAAGCAAGTCCAATTTTTAAGCCCTAACTCAAAAAAGTGGCTGAACCAATGTCTCTAAAATATTGTTTGGAATCAATTTGGTATATTGGATGACCCATTTTGGACTTGTAGATCTCTCAAACCAATTTTCCATTTCAACTTTTTCAACTTATATGCCTTTTTTAGGTCATTTTCCACCAACTTTGGTCAAGTCTCATTCTATGCATTTCCAAACTTCCATGACTTCTTCTCTTGACTTAAAATGGCATTTTGAGCAAATTTGATGTTGTGAAGTTTTTCATTTGAAGCTTCCTTGTATGAGTTTTGGGCATAGGTTTAAAATGACCTGTAATCCTCAGATGACCAAAATACCCTTTTCTTGTCAAGACCATAAGTAGAGTTCCACAAATTATATGAAGGCATACCATACTATTCTAGAAAGCTAAGACAATGAGGAACAATTCTTATGTTGACCATAAATTCATTTGAAATCTCCTTGAGGGGTAAAAATTGCTTGGAAGACAAGTCACTTTCACAGACAAAATTTCAGATACCTCAGATGACTTGTAACTTGCAAGGACCATAACTTGAGTTCTATAAATCTCCTTGATGTCTTCCACCACTCAAATTAAAGGTATTGAGATCCTATACAAGTTTCATGTTGGCCAAGGATCCATTTGAATCTTGCATTTTGACTTATCTTGCTTGGAAATTTGACCTAAATTAGGGGATTTTACACAGAAACCCTAATTTAGAAACTCCTCTGCTCCTTGATTTCTCTTGATTTCTTCTTGACATATCACCATATCATTCTCTACATGTCAAATGATGAACCCCACATCTCTCCAATAGCCCTTAATGCCTTTCAATCAATCCTTTGACCTAGAGTTGACCTAGGATTGACCCAGATGAAACCCTAGTTGACTGTCTTCAACTGCAATTCTTATGATCACATCAATGACTTGTCTCCTTCTTCAAATGACTTTCTAAGTCTCCCATGATGTCCACATACTCTCCATGCTCAATCCTCAGCTCACATCTTCTTTGATGATCCTCAGACACCCTCAGATAGGAGCTAGATGCACTGCTTGATCCACTGACTTTCCAACTTTCAAATCTTCTCTGATGACTTGAATGAGATTGAATTTGAATATTAACCTCTTGATAGGCTCATAGAGATGAGAATAATGCTTGGTCCCCTGCTGGATGATTTGTTATGCTATGCTATGCAGATGATTTGGCTATGTACATGTGTAATACCCCAAATTTTACCCTTTCTTTTTTATTTTTATTTTAAATTCTTATTAACTTAATAAATTAACCTTTTTTTTTAGATCTTGTTTTTTTAACTAATAATAATTTAATTAACCTTTTTTATAACTTTACTAATGTTTGTTTATTAACTTTTTCCTATTTAGTTTATTTATTTAAATCATTTTAAGCTCTTCTTACTAACTTTTACGATTTAGATTAAAATTTAAAATTTTTTTTTCTTCTTTGCTTCAAGAGTAAATCTTTTATAACTTTTTTAATTAATTTCTAACACAATTTTTTAATCAAATTCTATTACCTTTTTAAAATTAAATCTTTTTTCTAACTTTTTTAAAAGATAAATCCTTTTTCTAACTCTCTTTTAAAGTTAAATCTTTTTCTAACTTTTTTAAAAATTAAATCTTTTTTTCTAAATTTTTTTTAAAAAATCAAATCTTTTTTCTAACTTTTTTAAAAGTTAAATCCTTTTTCTAACTACTTTTTTAAAGTTAAATCTTTTTCTAACTCCTTTTTAAAGTTAAATTTTTTTCTAACTTTTTTTAAAGTTAAATCTTTTTGTCTAACTCTTTTTAAAAATTAAATCTTTTTTTCTCTAACTTCTTTTTAAAATTAATTTTTTTTCTAACTTTTTTTTAAAATTAAATCTAAATCTTTTTTTGACACCTTTATTTTTCAAATTAAAATTCTAAATTCCTTTTAAAATTAAATTCTAATGCCATTTTATTTTCTTTTTTAAAATTAAGATCTAAATTCCTTTTAAAATTAAATTCTAACAGTTTTTAAAATAATTCTAACACTTTTTTTAAATCAACATTCAAATGTTTTTATTTTAAAATTCTAACTCATTTTTTTTAAACTTAAAACTCTAATTTTTTATTTAACTTGAAACTCTAACTTTCTTTGCTAACATTTTTAAATTTAAATCCCAACACTTTTTTTTTATCAAATCCAATCACAATAAATCACAGATGGAGCAAAATCAAATCAATCAGATCATATCATCATCATAAGAAAATCAGATCTAAATATCAACATCACCATCATTGAATCAAATCTGAAATCATCATAAAAATTCATTCAAATCAAATCAGAGATTGAAAAAGATTGAGATATTCAAATCAAATCTGAGATTGAAAAAGATTTAAAAAAATCAAGTATAAAAGGACCCTCAGGAGCAACAAAACGGGAGATCGACAAGCATCAAAGACTCTTACAGTCTTTATCAAAAGTAACTAACTCTTCTTTTTTAAAAAAATTTCTAATCTTATTTTTGTTTTTTTTCAAGAGTTTTAACTTTTTTCTTGAATTAAAATCTAACCTTTTCTTTTTTATTTTCAAAACTTTTTTTTCAAAAGCAAATTTCAAAGTTCTAATTTTTTGCTAACTTTTAATTCTAACTTTTTAATCACATTAAAGTTCTAACTTTTCCAAATCTCACAAAAAAAAAACCTAATTCCATTCTAACTCTTTTCTTATTACCTAAATTCTCATCGTCTCAAAACGTTCATCACTTAACTTTTAATTATCGTCAACTCCAATTTTCATCCTTCATTCCTAACAGTATTCTTGATTATCCATGAACCTGTTCACTAATATTTATTTATTTATTTTTGTATTTATTTTTATATTTGTACATAATCTAACATCATCGTTGCTATTTCATATTCCATTATCACTTGTATATTATCGCCATCTTCTTTGCATATCAATTTTCATTGTTTATTAATTTTTCGCTAACATCCTCATTTTTAAGATCCAAATTTCTAACTATTTTTCTTGTTTCGTTAAAATTATAATTTTCTACTTAAATTCCTAACATTCCTGTCTAATTTTTCGTCTAACCCCGTATAATAACAGTCTCTGTTTGTTTTGGTTTTTTTGCAGCTGACTAAGTTCAATTGATTTTATTTTCAGTTTAAATATTCAATTATCATATTTGTAACTGCTTATGGGGTGTAATTTTGCGAGACAATTGTCGCATTTATCTTTCCGTACTTTATGTTCTGCCATTGTATGTTTATCGCGTCTTTACCAATAATCTCACTCCTCCGAAGGAATTTGGTCTAGCCGTTTGACCGCCGTGTCAATAGTCCTCACCTTCAACCCTTACACCTTACAAACCCTAATTTTCACAAATGCCTCGCCGCAGGCAAGATTACAATTTTACCCCTAGCATTAGGTCAAAGAGCCGCCGCGCTCATTTTAGGGTTTCCCGCCGTGGAATCCCTAACCTAACCTAATTTAACCCTAATTACAACTTAACAATTCAACGTAGAGATTTGGAGTTTCTACACTCCGCGTAAGCGTGTCCCTAAGATACGTTTATTCCCCTTGAGACCTTGACCACAGTCAAGAAGTCTCTAACCTCCCTTTTGAGGGGAACTACGATTACTCTGATTCCACTCCCGTAAGGATACGTAGGCACAAGATGCGATGTCTTGCCGAGTAAACTTAGAATTAACCCCTTAGGTCTCTTTTCTCACTTTTAATCCTTTGTACATATACCTTAAGCAAATAAATAAAGCAAATAGTAAACATTTGAACAAAAGGTTCCTGTAGAGTACTACATAAGTTTAGGGTGCTAATACCTTCCCTAATCTTAACCAACCCCCGAACCCTAGATCTTTCCCCGCATTGTGTTTACGATGCAAAAATAGGTTTTCCCTTTTTGACCTTTTCCTTCGGATAAATCAAAGAGCGGTTGTGAATTGAATTGCGATTCAAACTCATTAATAGTTTGTGATCCTATTTCCACCGCAACAGAAAATGGCGACTTCACTGGGGAGTCTAAACTTTTGAGGGTTATCCCTAATTTGTTCATGTTTATTACTATTTGCTTTACTATTCATTTGTATGTATATATTGTACTTTGATTTTGGGATGGTTCCTTGTGTTGTGAGATAAGTCCTACGCCCGGACTAGTGACATTATTATAGGATGGGGATATATTCGATGAGGCTTATAGGGAGTTGAATCCCGACCAAGCTGATTCGAGAATCACCGCTCAGTTGAGACCTTTTCGAAAATGGTTCGGTTGAACGAGTAATCGTGAAAACTTTTTCCATGGTCGATTGGAGTCTGTGATATTGGGAACCGTAGTACCTTTACACCACCTCGGCCTTATTTAGGACGTAGTGCGGGAACTATGTGGGAGTAGTCTTACAATGGTTGCTACGCGATACTACACTCAAAAGAGGTTCTCTTGAGAATATTATTAACCCCCGAGTCAGTCGGAAGGTTGATAATATCCGAAAGATGGGCTGATGACTTTGGGCACTTTTTAGAACCTTGTTCTGCAGGTACAACTAACCTATAGTACACTCCTTTTGGGATGAGTAGACCTTAACTCCGCTCACGTTCCTTTAACCTAGGACTTTGTTTGTTTTCATGCATTGCATCCATAAAGCATCATATTGCATTAAGACTTCATGGAATTCAAACTCTATTTATGAACATTGCAGGATACCATGGATCACCATAGAAGGCATACTTTGAAATTTACTTTTAAGGGTTTTAATTTGGAAGTCCTAGAGAAGCTAAGGGATTTGGTTCAAGATCAAGAAAAGTTCCAAGACAGATATGGAAGGCTATTGTCTTTGTTGAAGGTTCAAGTAAGCGAAGGACTTCTTGCGACTTTGCTACAGTTTTATGATCCAGATTATCACTGCTTCACCTTTCCAGATTATCAGCTTTTATCGACCTTAGAAGAGTACTCTCAGTTGGTGGGATTACCTATCTTGGATAAGTCTTCATTCCCTTTCTTGGAGGAAGACCCTAAGGAACGAGATATTGCTAAAGCCATTTGTCTAAGGATATCCGATGTCAAAAACAATATGATCACCAAAGGGGGGATCTCCGGTTTTCCCAGGGACTTCCTAATTAAGAAAGCCCAATTTTATGCCGATCATAAAGACATGTTTGCCTTTGAGACAATATTTGCTTTGCTTATTTATGGGTTGCTGCTTTTTCCTAGCTTTGAGGGGTTTGTGGACCTTAATACAATCAAGATCTTCATGAGGAGAAATCCAGTTCCAACACTATTGGGCAATACTTATCATTCAGTACATCTCCGAAACTTTCATGGTGGAGGAATGATTACATGTTGTGTGTCATTACTATACAAGTGGTTTACTTCTCACTTACCCAAGTTCGGTCCATTCTGGAGACCTAATCAAGAGCGTTGGTCGCAAAAAGTTATGGCTTTAACTCACTCTGATATTGATTGGTATAATCGCATGTACGATGGGATATCGATCATTGATAGTTGTGGAAACTTCAACAATGTGCCTTTGCTAAGTTTCAATGGAGGAGTTAGCTACAATCCAGTCTTAGCTCGCCGACAGTTGGGATACCCCTTGAAGGAACCGCCTAAAGGTATTCATGTGGAGAAAATCTTTTTCGAAGATGACAAAAAGCTTCAAGATCAGATTCTATCTTCTTGGAATCATCTGCATAGGAAAGACAAAGAAAGTTTGGGAAGACCTAATTGTGTGTCCATGTAACCATATCTTCAGTGGGTCCGAGGAAGAGCTATTGAGTTGAAGATGCCCTACTCTCGCCAAGATCCTTTACCTCAAAGAGAAGAACGTGTCCAGTATTTCATGACTGAAGCTGAGACTTTGAAGATCACTTTGAAGAGATCACAACGCGAAGCAGAAGCATGGAAGAACAAATACCATGTGATGGTCAGCGAGTACGAAGAACTTCAAAAGAAGATTCAGTCGAAGAATGATGAGATACAATCCTACAAGAAGAGAAGGCTCTACGAATATTTATTTTCCTCCGGACCTCCGTCTTCTCACTGAAGTTGTGGAAGATGCTTCTCTAGGATTTTCTAGGCTTTTATTTAGCTGTTTTGGTTGCAAGAATGTTATTTGTAATTTGGCTTCAATGAATTAAAAGTTCCCTTGGTATTCCGCAATATTCGTAAATATTTGAATTCCATGAAATCTTCATTTGCATTCACATTTTAGCATCATACTTTTGCATTGCATGTGTCTCCCGATTTCTCATACTCGGTTCCCTCATCTTCCAGTTTTGTCACCCTGAGTTCTTTGCATCAATACGACCCTTCATAAGGATGGAAGATCAAAACCAAGAGATCAACCGTGTCAGCCATGAACTCGAAGATCTTCGAGGAAGTGTGGGGCAGATTTTGGAGATGCTACGAGCTCTTAGTGTGAAGGTGGATGCTCAGTCTACTTTTGTTTCTGAGGCTACTAATACTGTTATGGAATCTCAACAAGCTGTTATTGTCGAGAATGTACTTCCTCACGGTCTTCAATCCGGTTTGGTGCCTCCTAGTGCTCAACCAGTTCGACGAGCTACCCCTCCAAAGTGCAAAACTCCTAACTCCGACCATGGTAAAGGACCTGCGCGTTCGAGGAACCGCAAAACAGCTACTCCTCAACCTTGGCAACATCAGCAGAGTTATGTTCAAGGTTATCCGTTTCCCTATGTAGCTACTGTTGCACCTCCTTTCGATCAGCAGTTTCCTGCATACCAGCCTGTGCAGTCAACTCTAGTATATCAAGCACCGGCTTATCAACAACCTTCCGGTAATCCGCCCATGCAAGTTCCTGTCAACAGTCAACGAGTGCCCAACGCTCCTGTTCACCAACAATCACAGAATCAGTTTCCTTATCCCCGTAAGAGGCAGTATAAGCCTTGTCCTCCAATTCCGATAACTTTCACTGAGTTATACGCTCATTTGGTACAACAAGGTCTGATTACCACCCGTGCTTTGGGTCCTCCGCCTAATCCGTTACCTGCAGGTTACAACGTTGCCGCTCATTGCTTATTTCATGAGGGTGCGCCCGACCATGATCTAGAGAATTGCTACGCTCTTAAGAACCTTGTCAGAAATTTGCTAGAAACGAAGAAGTTGTCTTTTAGCGATGCTCAGCCGAGGATCGAGACTCCTCTCGGGGTTCCCCGCTTGTCAAGCTTAAATTCTGCAAAGTATGTTATCCCCTCAGCAAATCAGTCGAATCCAGTAATTATTCAAAGGCCTAGCTCGCTTCATTTCAGTAACCCTCAAGATGATATGACCGGGATCAACAAAGAATCTGGGAAAGTTATTTTGAAGCAACGACTGAAAACTGTTGAAGATGTGACCAGCATAACTGGGGCAAGCCATGACGACTCACAGTGATCATGAACCAGACGTCCTTTCCATTGAGGCTCCGCCAAAGGAAACCGTTACTGTTGAATGCAAGGTTTCATAAACATTTAGAAGGATTTTTCCGACAGTTCATTTGTTTATTTATATGTATTTCTCTTTGATTAAGCATATTTAGCATGCACGAACTTGTTTATCTTTGATTAATTAATGCAACGCATATGTTTGTCTTGAATAAATCCATTCGTTTCACTCATTCAAAAAACGTTTTCATAAATCATAATGCCAACTTTACCCGATCTCTTGTTCTGATGGAGAATTGGGGGGAGGATGACGAACCTAAAACGTCAAATTTCTTGTCGTATGCTTTCGATTGAAACCCGCTGATGATGTAAGGCATTGTTTCAAATTCCAAACACTGGAGATATAAGGATGTTAATCCCTAGTCAACCCTTTGAGCCTTGAAGTAGGAGTTTTTCTTTCTTTTAAGAACCTCCATCCTAACCTGGGGCAGGATAGGTTTCAGTTAAACCGATCGAGCGCTTAGATCCTCAAAAAGGAAGAGCAAACCTTTGAGAATTTATCCTTAGCATCTTAAGAAGTCCAATACAATGACTATCCCTCGGTTACCTAAGGAGTGGGGCAGTCACGAGCCTTTCAAAAGATTTACACGACTTGTGCATAAAAGAATATTCAAAAAATAAGAGCCCGCTAAGTCAAAACCTACGAAGGAGACTTAGGCAAAACTGGGGCATCCCGCTGGACTCCAAAGGCAAATCAAAAGATGTTGTCCAGGCAAAAGTTAGGGAATAAGAACAACAAATCAGTAGTTTTTTTAGAATCCCTATAAAGAACAAAGTCGTGTGATCGAAACGCCATTAGAAATAGGTGAGTGACTGTCATGTCCAAAGCCTTGATAAGTTCTCGACCATAGCAAATCCGCTTGAGATATAAGCGTTCGTATCCGATTAACTGAATTAGGATTGGAGAACATCACGAAGAAGGGGTGGGTACAAATATAACTTTGAGCCTTTATCTTTTTGTGTCTTAAACCGTGAACCAAACCACTATACAACCTTTAAAAGACCTAATTGAAGTAGGACTTCGGTTGAAAGCATACTCGACAAGATCACGTTTCCTGACTCCTACGAGCTATGCTCAGAAAAAATTCATGTTGGCATTATAATTAAAACTTATATCCCGACTAGTGATTTCGGTCACAAGTTATTGCGATATCCTTTTTCAAAACAAAAATTCAAGACAAATATATGTGTGCATTGACAAGCTCAGGATATACATTTCAGGCATGATGACTTTGCTTGATATCTTAGAGATTTACATATGGGCATAGCCCGTGGAACTTGAAGATCCTGCTAAACAGGGGCAGGCAGTTTCCCAGTTCGCTTACCAACGCGAGTCTGACGTTCTTAAGAGCTATTTTTCAAAGATTTCGTCGTAACACGCTTAATTTGTGCCAGACCTGACGAATCTCTCAAAGAGTTTGAAAACAGTGGGGCAACCAGACTCCGTGTTCTCTATAAAATCCTCTTGAGATGACCCTACCTCACAACGCAAGTATCCTGGGGCACCGTGTTTTTTAAAAAAGAAACAAATGGCGGCTACTATAAGGTCCTTCAAGATCAAAATCATGTGGTTTCACAACTTTTCTTCATGCACCCGATGGATTTTACTCACAGCGGCCTTCATTCCCCAGTAAATCTCAGTGTTGCAACAGGCTCCTAAACTATTGCCTCATCACAGTCCCTAGAGAGACTATAAGCTGACAAATTTTTCTTGGGTAACTCGAAAGTGTCCCTCAGGTTTTCTTCTCCCTATGTGAAGACATGATACTGTGCACCCAAGCAGATTACCTTCTCCCTAGAGAATTCAGAACTTTAAAACCAGATTTGGTTCTACCATTGATCGTTCTCACCCATGATTGACGTATTGGTTGCGGAGAACGCAGGGTACCTCCGTCGAGATGTTTATTTCATCTCTCGTCCCGCCTATAGTCAGTTTCGTCAGCATACGCAGGGGCATAAGCATCACATGCCTATTTCATATACTCATTTCACATGCTCATTACATACTCATTTCATAACATCCTGCATATTTAACTACATAGACATTGACATACATTCACATTAACATATGCAGTAACATATGCATTAACATTCACAGGTTCATTGTGTCTCGCCATCATTGGTTGTTACCGCCGAGTAACTGGGGTTTGTCCATTCTCTCCAAATAGATTGTCAGCCCTAAGCATAAAATACATATGTGTTTCCAGTTTCCCCACAGAGCTTGATCCTCGTGGATGACGGTTACTTCAGCTATCTTTCCTCGCCAGGATAAGATATTTACCCTTCGAGATCATTCCCTCGATGGAGTCTTGATTAGCAGTCTTCTTTCTAGCTCGATCCTAGATTGAATCTCAGTCTTGTCGGTCGCTGAGCCCAACCAGACGTACATTTATTTTGCACCGTCTAAAGATTTTCACCATACCATGGCAGATACGCGACTGTTCTCGCCTGAGAAGCTTATCACTGTACCCGGATGTGCATTTATTTTGCCCTATCTTTTAAGAAAACCAACAACAATCCTTTACAGGTACACGCCAGTTCACGCCTGGAAAATCTATCAGTACATCTTACAGCATCGGTATGCGACTGTTCTCGCCTGAGAAGCCTATCGGTACAACACTTTACAATCCTACAGCATCGGTATGCAACTGTTCTCGCCTGAGAAGCCTATCGATATTACAATCCTACATCCTACAACATCGATATGTGACAGTTCTCACAAGAGAAGCTTATCACAATCGATCAGCAACAGTTCTCACAAGAGAAGCTTATCACAACACTTCACAATCGATCAGCAACAGTTCTCACCAGAGAAGCTTATCACAACCTTACACAACACGATCAGCAATAGTTCTCGGTTAAGAAGCTTATCGTGACATTCTTCAGCAACGGTATGCAACAGTTCTCCGTCGAGAGGCTTATCATCATTATCTGTTATCACCTCTGCAAGCAGTTCTTACATGAGAAGCTTATTATTGCCACTCTTGCAAATAAGCGACATTTCTCGCCTGAGAAGCTGATCCTATCTTCGTTATGACTCGCAGCAAATGGCCATCTCCATCGAGTAGTTGGGCTTCCATTTTCCTTGTCGTCTTGAAGTATGGGGAGGTTTGAACCGAATCATATTCAGGAGAGCACAGATCTTGAAGTATGAAGAAGTTCATTTACCCTTTAGTAAAAGAAGGAGCGGAATCATATTCAGGAGAGCACAGATCTTGAAGTATGAAGAAGTTCATTTACCCTTTAGTAAAAGAAGGAGCAGAATCATATTCAGGAGAGCATGAATCTTGAAATATGAGGAAGTTCAGTTTACCCTTTAGCAAAAGAAGGAGCAGAATCATATTCAGGAGAGCACAGATCTTGAAGCATGAGGAAGTTCAGTTTACCCTTTAGCAAAAGAAGAAGCGGAATCATACCCGACGTGCTGTCCTCGGAAGTATGAAGAAGTTTATTTTATCCTTTAGTAAAAGAAGAATCTGAAACGTATTCCAGGCACCGACCTTAAATACGAGGAGATTTGTATATCAGATAAGCAGCAGCCTCTTTATTCGAGTGCTTATCCGTTTTGGCATGTAAGTCCCTTCCAACGATAAGTGACAGTTCTCCCTCGAGAAGCTTATCAGGGCATTTCCCATCAAAGCCCATTTATTTTGGCATACAGTCGGTTTTTACCCTGTATATTTGCTATAGATTTCTGAAAAGTCCATTCGATCCCATCACGAAGGATAATTTATAGAAGCTTGGATGTTATTCTTTGCTCAATGCTCCAGCATTCTGTAATCGATCTTGCAGTCGTGTAGATCCAGTTTTATCGTTAGATATTCCCAAGTGGAGGCCGTCTCATAGGTGCCATCTCCATTTAGGATCTTGTTCTAACCACTCAAAGTCCATTTATTTTGGCATACAGCCGGTTCTTTTTACCCTGTGTATTTGCTACGGAGTTCCGAAAGGCCCGTTTGATCCTGTCACGAGGGATAGTTTACAGAAGCTTGGATGTTATTCTTTGCTCAATGCTCCAGCATTCTGTAATCGATCTTGCAGTCGTACATGATCCAATTTTACTTTTAGATTCCCCAGTGGAGGTCGTCTCATAGGTGCCATCTCCATTTGAGAATCTCGTTCCTTTTCTAAAAATGACAATTGGTCTTGTTCGCACCAGTTGACCATCATTTTAGAATTCCCCAGTGTTGTACTGTGTCCCAGCGCGTCGTTTTCCCCAGTGTGTTCTTCTCGTAGCGTCTGTCCATGTGTCGTCGTATTCGTCAGCATTTTCGCAATTCATCATTCCAGCATACGCATCATATCATTGTCTGCATTAGTCTGTTCTCGTTTTGTCTATAGCATTGCATATCGCCACATATAAGGGCAAAATTTTCGGTTATCTATATTTAAATCCCTCCACCATGATTCCTCGAGTCTCCGCCACTCAAATCATCCGGTGTAGCTATTTAAATAGGGGCAACTGTAATACCCTAAATTTTACCCTTTCTTTTTTATTTTTATTTTAAATTCTTATTAACTTAATAAATTAACCTTTTTTTTAGATCTTGTTTTTTTAACTAATAATAATTTAATTAACCTTTTTTATAACTTTACTAATGTTTGTTTATTAACTTTTTCCTATTTAGTTTATTTATTTAAATCATTTTAAGCTCTTCTTACTAACTTTTACAATTTAGATTAAAATTTAAAATTTTTTTTTTCTTCTTTGCTTCAAGAGTAAATCTTTTATAACTTTTTTAATTAATTTCTAACACAATTTTTTAATCAAATTCTATTACCTTTTTAAAATTAAATCTTTTTTTTAACTTTCTTAAAAGATAAATCCTTTTTCTAACTCTCTTTTAAAGTTAAATCTTTTTCTAACTTTTTTAAAAATTAAATCTTTTTTTCTAAATTTTTTTTAAAAAATCAAATCTTTTTTCTAACTTTTTTAAAAGTTAAATCATTTTTCCAACTACTTTTTTAAAGTTAAATCTTTTTCTAACTCCTTTTTAAAGTTAAATTTTTTTCTAACTTTTTTTAAAGTTAAATCTTTTTGTCTAACTCTTTTTAAAAATTAAATCTTTTTTTCTCTAACTTCTTTTTAAAATTAATTTTTTTCTAACTTTTTTTTAAAATTAAATCTAAATCTTTTTTTGACACCTTTATTTTTCAAATTCAAATTCTAAATTCCTTTTAAAATTAAATTCTAATGCCATTTTATTTTCTTTTTTAAAATTAAGATCTAAATTCCTTTTAAAATTAAATTCTAACAGTTTTTAAAATAATTCTAACACTTTTTTTAAATCAACATTCAAATGTTTTTATTTTAAAATTCTAACTCATTTTTTTTAAACTTAAAACTCTAATTTTTTATTTAACTTGAAACTCTAACTTTCTTTGCTAACATTTTTAAATTTAAATCCCAACACTTTTTTTTTATCAAATCCAATCACAATAAATCACAGATGGAGCAAAATCAAATCAATCAGATCATATCATCATCATAAGAAAATCATATTTAAATATCAACATCACCATCATTGAATCAAATCTGAAATCATCATAAAAATTCATTCAAATCAAATCAGAGATTGAAAAAGATTGAGATATTCAAATCAAATCTGAGATTGAAAAAGATTTAAAAAAATCAAGTATAAAAGGACCCTCAGGAGCAACAAAACGGGAGATCGACAAGCATCAAAGACTCTTACAGTCTTTATCAAAAGTAACTAACTCTTCTTTTTTTAAAAAATTTCTAATCTTATTTTTGTTTTTTTTCAAGAGTTTTAACTTTTTTCTTGAATTAAAATCTAACCTTTTCTTTTTTATTTTCAAAACTTTTTTTTCAAAAGCAAATTTCAAAGTTCTAATTTTTTGCTAACTTTTAATTCTAACTTTTTAATCACATTAAAGTTCTAACTTTTCCAAATCTCACAAAAAAAAAACCTAATTCCATTCTAACTCTTTTCTTATTACCTAAATTCTCATCGTCTCAAAACGTTCATCACTTAACTTTTAATTATCGTCAACTCCAATTTTCATCCTTCATTCCTAACAGTATTCTTGATTATCCATGAACCTGTTCACTAATATTTATTTATTTATTTTTGTATTTATTTTTATATTTGTACATAATCTAACATCATCGTTTCTATTTCATATTCCATTATCACTTGTATATTATCGTCATCTTCTTTGCATATCAATTTTCATTGTTTATTAATTTTTCGCTAACATCCTCATTTTTAAGATCCAAATTTCTAACTATTTTTCTTGTTTCGTTAAAATTATAATTTTCTACTTAAATTCCTAACATTCCTGTCTAATTTTTCGTCTAACCCCGTATAATAACAGTCTCTGTTTGTTTTGGTTTTTTTGCAGCTGACTAAGTTCAATTGATTTTATTTTCAGTTTAAATATTCAATTATCATATTTGTAACTGCTTATGGGGTGTAATTTTGCGAGACAATTGTCGCATTTATCTTTCCGCACTTTATGTTCTGCCATTGTATGTTTATCGCGTCTTTACCAATAATCTCACTCCTCCGAAGGAATTTGGTCTAGCCGTTTGACCGCCGTGTCAATAGTCCTCACCTTCAACCCTTACACCTCACAAACCCTAATTTTCACAAATGCCTCGCCGCAGGCAAGATTACAATTTTACCCCTAGCATTAGGTCAAAGAGCCACCGCGCTCATTTTAGGGTTTCCTGCCGTGGAATCCCTAACCTAACCTAATTTAACCCTAATTACAACTTAACAATTCAACGTAGAGATTTGGAGTTTCTACACTCCGCGTAAGCGTGTCCCTAAGATACGTTTATTCCCCTTGAGACCTTGACCACAGTCAAGAAGTCTCTAACCTCCCTTTTGAGGGGAACTACGATTACTCTGATTCCACTCCCGTAAGGATACGTAGGCACAAGATGCGATGTCTTGCCGAGTAAACTTAGAATTAACCCCTTAGGTCTCTTTTCTCACTTTTAATCCTTTGTACATATACCTTAAGCAAATAAATAAAGCAAATAGTAAACATTTGAACAAAAGGTTCCTGTAGAGTACTACAGAAGTTTAGGGTGCTAATACCTTCCCTAATCTTAACCAACCCGCGAACCCTAGATCTTTCCCCGCATTGTGTTTACGATGCAAAAATAGGTTTCCCTTTTTGACCTTTTCCTTCGGATAAATCAAAGAGCGGTTGTGAATTAAATTGCGATTCAAACTCATTAATAGTTTGTGATCCTATTTCCACCGCAACAACATATGCAAATGTTAATGACATTGAAACATAAACCAAGTGAATAAGGTTGAGCAAATTTTAGGGTGCAACAGCTGCCCATATTCAAGCGACTTGGACCCGATTGGGTGAAGAGCGAACGACCTTCAAACATTCGAGGTACGAGACGGTTGAATACTAAGAACCCGGAAATTTGTCAACCGCAGAAATAAACTGCGTCGCTGCTTGGGGAACGACATTCATCAACTAAATCTGACTGCTTACAGCAACCCACTGATCTCGTGCTGGGGATTATTTTCATCAGCCTGAAAAAGATTTTATCATCGCAGAGATAGAATTTTGTCCACGTTAGGACTCCTCCTGCCGTCAATTCTGAAAAACTTCAACAACTTTGCTGGGGATGGCTCGCCTGCCTTCTCGTCAGAGATAAATCGTCCATATTAGGAATGAACTCTTCCACGTTAAGAATAACACCGTCCACGTTAGGACTATAACTTCGTCTGGATCTGTCCACGTCAGGACTAAACTCCCTAGGTTATGAATACATCGTCCACGTTAGGACTCACCCTTCCACGTTAGGAATACATCACTTTTCCACGTAAGGAATCAATCTTTCTTTCCACGTAAGGAAACCATCTATCGTCTTGATTTGTCCACGTAAGGACTCAACTTTTCCACGTAACGAATGCATCTTTGTCCACGTAAGGAATGCCATCTTTCCACGTAAGGAATGCCATCTTCTCTTTTGAATCTGTCCACGTCAGGACTAAACTTTTCCACGTAAGGAATACTTCTTTTCCACGTAAGGAATCAAATCTCTTTCCACGTAAGGAATCAATCTCGATCTGTCCACGTAAGGACTCCGATCTTTCCACGTAAGGAAACGATCTTGATCTGTCCACGTAAGGAAACCAATTTTCTTTCCACGTAAGGAATACAATCTTTATCTTCTTTCCGCGTTAGGAAACCACCTTTGTTCCACGTAAGGAATCGACCTTTCCAATTTGGAATACCATCTCAATCTGTCCACGTAAGGACTCCAATCTTTCCACGTAAGGAATACAATCTTTCCACGTAAGGAAACCACATTTTGATTCGTCCACGTAAGGACTCACGTTCTTCCACGTAAGGAATCTCATCTGTATTCGTCCACATAAGGACTCTCGTCTCATCTTGATTTGTCCACGTCAGGACTCACATCCTCGACCCGCTGAGGAAATACAACTCGTCCACGTCAGGACTCATGTTGCGTCAACACGAAGGGAGATAAATCTGTCCACGTTAGGACTCACCTCTAGACCTGCTGAAGAAAAACTTGTCCACGTCAGGACTTGCGCGTCTTCGACTGGCTGGGGAAATAAAACTCGTCCACGTCAGGACACACACTTTGCCACCAACACGAAGAAGGATAAATTTGTCCACGTCAGGACTCTCGCATCTTGTCATCACGAAAAACTATAAACTTGTCCACGTCAGGACGCACATTTCACCATTACAAATAAAGATATCTGCTGGAAATAAATGGTCCACATCAGGAAGAGTAAACAACTTTGTCCACGTCAGGACTTCACATTCGATCAATACCAAGAAATCAAATCTGTCCACGCTAGGACTGGCACCTATCGTCACCTGGAAGAAATGTCCACGTCAGGACTCCACATTCCCACAATTCTGAAAAATCGAACCCGTCCACGTTAGGACTAGCACCTCTTATCAACCATGAGGAAATAAATCTGTCCACGTTAGGACCCCCACTTTTCTAGCACAAAGAAAACCTGTCAATAAAATTGTCCACGTCAGGACTCAGCGACTTTGAAGCGGACTTTCTTGGGGATATTTGGAAACCCAAACTACTGAATGCCCGTTGATAACAAATAAATCTGCTTGGGAATGAGGATAAATTTATCCTGGTAACTCTGGCGGGGAAAACAAGAGAAATTCACACAAACAATTCCGCTCGGAGGCAAAGAGAACTTCATCATGATAACCCTGTGGGGAATAATGCCAAAGCTGACACTTCATTGAATGTCTCACGTCGAGAGATCTTGAATGTCTAAGTAATTCGTTTGAGCAAGAGCTCTCTCTACCTGCAAGAGAAATAATACTTGAAACAAACGGTTAGCCAACCTGGTTTATGTTTCAAAATGCATGTGTTCGACAATGGTACAATGCTCCATTCGACATGGAAATGCTACACGTTTTTATTTGGTGGATGCAAGTATGACACTATATGCCAATGCAAATGCAGACTCGAACTGCTGAGATATAGGAACTGCTCCAGCAAAATAAATGCTGAAGACAACGCCAACTTCGCTGGGGATAGCCAGGTGCTACAGAATTATTCCAGCAAAATAAATGCTGAAGGAGTGAAGTCGACTCAGCTGGGAAATTGGAAATTTAAACCAAGCACCACATTGAAGTAACACCCTGCCGGGGGATATAACTCTGCTGGAGAATAGCAGATGCGCCTGGTATGATTGAACTTCTGCTGGAGAGTGAACGGATATCACACGGTGTTCTGGCAAAATAAATGCCGGGACACACAGCCAACTCTGCCGGGGAGAGCCTTAATCTTCGAGTTCCACTGGGAGGAAAGAAATCACTTGCTGGAAGGAGAACTCCACTGGGGATGGGATGCTTCTCTTGGGGAAAATCAACTGACTCCGCTGGGGGAGAGTAAATGACCCTGCGGGGAAAGGTAAACTGCCTGAATACAGCTCACAAATATTAATCTTCTGCGGCTAAACCACTCTGCTTGAGATAGAGGAATCCTTCTGGGGGACACCATACTGTCTGAATACAGTCTACAATCTTGGAATCGCCAAACTTTGCTAAGGATAAACGACTTGGATGGAGAATGCCCTTTGGAATAAGCTACGACGAGCTGGGAAATTCAATCCTTCTTCAGGAAGAACAAGCATGACCTGCGTGGGGGTCGAGTCCTTCGTTACTGCAATCTTTTGATCGTCCTCTTCATGCGGCTATGAAACCTGCAACAACACAAACAAGACAAGACGAGCCTACGCAACCAAATCTATTCAGGTTAGCGTTAGTGACTTTGTTTTTAGTTAATTCAAAGTTTTAGCAATTGTTGGCAAGGGCCAGTGGCGTTATGCACATGCTAGTTTCATCAAACATAGGCGTTTATCATGCACAAAACAGTAAAGAACCAGCATCAAATACTGAATAACACATTTTATTGATTGGGCCCCTGAATGGGCGGAGTTTTTGTACACGGGATGTAACTCCTGAAAAGAGGAAGCTACGCAAATCAAATATACAAGTATGCACAAGAAGCATAAATATATTGACAAATTAAATTTATACACATGTCAGTAACGGGATGCAGACGAACATCACGAACTGATCCTCCTATGACTCGTCCGACTCTAATGCTTTCCCAGTATCCACACTCCCGAAGAGATTGCATCCGATAATCGACCTCTCGAGTATATTCTCCCGCACCAATGCTCAATGCAGTATCGAATTCGGACCGCAGTCATTTGCTTTTCAAATCCCTAACTTTTGCGTGAACCGCCCTTCACGGGTTTTCAGTTCACCGGGATACCCTTTTTTGCCGAAGCCGCCCAGTGTAGGTTTTCAACTTCGCGGGTGTACATTTTTCCATTTTATCCCTAATTTTTTCCCGAACCTTTCATTCTGTTTTTGGTTCGCCAGGATGCCCCATTTTTGCCTGAACTCTCTTTTTTTCTGTCCAACAGGTCAATTTTAAGCAAAGTATTTTTTAACTGCGTCTGAATTCACAGGCGACGTAAAGTCTTCACCGTCCATGGTGGACAACAATAAAGCTCCTCCTGAGAAGACTTTTCTGACAAGATATGGCCCTTCGTAGTTGGGGGTCCACTTGCCCCTGTGATCTGCCTGCGGCGGGAGAATCCTCTTCAGCACAAGGTCGCCCGTCTGAAAGCTCCGCGGATGTATCTTCTTATCATATGCTTTCTTCATTCGACTCTGGTACAAACGACCGTATGCTAGAGAAGCTAGCTTCTTCTCATCCATCAAACTCAGTTGGTTCAACCTGTCCTTCACCCATTCTGCCTCGTCTAGCTGAACATCTCGCAATACCCTCAGAGAAGGGATCTCAACTTCCAGTGGTAGCACTGCTTCCATTCCGTATACCAACGAGAACGGGGTTGCCCCGGTTGATGTGCGTACCGTCGTACGATAACCGTGCAAAGCGAAAGGCAGCATCTCGTGCCAATCCTTATAAGTCATTACCATCTTCTGAACGATCTTCTTTATATTCTTGTTGGCCGCTTCAACAGCGCCATTCATCTTGGGTCGGTAAGGGGAGGAGTTGTGATGTTCGATCTTGAAATTCTGACAGAGCTCCTTCATCATTTTGTTGTTCAGGTTTGAACCGTTGTCAGTAATTATCCGCTCGGGGATCCCATATCTGCAAATGATATCTCTCTTGATGAATCTGGCCACCACCTGCTTAGTCACATTTACATAAGACGCCGCTTCCACCCACTTGGTGAAATAATCGATTGCTACTAGAATGAACCGGTGCCCATTAGAAGTCGTTGGCTCGATCTTTCCAATCATATCGATTCCCCACATCGAGAATGGCCATGGCGATGACATCACATTCAGAGGACTCGGAGGCACATGGATCTTATCAGCATAGATTTGGCACTTGTGGCACTTCCTCGCAAACTTGAAACAATCAGTTTCCATAGTCAGCCAAAAATAGCCTGCCCGCAGCAGCTTCCTCGTCATAACATGTCCACCAGCATGCGTACCAAATGTACCTTCATGTATTTCCTCCATGAGCAGCTTCGCCTCTTTTTCATCTACACAACGCAGCAGCACCAAATCATGGTTTCTTCTGTACAAGACACCATCCAAATTCAAATAGAAATTACCCGCTAATCTCCTGAGAGTCTTCTGATCTTGACTGGATGCCCCAGCCGGGTACTCTTTGTTCTTCAGGAAATTAAGGATATCAAAATACCATGGTTTGTCGTCAGATGCTTCATCGATAGCAAATACGAAGGCTGGTCTGTCAAGTCGAGAGATAACAATTCTGGGAGCCTCGTTCCAGAAGTTGACTTTATACATGGAAGACAAAGTGGCCAGGGCGTCAGCCATCTGATTTTCTGCCTGCGGTACATGATGCAATTCAACCTTGTCAAAGAAAGGCAACAATCTCCTTGCATAATTCATGTAATGTATCAAGTTGGGTTGGCGTGTCTCCCATTCCCCTTTGATTTGATTCACCACCAGAGCTGAGTCTCCGTATACGTCCAGATTTTTAATCTATAAATCAATGGCTTCTTCAAGCCCCATTATACAAGCTTCGTATTCGGCTTCATTATTGGTAACTACAAAGGTCAATCGAGCAGTAAACGGGATGTGCGACCCGTGTGGAGTAGTGATGATTGCCCCTATTCCGCTACCGTAAGCGTTCACAACTCCATCAAATATCATCTTCCATTTGGAACCCAACTCCGGTCCTTCGTCTAGCAACGGCTCTTCACAATCTTTCATCTTTAGGTACATGATATCCTCGTCAGGAAAATCAAACCTCATCGATTGGTAATCTTCAATAGGTTGCTCTGCCAAGTACTCAGACAGTACACTCCCCTTTATAGCCTTCTGCGAGACGTATTGGATGTCATATTCAGTCAAGACCATCTGCCAACGGGCAATTCTCCCTGATAACGCCTGCTTTTCGAATACATATTTGATAGGATCCATCTTCGAGATGAGCATGGTTGTATGATTCAGCATGTATTGCCTCAAACGCTTGGCGGCCCAGGCTAGCGCGCAACAAGTCTTTTCAAGCATCGAATATCGAGATTCACAATCTGTAAATTTCTTACTCAAGTAGTAGATCGCATGCTCTTTTCTCCCTGTCTCGTCGTGTTGACCGAGAACACAACCCATGCTTCCCTCAAGAACTGTCAAATACATAATCAAGGGTCTCCCTGCCACTGGAGGTATCAAAATAGGAGGCTCCTGCAAATACTGCTTTATTTTATCGAACGCCTTTTGACAATTTTCGTTCCACGTTACAGCTTGATCTTTTTTCAACAGCTTGAATAATGGTTCACGCGTAGCCATTAGGTGAGATATGAACCGGGCGATGTAGTTCAACCTCCCTAAAAACCCGCGCACCTCTTTTTCTGTTTTAGGCATCGGCATCTCTTGAATTGCTTTTATTTTTGCAGGATCGACCTCTATTCCTCTTTCGCTTACAATAAACCCCAGCAGTTTACCCGATCGCACCCCGAAGGTGCACTTATTAGGGTTCAGTCTCAGCCTGAACTTCCTAAGCCTTTTGAACAGCTTCAGCAGATTCACCAGATGCTCTTCCTCCGTCTGGGATTTGGCAATCATATCGTCAACATAAACTTCGATCTCTTTATGCATCATGTCATGAAAAAGAGTCGTCATCGCACGCTGATACGTTGCCCCAGCATTCTTCAGTCCGAAGGGCATCACTTTATAGCAAAATGTTCCCCAAGGCGTTATGAAAGTAGTCTTCTCCATGTCCTCTGGCGCCATTTTAATCTGATTATAGCCTGAGAAGCCATCCATGAAGGAGAATACGGAGTACTGAGCAGTGTTATCAACTAGCACGTCGATATGAGGAAGTGGGAAATCGTCTTTCGGACTCGCCTTATTCAAATCCCTATAATCCACACACATTCGAACCTTGCCATCTTTCTTTGGCACTGGTACGATGTTAGCAACCCACGAGGGATATTTTGTCACAGCCAAGAAACCAGCATCCCACTGTTTCTGAACCTCTTCTTTGATCTTCACTGCCATATCGGGTCTAGTTCTGCGAAGCTTTTGTTTGACCGGCGGGCATTCTTCTTTCAACGGCAGACGGCGCACAACCATATCTGTATCGAGCCCTGGCATGTCTTCATACGACCAAGCGAACACATCACTATACTCTCGGAGCATTTCAACCAGTCTTCGCTTGATATCGCCCTGCAGCGCGGCTCCGATACGAATATTCTTTTCAACTCCTTCCGACCCCAAGTTGATAATTTCGATGACCTCTTCGTGAGGCAGAATGACTCTTTCCTCTTGTTTCACCAACCAAGACAGTTCTTCAGGAACGTCACTATCTTCGACAACCTCTTCTTCGACCTGAAATACTGGGTGTTCGAAGTCGGGACGAGTCATAGGTGGTTCAAGGATGTCATCTGAAAATGTTATCCTGCAAAAAGAATGGTTAAATGCTTCAAAATGCGTATAAAGCGAATAACCACGTTGCCATTTTATTGTAAAATACAAAACAAGAAAAACAGAGATCACAATATTTGCACATGAAAAACGGCTTTTATTTAACGATAAACACGCAATGTTCACAACAGCACAACCCTAAGCAAATCATGATGCCCCGGGCAAGACATCAGATTGTTCAACAATTAATAAAACAAAGCATTACTGTTTAAGAGTCACAGGAACAAGCTCCTGAATAGACCAGTTGCACAGTCCTTGTCCTGGCGTGCTTGGCTGAATCCAGGCATCCATATCGCAGTCGCTGTCTCCTTCGTCGGACTCTGAAGCTGCGTTGATGGTCTCATGACATACTCCACTGGCAGAGATGGTTATTGGCCCTCTGAAACGGGGTGCCCCCACAGCAGGAGTTGATGACGACGGTTGGTACCTGTCGCGGTGAAATTTGGATACCAAACTATTTATTAGTTTGAATCGTTAATTCAATTTGCAACCGAACTTTGATTTGTCCAAAGGAAGGGATAAAGATCGAAATTCCCACAATGCAATGCAAATGCAAGCTAGATTGTTTAGGTTCGGGGGTTGGTTAAACTTAGGGAAGGTACTAGCATCCTAAGTTTCTGCAGTACTCTACAGGAACCTCTTGTTTTATATTTGTTTATTGCTAAGTGTTTATCTGCTTAAGGGTTGAAGACCCTAGTGGTTTGTTTCTAAGTATACTCGATAAGATGTCGCATCTTATGCCTACATATCCTTACGGGAGTGGAATCAGAGTATGTTGTAGTTCACCCTAAAGGGTTAGAGGAGCTCTTTGACTGTGGTCAAAGTTCCTACGGGTTTAGGGTAGTTGTTTTGATTGGGTTTAGGAGAAGAGACGAGTCTTCATGTTAAGGGAGATGTAACCACCACAAATTAAGAGGGGTTGTAGGAAATGGTCTTTGCATCGTCTTAAGAAAAGGTCTTAAATACTCGGATGGTCGTCAAGTATGCCTTTATCGCTCTTAAGGCAAAGTCCCTACATGTTTGATTGTATTGTTGTAGGGGTGGAGATTATATCTCACTTAAGATGATTAACATCTATTCTCTAAATGTGTTCGAAAGAGTTGTATGTTGATTGTTTGTTGTCTAAGTTGTAAAGATAAAGACAAAGGTCCTTCCTATGGGGTAGGTCCTAAACTTAAGCGATCAATGATGCAGATGATGTGCATCTACACATAAGTGTTGACTCATGTGTAGGTTTTTCCTTTGGACGGAATGCGATGCATAAATTGATAATGTAAATTGCAGTAAATAAATTGCGGAAATGTAAACCATACACGTACGCATGAAAGCGCTAAGTGAGTGTGTGAGTGTCGTGAATGTGGGTGTGCACGATTAATTTGTAGTTTTACGATGTTTGCTTGATTTTAAGCGAGGTTGATTTTTGTGAAAAGAGTTGTATTTGATTATTTATAGCGAGAGGGACTAATTTTAGTAGAATTACTTATGAGGAAATATTATGTTTGTAGTGAGAAGGTTGCGATTTATTTTTTTTATGTGAATTGATTTGTGAGGAGAAGTTTGGATTAATTTATGAGAAAGTGACATTTTGATGAGGTTGAAAAAAATGTTATTATGATTTAAGAAAAGTATTGACTTATTGGATTTGAATAAAAAAATTGATTTTAATAATGATTTTAAAAGGTTTGGTTTTGATTTTTTTAAGAAAAAAAAGCTAATTTATTAATAAAGGATTTAATTTAATTAGATGATAAAAGTTCATAAGGATTTTATTATTTTAATAAAGATTATATTAAAATTAAATGAGTCAAATTTCTTATTATATTATAAAAGGTTATTAAGTTAAATAACAAATAATAAAAGGATTCTAAAAAAAGTTTTTAATCTTATGAAAAAGAAGGTTCAATTTTAATAAAATGTTATTTCAAATTAATGAGATATTATAAAAAAGTTGTTTGTTATTATTAATTGTGAAATGGTTTTTTTATTTTATTATAAAAGTTTATTAAAAAAAAATAATTTGAAGAAAAAAGGTTAAATTAAATAAAAGGTTTTATTAGTTGGCTTATTAATTAAAGGCTGATTAAAAGACTAATAAAATTTAAAATAAATAAGTTAGTAAAAGTTAATGATTAGATTAGTAACAGATTAACTAAAGGTGAATTAAATTAGTGTTAAGTAAATTAATATTTGATTAAATGACAGATTAAAGGTTTTAAATGAGATTAAAGAGATTAATTAAGGGTTAAGTTGATAGGCTAGGATTAATTAGGGCAGACTAGGTAATAATTAAGTAGATTAATGACATAGGGGATAATGAAGAGGTTAGTTGAGGTAGTTAATGATAACTAGGTAGAAGAGGTTAGCTGGATAGATTAGGGGATACTTAATGCAAACTAGGTAATGATGAGGTTAGTTGAAATTAACTTTAATTAAGTAGATTTGTCAAATGAAAGTTATATTAAAATAAAATTACAAGATCTCCACTATTGAATAAAAGGTTATAAAAGATTAATTTGATTAAGAAGAAATTTTTTTAAAAAGATTTTTTAGTTATTAGCAAATAAAATGCTAGTTATTAAAAGGAAGTTTTGTGAACAATTTTTATATAATCTATTTAGCAAAAAAGTTTATTAAATGGATAGAGTAAATGAATTAATCAAGTGAATAAATTGAAATTATTACATAAAAGTTATTGATTATCATTAATAATGAATAAATACAAGTTAATTTAAAATTAAGAAATAATTTTTTTATAGTAAATAAAATGGTTTAGTTGTCAATTCCTTTTATTAAAACATAATAACTAAATAAGATTTAAATTATACGAAAGGTTTTTAATTATTTATTTGTTTTTACTAAATGAAAGCTATTTTAAAAAAGAAATGGTTTTAAAATAAATAAAATTGTTGCATAAAAAGGGTTAAAAAAAAGGTTATTATTATTATTAAGTAGATTTTAAATTAAAATGAAATAGATTTTTATTAAGAAAATGAACAATTTAACGTTAAATAAAATAAAAGATGAAATAAAGTAGTTAATAAAAGGATTAAAATAAAAGTGAATTAGTAAATTAAATAAAATGAAAATGAATTAGATAAACAAATTATTAGTTTGATTAATTAAAAGGATGATTTTGAAAAAGGGTATCTAATTGTTAATTAAATTAATTAGTAAAAGCTAGTGATTAGATTAGGTGGCTAACTAATGAATTAGGTTAGATTATAATTAGATTAAATAAATGTTGATTAAATGGTTAATGAGGAGTGATTAAGAGGACGAGTGATTGGGTGCGTGCTAGTGTAGCGGGTTACGGTGGGGATGCGCTGTAGTGCGTACGATCATGATCTGATGCAGATCGTGTGGGTGCATGTGAAGGGTGCACGGTGGTATCGTGTCTGTGCATGTGCCAGATTACATCAATAATACAAAACAAATAGATACAGAAACCCTAAGAAACATAAAGTTTCTCTCCCTCTCCTCTCACTCCGCTGTGCCATTTTCTTTCTCTTCCTTCCATCTCCTTTCTGCGATTTCTCTCTCCTCTCACCATGCATGCTGAGATCTCTTCTTCAAATTTGTGATTCACTCTTTCGAACTCTTCTTCTCGTCATTTCCTAGAAATAAACAACAACAAAATGCAAACATTAAATTGTCAGCAAAAAGCTTACGATAAGAAAAGGTTTGTTTGAGTTTCGGTGGTGTCGCGATGATGAGTTGCGGCGAGGACGATGATGAAGAGCTATCTCTCGATCTCTTCTGAGTCTCGTGTGGGATCGGGAGTTGACGGACTTATGGGTGACGGTTTTGCGAACAGTTTGTAGCTTTTGTGTGGCTTCGATTTTGTTGCCTTGCGATGATGATTCGAAAGAATGTCTGAGCCTTTTGGCGATGATGACGTTTTTTATTCTGGGATTTGCGTGATAGTGATTTTTTTGTCTGTCCCCAAATCTGCGATTCTTCTTCTTGTTTTATACCCGGATTGGCGATAACGCATTGAAGTTTTTTCTTAAAAACTTTCCTCTTCTGATTATTTTTGTCTGCTGATATTTGGAAGGAGTTTCAAAAATCTTAATTCCCTTTTTCCATTTTCGTTTGGATCTGTTGGTGTTGGCAAAACGAATTTGGAACATTTTTAATTGATTTTGAAAAATCTAATCTTCCTCTTTCGTATCAAACTTGTCCAGTTGGATCTTGGAAAAAAATCAGTTTTGATGCGCCGTTATTGATTGAAGAACAGATTTGGCAGGTTCTTAATTATTTGGAAAACAAATTCTGATTCTTTCTTCTTCCGTACCAGACCCGTTGTTGGATTTTGAAACGTTGTCGGAACTTAGAGTTATTGATGTTGTTGGCTGGCTTAATCGTTGGATGCTTTCCGTTTTGGCCTGATCCTGATGTGACGTGGCATTTGGATTATAATTATCATCATATATTATTTTTTGATGTTGGTCGGATGTTTGTTTGCTATTGGATTTCCTTGTTTTGGTCAAAATCTTTCTTTTTGACTTGTTGACTTTGAAATGGTGAAATTGGACTTTTGGACCCACGGGATCGATTTTAAAAGTTGATAAGAACAGAAAAAAAACTGCCTTGATGTTGCTGAGCCAAAATAGTAACTGTCCCTGATTTTGGAAGCCGGCGACGACTTTGGTTGTTGCCCTTCCGTCCCGGCCCGGTGATGACACCTTTCTGAGGGCTGAGGCACAAAAAAAAAGCCTTTGCTCTGAATTAACTGTTATTCATTGTGCAGGTTCAGTACGCGACGAAGATGAAGACCGGAGCTCGGTGATCCAAGAAATTAGAAACTTTAGGATGTAGTTTTAGAAATAATGTACTTTAACAATCTTGTAAACTTTAATCCATAAAGTAGCTTGTAGTTCAATCTTGTAATAAAATGAAATTCCTTTTGACTAATGAATAAAATTGTTTCCTCCAAAGAGTCATAATTATGAATTTTCACTTCCGATGCATATTTAACTTAGAAGCAAATAAAAATCCGTAATCAAACTCTCACTTTCCATTTTGAGACGCTTTAATAAAATCAATTGGTCGAATCCCGAAACATTAAAAAATACGCCCCAAAATACCATGAATTCCACCGTGGTCTTAGATTGCGAATCATAACGGCTTGCAAATGATACTCGGGAAACTTCGAACAAAGAGAATTTGATCACTCGTCACACGGATCAAAACAACGCTGTAATGCTTCGGAGGATCATAACATCCAAAGTAACCCATCTCAGTCTTCCTTTAACACAAAATTCTATGACTTGGGGGCACTCTTGATAAGGACATTGTGTCCTGTTTAGAAATAACCCATAGATGGCTTGAAGTGTTTAAGTTAGAAACAACAAATTACTTGCTAGATGTTCCTGCACAAGCTCGTTAGTCGCAAAAAACATAAATTTTAAATTAAAGTCGAATAACGGAAGAAAACGCGCAAAAGAGGTGGGATCTTATTGGTCAAAAAATAGGGTGCAACAGTACCCCAGCCCAAACCGGTCCATCTTCACAGGAATGTCCAGCACCTTGCCCCAGCCCTTTGCTTCTCCAGCCTCTACAAGAGCTTGAGCTTCTTTATACGACGAGACGGCTATCTCCGACGCTTTGCTCGGCCCGGGACCTTTGTCCTTGATACGCAACCCTTCAAATGCCTGGCAGGGTGTTTCGTGGATCTCTCCATCGACCTCCACATATTTAAATGACGACAGATGGCTGACCAGGATGTCCTCTTCTCCACATACGGTGACTACGCTGTCTCCCACCATATATTTCAACTTCTGATGCAGGGTAGACGTGACTGCCCCAGCCCCATGAATCCAGGGTCTTCCGAGCAGGCAGCTATATGCAGGCTGGATGTCCATGATATAAAATTCAGTTGCGAACACCTCCGGCCCCACCTGTAAAGGCAATGTTATCGATCCAAAGACTGTTCTCCGCGTGCCATCGAATGCCCTGACTACCAAGTCACTGGGCGTGCACAGGATTCCTCTGACATCCAGCTTCATCATCGCTTTCTTGGGTAGCACATTCAAAGACGATCCGGTGTCTACCAATACATGCGACATGACAGATCCTCTACACTCGACAGATACGTGCAGTGCCATATTATGATCTCTCCCCTTAGGGGTCAAATCGAAGTCGGTAAAGCCCAAGCTGTGGCCTGCATTCACGTGTGCTAGCACTCCCTCCAGCTGATTTACGGAAACATCTTGGGGTACGAAGGAAGTATCCAGGACTTTCAACAAAGCATTTCTGTGAGCTTCAGAGCACAATAGCAACGACATTATAGAGATCTTGGACGACGTCTGTTGCAGATGCTCCACAATCTTATAATCACTTTTCCGAATCAAGCGCATGAACTCTTCTACATCTTTCGATGCCGATGCTTTTTCGCTTGCCTGCACTGGGACATTTTCAACCATCTTTCCCTTTCCTTTCGCCAGCCTTTCGGCCTCTACTTCAGGCGATATAAAGATCCTACCACTCCTTGTCATACCTCCGGTACCAACAACATTATCTACAGTCTCGGCTGGCTGCTTATTAACATCAATCTTTATTCCGTCACAATACACTTCCAACCCATATGACCATGGGACTGCCTTTGTGCTCTCGTACGGGATTGGTTCGGCCTTAGTTATGGTGATCGGCGGTCGCTGAACCGGTGCCGTTATAGTGATTGTCTTTCGAGGAATCGTCACAGTGGCCACATCACTCTGATTATCTGCCACTGCCCCTGCGGGCTCTTTAGTTGCTGCCCGGTCAAACTGCAACGTGCTGCCATTAATTAAAGCCTGAATACCCTTCTTTAAGTCATCACAACCCCCAACTAGGGCCCAGCATTCCAAGCAATACTCGTCGCACCCTGGATAGACACCCCCTGCAATAATCGGCTCTTTATCTCGCTCAGCGGCGTCTTTAAATCGTCGACATTCATAATCAGATTCAAACCTTCTTCAGTTAGAATGGCGTTTGCCCCATGATTAGGCATGGGCTTCTGCACTATATTCGGACCTGCCGTTCCGAAATTGATAGCCTTATTGTCCAATAAATCCTGCACAACATGCTTGAAAGCATGGCAACCCTCTACATTGTGGCCCGGAGCCCCAGAGTGAAACTCGCAGTGCCTGCTTGCATCATAGCCATACAGAGGAGTTCCCGTTATTGGTGCTAGAGTTCTCTTCTCTACCAGGTTCAAACCCAACAATGTCTGTAACAAATCTGCATAGGTTGAGGGAGGCTTTTCAAACACTCTCCTTGGTTTACCACCCTGGAATCTTCGCTGAGCAGGTTGTGCCCCCTGCTGTGGCTGCTGCTGCTGCTGTTGTTGTTGCATTGGTTGTTGCTGAAACGGTTGTTGTTGTTGAAACGGAATAGTAACACTCGCCACCTGCTGCGGCTGATTATACTGATTTCGACCTCTGCCTCGGCCTCCAAACACTGCGCTTGCCTCGCCCTGACGGCGCCCACCAAAAGCCTTCCTATTATTGCCAGATGCAGTTGATTCCTCAGCCTAGAATCGGCCTTGTTTAATGTTGTTTTCAATCTTTTCTCCCATCAGAATTAAGTCTGAGAAACTGGCCAAAGATGTGTGAAACAACTTGTCATAAAACATGCCTGTGAATGTTCCGATGAACATGTCATTCATTTCCTTGTCTTCTAAAGGAGGACGGACCCTGGCAGCCATGTCGCGCCATCTTTGCGCATACTCCTTAAAGCTCTCACCCTTCTTCTGAGACAGCCCTGTCAATTGGACCCGATTGGGTGCCAAGTCGCTGTTATACTTGTAGTGAGCTACGAATGCCTCTGCCAGTTGCTTCCATGTCTTTATATTGGTTGGCTCCAACCCCATGTATCACTCTAGGGAAGGGCATGACAGGCTATCTTGAAAGAAATGCATTAGCATTCTCTCATCAGTTGAGTACGCAGACATCTTTCTGTAATAAGCCCGTACGTGCACTTTCGGACAGGTGTCCCCTTTATACTTATCAAACGTAGGAGCTTTGAATTTGATTGGCACCCTCAAGCCAGGTACCAGACCCATTGTTGACATGTCTAAGCCTACAGCACTTTGGTTCAGGACCCCCCTCATCTGCTCTTCTAGCATTCTGATCTTCTGGGAGTCATCCATCGGCCCTTCGAAACCCCCGCCGGAGAAGGCGTCCTCTTGCTGATCCTCCTGCCACACACCATTACCAGCTCCATACCCATCGTATCCATTGTTACGGTCAGCTCTGATCTGATTCATCACTGGGCCTCGCCCTCTGTTGCCGTATCCCGGAGCAATTCCAGCAGGTCCAAAAGTCATTAACCCAACGCCGTTTCCATTTCCGAAACCTCCGTAACCCTGATTGGTCATACCATAACCGTCCTGCCCAAAGCCCTGAGCATTGAAACCATATTTCCCACCATTATCGAATCCCTGATCATTGAATCCGAATCCAGCATTACCTAAGCCGTTGCCTCCCATATTATCACCCAAGTTGACATCACCAAGCCCAACGTTATGGATAGCAGTCTCGTTCCCAACTCCAATGTTACCGTTCCCAGCAGCGGTAGCGTTGTTGACATTAGCAGCAGGTATATTGACTACAGGTGGAGCCACTGGCGTGGGAGTGCCATCTCCATGAACAGTGTCGACTCGCACAGACTGATGATCCTCATTCCCATGACCAGCATTTATGACCAATAGAGGCTGCACCATGGCTTGCAAATTCTCCTGACCTTTTGCAATAGTCTCCATGGTCTGCATAAAGAGAGCTAGCTTCTCGCGCACATCTTGCATCTCGTTCTGCATTTGATCCATGATTCTTCGACAGTTGGTGCGAGTGGAATATCTGTGCGGGCGCTGATCTGCAATCCTGAAAATACCTGGTACAAAGCAGGAAATAAGATACCGTCCAATGATTACCTGTAATGCAACATGAATATGAATGCAATGCAATGTGTGTCTGTGCATTAGGGAAATCATTCCCCGATTCTAGTGTGAAGGTGCCAGTGCGGTGACAGTGCTAGCAATACAAAGATAGGAGTTGAATCATAGAAAGCCTCATATATTTCAGAGAAAACCAATAAGCCAAGAATACAATGTCAGAGTGCACAATAAGAAAGCATGACCTCAACCAACAATCCTGGTGATGGTCAGCATTATGCAAATAAAGCATACAAGTTAATACAAGAAATGATCAAGTACTCCCATAAGCCCGATACTCTTCTATCAACTTCTTGGTCTCTGGGTGACCTGGTTGGGTAAGCAGCCCTTCAACAAGCTGGTTTCTTCGTTTGAGCACACGTCGCACGTCTCCAGCGGTTTCCTCCCATGCCCCTTCTCCGAAGCGATCTTCTAACTTCCGCTTCTGAGACACAGCTTCATCCCTGCCTTCGATAGCCTTGTTCAACGCCTTCTGGAGACTATACCTGGACATCACCTCTTCTTCATACTTATTGCTGCTAGCCTTCAACTGCTCTTCGAGGTTAGAAATTTGCCGCTTCAACTTATCTTCCCTCTTCTTATTGTTGGTGAGCGTAGCATTCCAAGTCTTATTGCAAGAAGAGATCTCTCGGTGTGCTGCGTCGAGCGCTTTCTTTTTGGATTCCAGCATGTCATGGGAGCTTCTGAACTCTTGCCCCAGACGTTCGCGCTTTTTCTTCTCCTCAGCCAACTCAGCCCCTAGTCTGTTTACTAGCTTGATCTGCTGTTGGAAAGCATGCACGGCCTTGTTTTTCTCACTGCGTATCTGAGCTAGCTCTTGCTCTAACCCTTCATTGATCTTCATCAAGGCTTCTTTTTCTTTCACAACTTGCTCGTAGGCCTCCCTAGAAACAGTAGTGGGCTCTGCTACCGGAATAGGAACAAGGACTGGTGCATCTGGAAATGGCATCCGCAACTGACTTGCTTTCTCCTGGATCCAAACTCTGTATGGTGCATAAGCCTGACAGTCATTTTTCCCTAACAACAGCTTCCCTCTTCGGTTAATACGTGTCCAGGCATGCTGCAGCTTGGCTAATAACTCTCCCTTCAAATCACCGGTGAAGTACAGAGATTCCTGTACTTCTTCCTCCTTTGGTGGGTTCTTCAGCGCATATCCAAACTGACGGACAAACATAGATGGGTTGTAGTTGATACACCCATTTCTTCCTATCAACGGAACATTAGGGTACCCAGAGCAACTGCAAATAAGCTCGGACCCCAACAGATCTCGATCAAACCATTCAATGTCTTCAGAAGATAGCCTCATCATACGCTCTGGCCAGTCAGATGTAGCTGCATTATCCGTAAAAGGTCCCTTCGAGGGAAGGTGGCTCTTGAACCACATATACAGCAAAGGCACGCAATAAGAGACGTTCTTGCCTCTCCTGTTCTCATTCCTGTAGTGTATCGAATGATAGAAGTCTCCGATCATTGTTGGCACCGGGTTACCAGCAGCAAATAGATGAAACGCATCCATGTCCACGAAGTTTGGGAAGTTGGGAAACAGCACTATCCCATAAATGCATAGGGCCAAAATAGCGTTAAAGACCACCCAACACCCATTCTCGGCGTACTCTTGAGCCTTACCAACCAGAAACTGGAGAGAGAAACCCGGAACCCCTCGCCACGAAGTCATCAACAGCTCAGAAGCATTCATGTGCAGGGCCTTAGCTAAATCCCCCAACTTGGGCTCAGCGGCTGAGTGAATAAAAGGAACTGCATTCTGAACTGGCAGCTCAGTAAACTCTACATACTCCTCCATGGTAGGCCCCAAGATAAAATCCGCAAACGTGAAACATCTCAAAGCCGGGTCATAGAATTGCATCAGCGTGTACAACTCATTCAATTCATCATCAGTGGATTTGCGAACTAAACCCAACAACCGTCCGTAACTCTGCCTGAAGCTTCTACGGACATCCTCATCAGCAAGAGAAATCAGGCCCAGGAGGGGAGCAATATCAGGGATAGGTAGCTTATAAGCAACTGTCATCCTCAAACCGGCCATGATCAATACTCAGAAATCCAGACACTAAAACCGGGGAATATGCAAATGTACCTGCAGCACAGACACACGTTAATGGGATGCAATGATAATGGGTATGCAAACGATGCAATGCAAGTAACATGCAACAGGGACCAAATGTCGTGGCTGAGAAGCCTGAACCATATCAAGAAGTCTCAGATAGACCCTCCAGAAGTCCTCAAACATTGGTCTCAGATAGACCTCATACACAACTCCAATACTGGTCTCTGATAGACCCCATAATCATAACTTTGAATGGTCTCTGGCAGACCTCAAATCATATCTCCAACTGGTCTTTGACAGACCTCAGAACTCTCCAACTGGTCTCTGACAGACCTCAGAACACTCCATAAATACCCAGGACCTCAGATCAAGAAATAAATCGGTAGTCTGAAAGTCTAGTTACCTGCATAACCCAAACCCTCTCACAGGTGGGTGTCCTAGTAACTGACAAAGGTATGGCATCCTATGCGGTCGTCGGCGTCACAGACTTTCAGGGTTGATGATACGATTCCCAGGAGGAGTGGCATCATCAAATCCTGAAGAGGCCTCACTTAGCCAACTTCCAAATGATCGGTCCCCAGAGTCGACAATCCAACTAACCAGCAACCCGAGCCACCCAAAGGGCAGGACAGGAGGCCAACCAGAAGAACCTCGTCTGAGTGTAGATTTCGCGGGACACTAGGACATGCAAAGCACGTGCGTGCCCAATAATCTCTACTCTAAGTCTAGGTGCACTCAAGCCCAGGTCCGGCTTATCTCTCAATCATAGAACACCCGTCACACCCCACAATACAGCAATAATAACCAATATATATAATGCTGAAAATAAAGGTCCGAAATATAAATCCATACAAAATCCTCGACGGGAAAACAAGCGTTAGGATTGACTCTCTTAAGGGACGTTGGATCCCAAATGCATAAGAACTATCGCAGTTCTTAGCAGCCAGGGGACGTTGGATCCCCAGCAGAGTCGCCAGCTGTCGCTACTGCGAAAATCGGCGCCGGCTGAACAGAAGAGTCGCCACCGTGCGTTATTTATCCCAACGGAGGGAAAGGAAATGCTCAGAGTAAACCTACCGCAAAGACGGGAAAGGAATGGTCATCGCAACCAAATCCTGGATTCGGGAGTCGGTTACGCAAGGGGAAGGTATTAGCACCCCTCACGTCCGTCGTACTCGACGGGATCCACGCTTGTTTTCGGGTATGGATTGTTATTTCTATCTACTCTACAAGTCTGGGTTAAAAAGAAAAGAAAATGACTCGGCAAAGTATCGCACTTTATGCCTACGTATTCCCGTCTGGAATGAGAAATCAGAGTCAACGTAGTTCGCCTACCTACGGGAAAGGAGGGGAAGGTTGCTCGCTAGGATATCGCATCCTATGCCTACGTACTTTCATACAGCATGAAAGATCAGAGCAAACGTAGTTCGGGCCACGGAAGACACAGGCTTGTCTTGATTGTTTTTATTCTTTCTGAAAAAGGTTTTTCTGATTAACAGTCCAAGCGGACAAAAATGACGTTTTGATGAGTTCACATTCTTTTATGGAAGAAGTGTCTTTTATTGTGTTTGAAATCTTATTGTGTTTTTCTGTTTGTTTTGAGGAAGAAGAGACAGAACTCTATCCTACAGTTGCGAAGGGAATCAAACTAACCTAATGTTATCATGCATGGGTTAAGACCTAATGTCTATCATGCTCCTCTCTTGCACAGAGAGAAACAGAGATCCTAAGGGAGTAGACGGAAACAGAAACAATGGCATATATACAATAAAGCAGTAAAATGCATGGATGCAACAATACAAGCGAGGCAAGGGAGTCCCACTCAACCTCGAACCTAGAAAACAATAGGCAAGAGTGAACAGGATTCACTTTCAACCCAACAGGTTAAACATCAAACAATACAGTCAAGGAAACCAATCAATACATCAGAAATGAATAACAGCAGGAAAATAAACAGCCTCAGCAGCTCTGCATCAACACCTATCTTCAAGTCCTCATCAATAAGCTTCAGCAAGCATCAATCTCCATCTCCACAGCCTTCAAGCAAGGTCTTTGTCATCAATCTTCAGTCTACAATGGCTTTTCTTCAAGTCTCCATCTCCCAGCTGAGGAATCAATCACAAGAGTGAATTGGGTGTTAAGCAATTAGTTGACCACCAAAGGTGGCAAACAGACTGCTAAAAACACATAGGATATTTTCTCTCAAGAGTTCTATCCCTTATACAGTAGCACCAAGCCTTCCAAAGGAAGGGGGTGAGTGTCTCAGAGAGACTCTGCATCACAGAGAAGAATGGAGACAGTCAAGACCTTCCATGTTTGAGAATCAAGTTGACTACTCTAGGGCTCTGCCTAACTCCTAGATCCTACAAACTTCAACAGCTGCCAGCAAGAGATACTCCTCATCAACTCTGGAAGTTGGTCTTCAGTCTCTTGATCTCCAATGGCTTCATCATCACCAGGTCTTCAGCTCTCCCAATCCCCAAGGCAATCCCAACACCCACACAGACAAATCATAATCCCCAGAGAGGGCACACCACACCAATCAAGCAAATATAGCCAGTATACTAATAGCAGTAGGGGAATCCTAATATTCTCTAAGGGATCTATCCTATACCCATAACCCCTATAGTCCCATACCCCAAAATCAACTCAAAAATTCCTAGAAGAATTAATCTATCTCACATATGCTCACCCGAAACCCTAATTTTGATCATGTTATTCACACCTAATCAAACCACCTAAGATTAAATTCTAAAAATATGAATTAAATCCTATGCACAAGTTGAAGTTCTAAACTAAACAACCTAAAAAGAATAGATTAAAAATACTAAAGCATTTATTCAAACTAAAATCACCAAATTTAAGTATCAAGCAAAACTCATTAAAATGTTATTTACAAAAAAAATGTATGAAAAATATTAAAACAAAATAAAATGCCAATTTTATTATTTAATATTTTTCTAGACAGAATTATAAACCTAGAGAAAAAAGAACCAATTAAAACTAAGCTATTTTCATTTTTTTATGATTTTTAAAAGATGAGAAAAATATTAAAGAAAATAAAATCACAAAATAGGAATAAAATGGGGAGGGGGTGTTGTCAGCAATGGCGCCCAGTTATTATCTCCAGATGGGCCACAAGGGGGAGGCGCGCATAGCAATTGGCGCTAGGCCCAGTTGGCTTCAGAAAACAATTGAAAAATAAAAGAAAAAACATTAAATTCACGGTGCAAATAGCAGCGAAATCAAGTTCATTTTATTGGGCTTCTCAAAAGGGGGTGGGGATAGAACAAACTGGACCAGGCCCATGGGTACGTTTAGTGAAACGCTGCGTTTCACGCTGAGTCAAATCCCTCCGTTTTCAACTTCAAATGCCAGCCACACAATCAGATGAAAATGTCAAAAATAAAAGGCAATCCAACGGCTATTGGTCATCGTCCCCAATGACATTAGGGTTTTGCAGAATTTCTTCCCCCATGCAGCCATGTTCAAGTCCTTCGTTCTCCTTCATCTCTCAACGAAAATCTCTCATCCAAATACCAAAAGTGGTCTACTCCTCACCCTCTACACGATCCCATATCTGGATTCTTCTAGAACTCATTAGACAGTCAAGCTCGATAGCTGGAAGTTCATGGTACCACTGAATTACACCTGATGTGCATGATCATCAAACTTGTTCAAACTACCCTAGAACGATCTAGGGACTATGCTGAGTATTCTGAACCAAAAATCTACCATTATCTTGCAATATTCCAAGAGTTACAAGCTCCAACAGTTTTGGTGCATCATGATCAACATCCATGAAACTTGCTCAAACTTGGTGAAATCCATCATCTAACTTAACTTAACCATTCTATGCTAACAAATCACTAACATGCTGGATAAATCATGCAATTCGAAGGAAGATACCAACCTGGTGTGATGATGAAAACAGGTGTTGAATCCTCTTGATCCAAGGCTTGCAATGATTGGAACTTGATCCACACTACCAATTCTTGGTTCTGTATGCAGAAAATCTGACTCAAACCTCTTGGATCTTGTGATTGGAAAGTTCTTGCTTCTTGGATGATTCACTTGTATGGCACGAGTTCTCCTTCAATCAACCAAATGCTTGTGTGAATTATGATCTATGAATGATGGTGATGAAGATCCAATCAAGAATTGTGAAAATTGGTGAAGATTTGAGGTAGTTTGAATTGATTTTGCAAATTGGAAGAAAGGTATGAAACTTGGTGTTATGAGCAATGTGATTCACTAATCATGGCATGAAGCTCTTCATATCAATATATAGATGAGATTAGAAAGTCCTAGAAGCTTCTAGATTGATCTAGGAAAGTATGGAATGTGGTGGAAAGTTATGGAAGTTCTCATGTGATGATACTTTGAATCATCTCATATCATGCTTGCATCCTTTGTATATTTGTGTCAAAATCTCCTCTCATGAGTTATTAGCATGGTGTGTGAAAAAAACCAAGCTTTTCCTTTCATTATGTTGAGTTTTACAAGGGTGCCTTAATATGCAAGTAACAACATTACAAAGCAAGTCCAATTTTTAAGCCCTAACTCAAAAAAGTGGCTGAACCAATGTCTCTAAAATATTGTTTGGAATCAATTTGGTATATTGGATGACCCATTTTAGATTTGTAGATCTCTCAAACCAATTTTCCATTTCAACTTTTTCAACTTATATGCCTTTTTTAGGTCATTTTCCACCAACTTTGGTCAAGTCTCATTATATGCATTTCCAAACTTCCATGACTTCTTTTCTAGACTTAAAATGGCATTTTGAGCAACTTTGATGTTGTGAAGTTTTTCATTTGAAGCTTCCTTGTATGAGTTTTGGGCATAGGTTTGAAATGACCTGTAATCCTCAGATGACCAAAATACCCTTTGCTTGTCAAGACCATAAGTAGAGTTCCACAAATCATATGAAGGCATACCATACCATTATAGAAAGCTAAGACAATGAGGAACAATTCTTATGTTGACCCGAAATTCATTTGAAATCTCCTTGAGGGGTAAAAATTGCTTGGAAGACAAGTCACTTTCACAGACAAAATTTCAGATACCTCAGATGACCTGTAACTTGCAAGGACCATAACTTGAGTTCTATAAATCTCCTTTATGTATTCCACCACTAAAATTAAAGGTCTTGAGATCCTCTACAAGTTTCATGTTGTCCAATGATCCATTTGAAGCTTGCATTTTGACTTATCTTGCTTGGAAATTTGACCTAAATTAGGGGATTTTACACAGAAACCCTAATTTAGAAACTCCTCTTCTCCTTGATTTCTCTTGATTTCTTCTTGACATATCACCATATCCTTCTCTACATGTCAAATGATGAACCCCACATCTCTCCAATAGCCCTTAATGCCTTTCAATCAATCCTTTGACCTAGAGTTGACCCAGGATTGACCCAGATGAAACCCTAGTTGACTGTCTTCAACTGCAATTCTTATGATCACATCAATGACTTGTCTCCTTCTTCAAATGACTTTCTAAGTCTCCCATGATGTCCACATACTCTCCATGCTCAATCCTCAGCTCACATCTTCTTTGATGATCCTCAGACACCCTCAGATAGGAGCTAGATGCACTGCTTGATCCACTGACTTTCCAACTTTCAAATCTTCTCTGATGACTTGAATGAGATTGAATTTGAATATTAACCTCTTGATAGGCTCATAGAGATGAGAATAATGCTTGGTCCCCTATTGGATGATTTGCTATGCTATGTTATGCAGATGATTTGGCTATGTACATGACTCTATATGCAAATGCTAATGACATTGAAACATAAACCAAGTGAATAAGGTTGAGCAAATTTTAGGGTGCAACAGTAGGCACAAGACGACAATGTCTAGGCGAGCAACCTTCCCCCCATCACCCGTAGTTTTCTGAACTACGTTCACTCTGACTTTCCCATTGCACGAAGGAATACGTAGGCATAGGGCGTCAATGTCCTATCGGGTCTCATTTTTATTTTCTCGTCCCCGTTTAGCAGTAGCTTTTAGATAACTCACCCTTTTGATTAGGCAACAAGCACGGATCCCGTTGAGTACAACGGATGTGAGGGGTGCTCATACCTTCCTATTGCATAACTGACTCTCGAACCCAATATTTGGTTGCGATGACCTTGTCTTCTCCTTTTCTTTTAGGTTTTCTTCAATCATTTCCTTTTCCTCTCTTTAGGATAAATAACGTTCGGTGGCGACTCTTCTATTTGTTTCTGCCGACCCTTTTCGCAGTTGTGACACAAGTGTTGCAAGAGGATAGGTTGTATGTGGAAATCGTCAAAATGTGAGTTCTAGTTAAAAGAAGCGAGTTTCCTTGGCCATGGGATATCTAATGGTGGAATTTTTGTGGATGCTTCTAAAGTTGATGTTGTATTACAATGGGAAACTCCGAAGTCGGCTACTGAGATTTGAAGTTTTCTTGGTTTGGCTGGTTTTATCACAGGTTTATTGAGGATTTTCTAAGTTGGTGTTACCTTTGACTTGGTTGACTCGAAAGGGTTAAGCTTATGTGTGAGGTTTTGTGTGTGAATAGGATTTGTAGAATTAAAGAAGAAGTTGACGAATACTTCAGTATTGGTCGTTTAATCTGAGTGGGTCTTTTATAGTATATTGTAATGCATCAAAGATGAGTCTTGGGGGAGCACTGATGCAGAATGGTCATGTCGTTACTTATGCTTCTAGATAGCTGAAACTTCATTAAAGGAATTAACCTACGCATGACTTAGAATTAGCAAATGTAGTGTTTGTGTTGAAAATTTGAAAACATTACCTTTTTGGCTCTAAATTTAAGGTGGTCAGTGATCATAAGAGTCTGAAGTATTTGTTCAATTTGAAAGAGTTGAATATGAGACGGAGGAGGTGGCTTGGACTTCTGGAAGATTATGATTTTTGATTTGAGTTACCATCCTAGTAAAGCTAATATGGTAGCGGATGCTTTGAGCAGGAAGTCCTTGCTTATGTCGATGCTTATGATGAGAAAGTTTCAGAGACATGAGTTTGGTGTGTGAGGAGACTTCTAATAGCGTGAAATTGGGGATGTTAAAACTAACTATTTGTATTCTTGAAGGAATCAAAGGGGGTTAAAAAACTTGATTTGGGATTGGTTGATTAGTTGACATTGATTAACCAAGGTATTGGAAGTGAATTTCGAGTTGATGAGAATGGTGTGATGAGGTTCGGCGATAGAGTGTGTATTCCAAATGTTCCAGAAATTAAGAAGAGTATTCTTGAAAAAGGACATCGAAGTAGGTTGAGTATTCATTCTGGTGCGACAAGATGTGTCAAGAATTGAAGGAATTATTTTTTCGGCCGTATGAAAAAGGAAATTGCTGAATTTATTTGCGCGTGTTTGACTTATCAGAAGTCAAAGATTGAACATCAGAAGCCTTTGGGTTTGATGCAACCGTTGAATATCCCAGGATGGAAGTGGGATAGTATTTCCATGGATTTTGTGTCAGATTTGCCAAAGACTACGAAGGGGAATGATATTATTTGGGTGGTAGTAGATATGATGACAAATTCAACTCATTTTATTCCGATTAACATCAGTTTTTCTATGCAGAAGTTGGCAGAAATCTACATCCGTGTAATTGTTAAGTTTCATGGAATTCCATTAAGCATTGTGTCAGATAGAGATTCGAGGTTCACTTATAGATTTTGGGAGAGTTTGCAAGAGGCGTTGGGTACTAAGTTGAGGTTGAGTTTGGCTTATCATCCATAGACGAATGGTCAGACAGAGAGAACTATTCAGTCGTTAGAAGATTTATTAAAGGCTTATGTTCTAGAACAAGGAGGTGCTTGGTATAATTATTTTGTTGTTGATTGAATTCACTTATAACAACATTTTCCATTCTAGTATTGAGATTCCACCTTTTGATGCGTTATATGGTCGGAGGTGCAAGACGCCCTTGTATTGGTATGAATCTGGTGAGAGTGTGGTGATTGGACCGGAACTAGTCCAACAGACTGCGGAGAAAGTGAAACTAATTCGGGAACAAATGAAAGCTTCTCGAAGTAGACAAAAAAGCTATCATGACAAGAGGATAAAGGATCTTGAGTTCCAGGAAGGGGACCATGTATTCTTGAGTGTCACTCCAGTGACCGGTGTTGGACGTGCCTTGAAGTCGAAGAAGCTCACTCCTCGGTTTATTGGTCTATATAAGATATCCGGGCGGGTATGAGTTGTTGCTTATAGAGTGGTGTTGCCATAAAGTTTGTCCAATCTGCATGATGTATTTCATGTTTCGCAGTTGCGGAAGTACATTCAAGATCTGTCACATGTAATTTCAATTGAAGATGTGCAAGTAAGGGATAACCTTACTGTGGAGGCTTTGCTTGTGAGAATTGATGGTCGCGGAGTAAAACAGTTACGGGGCAAAAAGATTTCCCTCGTGAAGGTCGTGTGGGGAGGCGCTGCTGGAAGAAATATGACTTAGGAGTTGGAGAGTAGGGTGCAAGAGTCGTATCCAGAGTTGTTTGTGCCAGGTAATTTTCGAGGACAAACATATTCTAAGTGGGGGATAGCTGTAACAACCGTTTATTTTAAATTATATTTTGTAATTTAATTTTGTGAAGTTGTGTGTATAAATGTGATTATGCATGCTTTGTTGTGTTTGGGGTATCTTGCGGCAGAGGGTAGTGACCTTAGTGTTAATGACCTCGAGGGTGAGGGTGTGTAGCTAATTTTGTAGAAATGGGTAGTGTGGTGAGAATGGTGAATAAAGTAATATTATTATGAGATAATGTTGTTGTTATTTTAGTTATAAAATAATTGGTAATAATAATATTAGAATAATAATAATTATTATAATAAAATAAGAATACTAAGGTGAAAATGAGAAGGAAGGGCATCGTTGGAAATTGAGAGAATTTTGAGGGCAAAATAGAGAGTTAGAGGAATAAGTAAGGGCATAAGAGACAAATCATAGTTGAAGGAGTTATAAGGGTATTGAAAGAGATATTGGAATCAGTTTTTTGATCATACGTGTTTTGGAATTGAAAGTGAGAAAGGTCAGGGTTAGAGGAGAAGAAGAGGAAACAACATATGTGAAAGTTTGGAAAACTTGACTTCGAGGTAAGGGTGGGGTTCTAATCCTATAAGGGTTAACATGTTGAACGGTGAGTAGAAGTTATGTTTTGTCTTATGGGTGGAATGTTGTTCTATGTGGTGATTACTATGAATACTTTGAAATTTTTATTTGATTGTGTGATAAATGATGTTTTCTAACTGATATGTTATGAGTTATGTACATGTATGTGTGTAGAAACTTTGTTTTGGAAATTGTTAAAAATTCCTCCATTGTTGAGTTTTGGAGTTTCGAGTTGGAAGAATGAAATTATGATGAATTGTTGTTAATCCATGAGTTAAACAATGCATAATCGAGGTTTAGGATGCTATTTTGGTATAAAATCGCGTCTATGGTGATAGGGGTTAGTGGTATAGGCTATGGTGTGAAAGTATGGGGTGAAAGTGCTTTTAAAAAAAGTGATTTTTGGGGTTCGAAACAGTATGAGCCGACTGCTAGACCCCCTAGGTCAACTCATAGCCACCCGAATGCAAAATTGTAGAAATTTTAACAGTATGCGCCGACTCATAGGTTTTGAGTCGACCTGAGTACTTTGTGCGTCGACCTCTGAGTCGACTCATAGGTAGAAAAATGCCAGAAACGGTTTTGATCATGATTTTTTAACCGTTAATCCAAATGACGAACCCTCCGAAGCGTTGGAAAGCTAATAAGTATAAATTTAACATGGTATAATTATATGAACCATTTTCATAATATTTTTATGTCTAATATCTTGAATAATATGATTGTTGCTTGTTGTGTACCTTAAGAAGCCGTGGTATAAGTGACGAACCTTGAGTGTTGTTGCAAAGATGTTTAATGATGTTGTTGTGATGTTAATGATAGTAATATGAAGATTTTTTGATGATGCTTCTGTGATATTTGGATGACATTGTTGTGATGTTTGATGATGTTGTTGTGATGTTAATGATGGTAATATGAAGATACTTTAATGATGTCGTTGATGTAATATGAGCATGTTTAATAATGTTGTTGTGAATGCAAAATAAATACATGTATATGTCCATATTGTTTGGAATATAATTTGATGCTTGTTGACCAATTTGGGCAGTATACAATAACCATGGTGGTGGGTTATTATGCACGATGATGTTATCGTTGTCGTATGCATAAATAGCTGCATTGCATACCTTTGTGAACATGAGTAGTGACATTTTATTGTTTGACGTGAATGAAGGTTATGTTATGATGTAGTGTGGTATAAAGCATTATTTCAAATGTGATATTGTTGAGTTGTGGTGATTGCATAAAAAGATATATATGTTGCTTGAACTACATGTTATTACTTGTTGGCCAGTTTGGGCGGTGTACAATAACCATGGTGGTGGGTTATTATACACGATGGTGTTGGTGTTGTTGTATGCATAAGTAGTTGCATTGCATACATTTGTGGATAAATGGTTCGTAGTTGGTGAGCCTAAAATTCCATTATGTAGATTGGGGCCAGTAGTTGATTCGGAGGTGATGGATCAGTGAGTGGTTCTGGTTCTAGAAGGTGAGGACCAGAACGGTAAACCTGAGTGCTCACGAAAATTGGTACCACATACATACGCATTGAGTCGAGTGTGAGTCTCATAACATTGTATGTCATCTATGTTGCTAAGTTGTTAAATACGTGGTGATGGGTGATTAATTGATTTGTATTATATGATTTACTATTTATTTGGTGAATAATTGGTGATTATATTGTTGGATGATTGGTGTGAGATGTTAGTTGAATTGTTGTTGTGATAACTTCATGCATGCTATTTAACATGATTTCCTTTATATTATCATGATATCTCATCCCTTCTGTTTGAATGTTGCCTCCGCGTGGGTAATGCGCATATGCTCCGGAGTAACTTATAGAAGCGTTGGAGTACTTTATTAGTTTTTGTTAATTAGAAGGTTTCTTGCTTTGATACATAACATCGAGTTGGGAATGTCTGTTATGTGAATGTTGTGTTTCCTTGATTAACATATTTTATGATGGTTTTAAAGATGCCGAACCATTATAATTCCAGTTCAAATGTTATGTTGTGTTGTTAACATATTTATTTTGGTGTTATGAAGATGAGTGAAGTTGTTTTATGATTATGATTCCACTTCGAGGTTTAATTTATGTGTTGCAGTCATAAAATAAAATGACGTTAATTATGTTGTAACTCGTGTTACGGGGCAGGATGATTATTATGAATATTTTCTATAAAGTGTGACATTCTTGAGTGGTGAATTAAGCCAAATTATCCTTATTGTTTTGCGAAATATTTTGTGGGGTTAGAAGGGTTTTACAGTAATAGTATATAAGATGAATGCAATAAAAATGATATGCTAGGCAAGATTAGAGATATTGAGTATCCCCAATTCCCTTCAGATATTGAAAAATGGTTCAATCGCAAGTGGTTTTGTGAAAATATCCGCAAGTTGATGTTTACTATCAACATGCTCGAATACAACAACACCTTTTTAAACATGATCACGTAGGAAATAATGGTGAATCTAAATATGCTTAGTGCGTGAATGTAACACCAGATTCTTGGTTAGTTTTATAGCATTAGTGTTGTCGCACATAATGGGAATACGTTACAAGTTTATATCAAAATCAAGTAATTGTTGCTTGAACCACAAGATTTGGGCATAACAACTACCGATCACAATATATTCCGCCTCGGCGGTTGATAATGCAACAGAAACTTGCTTCTTGCTATGCCAACTTACTAAGGCATTTGAAAACATGTTGCAAGTTCCACTAGTGCTTTTCCTATTCGACTTGCAACCAGAAAAAATCGGAGTTGGTGTATCCAACCAAGTTACAATCGCTTCCTTTAGAATACCAAAGCCTATATTGAGAAGTGCCGTGAAGATACCTAAGAATACTTTTGATGGCTTTTAGGTGAGATTCTTTAGGAGTCAATTGATAACAGACACACATGCATACGCCAAACATGATATTTGGCATAAATACGATAAGATATAGAAGAGAGCCGATCATACCTCTATATTTCTTCACATCTATATCCTTACCCTTTGAGTCCTTTTCCAAATTAACATTTGTGGCCATAGGTGTATCAATAAACTTTGTATCTTCCATGCCAAAGCGCTTTAGCATTATGTGCGACAACACTAGCGCTATAAATCTAACCAAGAATCCGGTGCTACATTCACGCACTAAGAATATTGAGATTCTCCATCATTTCCTACAGATGTTTTCATAAAACCACTTGCGACCGAACCATTTTTCAACATTCGAAGGGAATTGGAGATACTCGATATCTCTAATCTTGCCTAACATATTGTTTTTATTGCATGCATCTTATATACTACTACTCTAACCATCATTGGGAGTTTCATCTCGTAAGAGTGCATGGCTCATCAATCTACATGAGAGGTAATATTTTTTCTTTTCTTTATCTTGCTTAATAAGTTTTCTTGTTGTTATTAATACTTCAAATGACTAATATCCTTGATGAATGAACTTTATCAACTATATATTTATAGTGATGTTGGGTTATTTCTTCTATATACTTGAAACATTTTCTTTTGTGCATTTGGCTTGTTATGTATTTTTCATGAACTTTGGTTGAATATGTTATGATGTTAAATGGATTCTTGTTGTGTGTCACCATTATGATTACATCTCTGTTTTTGTTTTGAGTGGTGATGACTTTGTTAATCATCTTTCTAGAGCACATGTGTGTACAACATTTCGGGAGCACCAAAAGCATATGTCATGTAATCGTGTCACTTTTGTAACTGCTCATGAGTTCGTTGTTATGTTATATATTTCATTGTTCATGTTTCGTCATTTTTATTTAGCACTATGAAGGGAAATTACGTTCTATTGTTCTTTAGTGTGATTGTATTTATGTTTAAGCATTCTAAATCAATATGCATATTATTCCATGTGAGTGCTTTCATATTGATGTTATTCTCTTTGAAAATTGTCTTTGTGTGGTATTTTGTGTGTGTGTGTGTGTGTGTATATATATATATATTAATAGTGTTTTTGTATCCTATTTTTTAAAAATTTTATTTCGATACTGTAGCAATGTAGATTTATTGTAAATTGTGTGTGTGTGTGTGTGTTGTATTTAACTTTCTATTTTTTCGATTACTTTGAGTTGATATAAATAATAATATTTTGCTTGTTGTTGCTTTCTATTGCATTGCCATCTCGGAGTTAAAATCCAATTTAACTTCTGAAAATCGCTTGGACACATAGATTTATTGCTCGATTTCTCATATTGATTCTTACATGAATCCACTATAAGTTGGCTAAGAGCTAAATTCAGTTGCCTTTTGATTTCGGTTGGCTTTCGGTCTCGTAACTTGCTTTTAGACTTAAATTAAGCATACCAACAAATGCTTTTCTTTAAAAAAAACACGCAAGAAGAGGACTGTTAGAATCTAGCATTCTGGTAGAACCCTAAAATGATCGGTCTCGAGCCTCGCACATTGGGAAAACCATTCATTCTTTTCTTTCGTTCTTAAAATACTTTAAAATTAACTTGGACAAAAAAGGGCCGTTAGGATCTAGCATCTTGGCGTAACTCTTTGAACAATTGATTATTATCAAACATTCATTGTCCATCAAACAATTTTCTCAATTAACATTGAATAGAAAAATGGCCATTAGGATCTAGCATTCTGGTGTAACTCTTTGAACAATTGATTCTCATCAAATGTTCATCATTCACCTGAAATACATTCAACCAATCAAACTAGTTTTTCTCACCGTTGTGCAATTAATCCTAATAACTTTTTCATAAACATGGGATATTGTGTTTTGAGACGACGCCAAACATTGCTTCATCCACAAACTATTTGAGTTGAGATAAGAGGCGTTTTCCGCGAATGTTGATTTGTAAATCCATTATGTTGTGATGTAAATATCCACTCTTCACCTGCTTTGGGTAAAACAATGATTTCTGTCAAATGTGACCAAATATCTTTCACTAAAATCGACCAACAAACAAACTTTGTTACCCAGAACTATGAATACTCTGATTTCTCATTTCACAACGAGAATACGCAGGCACAGGGGTCCTAATCCTTGGCCAGCAACCTTTTTATTTTTTCACCGTAGTCCCCGAACCACAAATGCTATGATTTCCTCATTACACTACGAGAATACGTAGACACGAGATTGCAAAGTCTTGTCAAGCCCCATAGTAATAAAAACCCTTAGGTCCCATTTCCCTTTAATAAAAATCCAAAACAATTCTATTCTCTCCTCTTTCCATCCTCAATAATTAGAAGTTTAGAAACTAACACATGATTCAAACTGATCTAAATGCTTCATAATGATAAGATGCATATCTAGAATATGAAGATACCATCCAATATATATATAATGCTATCAAATAAGGAAATCCTTAAGCCAATTAGCATCCTAATTGATTAGGTGGCTAACTCGCTCCTTAATTGATTAACTACAAATTCTAATCGATTAGACATCAAGACTTTTCTTTCTTAATTGGTATTTTAAGATATTCTGAAATAAATGAAGATCTGTAAATACTTATTAATTTGTGTGTGTGTGTGTGTGTGTGTGTGTGTGTGAATTACCTTCGTGCCTCAGAAGCTACTCTTACTTATTTACACAATACTAATAAAAAATAAATAAAACAACAAAGCATGAGATCATGTGAGCTTTCACAATTTTAGTTCCTTTGGATATTGATATTTGAATTTGACTTATTTTATCTCTACGTTGGAACTTGACCAAAGAGAACTTGACTAATTTCTCTTTTTGATAACATGTATCTTTTGTACCGATGATGCTTATGACTATCTTTGCTCTTTTTCCATTATCAAAATACATAGTTTTATAATTTTTACAACACATAAAGCTACAAATTCATCCTTGAGGTAATTAATGCAACTATAAATCACCAAGAGAGCGTGAGATTCACTGAATACAATTTATCTTATAAAACACTTTAAACTCTCTAACTTGTCTCACTTTCATCTAGTTTTTAGCCTCAATGGAAAACATGTTAAAGGGCGAAGATGATTATAAATCGATAAACACCTCTGTCACTGCCCTATTCTATCCCATTGACATCCCTAAATAGAAGGACACAAATATAGACTTTAGCTATTAGGGTGTGATTGACTTAAGTGAAAAAAGAGAAGAGAAAGTACAATGAGAGGGAAATTGAAAAGAAAAAAGTTCATTTCTTTTGATTGGTTTGGAATAGAGAGTTGCGACATGTTTTTTAATTATTATTATTATTTTTTTTTACGTTTGCAACCGATAATTGTATATGAATGTGGAGAATTGATGTTAACTTGTTTGATTATTCTTGAATATAATTGATTGCGCTTTTAAAATTGATTATACATTAAGGTATAATTGGTAGTTTTTAAAATTTAAACACGGTTTTTATGTTAAAATTTACTTTTCAACTCACCTTTACATAAATTTATTCAAATACATCTTACTTTACTTTTAACTCGGTTTTAACACGAATAATTTTACATAATTAATTTATTAAAAAACAGTTTTGTTCACCACAAAAAAAATTCAGAAATAAATAAATAAGGTGCACCATTTTTTCAATCTCTTCAAAATAGAAAAGAAAGATAAGAGAAATACTAGTTTGACACTATTTTTTATTTATGCCCATGTTTTCTTTTAAGTCAATATTAATTTGGCTAAAATATATTTTTGCTCTCTCTATTTTGGTTAATTCACGAAATCAATCTCCTTATTTATTTTTTAAATAATTTTGGTCTCCGTGTTCATTTTCCATTTAAAAAACACTAATGTTTGTATACATGGCAAACTTTCTAAATGAGATAAAACATAGAAAGTATTTTTTGGTGAACGAAGAAGACGAATGAACAAGTCGAGAGAGAAAGAAGATGAAAAAGACGATCAGAGAAAATGACTGAAGGAATAAAACGTCGTCAAATATGTAATGGATAATTGATCTTTTTTATGCAAAATTAATAAAAATATGTATGTATCTAAAAAATAGTACACAACAATATTTTTTTGGACAAAAAATAGACAAGGAGGACCAAAACCATTTAAAAAATAAATAAAAGGACTAACTTATATCTAATCAGTATTTTTTTTGAAAATTATTAACATTTTTTCTTCTTTATTTCTGATCTGACCTGATCAGAAGGAGATCACGGGCTGGTCACACGCTGTTGGACTGCTACCTGTTCACCGGTGATGAGGAGGAGAAGGGGGGTGTACCTGCAAGACACTCTGATGTCAAAGTAAGGAATTTGGCAGAGTGAGAGCAAAGTACAGAAAAGGGTATGAAGTGAATTACCTGACCCTCTTGTGGAAGAGGGTATTTATAGTGAGACCCCAACGCTGGGCCAACGGTCACTTGTGTTGGGCTGGATTGCCAGGCCCAACCCAGGTGACTGCTAGGGCTTACGTGGCGTAGTGAAGACCAGGACGTGGTTTCGCCCTAGTCCAACTGTCCCGTGATCTCCGGAAAATGGGTTTGACCTGCTCTTTCGGAGGTGGACAGTTGGTCGGTGACGTGTCTCCGCGGAGGGGGGCACGTGGAGAACGTGTGAAGGACACGTTGTTCTGCCCGACAAGGAGAAGGTCCTGCCCGCGGAGGGGGAAGGATCTTCCCGCGGAGGGATAAGGTCCTGCCCGCGGAGGGGGAGAAGGTCCTGCCCGCAGAGGGTAAGGTCCTGCCCACGGAGAGGGATAATGTCTTGCCCGCGGAGGGTAAGGTCCTGCCCACGGAGGGGGAGAAGGTCCTGCCCGTGGAGGGTAAGGTCCTGCCCGTGGAGGGGGAGAAGGTCCTGCCCGCAGAGGGTAAGGTCCTGCCCATGGAGGGGGAGAAGGTCCTGCCCGCAGAGGGGTAAGGTCCTGCCCGTGGAGGGAGAGAAGGTCCTACCCGTGGAGAGTAAGGTCCTGCTCGCGGAGGCTTACCCGCGGAGGGTAAGGTCCTGCCCACGGAGGGGGAGAAGGTCCTACCCGCGGAGGGGGAGAAGGTCCTGCCCACGGAGGGGGAGAAGGTCCTGCCCGCGGAGGGTAAGGTCCTGCCCGCAGAGGGTAAGTTCCTGCCCGTGGAGGGGTAAGGTCCTGCCCGCGGAGGGAAGGTTCTGCCCGACGGGGGCAGTGTCTGGCCGACAGAGGGAAGGTTCTGCCCGACAGGGGCAGTGTCTGGTCGACGGGCAGTCTTATGCTCGACACAAATGAGGAAGGTTCTGCCCGACGGGGGAAGTGTCTGGTCGACGGGAGTCTTGTGCTGGACACAGATGAGGATGGCTCTTTTGGGCTTTCTCCCAAGTGTATGTGTGTTGGGCCTTCCCGGTCAGGCCGGGACCCAGGCCAGAACAGGAGCCCCCTAAGTCGTAGCTCTGAGGCGAGGGAGCGAGAACTTGATAATGCTGCGCTTAGGCGGCCAAGGTCCTGCTCGACAGAGCTTCTGCTCGACAAAGGAGAGGACAAGAGAGAGGACAAAGGCTGGCTGGTTTGCAGCCAAGGTCCTGCTCGACGAAGGAGATGACAAAGGTTGGCTGGTTGGCAGCCAAGGTCCTGCCCGACGAAGGAGAGGGCAGGGGCTGGTTGGTTGGCAGCCAAGGTCCTGCTCGACAGAGCTTCTGCTCGATGAAGGAGAGGACAAAGGTTGGCTAGTTGGAAGCCAAGGTCCTGCTCGACAGAGCTTCTGCTCGACGAAGGAGAGGACAAAGGTTGGCTGATTGACAGCCAAGGTCCTGCTCGACGAAGGAGACGGCAAAGGCTGGCTGGTTGGCAGCCAAGGTCCTGCTCGACAGAGCTTCTGCCCGACGAAGGAGAGGGCAAGGGCTGACTGCTTGGCAGCCAAGGTCTTGCTCGACAGCTGGGGGGTTTTGCCTGTTTATTGTAACATTTTGACTTCTGGGCTTGTGCCCGTATTATGGAATTTTGTTTAAGTGTGCACTTTATCTTGTTTCTGCATGGTGTTATGCTCTTTTTATTTCTGCACTTTTGTATGCTCGAAATATATGTTTGTATGTTTGAAATGCATGTTCGTTATGCCTTTGGGCCTGTCCGGGGTGGTAGCTCGACGATAATTTTTTCCAGTAGTGTGGAGAACTGGACGGTTGACCGGTTTCGTTACCTGGCCGTTTCGGGGGTAGTTTATCCCCACGGCGTGAACGTCCCATCGCGAGCTGGGTGTCCTGCCGATTCTGGTACAACGACGGGGAGTCTCGATCGAGGGAGTCTCGATCGAGGGATTCTCCGTCGAGCAAAGCCTTCTGCCCGCGCACACAAAGGTTGGGCTTGCTGTTTTGTTGGTCTCTATAAGACGTGAGGAGGTGCGGTGGTACCATGTCGCTCCCCTATGGTCGCGACGCCTGGACGTCGCGGGCAGTGTTTAACTGTAGTAGCTTTTCCGCTTCTTGGCGTTCCATGGTCGAGCTAGTTGATCCCCGTGTAGGTTTTCGAGGTAGTAGGCCCCGTGCTCCGTCTTCCCCCGTGAAGACAGAGCTCTGCTCGACGAAGGAGAGGACAAAGGCTGGCTGGTTGGCAGCCAGGGTCCTGCCCGACGGGTCTTCTGCCTGACGAAGGAGGGGCAAGGGCTGACTGGTTGGCAGCCAAGGTCCTGCCCGACGGTTCTTCTGATCGATGAAGGAGGGGCAAGGGTTGGCTGGTTGGCAGCCAAGGCCCTGCTCGACGAGGGAGAGGACAAAGGCTGGATGGTTGGCAGCCAAGGTCCTGCTCGATAGAGCTTCTGCTCGACGAAGGAGAGGGCAAAGGCTGGCTGATTGGCAACCAAGGTCCTGCCCGACGAAGGAGAGGGCAAGGGCTGGCTGGTTGGCAGCGAGGGTCCTGCCCTTCTTCGCGGAGTTGATATGTCCCCACCTGATTGTCGCCGTTGGTGACAGGGACGTGCTCAGAGTTGTGAACAACGTCGTTATGGCGTGGGCTAGTCCTGATCCTGAAGTTGAAAGATGAAGCTTTGGTTCTCTGCTCGGAGGAACGGGGAAACTTAGTTCCCACAGACGACGCCACTGATCTGACCTGATCAGAAGGGGATCACGGGCTGGTCACACGTTGTTGGACTGCTACCTGTTCACCGGTGATGAGGAGGAGAAGGGGGGTGTACCTGCAAGACACTTTGATGCCAAAGTAAGGAATTGGGCAGAGTGAGAGCAAAGTACAGAAAAAGGGTAAGAAGTGAATTACCTGACCCTCTTGTGGAAGAGGGTATTTATAGAGAGACCCCAGCGCTGGGCCAACGGTCACTTGTGTTGGGCTGGATTGCTAGGCCCAACCCAGGTGACTGCTAGGGCTTACGTGGCGTAGTGAAGACCAGGACGTGGTCTTCGCCCTAGTCCAACTGTCCCGTGATATCTGGAAAGTGGGTTTGACCTGCTCTTTCGGAGGTGGGCAGTTGGTCGGTGACGTGTCCCCGCGGAAGGGGGCACGTGGAGAACGTGTGAAGGACACGCTGTTCTGCCCGACAAGGAGAAGGTCCTGCCCGCGAAGGGGGAAGGATCTTCCCGCGGAGGGATAAGGTCCTGCCTGCGGAGGGGGAAAAGGTCCTGCCCGCAGAGGGTAAGGTCCTGCCCACGGAGGGGGATAAGGTCCTGCCCGCGGAGGGTAAGGTCCTGCCCACGGAGGGGGAGAAGGTCCTGCCCGTGGAGGGGGAGAAGGTTCTGCCCGCGAAGGGTAAGGTCCTGCCCGCGGAGGGGTAAGGTCCTGCCCGTGGAGGGAGAGAAGGTCCTGCCCGCGGAGGGTAAGGTACTGCCCGCGGAGGGGTAAGGTCCTGCCCGCGGAGGGGGAGAAGGTCCTGCCCGCGGAGGGGGAGAAGGTCTTGCCCATGAAGGGGGAGAAGGTCCTCCCCGCGGAGGGTAAGGTCCTGCCCGTGGAGGGGGAGAAGGTCCTGCCCGTGGAGGGTAAGGTCCTGCCCGTGGAGGGGGAGAAGGTCCTGCCCGCGGAGGGTAAGTTCCTGCCCGCAGAGGTGTAAGGTCCTGCCCACGGAGGGTAAGGTCCTGCCCGCGGAGGGAAGGTTCTGCCCGACGGAGGCAGTGTCTGGCCGACGGAGGGAAGGTTCTGCCCGACAGGGGCAGTGTCTGGTCGACGGGCAGTCTTGTGCTCGACACAGATGAGGAAGGTTCTGCCCGACGGGGGCAGTGTCTGGTCGACGGGAGTCTTATGCTCGACACAGATGAGGATGGCTCCTTTGGGCCTTCTCCCAAGTATATGTGGGCTGGGCCTTCCCGGTCAGGCCGGGGCCCATGCCAGAACAATTTCTCTTGTACTAATCAATATTTTAATTTTTTTTCAATGCTAACTTGTATCATAACAATATAGATTAAAAACTCATAAACGAAAAATTTGTGTTTTATGTAAAAAATTTATTATAAAAATAATGTATTGAATTTACTAAAAATATTTTTATTTTTATGTTTTCAACACAAATTTTTGAAACAAGATAATCGTTACCCTATTTTTTATATCTTTCTCTAGTTAGCATTTTTTAATCCATTTTTCTCTTCTCAATTTTTCTTTAGAACTAATCAACGTTTTTAATTTTCTCTATATAGAATTGATATTTATCATTTTATTATGAATTTTTATTTTATTTATCATCAAAATCAACTGAACTGTATAATCTGTATAATACATGTTTCTTTAAAATAACAAAAACATAATACATGTTTATCAAAGAAAGAAGAAAAAGAAAAATAGAGTAGAAGAAGGAACCAACCAGTTCATACTCCGTAGATTAAACTGCGGTCGTGAATGCAGCGGCGCGTGTGGCAACAACTGGAGTAATAGACAATACATTAACACGGTACTTTTAGCCAAACCCTAACCACACTACACAGTGAAGGAGCATACAACAAGTTCGTTACTTCTACTTGACTTCCACTGTCACACCCACTTTCCGATATTGGTTCCACAACCGCGCGAGAGAGATCATGAGCCGCTACGATAGCCGTTCCTCCGACCCCACTTCCTACCGCGACCGAAGAAGGTAATAACTCCAATTCCACTTTCTAGGGTTTATCTTTCTTTTCAATTGTATATATACTTGTTTTACCTTCATTGTTATTTTTTTTTCTCAGTGACTCGGGGTTAGGTGGCGGAGGAGCTTCTGCTGCTGCGCCTTCGAGTAGAAGAGACTATGATGACGGTGGGTCTGGTTCTCCTAAGAAAATTAATTTGGATGGGTTACCTCATTTTGAGAAAAACTTCTACAATGAATCGCCTTCTGTTAGGGCAATGACTGAGGCTGAAGTTATTGAGTATCGGCTACGCCGGGAAATTACCGTTGAAGGGAAAGATGTCCCGAAACCTGTTAAATCCTTTTCTGATGCTGCTTTTCCAGGTACATATCATTTATTGCACAAACATAGATGAATGAATTACACTCTACAGTTCAATTTCTTTTCATTTCATTGGATTGGATTCAATTTAAGTGCTAGTTTTGTTTAAGATGATGATATTTTGCTATTAGAATTTATGTATAGTCTACCAATGGGGTAACAATTCAAGTGTCATTTACTTAGTACTATATGGTTCTGGTCTTCGTAGCACCACCAAAACCTCTGAAAAAAGGCATGTTGACCGACACCGACATTTGTGATTACATTTAATTATCACTGACATTCAGTTTTTCAAATTATTACCGAGGTCGCCATGTCAATGTTGGTATCATGTTCGAAGTGTATGCTCGGAGTGTCTGTGCTTCATAGGTTTTGGTTTGAAGAAAGGGGTAAAACTTAGGGGATATAAAATAGTTTGTACTTTTATAGTCTATGGACTTTGAAGTGATGTTGAAGGAGGATAGTGGAGAGTAGTGGTTTGTTCAAATTTTGCTATCTACAATACTATAGCGCCCATTTAACCTATATTTGACAACACACTGTTCTAAATACCCATTTAATCTAGAGTTTTACTAATTCTGCAACACAATAGCCACTATATGAGAATACTGGTACTCATAGATTATCGTGGTGATACTCTACTGATTTTACAACTTTGATTTAATTTAATCCAGAATATGTACTGGAAGAGGTTAAAAAAGCTGGCTTTGTTGAACCTACACCCATTCAGTCCCAAGGTTGGCCAATGGCTTTGAAGGGACGTGATCTAATAGGAATTGCAGAGACAGGATCAGGGAAGACACTTGCTTATTTGTTGCCGGCCATAGTGCATGTTAATGCACAGCCAATTCTAGGTAAGCAGAAAAGGAAGCACTGCGACTGAGATGTAAACTGTAGAGGTGCCTGCCTTTGTTTGCCTATACCTCCTTTATTTAATTGTTTTGCTGTTTGATAATTCATCAACAATGTTTTTCAGATCCCGGGGATGGTCCTATTGTGTTAGTTTTGGCTCCAACACGTGAACTTGCCGTACAAATACAACAAGAGGCTACTAAATTTGGTGCATCGTCAAGGATTAAGAGCACGTGCATATATGGCGGGGTTCCTAAAGGGCCTCAAGTACGCGATCTTCAGAAAGGTATGAGAGCCTCAAGTGTGCCATGGCTTGTGATAAAGAACTCATCTTTCTTTTGTAACTGTATTTGATGATGCTTTTATTAATTTTGGGGTAGGCGTTGAAATTGTTATCGCCACTCCGGGAAGGTTAATTGATATGCTCGAGTCAAATCATACTAATTTGCGAAGGGTGACATACCTGGTGTTGGATGAAGCTGATAGGATGTTGGACATGGGGTTTGATCCTCAAATACGGAAAATTGTCTCTCAGGTGACTTTTTTATTATCTGATTAATATTGTAAAGTGGTAAAACCTCAGGAAATAGTCTACAGTAGTATTGTTTGGTATAGTCAAATTGCTTTCCTTGATGCTTTGCATAATTCATTTATCTTGCTATTCTATGTTAAATTTCATTTTGCATTGCTGTGTATCTTTCATGAGAGGAGAAAAAACTAGGAAACCGAACCTGAGTGTGATTGTCGTTCAATAGTAAATTAGTCGTAAATTCAAATTCTGCAGCTCGCAATTTGGTTGGCTTAGCCAAACAACTAGGAAATCAAACCCGAGTACAGTAAACTGCAAACCAGGATAACTCACTTCCTGCTGTTTTTCCTATTTGTTGGAATTAATGTGCAGTGTTTAAACATTGAAAATAAAGAAAGGATAAGATATCCTCAGAGGAAGTAAAACCACAATTCATTGAACAAATTTGAATGACATCAATACAAGACATAGTCCTATAAGATTTCAGACAAAACCCACTCTTTTAAAACAACATTTAGCTGAAAACCATGGAAAGGAAGCACCAGAAAGAAATTATATTGAATCCTATGAAGTTGAAACAATCTGATTTTTTTTTTTGAAAGTTCAGGATTGAGGTCAAATCATGTGCACCAAGTTGATAGCAACTGGTGGTGTTCAGTCAGAAGCACAAATTTTATTGAATCACAAGGCATTAGTTCATCATATAAGTTCATGCTAATGGATCTGAACTGAAGTAGCAAAGGCATATTGATATGGCTTTAGATTAACATTTTGTTGATTGGTTTGGTTATCTGATTATTATCATTACTATTATCATTATTATTGTTTTTATTTATGCAGATTCGTCCAGACCGTCAGACTTTGTACTGGAGTGCTACTTGGCCAAAGGAGGTCGAACAATTGGCAAGGCAGTTCCTTTACAATCCATACAAAGTAAGATTTTTTCTTGTTATGCTGTCCTTTTTCATATCACTCTTCTGTTGAAATGGTATGTTCTGGAATTTATAATATTATTCTTCCTTACTAGATCACAGCTGTCAAGAGTTTACTCGTAATCTTGTACGGGTCTATATGTTTAAGTAGGAAAATCAAGCCGATTCACTTTAAAACATGTTCCCTGGTAAATGTGTGTCGATTCAGATGGATCTGTTCAAAACTCAGACGGAATTCTGAGTTTGATGCAATTTCTGTGGCTCCACAGATACACTGTAATAAGCGTAAAAGATGTTCCAGAGAAACTGTGTTTTCTCTTACGATGCAATTTTAATCTCCCAACCCCTAACCTAAGGGTCCGAACACTATACTACATGAGCAGAGTACTATTGTAGCAAACCCTTTCTGTCGGCAATTAGAACCATCCTAACACGACCAACAAGACATCCTATGAATGAAATCACCCCCTCTGCGCACTGGCCCTAAAAAGCCTTCTCTGCACACTTTATTAACTTCTGACTTCACTAGTTTGCACAGCTTCTCGAATTTGACAATCGTGGGTGTTTATTTATTTCTGTATAGCATTGTATTTGTCAGAATTATTTTATATTGAAGACTGAATTGACAACTTCTGTTAATTGTGCAGGTAATTATAGGTTCTGAAGATTTAAAAGCCAACCATGCTATAAAGCAATACGTTGACATTGTTCCTGAAAAGCAAAAATATGATAAGTAGGACATAATCTACTTCATTTTCAATCCCTAACTTGAATAACTTGTCATGTAGAACCGTTTATAAAGTCTTTTTATTACAGATTGGTGAAGTTGTTGGAGGACATCATGGATGGAAGCCGAATATTGATATTCATGGATACTAAAAAAGGGTGTGATCAGATTACTAGGCAGCTCCGCATGGATGGATGGCCTGCACTTTCAATTCATGGAGACAAAAGTCAAGCAGAAAGAGATTGGGTGCTTTCAGAGTTTAAATCTGGAAAGAGTCCTATAATGACTGCAACAGATGTTGCAGCTCGTGGTTTAGGTACAAAATTTGTGATCAATTGTTTATATGATATTCGTATTCAGTGCAGGTAATTGAAGTAGTTTTAGATAGAACCGTGTTTTGGAAATTGTCAGTAAAAGATAATTCTGTAGTTAATCAATGGCTCGGTTCATTCCAACTTATTTATGAATATGACTATTTTAAACCACTTTTAATCACTAGATTTAATGTTCATATATTACTCTTTACATGTAAGGGACATACTTATTGTGTGAACCAAGCAATGTTGGGTGGCCTTACCATTGTATTTTTCGTCGTTATGCAGTCATTAGCTCATATCGTCAATTTTCTCTCACGGATAACTTTGCCTTCTTAAGTTAGAATTTCCTTCTATTGCTAGTCAGTACCATATATGTATTAGTAGGTCTTAACTGTATGCGGTGAATAGCTAATCGTTGTTGTTGTGACTGAAGACTTCAAGTTCTATTTGTGAATTGTTTATGGCTCAACCATTAAATTTGGTCTTTTTGACTTATCAATGTTAAGAGTTCTACATCGGACAATATATGGCATGAACATGTGTTTATAAGTGGGAGTAATCCCCACTCTACCAACCGGTTTTGTAGGGTTGAGTTAGGCCCAACCACAATTTCTTAACATGGTATCAAGAGCCTCGTTTAAGATCCGGTGGGCCACCTTCTATGGTTCTCGCTATCGGGCCACCCACCATTTATTTTCACGCTTTAGTTGTCCAGTCCTGAGCGTGAGGGGGTGTGTTAAGAGTCCCACATCGGATAATATATGGCATGAACATGTGTTTATAAGTGGGAGCAATCCTCACTCTACCAACCGGTTTTGTAGGGTTGAGTTAGGCCCAACCACAATTTCTTAACAGTAATCTTTGTATCCAGGTGTGCATTAGGATTTTTTATTTTGCTTTTAAAAATGTCCTTTTGTTTGGTTGCACTACTGAGGAAGTGTCACTTATTAATTTACATCATTAGCTGCGCTTGTGTATATTGATATTTTCTTATATTTGATTATTACTGACAGATGTGAAGGATGTGAAGTACGTGATAAATTATGATTTCCCGGGATCACTAGAGGATTATGTTCACCGCATTGGAAGAACTGGGAGAGCTGGTGCAAAAGGAACTGCATACACATTCTTCACAGCAGCTAATGCCAGATTTGCAAAGGAACTTATTAGCATACTTGAAGAAGCTGGACAGAGAGTAAGTTCTGAATTAGCAGCAATGGGGCGTGGTGCACCTCCTCCACCTTCAGGTTTGTTAATCAGCTTTGGCTAGTACATACATACTTATATTGGCCCGCCCGCCTGTCGTCGAGTATTTCTGGTCGAAGGTTATATATGCTATGCGATAATTCTGCTTGAGTGACATGGATCCAAACACAAAGGCAGTCATTGTGTCTATTGATGTCTTGGTCTGGCTTGTTTAGTAGAATTATATTTTCGCGCCACTTGCCAACATGATTGGTGAGAGAATAGTTTGTAACTGGAAGCATGCTTCATCTGTAGAATTTCTTTCTTATTTTCTGTCCACTTTTGATTCATAAATAAGTTGTTTCTTTTTATACTTTTCTATGATCAATAGGGGGCTTCCGAGATCGTGGGAAGAGTTTTGGCGGCGGTCGCCCATGGAGCTGATGGGTGGAACTCCTACAATAATGCTACTGATGTAGCCTTATGCATTGTACTGTCCTACACCCAAATTAGCGATTATTTGTAAGAAAAGTTGTAGGAGTTTGGATTTTATTCAATAGACTCCTTTTGTCCCCTTCTTTATTTGGTTGAAATGTCCATAGAACTTTGACGAGCCTTGTATCTACAATCAAACATTTATTTATACTTGTTAGATACCACAGTACTTTATTTTGTTTGTCGCATGAATGCATTTAATTTGAAAAAAAGCACTGCCTTGTTTTTTCATTTTTACTTGTTAGATACTCGAGCTCCTGAAGTGCACTTGTTTGAATGCAATATATTGAAGCATATATAAATTTAAACAAATATTACATTAGGTCAAACATATTTTGTCGACTATATAATTTAAATATTAATTATACAACAAATATTAGTGTATAGATGATTGTCACATTTAAAATAAGAGCTAATAATATAGGCCTAATGAATTCTTAAGTCCCTTAACTTAATAAAATATTTCGCATTTGTTTTTTAACTAAAAAATGTTATGAATTAATCTCTTAACTAACATTTTATTATCTAAAATAATCTCATTCGATAGTTTTTGTAAAAAAAAACCGATTAATCTCTTAACTAACATTTTATTATCTAAAATAATCTCATTCGATAGTTTTTGTAAAAAAAAACCGTTAAGTAGTGATTTTGTGGTATAACATATAGGCAAATGTAATTGTTAATTCAACGTTTGTGATAAACTTGTACTCTGGTTGATTCGTTATATTACAAATTTCATTTTCAAATTTTAGGGATTGAATCTTCATCTTCCAGCTTTTGTTTTCAAATCGTTTTTATTTTTCAACTTTTGTTTTCATCTTCTAGCTTTCGGTTGCTTTTACTTTTTACTGTTTGATGTGTCTTCTTTCAATTATTTCACCAATGTAAAGAATGTAAGCAGTGCTTCAATGTCAAACAATTAAAACTTTGAGACAGTTGGATCTTTGCTTCGTAGAAATATAAGGGTGGAGTGTTTTGCCAAGATGAAAGTGTTTTTTGTACTATTAGCAATATGAATAGTGGGAACTGTGAGAGAAAATTTTTGGGTTGTAGAAATTATAGAAATCACATGGATAAAAGCTGTAATTTTTTCAAATGGTTAGGTGATGAAATAATTAGTGAAATGGATTTGAAAATTGAAGGCAAAAGAAGAAAATTTTAAATTTGAAGAATGAGGTTCTCCATACTAGAAGATAGTTGAAAATGTCCATTGTTGTTGGGATTTTGAGCATAGAGTTTAATCTTGTATTTGTAAAAATGTATTTCAAATAAGTTGGAATTTTGGTTGGGATTTTAAACTTTAGGGTAATGCAGTGTGCTGTCATAACTTTATCAATGTAATTTAATTGGGTTGAATTTTGTATTTATCATGAGTTTATCTATGTAACACTTTTGTTGGTTTACTATTATGATAAACAAATTGTTATGATAAGTAATTTGTGTTCATTATACTAGTGTAACATTTCAATAATACTCTATATAGTGTAATATTTTGGTTGAATTTTGTATCTGTCATGTGTTCATTACTCTGCATAATGTTATGGTAAGTAATTTATGTTCATTATACAGGTGTGACATTTCAATAATGACATTATAAGCCATTTCATTTCAATAGTGATAATAGTAACAAAATTTTCCATATCATTTCAATAATGACATTATAATAAACATCAATGATATCTGAAATTTAAAATGGCATTATAAGCCATATCATTTCAATAAGCAATAATAAAATACATATCAGTTTAAAATGGTATTATAAGTTATATCATTCAAAATAGAATTATAATTCGTAATGCAAAATTACATAGCACTTCGGTAATATGGTTACATTCCAAAACATCATAACAAAAAATAACAAACAGAAATAAAAAATCATCGTTGACTTGAAACATACCCCTCTTCCCTTTGAAGTGTTTTTTTTTTCTTTTTTGGTGGTGGTTGAGTTGAAGGTGCTTGTGGTGGCTAACATGGAGTTGTTTGTTGTGGTGGCTGACTTGAAGTTGCTTGTGCTGACTCACTTGAAGGTGCTTGTGGTGGCTGACTTGGAATTGCTTGTGGTTATGGCAGTTTACATGTGGTATTGTTGTGACCATCCTTATGGCAACGACTGCACTTGATTCCATATTTTGCTCGTTTCAGATGTGACTCTTCTCTCACCATTTTTTCAGCCTCTTTGTTCTTTTTTTTCTTGGACCTACTAGGTTGTCTCTTTATGGGTGGTGGCTTCAAATCAACAACATTGGTTTTTGTCCACAGAATTTCCCCATTAACTGGATAAAGAACTGATGCATAACAAACTTCATAGCGTTCATTTTTAAAACATTCAGACACAAAATCATCAAGTTCTAAGTGTTGACCCTTCATGCATGATATTGCATGGCAACATGGAAGGCCGGTCAACATCTACATTCTACATGAGAATTCATTTTTGTAAAGATTAACAACATATATTTTCCCCATTGAATGCTATATGCCTAACTTCGTAGTCATATTCACCTGCATGCCTGTAACACATGTAGAAATAACAATATAATCATAAGCCAATTTAGTTATACAAATATTACATATAGAAATCACAATATAATCATATCACCTCACAAACCAATGGCTTATTTTTTTGGGATTCCTTTGCCACCCTCTTTTTGATATTTGGTAGAATTGTACCTTCATATTTGACAATCTTCTACCTATTTGACTCTCATATCTGCATAAGATACACTATTATTTCTTCAAGCATAGTGACAATTGACTTGGCTCTTGCAGTTACAAATACATAGTTAAAGGCCTCTTACATGTTTTTCACCAAAGTGTCACGTCCTGTACTAGTCCTAAACCTTGATTTGCTCCAAAACCTTGTGGAATTTTGATAAGGTGCTTGAATGCCTCCTCATTAACACTCTTGATTCAAGAATGATTTTCTCTCATTGTTAAGTGAAAATTTTGACTTAAAATGAATAATCTATCTTGGCACTTTTCAACTCAATTCTTATGTTTTAATAGATTTATTTATTATTCTTGTGTGATTCTTCAATTATATTGCAAATACCTTTGGATCCTTTGATGTGTGTGTTATTATGTATAATATTGGCATAAAACATCAATGATTAAAACACAAAGGAGTGGACAAGGAAGCCAAAGAAATGAATAGGAATCAGCATGTTCGTTGGACAAACAACAACAAACAACCAACGAATATTCGCTGGGCAAAGTTGCAGCGAAGCCCCGGCGAACCAGCCCAGATTAGAGGCAGTAGGAAAAGGATCCAAAGTTCGTTGGGCAAATCTGTAGCGAATGTGCGAAGAAGTGCTCGTACGGGGAACTCATATATTTTTCAAGGGCGATTTAACTGTACCTGAGGCACTTGAAGTGCCCAAAAGTGGTCTTCGCTGGGCGAATAGGGTGTTCGCTAGTCGAACAGGATAGATTTTGTACATACTATGTATGTACTTTTCTCACTTTTTAGAAAGTAGTTAGATATTTTTCAGATCAGAACTTTATCTCTCTTCATTCCAAACATGATTTTAAAGAGAGAAACAAAATCCTAAGGGGGAGAAGTCAAAATCAAAGAAACTCAGAGCTTGATCTTCGAGTAAGTGCTTCGATTTCTTGTTGGGTTTGGATGTAATCTTTTGATACCTTATGTATTGCATCTAATTTATGTATTTTGAACTAGTTTTGATTCAATATTGATGTTGTCTTTGATTTCTTATTTGTGGGTGTTGATAAAATCTTTTCAAATCTTTGACCTAAGATATTTATCTATCAATGAGCAAACTTTTGACATTGTCTTATAAGTTGATATTCACTAGTATCACTTTTATTTTATTGTGTTGATTAGTAGCATGAGTAGCATGAGCATGGTCAATACGATAAATACCACGATAATATTTTTTACGCGAACGATATTGTGAGGATGCGTGATAATAGTGATTAAGAACTGTGTTCACATACATTTGACAAATTAGGTGAATGCATGTAAAAAAGGTTAAGCGTATGTACGTATTCTGATCATGGTGTTTTATGTGAATCAATCATGAATTTGATATGGGTGTCATCTTTTGATACCTATTAGGTTCAAGGATCTAGACATAAATTAGGCTTAGCATTTGTGTGAGTATCAGTTCTTAATGCTTTGTGTTGTTGAGTTGCGTGAGATATCACCAATGAGGCAATGAGGCATTTGTGTGAGTATCAGTTCTTAATGCTCTGTGTTATTAGACATAACCTCTGTTGTGGGTGATACGTGAGGATATTAGACGAATGATTGATGTTCGTTTAACTGATTAGTAGAATGCATGTGTTATCAATTGATGAGATTTATTCCTAACAAGGCTCCATTTATATTTCAGTATTTACTTTATATTTTTTGTTTTTATATTTTTAGCTTTTATCTATTATATCGTTGATCTTTCAACCATTTTATAACTATAAGCTTAGAAATATAGAGATCGTTAAACGACATTCTTTCCCTCGCACCAATCCATGCGGAGACGATATAAATTCCGAAGGGAATCCTTCCAAATCTAAATGTTTGCTTCTTGTCGCTTTATTGCAGCTCGAACAAAATAGCACTATTGTCGGGATTAGTGTTTAGGTATTGAAGTGCATTGCAATAGTTTCTATATTTTTGAGCTTTGTACAGTTGTTTAGATTGTATATATACTTGTTTCTTTTTACATTTTCTTAAGTGTTTTTTAGGGATGAATGATGAGAACCTCTTCTAGATTGGTTGCTATTTGTATAAAAGTATCCAATGAAGAGTCTCCCAAGTTTGAATGGTGATGGTAGGATGTTGAGTGTGTGAATGCAAGTAAGGTAAATTTTACCGTTTTATAGAATGTTAGAATGATTTAAGAATTTTATGCTTTGTGCATATGTGTATTCTTGTTTCATGTTGTAACTTATTTGAATGCTTATTTCACTTAGGTCCAAAAGTCACAAATTGTGAGAAACCTCCAGTGTTTACTATATGTTAGGATGACTGATAAAATTTGTTTAATTCATTTGATTCATACTTTATCTTTTGATTAGTGTGATTTTGTTGAAGCATTAGAAATGATCAAGACATTTATTTATATTTAGCACAACCGTATCCAAAAAGTAACTTACTCTTGAGTAGTGAGAATTTGTTAACCCTTTTGAGCCTAAACAATTTAGATCTCATTTTAGTGATGGACTTGGTTTATGTACATAATATGAAATTTTAGTTCATCATTGAATTTTGTGAGATTCTAAAAAAATTATTGAACCTTTGAACATTGTTTTGAATTGATTTCCTTGCCATAAAAAATAAGGAGCGTTCAATTGAGGTTTGGTTAAATTCAAGTTAGGGAGAACAAAAAGAAAAATGGTAGGTTGCTAAAAATTTTGAAAAATTTCAAGAAAGCCTTGAAAAAGTGTGAATATGAATGTGAAAAATAAAAGAAAAAGAATGATTGTTTGAAAAAGAAAAATAGAGAATAAAATAATTGTACAAAAGGACGTTTGGGAAGTTTTGCAATTAAGGAAAGAAAATGGTGAAAAGAAGTTGGGATGTGTAAATGACTTGTATAGTGAATGTTTCTTTTGCATTGGAAACTTTGATTCCATGACCTTAGAAATGTCCCTCTTTTGTGAACCTAACCAAGCTACAACCTTAAAAGGCCTTATTGATCTATTGCTTCCATGAATTCGTTTTTGATTTATTAGATGAATATATGAATTGGATTGCTATTTGCATTTTTTGTCGAGTGAAATCTCCCCGCGGTTGCAAACGCGTTAATTTCTTCATTCTTAATATGAAGATGAGTGTTATAGTGATTCAAATATGAGAACTTAGTGGCTATTTGAAACATTGCATGACATTTGTTTAAGAACTAAATTCTTTGTCATTGTTCGATTTTATTGAGTGGTGAACATTGCTTGTGCGCATTCTCATGTTTGAGCGAATCCTCTTATTTGAGAAAATCTCTCTTCATTACAAACATAATTTTAGATAGAGAAACAAAACCATAAGGGGGAGAAGCCAAAACCAAAGAAACTCGAAACTTGATCTTCGAGTAAGTGCTTCAATTTCTTGTTGGGTTTGGATGTAATATTTTTATATGTACTTTTCTCACTTTTTAGAAAGTAGTTAGATATTTTTCATATCAAAACTTTATCTCTCTTCATTACAAACATAATTTTAGATAGAGAAACAAAACCATAAGGGGGAGAAGCCAAAACCAAAGAAACTCGAAACTTGATCTTCGAGTAAGTGCTTCAATTTCTTGTTGGGTTTGGATGTAATATTTTTATACATTATGCATTGAATCTAATTTATGTACTGTGATCTAGTTTTGATTCAATATTGATGTTGTCTTTGATTTCTTATTTGTGAGTCTTGATAAAACCTTTTCAAATCTTTGATCTAAGATATTCATCTGTCAATGAGCAAACTTTTGACATAATCTTATAAGTTGATATTCACTAGTATCACTTTTATTTTATTATGTTGATTAATAGCGTGAGTAACATGAGTAGGATCAATATGATAAAGACCATGATAACTTTTTTGACGCGAACGGTACTGTGAGGATGTTGTCATGCCCAAAATTTGTTCCACCCTTTGCAATTTTCTTATCCCAAGTATATACACTGCTCATGATCTTTCTTTAGGGTGATCATTTGGTCTTTGATCATGATCCTTTAAAGATTAGACCCTAAGAGTATTTGCTTGTGCATACTCTGCTTCTAAGTCTTTATTATTATATTTGTTTTAATAACCATCTCTTGTTAGTAGTGCTAAGCTCATGGTGGAATAAAAGGAGGTGTACTCATACATGTGTCTGATTGGTTGCTAGACGGGACTTGAAGAAAACTTATGGAGATTTGGTTATATGTGACCGTGTTTGGAAGCACGCTTTGTTATTCAAGGTTCTACATAACTATATGTATTTTTACTACTCAAGTTTCATGAGATACAATAGTAAGTCAAGAAGATCATCAATTGGTACTGGTGTTGGATTAGCAAATTCAATGTTATTACTAATCGAGATTCAAATATGGATTTAAAGTTGCAAAAGTAAAAGTTTGGTTACAAGATTGGTTCCAAGTTCCAAGTTGCAAATTTAAATTGATTCCAAGGACTCAAGATCAAGAATTTGAAAAGTAATTGAATGTAAGTTAGAGTGCGGAATTGAAGGAATTTCAACAGCAGAATTGATACTAAGTTCCAAGAGTACAAATTTCAAATGTTACAAGGATTAGATTTCATTCTATTGCTTCGACTCAAAAGTTACAAATAAATACAAGTTTTGTCATAAAACGGGTATCAAAATTCCAATGAGTTTCAAACATTGCTTCATCTTACTACTTGGGATTCAAAGGAACCAATGATGCTACCAACTTACAAGATCAAAATCCTTTCATTCCTACATAATGTCACAAAAATCTAAAGGAAGAATTCAAACTCTTTCAAGAATATTCTGTCATAAATCTAACTTGAAACTGGATCAAATTTACAAGTACATAGCATAAGTGACAAGCTTCAAGGATGCACAATACAACACTTGGACCTAGACTTAGAAATATCTCAAGATTGCTTGCCAAGCTTTTCAAAATATCCATCAAGCCAATGGTTGTCATGACTCACCTAAACTTCACTATCTATCCCATCATCGCTTCCAAACTCTTCCTCAAGGCAAGCTTCAAGCTTTGAGTTAGGCCATGATGCCTTATTCTTGTACCAAGCTCACGACACACACATGAAAAGAAAAAGATGGACGTTGGTTAGCATGTGCAATTAATAGCAGCATAAAAACATAACATTATTGTAGGAGTTTTCAACAACAAGTATGAAATTCAAATGATAGCAGAATACATTGCATAACCATTCACAAGAAACACAAGTCATCCAAACTAATATGGAGTTTTCACAATATCTTCTATCCATTTCAATAATAAAAACCAAATGTAACTCACAGCAGGATGAATAAAGCAAGTAGCTTACACATGTGATATTTGACAGTCCAAGCAATTTCTTTTGATAAATCTCCGTCGAAAAAACTTCTATGATGCATGCTCTTCCTATTTTCCATGTTTTGCAACAATTGTTTGTAGTTTATGGCTTGCCGCTGTTAGCATGAATATTTGATTTCTGAAATGTTTTAAAAGTGGGTTATTATCCACCTTTTCCTTAAGATTCATCCACCTTAAGAACAAACTGGGTTATTAGTGACCCGAGCCCAGTCCATTAAGTCTAATGCTTTTTGACTTGCCTTCCCTTTTATTCCGCCGGGCTCATGTTTGTTCAGGTTTTGTTTCTACTTATTTGTGTTAAGAGAAAACAAATAGAATCATATAAAGATATAAATTGTTTGTTTAGTTTTAAATCAAATATTTAGCTTAATAATTAACTATATATTTATCTTTAAATCATTATAACTCTTGTATTATTTATTTTATTTATAAGATTAATTGATAAGTACTCATATTAATTAAATAATTAAAATAAGTAATTTTGACTTTACTCTAACGATAAATTTTCTTAATACCGATTAAATACTAAATATCTCAATTCAATATATTTCCAACACTAAAATATTGTTCTCAATTAAATAATGAAGATAGTGGGTTCTTGGGATCTAGCACCCCTGGACACTAGAGCGGTCGCTCTTGAAGCGCACGCCTTGGGTTGGGTTCGTTCCGTCTTTCATCTCTAAAAAATTTTTAATAAATTCAAATCTTTTCTCAAATTCAAATCTTAATCTAATAAAAAACATTTAGCCCTTACAAATATTTTCTTAACTAATTTAAAATCATAATCCATTCTAATTAAAACCTTTAAACTTTTTCTTAATTAATCAATGAAGGTAGTGGGCTCTTGGGGTCTAGCACTCCTTGGATCCTTGAACGAATGCTCTTGAGGCGTACGCCTTGGGTTGTGTTTGTTCCGTCTTTCATTTCTAAATAACACTTAATTCTTTTTAAAACCTTTAATCCATTCAAACCCTAATTCAATTAAAACATTTAATCTAACATTTTCAAAAGATATTTTCTTAATTAATAATGGAGATATTGAATTCTTGAGGTCTAGCACTTCTTGGGTTTTTGAAAGATCGCTCTTGGGGCACACGCCTTGGGTTGTGATCATTTTGATCTTTCATTTCTAAAAAACGTAATACTATTAAAATAGCCTAACACAGTGAATAAGATCGTTTTCTTAATTAAATTACGAAAGAACTGAGTTCTTGGAGTCTCACATTCCTTGGATTCTTGAGTGACCGCTCTTGGGGCGCACGCCTTGGGTTTCGTGTTATTCGATCTTTCGTTCCTAAAATACTTGCCCTAATTATTTGGACAAAGAAGTATCATTGGAGTCTAGCACTTCATATGGTGTCTCCATTGTCCATTAAACACAATTTCACAATTAATTGAGTGAAAAAGGTATCATTGGGATCTAGCATCCCAGTGATGCCCCGATTAATTGATTACGAGACTGACGTCTCATTTACCGAATAATTGTCATTCTCCCTCAAAATACTTAACGAATCGAACCATGTTTTCTTGCCCTCGTGTGATCGAAACCCTTAACATATTCAAATCAAACTGCTTTTCTAAATTAAAATCCTTAATACACTTTAATATATTCAAATAAATTTTCGCAAAGAATAGTGTTTAGTCTTTTCTTCCGCGCATATAAACTAGTGCTTCAGCCTCCCCCAGCGAGCAGACAAGCCAATGTTTAGCAGTTAGAATGCGACTTAAACACTCATTCGCCTAAAAAACACAAACCAACCATAGTCTCACTAACTAAGACGCTCTGACATTCCCATTGCACGAGGGAATACGTAGGCACAAGGGCTTCAATCCTTGGCGAACACTCTAATAAAAAATCACTCATTTTCCCCTTAGAAGCGAATCCTTAGAAGAAAATAAACAAACCTAGCTAACTTTTCTCACGAATCGAATCAAGAGGTTCCCATTGAGTACAACGGACGTAGAGGGTATTAATACCTTCCCTCTTACATAATCGAATCCCGGACTTAGAATGTGGTTGTGATGACCATTTTCTTATCCTTTAAAGGTTTTATCGATATTTTCCTATTCCTTCCTTGGAATGAATAAAGTTCGATGGCAACTCTGTTCAAACGTTTTTTCCGCGCCCATCGCGAGGATCGTATTTTTCGAGGTATGAAAGATGGCGACTCTGCTGGGGAACAATCATTGCCCTATGTAAGAGAGAGTCAAGCCTAACTTGACTCGATTTGAGAGTGCTAACTTCGCTTGGTTGTTTCCTTCTTGTTTGTTTTCTCCTATTACTTATTTACTTACTTTTACTGCTTTCCTTTATTATATGTTATTTGTCATTTTATCTGTTGGATTCTGAGTTGATATCACAAGTAAGCCTAACTTGACTCGATCCTTGTGTGACTAGCATGAGAGCTTCCCCTAGAGGAGACCTTTTCGTAAATCTTGTTGTAACGCAGCTAGCCTGTCGCACGACTTGATTCACGAAGGGTCTGTGACTCTGGGAACCACTCTTAGAACCAGTTTTTATCTTGGTGGTCGTGTAGTGTTAGTCTCCGAGGACCCGCTCCTTGTGGGCCTATTGTCATACCCCAAATTTTGACCCCTTAGATCCTCATCATCATTCTAGGAGCATGATCATTTTTTTATCTAACTTAACCCAGTTCAAGTTTGTTTTTGTCAAGTTACAGATGAATCAGGTTTCCGCACAAGCAAATCGAAGCTTCTAGGGTTTGATCAATCAATGTTTTGGATTGATTCGACCATGGAACAAAGTCAAGGATATTATATGAGGTCAAATGAGAATTCAATTTGAAATTGTCACCCAAAGATCAGGAATAGTGCAGGGCAGGATCCCCGATTAGGGTTTTTAATTAGTAAAAGCCAATTGTGGTTTGACTTTTGTTTTAAAAGGTATTCCAATGATGGGATTTTAGTTCATTAAGTTCATATGGATTAGGCAAGTCCACTCAAGAAGTTTCAAATCCTCAGAAGACTCAGAACGTCAACAGGCGACTCGGTAGTCACCGATCGATCGTACAGTTGACCGAAAAGTCAACTCTTCAATCATAAGGAATTGGACTTCAAGATGTGAATGAAAAATGTTCCTCATGTCATATTACACTTTCCCACAAATTTTCATGACCATTGGATCAAGGATGAAGGAGTAATCAGAAAAGTCGGGAATTAGGGTTTTGAAAGGGGCTAGACCCTAACTCCTTAACCACACACCCAAATGAGTTGGCTCAAAGCTCATTGGAAAGCTCTTGGAAAGTCTTACAAAATTCCCACAGTGGTCCACAATCATAAAATGCATATTTTTGGAGTTAGAATCAAATTCATCATAAGAGAGGAAAATAACTTAGAAAAATTCTAAGTTATTTCACTTTTAAAGCTTATTTTCAGCCAACTTTGGAGGGATTTTTGACATAGTTTCAATTGGAGTTAGAATTTTTGGCAAACATGAATGTTTTAGAGCTACATGTGGGCTTTTCAAAAAGTATTAGAAGTCCTCAAAAGGAGTTGTGAGTTGAAAGTTGTGGATTTGGCAAGTTGGTGTTTTCACACTTGAGTCCCACATTGACAAATTTTCAAAAATCCATTCTTTCATCAAGTGGACCAATCTCAGCCCTTGGATGTTATTGTTTCTGATATGTAGAGGATATGAAGCATAGAAGTGGGGAAAATATGCAGAATATGTGAATTTGCCAAGTTTGCAAGTGGGCTTGCAAGTGGGCTTGCAACTTGCATTTAAAGTGAAATGAGAAGCAAGAGGTGGAAAGTGCATTCTGAACCAGCCATAAACCTACACCTTCTAGCCTGATTTTATCCACTCTAAACTCATTATAATGCTTGACTTTAAGCTTACCTCCAAGCCAAGAAAGCCTCTTTTGAGATTTTTGATCCAAAAAGCAAACCTTTCCTTCTTAGGAAGGAAACCTCAAATCTGCCCACTACCCTTGCTTTACCTACAAATAGAGGCACTCCACACCTCATTCAGACACAAGAACTCTTCTAAAATCCAGAGAAAGCTCTCACTCTTTCACACTTTGCTCCCTTTCCACCAAAATCACAAAATCACCAAAATCACCAAAAATGTCATTTTGCACTTTTCATACCAGAACCTTTTTCCAAACACTAAAACACTTCAAAGGCCATATACACACCCTTAAAATGACCCACTGAAGTTGTTCCCACCATTGGTTTTCTCAAAAAATCAAAGGATCAAAAATTCAACTTCCACACCACTCAAGTTTGACCTTTATGCATTTTTCATGCCAAATCACTACATAGATCCATTCCTACCTTTCTAACACTTTAAACACCTCACATTAATCATATTATAAATGTCCATAAATTCAAAAATCAGCTGGAGGTGCATTTGCTCAAACTGGCCTCAAACTTGCATTTTTCTTCAAGAAGAAGCAACATTCAAAGGAGGAGGGAATCTCTGATTTTGTGCAGCTAATTCATTGCAGGAAGTCTACAAGAGGTATGTATGTTTTAGCTTGCTCATTATTATGCATCATGTATGCTTGGATTTTGTGTTGTTAAAAATAGACATTGTCATGCTAAAGTGTGGTTATGTTGTGAAGAATATGTAAGAAAACAATACCATGTGCATTAGTTGTGAGGCTGTCGTTAGGTGTGTGTGAGTATCCATGTTATCTCAATTTCTGTTTGAAGTGCCATAATTTTGTTTGTTAGCATCATATGCCAGAGATCTAATGGTTCATATCAATTAATCATGTTTGATCTTAGAAGGCATTTCCTTGAATTTGCTGTCCTACTTACACATAATCCATTGTTTTGCATTTGTGTTTTTCTCCCAACTGTCTTGTCTTGTAGGCATTTTAATTAGAGGCATGATGTTTCACTTTGTCCTAAGGTTTGTTGACTTGTGATTCACCAAACTCATAGCCAGTTTGCATGAGGATTTTTGATTTGGAAAGGATGATATTTGTGTTGTTTTTATATCTTTGTCTATATCCAAACCAGCATGTGCATCATGGTGACAGTCTATGTGATTGGTTCTGTTTTCAAATCCACTTCTTTTTTAATGTTAGAATTTCCTAAGCCTTGATAAGTTGCAGTATGCTGTCAAATGTGAATAGTGGCTGTTTGAATTTGTTTTCTCTGCTGGAGTGCCCTAACTCATGAATAACTGCCATATCATAAACTGTGATCCTTTAGTTGTTTTATGCAGAGTACTTTGATGTTTTTTTGTCATGATAAGTCCACAACCTTTATGTCAGTTTTGTTTTAAGAATTTGTTGACATTGTCATGTTTGATGCTCCTCATTGGTGAGGCTTGGCTTTGCTCAGCTCTAGATCTGTTTAGCTCATTAGGGTTACAGTGAGACTGTCATTTAAGCCCTTTTGTTTTAAAGCTACTGTATAGATTGATTGGTGTTGTTATTCCAAGGGTGTTGCATTTTTGCTTTAAAATTCATGCTGTAAAGCTGAACAGTTAGTTGGTTTGGACTTGGCATTGTAATTTCATAATTCTGTTGAAGTCTTGATACAGTTGGCACAACTTTAGCCTGGACTTGTGTTTTGTTTATGAATTTTCAATTACTTGGAGCTGCTTAGCATTTAGAGTTTGTGCATAAGGCTGTTTGTAGAAGGCTGAATTTCACATAATAAGGTTTTGCCCATGCTGTGAGTTCCATCTAAGAGATTGACTCTCAATTTGAGATAGGACTTTGGTATGCCTCAAGACTAATGGTAGGAGATGTTCCAGTTAGGCTAGAATGTTAAGCCCCAATTTGTTTTCTCTGCTGGTTTTGAGGTTTGATTTGAGGGTTGTTGCTTAGTCTGTTTGGTTCTTTTTACATCAAGATGTATCATTCAAGCTTACTGTCATGGAGATGAGGCTATAATGTTAAGTTTCAATAGGTTATTTACTGGTATACCTTGATAAGAATAGGACTGTCTTGGGCCTGATGTGCTCTTAGAACTCTAGACTTTTGGCTGACATAGTACCTTGATTTCTAGCATTGTCCAACTCTTGTGAGGAGAGAGCTGTTTCCCTTAATTTGTTTGGTTTTGGGATAGGATCGTGTGAATTGATGGACCTTTTGTTTTGGTGCTGTGACTGCTGTCTAAGCAAGTTAGAGGGGTGACCAGTTTAGATCCCATCAGGTACTTGGCCGTTGCTATGGGGTTGTCTTTGAAATTTGTTGATCTCAACTTGCTGCTGAAAGTTGTGTTGAAGTTGTCCATTCATGTTGGAGAAGTTTAACTGGACAGATGATTTGGTGTTATCATGAGAGTCTTGATTGAGTAGGGTGGTCATCCCTCTGTATGAGACAGACTTTTTATAGTTGGCATTAAGAATTTGTTGCTAGAGTTTGGTATTGGATCTGTCCAACACGTGTGTTTTGTTTATGTGCTGTCACTATCAGTTTATGTGTTGTTTCAAGTATGCCTTGCTGTTGTTAGACTTGTGTGTGAGGGTTGGGACTGTGCTGACTTCATGATTCTTGAAGACTTCTTTCTTCCTTTTCTTGAGGCAGCTGCCAGTTTGGTTTTTAATGACATATAGGTTTTGGACTGTTTTTGTTTAGGCTGAATTTGGAGGATAATTATGTTGAGACAATGATGTTTGGTTGTTTATGGTGGGCCTATTAGCATCTCTGCTGACATGCTTTTTGGTTTAGGGGTTGTTGCTCTAAGTTTGTGTGCATTCATGAGGTTTTGAATCCCAAATTTCTGTTGATTCATTGCCTTAATGTGGTGTGGATCAGTTTAGCTTTGGTTTGAATTCCTTTGAAAGCATCTATTGAGGTTTTGTTTGCCTGGCCAGAGTTACTTGGTTTTTGTCTTGAAAAGCATGAACAATAGTTGCAGCTCATATTTCCTATTCTATTCTAGTACATTTCTAAATCATCTTTGTGTTCAAGCTTTGTATATATCATGTTTTGAACTTGTGCTCACTTTCAAATTGATACAAACCTGTTTGCATTTCATTCAAATTTCAAAAATGCATCTTCAAAATATCACCTTTGCAATTACCATGCCAATTTCTCATTCTAATGTGTTTTGATTAAACTTACTGTTGGAATTCACCAAATGTATCATTTGTAACATGTTCAGGCTCTCACTTGATTTTAATAATAGTTGGTTTATGTCATGAGGTTCAAAATGCATATCAAGTGTCCAAATTGCATGTGCATTCGAGTTTTAAAATATATGCATCTTTTGGAAAAATGAACAGCACCATCATGATCCTCATGAAAAAACATTCAAGTTACACTAAAATTTCATTGAAAAAGATTAAGTTTTCAGTGAGTTACGAGTCAAACCGTATTTTAAACTTTTCCTTGTTTTGCCCAGCCTGCCTTGATTTTTACCCCTATATGTTTATTGGGGTGGCTTCATCAATGGATGTACAGCCACCCCAGTGGTAACCACCTTGTCACCAAAAGCGCCTATCACCATCTGAACCTGGGTTCGACCCCTGAGGAGGGCAACCCTTTTACCATTTTTTTCATCCAATTTTCAAAAAATCATATCTCATTCATTTTTAATCATTTTGAATCCATTCTTTTTGCATTGTGTTTATTTTTATGTCTACTTTCATGTCATATTTTAAAATTCCATGTTTGTTTAATTTTTCATCCCTTTTGACCACTTTCAAGTTTGTTATATTTTGTCATCGTTATCGCGTATACTGATGAATTTCTTTCTCACCGTGCTTGTATATGTTGTTGCCTTTGCTTATTCTCATTCCCTTTAACTGTTGTCAACATTCTTCCCCTTCATCCTAGCCTTAGGATTTGAGCCTCTGTGCTCATGTTTACCGTCCCGCCGTGGACAACCTTTACCCTTTTATCCTAGCCTTAGGATTTGAGTCGCCGTACTCATGCTTAGCGTCCCGCCGTGGACATTCTCTACCTTAATCATCTTAACTTAGAAGAGGAGTCGCCGAACTCCATATAAGTACTTCACTATGAATGCTTACTTCCCTTTGGAATCTTAACCACAGTCAAGAATTCCTCATCCCTAGCAAGGGGAACTACGATTGCTCTGATTCCATTCCCGTCAGGATACGTAGGCACGAGATGCGATGTCTTCGCGAGCAAACTTGTACATACTTTTATACTTTAGATTTTTACCTTAGCACTTTACCTTTAGCAAGCAAACTTTAGCAAACACAAATATTAACAAGAGGTTCCTGTAGAGTACTACAGATGCTTAGGATGCTAACACCTTCCCTAGGCATAACCAACCCCCGAACCTTTAGATCTCTCTTTGCTTAGCTTTAGGCCTTGCCTTTTGCTTTGCATTTTTTATAGGTTTTTCTTTCTTTAAACCTTTCATTTTTTGGATAAATTAAAGTCCGGTTGTGAATTTAAGAATTAAAGATTCAAATTAATCAATAGCTTGGTATCACGATTCTCACCGCAACACCTATCATAAGGACTCCGCTCAGGAGAGATCTTTTTGTATTACCGTCATAATGCAACTAGCATGTTACATGATGTTTATGCGATTAATGTACGTGACCCTGGGAACCTTATCCATCAATGTAGGAGTTATCATGTGAGTGGGTTTTTTGTGTAAATAATATAGAACTATCCTTAAAACCTACCTGTTAGGAGGGTGGAGAGTTACTTGTGATAACCTGGATCTAACATCATTGCATTCATAATAATTTACATATACATCATGACTTATACAAAAAACTTTTATTTTCAAGGAAGCATTTATATCTACAGGCTAACTTGCATTCATAATAGCCATGAGATCAGGAAAAAGGAAGACTCTAAAATTGAAGGCATCAATGCCAGATACTAGTGTAGTGATGAATTGTTTGAAGGAGATGCCTCCTTCTTTTAAGAAAAATCTAGTGGGAAGATTTGGTCAAGTTCTTGATCTCCTTTTCGTCAAAGTTTAGGTTCCCCCATTACAGCCTTAGCACAATTTTATGACCCGCCAATGAGAAGTTTTATGTTCCAAGATTTCTACTTGACTCATGCCATTGAAGAATCTGAAGGATTTTTGGTTTTCTCCGTGAAGGGTAGGGCACCCTACACCATGATTGGTCAGACACCCGAGGTAGAAGAACTAGCCGAAGCTCTCCAAATTCCTATTTCAACGACCAAGGTTGGTTGGAAAAAGAGAGAAGATTTCTTTGGTTTCTGAAGCACTTTTCTGGAAAAAGAAGCGGTAAAGTTGTTGAAGAATAAGCAATGGGATGCTCTGGTGGACGTATTGGCCCTCCTCATATACGGGCTGGTACTTTTCCCCACTTTTGAAGAATACATTGACTCTGCTATCATTAGTGTGTTTTGGGCAGGTTGGAAGAAAGGACAAAGCCCAGTATACCCACTCTTAGCTGACATCTTCTATAACTTACATCTTCGCCATGAAAGAAAGGGTTCAATGCTGACACTCTTCCTTCTTCTCCTCTACAAGTGACTTATTTCTCATGTGTTCAAGTGCCACGCCATCATCCCTGATTTAAATAGTGGGGAATGGGTTCAATTGCTAGTGTCCCTCTTTGAAAGGAATATCATATGGTATCCCAACAAGCTGGAAGTTGATGAGATCATTATGAGTTGTGGGAGCTTCTACAATGTGCCACTGATTGGGTCCAAAGTTTATATAAGCTACAATCCTATACTAGTTATACGATAGTTTGAATATCCTATGTTGGGGAAGCCTGAAGACAAAGATTTGGAAGAAATGGTTCTTCATAACAGGGGTACTAAAGATCCTTCACTCCTTTAAAAGATTCTACACTCCTGGCAGAAGGTTCATACCAAAGGGTCCGAGTTAAGAAAAAGGGATGGTGTACCTAGGTTTCCGTATCAACCGTGGGTTCTAGAGAGGGTTAAGATGGTCAAGCTCCCTTTTTCCATTGAGGCTCCTCCTAGACCTACCATTCCACAACCTGTGTTCGTTTCACTAGAAAAAGTGGGGAAAATTAGAGATAGAATAACACAACTAGGAAAGGAAAATGAGGATTTACAATCAAAGCTTCAATAGGTAACCGATGATAAAAATGATATGAAGTATGAGCTTGAGCAAAGGAAGAATCAGCTTGAAGCAATTGAGGAAAAGGTTGACAAAGAGGAACAAAAGCAAAAGAAGACCAATGTGTGTATCGATCAAGCTGATAGTCGCTTGGGATCAATTAAAGAGCAGTTGGACTGTGCTCAAGGAAAATGGCGGGAGAATGAGCATTGATATTATCTTGCAACTAAAAAGAACAAGGAGCTGAGAGAGGAACTAAAACCAGAGATCAAAGAGCTCAGTGTCGCTTTACGTTTGTCCAGAGTCAATCAGGAGAGAGAGTGTCAATTTAAGGAGAATGTCATAAGAGCATCTTGGGTTAGGCCAACTGATTAGGGTGCAATATGTATGCAATTGGATAACGCCAGGGTGTAATACCCTAATTTTTACCCCTAAGATCCCATATATAATTTGCATCTCATCCCATAAACAAGATTGCAAGCTTTGGTTCTCTTGCCTTCCTCTGCAGGTTTGTTTTTGAGAGATCATCGGGCTCCTTTATTTTATTTTATTTTTATATTTGTTTATGTTTATGTTTACTAACCATTGATTAAAATCCAAAAAAAATGTTTGTTTTTCCTTTACTAGCTTCTTCAAGAAGATTTTGGAGCAAAGATATCAAGTATCAGTCCCTCAGCTCGAATGAATTTCATCTGAACAAAGTCGAAGTTGATTTGCAACCATTTCAAAATCATCTGATCAAGAGTTTCCCAAGATTTGATTGACTTTTATTCAAGAGACTCCAAGTTTCATGTGTTTATTTTCGTGTCTTATTTGACAAGCAAATGAATCGAGCCAGAGCCAAGACAACATATCAAAAAAGGGATTTTTCACCATTTTTGCCTGTGGCAATCGATTACCAGTATTGGGTAATCGATTACCCTGTGCGAATTTAATGAAAATTGGGCAAATTCAAATTCTACAGCATTTTTGGCACCATATTCAAATATTGCAACATGAGAATATTCTAGATCACTTCATTTTAACTCCCCTACCTCATCATAATTAATTCCCACCATACACCTTCACTAATCACCACTTGATCATTTATTTCCCTCCAAATTCAAATTCCAAGCCTAATTTTGATTCCAAACCAAACTCCAATCCACCAAATTTTCCAAGCCTAAATCCTATAAATAGAGGCCTCATTTCCCTTATTTCATAAGCTTTTGATAGCCAAATTCACCTTGTCAAATTCTTTCTTGACTCTAAATTTTTCTCCAATTACCAAATTCACCAAAGCTCTTTCTTCCTTTAAAAGTTAGTAAGTTCATCATTAGAACTTACTAATCTTTTAGCTAAACCTTCATCCATTCACTTTGTTATCATCAGTTCTAGTAGATCAAGGCTTTGAAGTATGGTTTGTGGAGTTGATTTGAAGAATTTCTAGATTTGGAGTGGTAATTTCTTGATCCACCATTGTTGTTCTTGATACATCTTCCACAATGTGATCTATTGCTGATTCTTGTTACTTGATCTTTGGATCTTGCAAATTGTGTTCTGTTGGTGTTGATTGTTGTTATTTTACTTGAATTTTCGTGCTTAATTGCATCCTTGATCACGAGGTGTTTGAAGAAATGATTGATTAAGTTTCTGCACATTTTCAGACTATTTTGTTGTTGTTTTAGCAGTGGTAATTGATTACCAGCTTAGGGTAATCGATTACCCAGTGTTGATTTTGCCTTTTGGCTCTATTTTGGACTGTTTTGATTCTTTCTTCTTCTTCTTCTTCTTCCATTTCCTTTTGGTTTTTGCCTTGGAATGCACTTTTAAAGGTCTTTTTTCCTCTTTAAATTCATTGGACTTATGGTGTAGATGAAGTTGGATAAACATTCACTAATTCAAATCTATCTTTAAAGTAAATTGTTCAACTCATTTTAGGTGCTTTGAGTTAATGATATGTTTAGTGCTTTAATCCACCAAGATGAGTGGATGAACTAAAAGACGAAATGACCTTGAACTTGTAATCCAATTTAGGCATTCCCTTTCCTCTTCTATTTTTTCTTTTTGATAGATGAAAATCTTCGATATCGTTTGAACTTATTTCAAGTTCTTGATGAAGATGAGATCGTTACCTATGTTCTTTTCGTGCGGTATTGCTTTCGGAGAGTGATCTACATATCACTTCTCTAGCATGCATTAGCACTAACATTGTTATTGACCGGCCTCAGATAGTCGTGGTTTCTATAAAAACCCGATTATAATTGCTTAACATAGCGTTAAATTGTTCCATAGTCAGAAAGTGATCATTCGTGGCTAAAACTTATGTTTGAATGTCCAAGTATAGTTTATTATTTGTCTTAGGTTCATCACCTATGAAACTTGTTGTTATGAGGCTTTGATTTTATCAATCCTCTAATAAGTTTTCATCAACTTTGGCTTAAGTGCATGAGTTAACCATCGTTGATCATTTGCTTTAACAACTAATTACTAACTCATTAATGATATCATTGTACTATTTTTGTTTATGTTTCCTTCTTGCTTCCTATCTCTCTTTTATCTTTATGCTCCATTATTATCATCTCATATCATATTATTGTTTATACTTTCGTTATTTTTCCTTTGTCCGTTGGACACATGTTTATGTTTCCGCTCTTTTCTTTTATCCACTTGGACCATATCTTGTTTAAAACACTAATAAAGTATTAAGCCTCTAAAAAACTTGGTGCTCTTAACTTTGTGGTTATGCGTTTGGACTATTCTTGGACCCTTGGATTTAGAATTAGGACTCTTTCCCTATGCTTGGAATATTGTGGATCTTTGCCTTTATTTGGCTTGCTCACTTGCTTATGCTTCAAAATGGATGAAATTCTTATTTGTCTTGCTATGATATGTACTACAAGTTGGTTAGAACTTTCTTATCTCTAGCTTTTATTTTGTTTTCTAGGGTAGTCACTTCATCTTCTGCCCTTCTTAAATTTTCAAAATCTCCTCCCTTTTTCAAAAACTTTCTTGCTTTCAAACTTAAAACCGCTTTCATAATAAAACTTTAGCTTTTGTCAAGTGATTTTCAAACTTTGTTTTCTTTAATAAATGTCAATCAATGTTAATCATATTTTGACAAATTTCAAAATGACTTAAAAAAAGATCAACCTCATTCAAACTTTGTATGCCTTTGCGCACTTTTCATTTTAAAACTTTTTATAATGTTTAGACATGAGTCATTTCCATAGTTGAGATATAATTCTCCTATTCCCCATAGTATTAAGATGTTGACATTTTCCACTTAGCTGTTGAGTGATAGACTTGTTGATTTTAATCCAAGCAAAATCCTCCATCTTTAGGTGATGCAAATGTTGTCTTATACTTGTGGGCGACTAGTAGTAGTTTTCTCCTTAAAATGACGATTTGTCTTTACATTTAAAATCAATCAAAACCTACAAACTTTTGTTATTTGTACCACGAACTACAGATTTTTGATCCTATATTGCACTTTGGGTATGTAGGCATGAAGCGATAAGTCTCTCCAAACACAAAAATCTTAAAAAAATAATTCTCTTCTCATCTCCCCGATCTCTTTTCAAACAAACCTTTTTCATACCAAAAAGTGAGATATTTCAAAGGGCTCCTATAGAGTACTATATACGCTTTGGGTGCTAGCACCTTCCCATTGCGTAACCAACCCCCTTATCCTGATCTCTATTTTTTGTCTTGTTTTAGAACCTTTAGGTTTTGTTCGCTCTTTTTCCTTTCCTTTTTTTGGATCAAATAAAAATATGGTGGCGACTCTTGCATTTTTTAGTCAAGTTAATCAATTGCTTACACTCACGAATTTCCCTGGTACAGAAAATTTGCGACTCTGCTGGGGAAAGTTCGGTTCCTAGTGGGTTTTACCTACTTTGATTTATTTATCACTTCTTGTTTGATTTGTTTGTTTTTGTTTGTTCGGTTTGGTGCCTGGTGATCTGTGTGACGAGATAAGTCCTATACCCGGACTTGAGTGCACTTATGATAGGAGGGTGGTATAGTCTTGTTAGCTTACGTGGAGTTATCCTTACTAAGCTGACTTGAGATCCCCCGCTCAGTGGAGGCCCCTTTGGGATTACTGATGTCTTACGAGTAGTCGTGATTGGCATTACTTTTCCGACCTCGGAGCCTGAGAAGCTGAGGACCTCAGAACCCTTTAACCCATCTTGGCCTTATTATGATGTGGTGTGGTGGCTATTCAGGTGTAGACTTGAATTATTTGTTACACGATACCACACTCAGACGAGTTTCTCTTGAGAATATTGTTGGCCGACGAGTAGTCGTTTAAGCCTATAATATCCAAAAGATGGAGTTATAACTCTGCGAACTTTTTAGAACCTTGTTCTACAGGTGCTGATATAACCTTAGTACATACCATTGTGGGTTGGTTCTTACCTTTGGCTCCATGCTCGTGCCGAACCTTTGAACCTGTGTGCTTTGTGTGTCTTGTTTGTGGGTGTTGCATCTTGCATTCATGCATTCATGAGCATTTTTTTCTCAGTTTTCAAGGAACTCAAAGATTTCTTTTTGCAAATATCACAAATTTTTTAGAATCATGGATATTGAAAGAAGTAACACTAATAAGTACACTTTCACGAGTCCTGACTTACAAGAGATTAGAAAGCTCGTATCTTTGGTATCTAGTCCTGTGGATTTCAAAGGTTGTTTGGGAAACTCTTGTTTATTCTGAGGACTGATGTTGAAGAAGGGATTCTTAATACCTTGGTTCAGTTCTAAGATCTATTACATCGTTGATTTACTTTCCTAGATTATCAGCTATTGCCAATTTTAGAGAAGTATGCATATCTTATGGATGTGCCAATCTTCATTGAGTTTCTTGAGCGATGTGTCATGAAGAGATTAAGGGATCCAGAGGATTTATTTTCCTCTAGCACATCATTATTTGCTCATCTTCCTACCTCCGATTCTTGGAAGGGTATTATGGATCGACTCATGAAAGATAAAGACACCATGAAGGTCAGCTATGTAAGATAAATCAAGAAGCTTCATAAGAAGTATCAACTCAGAGTTGGATCGTTTTCAGACGCGATTCCTTAGAACTAGGTTTCATGTTCTCTTGTGTTATAAGATTGATGAAACTATACTTCAAAGCTGTAACTCTTTCAATGTTAATGAAATGAGATTTTTGGTATATCCAGTGTGTTATCTTAATGTAACGTTTACAAACTGCTTTATAGTTCCTTGAAAACTTGCATTTGCATTTGCACATCAAGCATCATTTTGCATTGGTTCTCGCCTTTCCCAGGTGTCTTATTTGCTTCTCGTTCTTGGTCTTTGTTCAGATAAAATTTCGTATCACTATAATAATCGGGCTAATCAAAGAAAGAAGATAAATTAGATGATTTGTTGGAATTCATACTAAATTTGAATTAGTTATTAAAGAACAATGGAGCAAATAGATGATGTGGATCCCATGTTAGGCTTTAGAGTGATGACCAATCTGATGTACGGTTTTCCTTCGAATGATAATGCTCCACAAGTGGATGTTCCTACTCAATCTCAACCTATGCAAAATAATCTAGATATTCAAGTCGATGAAAGAGATTCCCAATTTCTAAAGTATATGCTAAATCCTCAGAATATCCACTATGTGATAAAGATGAATGATCCTAAAGTTATGGAAATCGAGGAAGGAGTTTATGATATCAAGGAACAATTGAAGACGATGAAAGGATGTAATGCATCTGGTCTTAAGACTCATGATTTGTGTTTGGTTATGGGCGTGGTTATTCCCCTTAAGTTCACAATGCATGTCTTTGAAATATACAAAGGCGTTAGCTGTCCAAGGCACCATTTGACGATGTTCTATCGAAAAATGACCGCTCATGTCGACAACAATAAGCTGATGATTCACTGCTTTCAAGAAATTTTATATAGAGGATCCTTGATATGGCATATGAACCTAGAAAGAAACCATATTTAGTCTTGGAAAGACCTAACTGGCGCTTTTGTGAAACAGTACAATTACAATTTGGACATGGCTCCAGACAGCGATCAATTGATGAGTATGAGTCAGAAAGATAGTGAATCCTTAAGAGAGTATGCACAATGGTGGAAAGAATTGGCAGCCCAAGTTCGTCCACCACTCTTAGAGAAAGAACTGGCCAAAATATTTCTAAGAACATTGTCAGACTCTAATAATGAGAGGATGGTAGGCGTTGTGCCTCTAGAGTTCTCCAAAATTGTGGAAGTCGGAGTAAACATCGAGAACGCATTCAAAAGTGGAAGAGTCCAAGATGGTTCAAATTACCAAGCTAGTGAAGAAAAATTTGTTAGTGATTCCCAAGTAGAAGAAAATGTTAAAGTTGATGTAATTTGGGATTCTCCTCAGATTTTGCTAAATCCAGTTTCGGGGCCTTATCACCAATATCAAGATCAGTTCCAAAATCAGTATAAACCTCTAAATAATCTAAAAGAAGTGACTCTCTAATTTGATCCAATCCCAATGACTTACAGTCAATTATGGTCTTATTTTGCTCGAAACTCAGTAATGACACCTAGAAAGACCAGAGTCATAAATCTCGTCCTCACTGGTACAATCTGTTGCACCCAAAATTTTGACCCCTTAAATCTTCATCATCATTCTAGGATCATTTTCATTTGATTATTTAACCTTAACCTACTTCAAGTTTGTCTTTGTTAAGTTACAAGTGAACCAGGAATCCCTATAGTCGGAAATCGAGGTTTTGACGGTTTAATCAGTCGATGTATTGGATTGATTCTCCATGAAACAAGCCTCTACATCATCAAAGATACTCCGTTGGGTCAAACATGAGTCCAATTTGAGGTTGTCACACAAAGATCAGAAACAGTGCAGTTCAGGATCCCCGATTAGGGTTTCAGATCAGGAAAAGTCAACTGTGGTTTGACTTTTGATTTAAAAGGTAATCCAATGATGGAATTACGTTCCATTAAGCTCATATGGATTATTGAAGTTTACTCAAGAAGTTTCAAGGCCTCAAAAGACCCAGAACATCAACAGGCGACTCGGTAGTCATCGATCGATCGTTCGGTTGACCGAAAAGTTAACTCTTCAACCATAAGGAATTTGACCTCAAGGTGGGAAGAAAAAATGTTTCTAATGACATATTACACCTATCCATGAAGTTCCATGACCATTGGATTGGGGATTGGGGAGTAATCGAAAAAGTCGAGAATTAGGGCTTTGAAAGGGGCAAGACCATAACTTCCTAACCACACATCCAAATGAGGTGGTTCAAAACACTTAGAAAATCATTACAAGAGTCTCACAGTGGTCCATGTACAAAAAATGCATAGATTTTGATTTATAGCCAAAATCATCACAAGAGGGAGAAAACACTTAGAAAATTTCTAAGTTTCTGGCCTTTCAAATCATGTTTTCAGCCAACTTTGAGGAGTTTTTAGACCTAGTTCCACTTGGAATCTGAAGATCATGAAAACATGAAAGTTGTAGAGCTCCATGAGGCCTTTCCAAAAAGTACTAGAAATCCTCCATATCCTTTGTGAGCTGAGAGTTATATATCTAACAAGTTGGGGTCTCAACACTTGAATGCACCATTTCAACGTTTTCACAAATCCACTTTCCAACCACTCAAGCCATTCTCAGCCACTTGATCAAGTCTTGATCTGATATTGGGAGGGTTTGATGGATAGAAAATGCAGAAAGCATAAGGCTTGAAAGGCTTGACAAGATTGGCAAGACAAGTGGCAATATTATATTCAAAGAAATCCAAGAAGAAAGAGAAACTTTTGAAGAAAATCTGGAGCAGCAGGGCCCCTACTCTATTGGTACACCTCAATCACATCCTATGGCTTACATACAGTCTGATTAATGCATCATAATGCATAAAGTATACTCAAAACCAGCTGCATCAAGATCTTGAACAAGATTTGCTCCAAAAATCTCCATCCAAGGCCAAAACTTCAAATCTGCCCCAATGCTTCTCATGGCCTATAAATAGAGGATTCCTCCCATTGTATACAACACACTAGAGCCATCCAAAACACAAGGAACACACGGCTCTCACTCTTTCCCTCTTTGCTTGAAAGTGAAGAAATTTCACAAAATCACCAAAAATGGCCACTTTGTATTTTTCACACCAGCCTCATTTCCAGCCATGAAACCATCATAAAAACCAAATACACACCTTTAAAATCACCATTTGAAGCTATTCCAATAGTTAGTTTCATCAAAAGAATCATGGATCAAAAAGTCAACTGTCCACACACCATAGTTTGACTTTTATACAAGTTTCAAGCCAAATCACTACACAAACCTTTTTCCACCAATTTAACACTTGGAACACTTCATGCCTATGACATTTTAACTGTCCAAAAACTCAAACCACAGCTGGAACTTTATTTTCTCCAACTGTCGACAAGATTGTATTCTTTCTTCAAGAGGAAGCAACTCCACAAGCTGGTGCAAAGGGAAGGAATTCTTGATCTTTTGCATCTAGACTACAAGAGGTATGTAGTTTTGAACCTACTCATCATTATGCATCATATGTTGATTGATTTTTGATGAATATGTTTATGTATTTGCCATGATGAATTAGTTTGTCAATTATGCTGTCAAAAATATGTGAACCATATATGGCTGCAATTGGAATGTCTTTTAGTTTGGTGTGTATGTTGTTGAATGTATGATAAGGATAGAGGCACTGTCATGTTAAGATCCATATATGTGCCAAGATTTGCTAGTATACAACACATTCTAGTCAAAATATGTAGGTGTTGTTAAAGCATTTGGTGTGTGGCTGGTTAACTTGTTTTCAATTTGTTTTGATTCTGTCAAACCATTTCCAAGAGTTGTTTTGAGATTCTTCATTACTTTGGTCTGTGTGGATTTTGATTGCTCTTGAGTTTGAGTTGAGATGTTTGAACATTATTATATCTTTAAACTCACAAGCCATGTTGGGAGGGTTGTTCTGATTTGAATTTGCTCAACCTATGTTGCTCATGAACTGATCTAGCATTGTGCCAGGATTTGTGTTTGATTGTGAAGGATATGGCTGCTCATTCATGTTTCAATTGAGAGGATCAACATTGGTTTACATAACTGTCAATTGGTTCTTCATGCTTTTTGTTTGTGCAAGTTAGGATTTGTCATTAGGTTGAGTTGTTTTGGTTATACATTGTTATGTTCTTAAAATTATCAATCTTGGTGGTGAAACTGTTTTGGTTTAATATGCTCATGCTGTATCATTTAGCTTCCCATCGGGACTTTGTTGTGGTTGTTACTATAGATCTGTTGGGATTTAGGACAAGTTGGTTTCAATTGGTGGACATTATGTTTTGATGTTGAGCCTACTATCCACAATGTTGTTGGGAGGAGCATTAAGCTTGTTTTCTCATCAATTTGCTTTAGATCTCTAGGAACTCATTTTTAGATTTGGCTCCCTTGTTGTGGTTAAGGTTGTTAGATGACTTTTATCTTTACTTTAAGTGGCTGTAGAGCCAATAATGAATGGATTGATAATATAGCTATCAACATGCTTGTTTTGAATTGCTTCTGTTGAAATGGTTCAATGTTGTTGGAGCATGTACTAATGATCAACATGTGTCTTGCGAATGATTGTTGGCTGTTAGATTTATCTCTCATGCTACATTTTAGTTTGAGTTATTTTAAACAAGTTGGTAGCAGTTTTAATGTTTTGCATTGTGATAATAGTGGCTGTCACTGTCTTTTGATTTTGGAATCTTGTTAAGACTGTCCAGCCTTTGTGTGTGTTGGTACCAGTGTTTGTTTTGCAAGAAGTTTGTTCACATTACAATGTGAATATGTTGCCACTTCTGTTAACAAAATTCTCTGGTGTGTTTCACTTTTATTTTTGATTCTAACTTGTTGATGGGGCTGCTATGGTTGTAATCCATCAATTCATATTATGTGTAACACCTGTGAGCATCCTTGTTGATTAAGGCTCTCTATGCATTACTGTTTTTGCATTTAAGTTTTGCTGTTAAACCATTGGTAGGTGTACTATCAATTCTTAGGGCTTGACATTTTCTTATTGATTTTCACTTTCCTTTGCAAATGGTATGGGAGAGGTTTACAGCCTATACCAGTTTGGAGTGTTGGCAGTTGCTGTCATGGTTTGTTTAAAAACTGATTGGAACACAAACTTCATGTTAGCACCAATCTCACCAATTTGCAACTCATATACCAATTTTGTGTTCTATTGTTTTTGAACAAATTTTTCTGTTGGAACTCATCCCATACTACATTTGAAAATTGCTCAGACCCTTGCTTGCACCAAAATGCACATGTTTTGACTTTTGATTTCCAATTGCACTTTCAAGCTTTCTTTTGCACGAGTAATCGTGTTTTTCACTGTATGCATTATTTCATAAAATGGACAGCACCATCATAATCCTCATCAAAAATCAAGCAATTTTGAATTTTATTTCACTAAATTTGGTTGAGATTTGAAGATGTTGAGATCAAATAGTTTTCATGTTCTTCACTTGAATTTACCATGTTCTTTGCCCAGATAACACGCCTTTTAGGTTTACCTTAAATTAGGGTGGCTTGATACATTGGATGTATCGCCACCCCAGTGGTTATTGCCTTGTCTTTAAGAACTTTTCCATGCCTTGTGACTTGTATTTGACCCTCAGCGAGGGCGCTTTTGTTTATTTTTATGATTTTTATGATGTTAGCCTTTTTTTCTTCCATTTCCATGATTTAACACGCGCGTGAAGTAGCTGGATTGGCTTACTTTTGAGTCCATGATCCCAAGGGCTTGGGTTCAAGCCTTGGGTGAGACATTTCTATCTTTTTAATGTTTAGTTTATTTAATTTTTATTTGATTTTCAATTTTATATAACTTCTTCATTTTTAATCTTTTTTAAGTGATTCTTTTTTGCATAAATCTTATTTTATTGCATACTTTCATCAAATGTTTAAAGAATGCTAAAATCCCATTTTTAGAAACACTTTACATTAAAGAAAGTTGTAATTCATTTTAAAATTTTCACCTCGCATTCCGTCATTTTCAAAACTTTGGACTTTATTCTTCTTTGAGTTTTATTTGAGAGAACATAAACTTTGATTATTAGTTTCCTTGTGCATTTAAGTATTGGAATTCACCTTTGCTTGTACGCGTTTAAGTGGTTCACCTTTAAAAAAAAATTTTGACTATCCCCATGAGGTTTTGAACCTTTTGTTTATATTGTTGTGACATTGTTGGTTTATGTATGATAACCTTTACCCTTTATCCTAACCTTAGGATTGGAGTCGTCGTGCTCTATTTAGTCGTCCCGCCATGGACATCCTTTACCCTTTATCCTAACCTTAGGATTGGAGTCGCCGCGCTCTATTTAGCGTCCCGCCGTGGACATCCTTTACCCTTTATCCTAACCTTAGGATTGGAGTCGTCGTGCTCTATTTAGCGTCCCGCTATGGACATTCTTTACCACAACAATCTCAACGTAGATTCAGGAGTCACCGCACTCCATGTAAGTACTTCCCTATGAATGCTTACATCCCTCTGGAACCTTGACCACAGTCAAGAGTTCCTTACCCCTGAAAAGCGGAACTACGGTTGCTTGATTCCATTCCCGTCAGGATACGTAGGCACGAGATGCGATGTCTTGGCGAGCAAACTTTGTACAAACTTTGTATATACTTTAGATCTTTACCCTTAGCAAGTAAACTTTAGCATAACACAAATATTAACAAGAGGTTCCTGTAGAGTACTACAGATGTTTAGGATGTGAAATACCTACCCTAGGCATAACCAACCCCCGAACCTTTAGATCTCTCTTTACTTAGCTTTAAGCCTTGCTTATTGCTTTGCATTTTAATAGGTTTTTCTTTCTTTAAACCTTTCCTTTTTGGATAAATTAAAGTCCGGTTGTGAATTGTAAGAATTAAAGATTCAAGTTAATCAATAGCTCAGTATCACGATTCTCACTGCAACACAATCCAAATACCATTTGTGAGTTTCATGATGGAGTAATGGGGTATCCGATTGAGGAATGCAAGGTTTTCTAAGAAAAGGTTCAAGAGATGATCGACGATGAGATGTTGACCTTCAAGGGAGGAAGCCCATTTGTGAATGGAACATCTTTATGCTGATAAATATAAAAACTCAAGGAAGTTCCTTTTGCTGATGTTAGTGGAGTGACCTGTAGCGGTCGTGCATTTGCTTTTGTGTCTCCAAAGAAAGTTAATGATATTCTTTCAAGATCAAATTGAGATAGTCTCCTCAGATCATTAGTTTATTACTGCAATTTTATTTGTAATCTTTTATGATTGTTAATGCTTTGTTTGCATGTAGAAACTTATTTGATTTTGAATATTAATCATAATGTAATGAGTATGTTTGTCTTGGAGTAATCTATTCGCATTCGCTCATAATTTTTTTTCCTGCATTTGCAATACCAACCTCTTGTTTAAACTCTTGGAGGGAGGATGATGAGGTGAAAACGCAAAATTTCTGGTTATATACTTTTGAATAAGACCTTGCTGATTATGTAAGGCATTGTTTCAAATTCCTAAACACCGAAGATATAAGGAAGATAATTCATTGCTAACCCCTTTGAGCCTTGAAGTAGGAGTTTCCTTTCTAAATGAAAAAACCCTTACATTTTAACCTGGGGTAGGATAGTCTTTAGTTAATTTGATTAAGCGTTCAAATTTCCAAAAGGAGTGTGCATCCAAGGACCAACCACAATGATTATCCCTCATTCTAAAGGAAAGAGACAATCACAACCCTTTTAACAAGTCAGATAAGCCAATGTCACATGATTTGTTCAACAAAAAAAAAGTCTGCTAAGTCGTAAAACTTGAAAACAAGTGACTTAGACAAAAATTAGGGCATCCCGCTGGACATCAAAATTTCAAAAGAATTGGTCCAGGAAAAAATGTAAAATATGAAAAGCGAAAAGAAAAGGATTACGAAGAAAAATCCTGAACAAATCTATGTGACTATAACATCAAAAGAAAAAAGGGGTGACTGTCATTCTCCGAAGAGCCTCAAACTATAAGTTTCATTGGTTCATCAACCATCGGAAAATATTTTTGAGAGATGAACATCTGTGTCAAATTAGCTTAATGCAGGACTGAAGAACATCACAGAGAATGGGTGGGTACATATAAACTTTGAGCCTAAAAAATCCTTTTTTCTGAAAACCGTGAACTAAACCACATTATAACCCTCGAAAGACCTAATTGAAGTAGTGTTTAATTTGAAAGCATACTTTAATGAGATAGTGTTCCTGACTCCCATGAGTTATGCTAAAAGATCTTTGTTGGTATTGCATGTGCATTCAAGAATCAATGTCACATCTTAACTAATGATTCATTCACAAGTTTTTGCAACATCTTTTCAGTAAAAAACTTCAAGACTAACTTATGTAATTGCATTAGAATTATCATTCTTAGAATTAACATTTTCTGCTTGCATCCATTTGTTGACATCATAAAAGCTTACATATGAGCATCAGTGATGAGTTTAATCTTTTGAAGCCTAAAACTCTGATGAGTAATTGACAAATCATTTCAAGGAATGACCATATCCAAGGGCATGTTGCCTGAAGATTTTGTTAAGCATGAGCAAGTCTGTTTTCCCAGTTGATGCTTTCACAAGGGCAAAGCTTGAATACTCCATTGATCAATGAATGTGTCAAGTACAATCAATCTGAGGCAGTTACGTCGAGATTCGACGAATCTCTCAGAGTTTGGAGATATTGGGGAAGATTATCTTAAGTCCTTATGAACTCGACATTCTCGCAATTTGAGTTTGTCATTGTTGATGTTCTTCCCTAGTAGAGTTTATTAATATTTCCTCAGTAGAGTTTAGTTCCTTTGGATAATCAGACAGGTCTTGTTCAATTTTCCCCGACTAAGTCTTAATTCAAACTTTCTCCATGTGAGTATATTTCCTTCAACCAACCAGATTATGGTCAGACAGTTGAGCAGTTTGGAGGGCCAACTCTCCTTGATGTTAATGCCCACACAAAGATTCGTCCTTGTTGATTCCAGTAGAGGTTATGCATTACTACTTTGGATATTTTCCAAGCAAATAGCAATGTTGATTTTTTCTAAGAAGTGTTGATATAGCAGTCACCTGTCGGGTTTTTGCTCGCCTTGTGTTGGGTGTTGATGTAAAATCCCTCATAACTTGAATTTTTGCTATGATGTTAACTTTGTATTCCCCGGCAAGTCCAGGATGCTTCTCTCAGAGTTGGATAGTCCTCAGATAACTTTTTTCTGATATCCCCAGAAGATTTGTGCTATTCCCTAGTAGATTTTATGTAACTGCCTACATAATTACAATTCTCCAGCGGATCCATTATTTTTCCGCAGCAGATCTCTCCATCCCTTTTTAAGAGGATTTCAATTGATTTTTATTCTTATCCCCAGGATGTGATCAGGAAGTTTTGGGTTGATGTTCCCCCAATAGTTTATCTTTTGTCCTTGAAGCAGAGTTGATGTTGTTATCCCTTTTGTGGATTGGTGATTATTGAATATTAATCTTTGGGTTTTTCCCCAAGTAGTATCTTCCTCTCCTCAAGCGGTATTTGAGCCTTGTAGTAGGATTTATTTTCCTTTGATGGCTTTTGTTTATCTCTTGCAGGATTTCTTTTGTTAAATCCACAACATGATCTCCAGTGATGTCTCCAACTTGCTGAGATTATCCGAGTATTTGGTGGTGTTGTGATGTTTTATTCACCCGATTGTCATAACCCAAATTTTACCCTTAGATTCATTGAGTTTCGCATATCATATAGGTCATCATCCATGCATAGCTAACCTTTCTAACCAGTTTGTTTGCTTTGTTCTGTGAAGTCAGGTCTGCCGCAAAAGATTCAAGGTCTAAGGTGTATTTTAGTCCTTTGACAATTTCTCTTCAAAGATATATCAGCGCACTCCCAAAGGAAGTTGAAGTTTTCCCGCCCATTGGTTCAAAGAATGTTTATTTAAGGGCATGATGTATTGCACGGTTGTTGACTAGTTCGTATACTTTGTGTTCAAGAAAAGGAAAGAATGACCTTCGTGATATGGATTAAAATTCCCTCAGTCTAGAACGTCGGTGTTTTGGATTTATGTTTGATTTGAAGAATCAAGTTTCGAACTATTCCCATCTAAAGAGTTAGATTATTATGGTTTCTCGATCTCAAGAGAATGGATTGGAATTTTATTCTTGTGAATATCGTGAGTAGTTGGTTTTGAATAAGAATCTTGGATTAAAGGTTGCTATGAAGTCTCAAGGTAATGAAGATTCGTTGTTGATGTCATCATGAAGAGCACGCCTCAAATGTTAAATAAAGTTCAAAGTTATGATTCAAATGGCAAGAATCCTATCTTTAAAATCCATGATCTTATACAAAGATTACAAATAGTGGTTCAAAGTCCAGATTCAAAATCAATACATTAGAATATTCAAAGAAACTAAAAGATTTAAGCCCAAGACTTAAAGGATCAAGTTCATTTTTTTCCATCCGAAAGTATGAGCTAGGTCACCACCCTTTGATTTCAAGTTCTAAAGTTCAATATCCTATCTTCATAAAAGTCAGTGTTCTATAATATTTTTAAGGAATGCTTAAAAGAATCCGTTCCTATACCACAAACTATATACAAGTGTGTGATACTTGTTGAAGGTGATGGATGAGCTTTAATTGTTATGTTTCTTAAACAATGTTCCATTCAAAAAGTTTGAAGGTTCAAGATTAGACATGAAGAGTCAACCTCCATTATTTTGCAAGAAATTTATAAAGCTTATCAAAACTCATTCCAATTTCTAAGAACAATTTCCAAATATAATACAAGGTTAAAATTAAGAAATCCAATGCTTACAGAACCGTATATCAAAAAGGAAATCTCTTTACATGGTTCTGAAGTTCCCTTGCAAAATCTGCCAGTTCTTCAACTTCAAGAAAATATTCAAAAAAATAAGTTACAAGGTATGTACAAGCATCACAAAAATCTAAGCAGAACTACAACTCGGTTTTAGTTACTCCATTTGACCGTTCAGAATCGACAATATCAAGTCTTGGACTTGCACCGACTACAACCTTCCTTTTTCTTCTTCGTACACTCGATTGGAAGCTAGCATAATGCTCACATGAGAAGCCTTGGCCATGATTACGAAACAACGTTCCTTACAAGTTTGGAGTTTTTTTTTCAGTTCTCGTAACCGCATCATAATCTGAACACAAAGCATACAAGACGAAGTCATGAGGAGATAAAGTGCACATCGTAACAAGAAGAAAAGTTCAGAAATTAACAGAAAATGACTTACTCGAATACAAGGAGTTAATCCTGATGTTCACTCCGTAAACTCGCCTAACATCAATAAGGGCTGAAAGAAATTGAGTTGCAAAGATAACAAGTCAAGCTGCCGTATCAAGGAATTTGAAGACTCATTCCGTACACCATTGCGGCCCGACCACTCTTGTTGTTGGACGCCACTAAAACGTCAAACTCCTGTATTAAGAAAATTAGTCAGATTAAGTTTTTGGATCCGATTCATTAACACAAAGTTGAACCTAATGAAGAAATAAACCAGAGCATGTCAGGTTCAATTGGGAAACTCTTAAAACTTTGTAATCAACAACTGCACATTCAGAGAGAAAAATTAAGAGTAAATACGGTAGTCATAAACATGTTTCGAACATAATCTTCCAAAAAAAGGAATTAATCATAACAGCATCAAATCTCTTCCCAACATGTCTCCAACAAAATAAAACGAAAATGGAAAAGTAATCATCTTCAAAGCAAGATTCAGACAACTTCCTTTCTTTCCATAAATACTGCACTGCCAAAGCCTTTATAAAAGAGGACATTCACGACAGCAGAAAGGGGGAACAATACGGCAAGACGTTTAAGCACAGACATTCACAAAATCAAAATCACGAAAAAAAACCTAAAACCACACATATAAAAATCGCAAGGGGGGCGAATTCATAGAAACCGTAACATGAATCCAAAAATTCACGGCCACAAACAGAAGAACCCACGCACAATAATGCATAAGAGAGGGGAAGAACAGAGACTTATCTTTAAGAAAGTTTGACGTTGCAAAACCGTCATTCGCGTTGAAGTCTTCAGAGTTTCTTGGAGTCGCCTTAACGTCGCGCTTCCTCAAGCCCGCCGCCATTCAACCGGACGTTGGTTTGTACCTCTCATATCCTTTAATTTCGTTTATTTCGAATTTATCTTTTGTTTTACTGTGAAATAGGAGTTAGGATTCGTTAAGATTTAAGCTTTAATCGGAGAAGAAGAAGACAAGACATGGGGAAGAAGAAGAAGAAGAAGAAAAGAAATTGGATGTGAGAAGAAGGAGAGGCCGCAGGTAGAAAAAGAAGAACGAAGAAGGAGAGCTGGAGGGGGGAGAGCCGCCGCTCAATTCAGGGATTAGGGTTTCAGAAATTTTTTACCCTTTTCCCCCTTTCCATTCAATCCGAACTGGGCCGGGTCTGGGGATTTCATCGCCCCAGCCCACCCATTTTCTTGTTTACTTTTTTTATTTTATTAGTTTTTTGGTTGTATTGTTTTTAAATATTAATATTAAACAAACTAACTATACTAACACAAAAACTAACTAAAAATATAATAAAATAAAACAAATCAAAAAAATATAATAAGAATTTTAGTTTTTATTTTTTAAGATCTAGTTTGTTAATTTAAATTAAATAACAAAATGACAAAATATGTTAGATTTGGTTTTAAATTTTAATTTCAATTTTTTTCGCAATAATAATAATAAAAAACCAAAAAAAAACAATATGTATTCAAAAATATTTTAGTTTTTTTTAATCTAATTAATTTAATTTTGTTAATTTAACTTTTTAGAAAATTTAGAACTTTAGTTTTTTAAGTTAATTAAATTACTTTAACTAATCTTTTTAATTTTCACTTAATAATATTTCCTCACAAAATAATTAAGAACAATTAACTCTTAATTCTAAATCATTTTCAAATTCACCAATCCAACTTAATCATAACTCACATATAACAAATAATCTCAAAGTATACCAGTCAATTTTAATTCAATTTCTAACCATGTTCTTACTGCTATCATCAATTATATCATATCTCACATTATCAATTATCATTGCTTGTATTATCATTTTACATCTTCATTTATTCACGGCTTTACTATTTTACCGTTATTCCCCTTCGAATGAAAGGTTGCTTGTTTGACCGCCGTGTCAATAACCTACACCCTTACCCCACCTTAGCCTTAGAATCTGAGTCGCCGTACTCATGCTTAGGCGTCCCGCCGTGGACATCCATCCCTTTATCCTAGCCTTAGGATCAGGAGTTGATGTACTCCATATGAGTTTCCCGCTGTGGAATACTTACTATCTTACCTTTCCAATTCGACTTTAACGTAGAAATCGGAGTCGCCGCACTCCAAAGTGAGCGCTTCCCTATGAATGCTTACTTCCCCCTAGAACCTTGACCACAATCAAGAGATTCCTCTTCCTCCCTTTCGAGGGGAACTATGATTACTCTGATTCCATCCCCTACCTCGGATACGTAGGCACAAGATGTGAATCTTGGCGAGTAAACTTAGGACTAACCCCTTAGGTCCTTCTATTTACCTTTAACCCTTAGCATTACCCTTTAAGCAGATAATTTTAGCAATGGCACATTTTAAAACAAGAGGTTCCTATAGAGTACTACAGAAGTTTAGGATGCTAATATATTCCCTAAGCTTAACCAACCATCGAACCCTATATCTCTCCCCGCATTATGTTTACGATGCAAAATAGGTTTTTCCTTTCTTTAACCTTTCCTTCGGATAAATCAAAGACCAGTTTTGAATCAAGATTGTGATTAAAATTAATCAATAATTTGATATCCTATTCTCACCGCAACACCTATGTTTATCCTCTTTGTCTATTTTGTCAGCATATTCATACTCATATACATTGCATGCGCATTCATTCCGTTGAGCATAGCATTTTTTTTGTTGCATTGTGCATTTTGCATTTTTGTTGGTGCTTCCCCATTCTCTGGTGTTGTTATCCTCACAGAGTGTGTGTGTGTGTCCTCTCTCCAATAGAGTGTCAACCTTAAGAAAAAATGTATCATTTCTAATTCCCCGCTGAATTTGATTCTCGTGCAAGATTTTGTTTCAGTTTTCCTTTCCAGCTTATTATCTGGATGGAATTTTCCCCAATTGAGATATTTCCTCCTTGGGACGAGTCTTGTTTGACCGTTTCTCTCCAGTTTGTTCATGGGTTGAACTTTGGTCCTTGACAATGACTACTTTGAAGCTCTCTAGGCTATGCAACCTAGATTATTGGGAATGCATTTATTTTTAACCCTTGGGGATTTTGTGTTCCTCAATAGATGATTTGTTTATGATTACCATCAAAAGATGAAGATTTTGTTTCCGCAACAGTGTTGTTGCAACACTCTTTTGGAATCTATTATGTGACTTCAAGTGGTATATCTTTATTTGAGAAGCCTGTTGTTTCTCCATCAATTTATCCCATCAAATGTTTTTTCTCTCCAGCAAACCTCGACATAAGGTATTTTCTTTACAAGAATCTCGACAGTAGATTTCTCGGGTAATTTCTAAAAAAGATTACAGCAAACTTCGGCAGAAGGTGTTTCTTTTCATTTCCTGGCAAATCTCGGCAGAAGATTTCCAGTTGACCTCGGCAAAATGTATTTTATTTTTAGGATCTCGGCAGTAGAATCCTTGATTAAATCCCGACAGAAGATTTTCTCTAAAAAGAAAACTCAGCAGCGGGTGTGTTCTTAGTTAATCCTCGGCAAAAGGTGTTTCATTTGTAAATTGTCTGGTTAAACTCGACAGTAGATCTCCAACAGACTTCAATAGACGATGTTTCTTTCTTTCTAGGATCTCGGTAGTAGGTTTTTTGGTTAACTTTGATGCTTCTTTATAATTTGAATATAGTTGTTTCTTTTCAAGATCTCGGCAGTAGACTCCTCCAGTTGATATCTTCTGAAATCCCCACATTGGACCTTGGCAGTATGTTCTCCAGGTGAATTTTTTTGTTAGAAGATTTCGTTCAAATATTTCCTTTAACCGGTAAAAGGTAATCCTTCCTCCCAAGCTTGTTGCCTTTATTTTTCTACCCAGTAACTGGTAGCAGGTAACATTTGTCTCTCTTTTGGTTAGTTACTGTTATTTTTCTACCTAGTAACCGATAGTCGGTAATCTTTCCTTGTGGCAATAATCCCTTTTCTACCCAGTACAGGTAGTTGATATATTGTTTACCCTATCCAGTAACCGGTAGTTGGTAACCTTTTTCTTCAGGTTTATTATTATCGCCAAACTACTCAGTAACCAGTAGTTGGCATTGTTTCTTTTCCTACCCAGTAACATGTAGTTGAGTATCTCTCAACAAGTGGATTACTTTTTACCTAGTAACTGGTAATAAGTAATACATCTTATTGTTTTCTACCCAGTAATCATTAGATGACAATTCTTTCGTGTTTATTACACTCATTTTCTATTCAGTAATTAGTAGAAAGTACTTTACATGTTCTCTTCGGTTTGAGTATCTTCCCCCAGTAACCGGCAGTTGGTATCCCTTCCCCCGTTGAGTCGTTTCTTTTCCTTTATCGGAATATAATCTTGCTCTTTTGTTTTCCCCTGTGGAGTCTCTTTTTTTTTTCTTTTTCTCCCCAACGTTTGTTTGTCTCATGTGGCATTTTCTCCCTATAGAAGTCTTGTGTTTGCATACCATGCCATTAGCATAATCATATCGTTTTGTGGCCTCTTATGGCCAAAAATTGGGTTTTATTTGTTGTATTTAAGTCTCTTCTATCTGATCGAGACAAAGATGTCAATCTTCATATCTCCGGATAGAAGAAATTAAATATGGGCAACTGTAATACCCTAATTTTTACCCTTAAGATCCCACATGTCATTTGTACCTCATCCCACAAACAAGATTGCAAGCTTTGGTTCTCTTGCCTTCCTCTGTAGATTGCAACCTTGTCAAATTCTTTCTTGACTCTAAATTTTTCTCCAATTACCAAATTCACCAAAACTCTTTCTTCCTTTGAAAGTTAGTAAGTTCATCATTAAAACTTACTAATCTTTGAGCTAAACCTTTATCCATTCACTTTGTTATCATCAATTCTAGTATATCAAGGCTTTGAAGAGTGGTTTGTGGAGCTGATTTGAAGAATTTCTAGATTTTGAGTGGTAATTTCTTGATCCATCATTGTTGTTCTTGATACATCTTCCATAATGTGATCTATTGTTGATTCTTGTTGCTTGATCTTTGGATCTTGCAAATTGTGTTATATTGGTGTTTATTGTTGTTATTTTACTTGAATTTTCATGCTCAATTGCATCCTTGATCATGAGGTGTTTGAAGAAATGATTGATTAAGTTTCTACATATTTTTAGACTATTTTACTGTTGTTTTAGCAGTGGTAATCGATTACCAGCTTAGGGTAATTGATTACCCATTGTTAATTTTGCCTTTTGGCTCTGTTTTGGGACTGTTTTGGTTATTTCTTCTTCTTCTTCCATTTCCTTTTGATTTTTTCCTTGGAATGCACTTTTAAAGGTCTTTTTCCTCTTTAAATTTATTGGACTTAGGATGTAGATGAAGTTGGATAAACATTCACTAATTCAAATCTATCTTTAAAGTGAATTGTTCAATTCATTTTAGGTGCTTTGAGTTAATGATATGTTTAGTGCTTTAATCCACCAACATGAGTGGATGAACTTAAAGGCGAATTGACCTTGAACTTGTAATCCAATTTGGGCATTCCCTTTCCTCTTCTCTTTTTCATTTTGATCTATGAAAATATTTGATATTGTTTTAACTTATTTCAAGTTCTTTATGAAGATGAGATCGTTACCTATTTTCTTTTTGTGCGGTATTGATTTCAGAGAGTGATCTACATATCACTTTTCTAGCATGCATTAACACTAACATTGTTATTGACCGGCCTCAGATAGTCGTGGTTTCTACATAAACCCAATTACGATTGCTTAACATAGCGCTAAATTATCCCGTAATCAAAAAGTGATCATTTGTGGCTCAAACTTATGTTTGAAAGTCCAAGTATGATTGATTATTTTTCTTAGGTCCATCACTTATGAAACTTGTTGTTAGGAGGATTTGATTTTATCAATCCTCTAATAAGTTTTCATCAACTTTGGCTTAAGTGCATGAGTTAACCACCGTTGACCATTTGCTCTAACAACTAATCATTAACTCGCTAACGATATCATTGTACTAATTTTGTTTACGTTTCCTTCTTGCTCCATATCTCTCTTTTATCTTTATGCTCCATTATTACCATCTTAAATTGTATTATTGTTTATACTTCCGTTATTTTTCCTTTATCCGTTGGACACATGTTTATGTTTTTGCTTTTGTTTTTTGTTCACTTAGATAATATCTTGTTTAAAACACTAATAAAGGATTAAACCTCTAAAAAACTTGGCGCTCTTAACTTTGTGGTTATGCTCTTGGACTATTCTTGGACCCTTGGACTTAGAATTAGGACTCTTTCCCTATGCTTGAAGTATTGTGAATCTTTGCCTTTATTTGGCTTGCTCACTTGCTTATGCTTCAAAATGGATGGAGTTCTTATTTGTCTTGCTATGGGGTGTACTACAAGTTGGTTAGATCCTTTTTTTCTCTAGATTTTATTTTTCTTTCTAGGGTAGTCACTTCATCTTCTCCCCTTCTTAAATTTTCAAAATCTCCTCCCTTTTTCAAAAACTTTCTTGCTTTCAAACTTAAAACCGCTTTCATAATAAAACTTTGACTTTTGTCAAGTGATTTTCAAACTTTGTTTTCTTTAGTAAATGTCAATCAATGTTAATCATATTTGTAAAATTTCAAAAAGACTTTAAAAAAGATCAACCTCATTCAAACTTTTTGTGCCTTTGCGCACTTTTCATTTTAAAACTTTTCATAAAGTTTAGACATGAGTCATTTCCATAGTTGAGATATAATTCTCTTATTCCTTATATTATTAAGATGTTGACATTTTCCACTCAGCTATTGAGTGATAGACTTGTTGATTTTAATCCAAGCAAAATTCTCCATCTTTAGGTGATGCAAACATTGTCTTATACTTATGGGTGACTAGTTGTAGTTTTCTCCTTAAAATGACGACTTGTCTTTACATTTAAAATCAATCAAAACCAACAAATTTTTATTATTTGTACCACGAAATACAGATTTTTGATCCTACATCACTTTGTGGATACTTAGGCATGAGGCGACAAGTCTCTCCAAACACAAAAATCTTAAAAAAATAATTCTCTTCTCATCTCCTCAATCTCTTTTCAAACAAACATTTTTCAAATCAAATAGCATAGATATTTCAAAGGTCTCCTATAGAGTACTATAGATGTTTTGGGTGCTAACACCTTCCCATTGCGTAACCAACCCCTTATCTTGATCTCTGTTTTTGTTCTTGTTTTAGAACTCTTAGGTTTTGTTTGCTCTTTTTCCTTTCCTTTTTTGGATAAAATAAAAGTACGGTGGCGACTCTTGCATTTTTAGTTAAGTTAATCAATTGCTTACACTCACAAATCTCCCCACTGCACAGGGGACTTATCGAAAATTAGAAAAACCAGATCAAGGTTATTCTAGAGCACAAGGCCATATGGTCAGCGGAAAGGGAGAAAATGTCTTGCGATTATGAAGCTTATGAGCAATCCATCCACATTATGAGGAATGACTGAGACATGTACCATAACAAGCTTAATGGGTTGGCAACATTTTGTAACTGGATGGACAAGGATTTGATTTGGAAACATAGAGATGCCTTGGAAGAAATGGATGACTCTACCTCTCAGCCATCTACGAATTCATTTACCTCTGCAAGGATATGCTAAAAAGGTTTAAGGAAGAGCTCAAAGAACGTGAAGCACAAAGAACCGCAACCTGAAGATCATTTCCCTACCTTCCTTTGTTGTTTTTTGTTGTTGAATTTAGTATTTGGTTTATATTGGCTTGTACTTTTGTTCCTTGGCACTATGTAATGGATTAATGTGAATGAATGAAAGTTCAACCTTCCTTTATTTTCTTGCCTTCACGTTATTTTGAATGCTTGTTAATAACCACCTTTATAAATGTTTCCCTGAAAGTAAAAACACAAACATAAACATAAACATAAACATAAAACATAAGCATAAGCATTTCACATCCACATCCAATATGCAAACTCATAAACTCGACCCTTTCTCCTTCAGAAAAAACTGACTACTCGACACCGGTACGAGATCCACCGTAACTTCAAGATGACATTGGAGAAAATTGAAGAAACTCAGAACACGATGACGAATGAAATTGACTCGCTTAGAGAAAAAATGGATTAATTGTTGGAAACTATGATGATGTTAGCACAAAAGGAGAACAATGTTGAAACTATGGTTGATGCCAAAAGGCTCGCCGATAAGGTGGGAACTTCTAGAGAAACTAAAGTAATTCCTCCCCAATTTCATGTGTATTTTTTAGAGCACTCTACTGCAGCTACTCAACATGGATCTGAAATGGATATGGACGAGCAGTGTGATGCTTTCTTCCAGCCACCCCCTTTTCAACCTGCTGTGGGAAATGTATCTAACCCGTCTGCTGAAAGGTTGTGCACATTGGAAGAAAAATTCAAGTCTCTAGAGGTTCAAACTACTCCAGGCTTGATGTTGTGGATATGTGCTTAGTTCCTAAACTTGTGATCCCTAAGAAGTTCAAAGTCTCAGATTTAGATAAGTACAAGGGAATCAACTATCCCAAAACTCACCTGCGAGCATATTGTCGCAAGATGACCGCTCATATTGACAACGACCTACTCCTAATTCATTATTTTTAAGATAGCCTCAATGAGGCATCTTTGGAGTGGTATATGCAATTGGAAAAAGGGGAAGATTAGTACTTGGAGTGATCTTGCTAAGGCATTCCTTAAACATTATCAATACAACACTGATTTGGCATTGAACCACACTCAATTGCAGGACATGACTCAATGCAACAATGAGTCATTCAAGGAATATGCTCAAAGGTGGATGGAGTTGGATGCCCATGTTCAACCACCTCTGTTGGACAAGAAGTTAATGGACATGTTTATGGGGACTATGCAGTCTCAATACTTGGATCGTATGTTGGGATCTAGCTTCCCTAATTTTGTTGAGATTGTGTCTGTAGGAGAAAGAATTTAAAGATATCTAAAGAAGAATAAAATTGTTGTTGCCACTACAAATGGAGGAAATAAGCTCTTTGTGAAGAGAAAAGAGGAAGAGACTAATTCCATTTTGAGAGGACGAAGGGTCAGAGTTCTAATGAATATCTTGTATCAATAGGTGGTTGTGATTACACAAGCTGCACGTCAATAGCCTTCCCAACAACAGGCATATCAGCAGCCAAATTATCAAAATGTTCCTCCCCCGCAATATCAAAATGCCCCAGCTCAGTGACAACAAAGACCAAGAGCTCCAAGAAGGCATATTGATCATGTGCCAGTGCCATATAGCCATATTTTCTCTCAACTGTATCAGAGTGGTGTCGCTACTGCGAAAATCGGCGCCGGCTGACAGAAGAGTCGCCACCGTGCATTATTTATCCCAACGGAGGGAAAGGAAACGCTCGAAGTAAACCTCGCAAAAAACGGGGAAAAGGTATGGTCATCGCAACCAAAACCTGGGTTCGGGAGTCGGTTACGCAAGGGGAAGGTATTAGCACCCCTCACGTCCATCGTACTCGATGGGATCCACGCTTGCTTGGGTTGTCTAAAGGATGCAAAACAATCTATCTACGGCTGCTAAATCTAAACGGAAGGGAATTGACTCGATAGAGCGTCGCACTCTATGCCTACGTATTCTCAAGCGAGAAAGTCAGAGTCAACGTAGTTCGGGACTACAGGGAAAATTGGCTCGCCAAGACCTCGCGTCTTGTGCCTACGTACTTCCACACTGCATGGAAGATCAGAGCTTTACGTAGTTCAGACTAACTACGGCTAAACAAAAGTATCCTCACACAGCAGTGAGAAAATCAACTGGTTTCACAGGTCGGGAACCTATGGGTAAAACTACGGCTTGGTCTCAAATGCACTCGGGCAAGAGAGAAAAAGGGTTACAATTAATCGTCAGCGGGAAAGTCTCGATCGCACAGCAGCGAGAGAACAAAAGTCAGTTGTTAGTGTGCTCGCTAGGATATCGCATCCTATGCCTACATATCCTCGTCTGGTACGAGGAATCAGAGCAGTTGTAGTTCGGCTACTTCGGGACCACAGCTCAAATCTCGTTTTATTAACATTCTGAAAAATGATTACAATGCTTGCATACTGAAAAATAATCTCCTAGGAAATACCATCCTATCCTATTCTGAAAAATCGAATGGAAAATAGCCCCCTAACAAGTGGGCTTCTAAACTATCCCTAAAGTCGCAAAATAATCTCTATGAAGGTATATCCTAAAAGAAAATGCACTCTAAAAAATATTAAGTCTATACTAATATTTTTTTATTCTTTTCCAATCATTTTCTCCTTTTTCTTTCAAAATATCCTTTCTTTATTTTTCTATTTTTTCAATATATTTTTCTCTTCATTTTTCTCTATATTTCTCTTTTCAATATTTTTTCTTTATCTTTTTTCAATATTCTCTTCCTTCTTCTTTCTTTTTTCAATATGTTTATTATTTTTTCACTTCTCTTTTGCTATTATTTTTTTTTATAATATTTCTTTCTTTTTTTCTTTCTTTTTCCATGAAACAATATATGCCAAATATAAAAAGAAAAGAAAAATAAGGGGAGGGGGTATGTTTACAAAGGGGTTATACAGCTAGTAAAAATAAAGTCTGAGATTGGGCCCAACCCAATTAATAACACAGGAAACGGAGGGGGAGGTGTATGAGTGAACTGGGGCGTGGCTAGCAGGGATCTCATTGGGCCCAGCCCATTCTCATCAGAAAAAACGTGAGGGGAGGTGTCTCCAAAAAACGTAGTTGGGCCTGAGGCCCACGACCCAACCCAGCTTCCTTCTCCCTTCCTCACTCTCTCAGCTTCCTATCTGAAACCCTAACCCAAACTCCTCCTTCTCCCTTGCACTGCGCCGCCGTAAACCCTCCGTCTCTGAACCTTCTCCGTCTCCTCCGTTCAACCTCCTTCAGCCTCACTCTCAATCTCTTTCAATCTTCATTCCAATCCTCGTTTTACAATCTTCTCAACGAGGAAAAAAAATAAAACTGCAAACTGATCACGATCTGGAAGCGAGAACCCCATTCCCCTGATGTCTTCGAAAACGATCTTTGATGGAGATTTTTTGAAGCCGTTCTGGAAGATTTGACGAGCGAGGATGAAGACGTCGTTGTTGTGGTTGAGAATCTTTGACGATTTGGTACGAAATCAAAAGGATGATGAAGTTCTTGTGAGGAAAATTCTGGAGATGAGGACGAATCCTGGATGTTTCTGGAAGATTGTTCTTGATGGATGACATTTGGATTTGCGATGAAGATCGCTTGATGAGTTGAATTTCTGGCGAACTCGGAGTGTTGATGAAGAACACGGCCTGATGATTTCTGGAGATTAGAAAATACTCTTGCATGTTCTTGCTGCTGAACGATGGAGGTCCATCATGTTTCTGGCGATTTGTTCTTGAAGTTCTGTTGAACAATGAAGCTTGAATGGGGTTCTTGAAGAATGGGATTTCTGGAGATTTGTGTTGTTCTTCTGGAGAATCATTGATGAGCTCTGGGAAACCTGGATGAACACACGATGATGATGAAGATCTTGTTGCAACTTGTTTCTGGAAATTATGGCTGATGCATGTTCATGAAGAACAATGAAGTTCTGGAGATTTGTTCTCCGGCGAGATTGATGGTGGTTGAATGGTGATCGGTGGGATGTGGAAGACGAATATTGATCAGAATTCTGGAGAATGGGCGCATTTCTGGGTGGTTGATGGATTTCCGGCGAGGTTAACGGCGGTCGCCGGCCATGCATGCCGGCCGGTGACGCTTTCAGGCGAGGTACTGTGGCGCGACGCGTGTCAGCGATGGTGGAGGGGGGAGACGCATGTGCGCCACGTGGCCATGGCGTGGCAGTGAGATGAAGGAGGCTGAGGGTGCGTGGCGTGCGTGTGATGTGCAGCGTGGGGTCCTTTCTCTTTTTCACACGTGGACGAGCTGAGATTATATACTGGCTGGGATTCTGGACGCTTCTAGATCCTTCTGGCAATTGCTGGAAAAAAATCTGGACAAATGGACCTAATTCTGAAAATGGACAAAAACAAACTCTGGGTCTTTCAATGATACCTGGGCCCAATACGAAAAAATGCTAAAAAACCCAAAAACTGAAATGGATTAAACAAGGATTAACACTAATGCTGGATTAAGATAACTAATTGAATTAATTGCTATCAAACCTATATTATTTAAAAAAAGAAAATCTATTACTCTAATAAAACTATTAAAAAAAACTATATTTTCTATTAAACTCTATTTACTAATAAAAGAAAAAATCTATTATTATTCTATATCTAAAATTAAAAACATTTACTTTCTATTAACAAAACTATTTATTTAATAAGAAAAAATCTATATCAAAAAGATTAAAAAGCTATTAAAACTATTAATATTCTCAAAATTCCTAAAAAATCTATTAACTCCTAAAATGATTAAAAATCTATTTAAAAAGAATTAAAACTATTAAAAAAACTATTAATATTCTAAAAATGATTTAAAATCTATTAAAAATCTAAAAATGGCCAATAAAATCCAGAAAAATCACAATAATTCTCAGAGGGACAAAAATAGCACCGAACGACAAATAACACTGCGAGAACACACAAAAATAGCCGGTAAAAATAAACGGACACCGAAACGTCCTCAAAAACACGATTCTATCTATCTAAATTGATTAAAAACACCTGAGACGCGAGACGAGAGCTGTGATCCCGATAAAACTCAAAACAAATGAAAGATGCGTTGTATGCGATATGCAGATGCGAACGCGGTCATGCGTCGAAACATAGGACCAGATACGAGACTCGGTTGGTCAAATTTTAGGGTGCAACAGCTGCCCCTATTCAAGCGGCTTCGACCTGAATGGGTGAAGATCGCTCAGCCTTCAAACATTCAAAGGTAGATGACGGTTGAATACAAATGAAACCCTGAAATTTGCCAACCGCGGGAATATACTGCAAAATTGCTTGAGGAATAAAATCCAGAACCGAACCCAGCCGTCACGGCAACAAACTAATCAATCATCTGGTAAAGAGCACCTGATTTTAACACTCGTTATCCGCGTGATACCACTGATAACAAACCTGAAGGTTGCAACAAAACATCTGATCTTCTCACATCGTCTACTGATAGACAGGAAGAGAAATATACTCACATCGTCTAAAGATAGACGGAAAGACACCCTGTTCTCACTCAACACCGTCCCGAAGGAAAAAAATCAATACTCACATCGTCTAAGGATAGACGGAAAGACACCCATAATCCAATACTCACATCGTCTAATGCTAGACGAGAAGACACCCATAATCCCGAAGGAAAAAATCAATACTCACATCGTCTAAGGATAGACGGAAAGACACCCATAATCCATACTCACATCGTCTAATGCTAGACGAGAAGACACCCATAATCCCGAAGGAACAAAAATCAATTCAATACTCACATCGTCTGAGGACGGACGGGAAGACACCCATAATCCCGAAGGAAAACTTCAATACTCACATCGTCTAAGGGTAGACGGGAAGACACCCATAATCCCGAAGGAAAACTTCAATACTCACATCGTCTAAAGATAGACGGAAAGACACCCATAATCCCGAAGGAACAAAAATCAATTCAATACTCACATCGTCTGAGGACAGACGGGAAGACACCCATAATCCCGAAGGAACAAAAATCAATTCAATACTCACATCGTCTGAGGACAGACGGGAAGACACCCATAATCCCGAGGGAAAACTTCAATACTCACATCGTCTAAGGGTAGACGGAAAGACACCCATACGCATTTCGACACCATCCATCAACTTTCAGAATCCTTTCGTCTACGGGACTTGATGGAAAGAACAATATCCTTAAAGGGGCCACATCATCAGTATGGACCGACGGGAAGAAAACCACCTTCAAATAGCCCTGTCGTCAATAAGAATCAACAATCAGGAAAACCCTCTTGAAATGTCATCTCATCCAATAAACAGAAAGAAAACCACTATCCGAAAGATCACTTTGAAACCCTGAACATCTAATGATAGCTGGCGAAGACTAGCTGGGGAAACACGCCATCCATATGATCTGACGATAAAAACCCGCTGAAAAATCACCTGCAACTTCACATCGTCTACTGATAGACGGAAAGAAAACCATATGCTAGAGAACCCCCTCTTGAAACCCCACTGAAAAATCACCCAAAACTTCACACCGTCTACTGATAGACGGGAAGAAAACCACTTTCAAACTCAAGACGTCTAACAATAGACGGAGAAATCCACTTATTGGAGGAACACATCGTCAATATGAATTGACGAAAAGAAAAAGCTTGTCGATACCAGATGACTGATTGATCAAAGCATAACTGTTGTATGATCTGAGAATACGAATAAGCTGCTGAACTGCTTGAACACTGCTGCGGGATGAATGCCCCTGAACTGATCACAGAGTAGTTCACGCCTGCCATATGAGGCTGATAGAAAACCTGGCTTATGCTTCGTATGCATATGCATATGTTTGAATCTTTCTATGACGTAATGCTCCATTCAAGATGGAAATGCTACGCATTTTGAAAATGAAATGCAAGTATGATGCAAATATGATGATGCATGCAATATGCTAATGCAGGCTCGAGATGCTGGAGAAAGCCGGGTACAGAAAACCACTTCAGCAAAATAAATGCTGAGGACGAAGCCAACTCCGCTGGGGATAAACCGGACATTGCAGAATTATTCCAGCAAAATAAATGCTGGAAAAGTGAAATCAACTCCGCTGGGGAAATTGGGAACTTAACCGAACACCTCGTTGAAGTAACACCCTGTTAGGGAATATAACTCTGCTGGAAAATAGCGGATGCGCCAAGTATGATTGGACTTCTCTAGGGATAGCTGACCCGTGCCAATGAAAAATTGGACTTTGCTGGAGAAAATAGCCGAAGTCTTCCTACGTACTGACGACGATTGGATTTGGAAACTGATGCGCCAACACGGATGGGCCTCACAGTGATTGCCAACATGGATTTGAACTTTTAGGCTATCTGCGATGGGTCAGGTATAACTGACGCTGGAAAACACTCTGCCTGAATCCACAGCTTTCTGGTTGAAGAGTCAAGGAATAGTAACACAGCTTCCCGACATTCGCCTCGCATTCGAAAATTGGCTGAATCTGCTTGACTAGCTCTGAGTAACCCTGCTGATACAGAGAAGCACAACCCCTTCGCTTCTAATATGCCCCAGCCTGCGGGACCTCTGTGGGGATAGTCCTCGAAAGGAAATCTGCAAATCTGTTCCCTAATGGTCTGATATGACATGCCCCGGCGTCCTGAACTTCGGAGAGATGCTTCACATCAAATGCTCCTCGAATAAAGAACATCCTCTGCGCTCTTAAGATGGTCTGCCCCTGATTGCAATGATTTTGCCCCTGATTATCTGATTCAGAGTAGCGCCCCTGACCACTAGATATTTGTCGAATCTCAACATGATTGCCCCAGGATGACTGACTTCAAAAGGCTGACCTGACTGGGGATCACGATAATAGCTTGCCCCTGCCCTCGGGACATTTGGGCGTTCTGCATTCTATCCTGACCGTACCTTCCATTATAGAAAACTCTCCTGCTGTCAAGCGCTTACTCGCAAGTAAAACAAGTTGTTCTGTGTAAAAGACATATTAATGCAACACATATGACAGCTTTGACATCCAATCTGTTCACTGGGAAAAGGGAAAAACAGTTTATAGCATCTAATGCACAAAACATTTATCAAGAATATCGACATCAGTACCAACATGGTAAGAGAACCCTTTTAGGAGTCAGAATCGACGCGACCTTTACCGAAGTATGCTTTCGAAACAACCTGCTTCAATTAGGACTTTTGAAGGTTGTAACGTGGTCAGGTTCGCGGTTTTGAAGGAAAGAATAAAGGCTCAAAGTTTATTTTAACCCACTCATTCTCCTTGATGTTCTCCCATCCTACGTTCAGCTAATTCGACCTTAGCGCTCACCTCACAGAGGCTGAAAGATAGGAGTGATAGTTCGAGAAACTTTTGGATTTTGGAGCGACAGCCACTCACTTTTCGTCTTTGACACTTGAGGTCACACGACTCGTACTTCATTTGAGGATTTTTCTTTTTGTCCTCCTTTCATCTTTTTTCTTTTCCCTAACTTTTGCCTGGACTGACTCTTTTGAGCTTCTTTTGATTTTATTTTTTTAAGTCCAGCGGGATGCCCTCATTTTTTGCCTAAGTCAATTGTTTTCTTTTCTTGACTTAGCGGGCTTTTGATTCTTTCTTTTTTCCGCTTTCTCTTTTTCGAACAAGTCGTGTGACACTGGTTGCTTGACTCTTTTGGAGAATAATGTGACGGTCTCACTCTTGACTTAACCATTGTGGTTTTTTAGGCACGACCTCTAGAGGTGTGATTGATCCTCGAATGGACACTCCTTTCACAACTTGAACGCTCGGTCAAATTAGCTAACACCTACCCTGCCCCAGGTTAAGATTGAGGGTTTTTCGTTTTCAGAAAGAAACTCCTACTACAAGGCTCAAAGGGGTTGACAAGGGATTATCTTCCTTATATCTCCGGTGTTTAGGGATTTGAAACAATGCATGTACATCCTCAGCAGGTTTTATTTCAAAAGCATACAATCGGAATTTGCCTGTCGTTCATTTTCGTCATCCTCCCCAGATTCCTCTTAACCAGGCATCGGACATCTGTAAAAACAATTAGTGAACACGAATGGATTTAATCAAAACATGCATATTTATTCCATTATCATCAATTGAATGAAAACAACAAGTTTTACAAACAAGATTGCAATTTAAACAGGAAAGAAACTACAAATGTAAAGACATGACAAGATAAAACAAGAAAAAATGCTAGCTTCCGAGAACCGGGCTTTCACATCTGTCCTGCTGCTGAACCAGCTATCTTCACAATCAATTATTAGAGGTAACTCGTTGTTGTCCTGATCTGCTTTCAACAACCCTACCAACTTATAGAGCCCCTTCTCCTTCATTCAGATGATTCTGGGACCTTCTTGCCCGAAGCTGATTGTTGCACTGTCAAGTAGATCCTTCACTTTGTGCTTGAAGGCCAGACAATCTTCAATGATGTGCCCCTGTGCTCCTGAATGGAAATTGCAGCGCTCCTTGATATCATAACCTGCTGGAGGTGTACCTGTCAGCGGGGCTAACTTCCTCTTCTCAACCAACTGCAATCGTAGCAACACCTGAAGAAGTTCGGCATATGGCATCGGAGGCACACTAAATACCCTCAACGGTCTCTGATTTTGAGCTCCTCGCTGATTGGGATGCTGCTGCCTTTTCCACTGTTGAGATCGTTGCTGTTGTTGCTGGTATCGGGTTGACTGTTGAACAACCTTTGTAGCAAATACAATATCAGTTTCTTGACTTTCACCGCACTGATTAAGGCACTCCTTATGCTTAGCCATCTTCTTTCTCGGATCTGCCCCAGGAATAGGCAACAGTTGCGGGCATGGAGATTCTGACACCATGGAGTACCGGATACGCTTCTGATCTACTGCAGCCTTAGAAACATCCGCCATCTTAGCATCAACTGGGATAGGAGCAATACGCACAGCTACACCGCTTGGCGTGAATTCAATATCTTTCGAGTCAATCAGGTCTTGAACATTGTGCTTAAAAGCATGACAACCCTCGATGTCATGTCTGAATGCCTCAGAATGAAATTCATATTGCTTACTGGCATCGTACCCATAAGGAAGCGCTCCTGTGGGTAGTTCTATTGTTCTCTTTTCAACCTTTTTGAACCTCAATAAAGTCTGCAGGAGCTCAGCATACGTTGTAGGCAGCGTCTCAAATATCCTCTTTGGCTTTCCCTCCTGAATCCTCCGTTGAGCCGGATGCATATTTTGTTGTTGCTCAGGTTCCACAGGTCCAGGTGGCACGAGCTTTTTCACTGCGGCTTCAAATAACTGATCATCCTCTTTCCTAAGCACATTCTTGACTACTTCCATGATCAAGCTCATTCGGGTCTTCAGCTGACTGTTCTCCTCCTTGAGGATCTTCTGCTCCAGACGCATCTTTTGCATGTCTCTCATCATCTGCCCCAGCTGGCTTCAGACTTCAATCAATTCAACCTGAATCTGTTCCATATCTCTGAAGGAATTCCTGCAACAAACTGGACGATGAGGAAATAAGACCCACGGTTCTGATGTACCTGTTAAACGATAATGCAATGCAGAAAGCAAACACATATTCATGACAAGACAAAGAGAAACTCCAACTATAAGCACACAGACGAACATCTCGCACACATGTATAACCAACAAAAGCAACACGTAGGCACAAATGAGTACGAATACAATGACCCCAGCCAACAATCCTGGTGGTGGTCATCAAACACTAACACAAAAGCTAAACGGATTAGGCGGAGAAAACAGAGACACCCGGCACAGAAACCTCTAGAAACTTCCCCCATATCCAACTGAACTCTCCGATTGACATTCTTCAGAATACACACTTCCCGAGGAGTCTTCCATGACATTAATTGACGAACCCACACAACTGGATGACGGAGAATCGTTAATCTGAACAAAACCCTGAGGCGTGATGCAAATCCGGTTAGAGTCTAACAGATCCTGAATCTGGCTTCTAAGCACCTCACAATCATTGGTTGAATGCCCCTGTGCCCCAACATGGTACTCACAGCGGGCGCTGGCATCAAAACCTGGAGGATACAGTGGAATCACTGGATCAATCTCTTTCGGCACGATCAATCCACTTTTGACCAGATCCGGCAACAACTGACTGCATGACATCGGTAGCTAAATAAACTGCCTTTCAGGTTTCCTTGGTCTTCGTTGGGCGTGCTGACGCGATCGACGATAGGACAACCGTTGACTTGAAGTATCTGAAAACCGATCCTGAGATGCTAGAGATTCTGAGACGACGTCATTTCCTTCTTCCCACTCTTCTTGAGAACTGATTCAGTCTTATCAACTGGGATATAAGGAACATCTCGAAGCTTTCCACTCTTGAGTCCTCTCTCAACAAGTTCACCCATTCTCATCAGGCCCACAAAGCTTGTACAACCGAACAGTTTGTCGTAATAATGGCCTTTCAGAGTACCCAAGAAGATGTCAACCATTTCTCTTTCCTGAAGCGGTGGTTGAACACTGGCAGCCAATTCTTTCCATCTTCGCAAATACCCTCTGAATGATTCATTCTCCGCCTGAGATAATTCTTGCAGATGCACGAGACTAGAAGCTAAATCCAGGTTATAATCGTACTGCTTCACGAAAGCTCTGGCTAAATCCACCCATGATCGAATCTGATTACTCCCTATTTGCACATACCATCTCAAGGATGCCCCAGTCAGGCTATACTGAAAGCAATGGATCATCAACTTGTCATCTCGCACAAACGCAGTCATTCTTCGACAGAACATCATCAAATGAAGCTTCGGACAGCTAACTCCCGCGTACTTCTCAAAGGACGGCACTTTGAACTGATAAGGCAACACCAGGTCGGGGATCAAACACATGTCTGCGGCATCCAGGTTAACAGCGTCTTTGACCTCCAAAGCTTTAACCCTTTCTTCCAGTACTCGGAACCTTCTAGCACCTTCAAGAGCCCTTGAGTTTACAGTCCTGGCTACCGGGATATCTCTGCGTGGATTCCTCTCAGGGAAAACAGCACCTTGATTACTAACAGGAGGAAAGCGGTCATTTCTGGCAACAAACTGCTCATGTCGATCTCGGTTTTCAACAGTGGGTTGTACAACTTGGTCTGCAGTCAGGTTGTTCGCTTGCGGGAAGTCTTCCATAGAATCATACCGATGGTTGGACGTCATGGTAAACCCTATCAAAGTGTTAGGAGACTGGAAATTGCCTTCAGACATAGCTATCAATTACCTTGAACCGACTACACTGCTTGATTATGCTCAGATCTGCTTCAACCCCTTGGTCGTTCTCTGACAATCAACAGTTGCTCAATCCAAACTCCGGGTACTCACCTTCAGGAAACAAAGGCTGGATCAGAACTCTGGCTAGCTGGAGAAATGCTATGCAATAGGATGCGAAGATGCCTATGCAAATGCAATGCAATGCAACAAACACGGGATCACAACCCCCACACAATCTAAATACTGCTGCACTGCTGACGGAGTACGTTTGCTCTGAAGAGAAGACCAACATAATGGGTAGGTTGGAAGTCAAGTTTCCTGCAAAAAAAAACCCCCACTCACAGGTATGGACCTATATCTGACAAGGTACGACATCCTATGCGGTCGTTAGCGTCACAGACTTTCAAAACTGACGATACGATTCCCAGAAGGAGTGGCATCATCAAGTCTTGAAGAGGCCTCACTTAGCTAACTTCCAAATGATCGGTTCCCAGAGTCGACAATTCAACTAACCAGCAACCCGAGCCACCCAAAGGGTGGGACAAGAGGCCAACCAGAAGAACCTCGTCTGAGTGTAGATTTCGCGGGACACTAGGACATGCAAAGCATGTGCGTGCCCACTAATCTCTACTCTAAATCTAGGTGCACTCAAGCCCAGGTCCGGCTTATCTCTCAATCATAGAACACCCGTCACACCCCAACAGCAACAGATAATATCAATAAATAAACACCCCATAGACAAGCAAACAAACGCTAGGATTGACTCTCTCTTAGGGGACGTTGGATCCCACACGCATAAGGAACTATCGCAGTCCTTAGCAGCCAGGGGACGTTGGATCCCCAGTAGAGTCGCCAGCTGCCGCTACTGCGAAAATCGGCGCCGGCTGACAGAAGAGTCGCCACCGTGCGTTATTTATCCCAACGGAGGGAAAGGAAACGCTCGAAGTAAACCTCGCAAAAAACGGGGAAAAGGTATGGTCATCGCAACCAAAACCTGGGTTCGGGAGTCGGTTACGCAAGGGGAAGGTATTAGCACCCCTCACGTCCATCGTACTCGATGGGATCCACGCTTGCTTGGGTTGTCTAAAGGATGCAAAACAATCTATCTACGGCTGCTAAATCTAAACGGAAGGGAATTGACTCGATAGAGTGTCGCACTCTATGCCTACGTATTCTCAAGCGAGAAAGTCAGAGTCAACGTAGTTCCGGACTACAGGGAAAATTGGCTCGCCAAGACCTCGCGTCTTGTGCCTACGTACTTCCACACTGCATGGAAGATCAGAGCTTTACGTAGTTCAGACTAACTACGGCTAAACAAAAGTATCCTCACACAGCAGTGAGAAAATCAACTGGTTTCACAGGTCGGGAACCTATGGGTAAAACTACGGCTTGGTCTCAAATGCACTCGGGCAAGAGAGAAAAAGGGTTACAATTAATCGTCAGCGGGAAAGTCTCGATCGCACAGCAGCGAGAGAACAAAAGTCAGTTGTTAGTGTGCTCGCTAGGATATCGCATCCTATGCCTATATATCCTCGTCTGGTACGAGGAATCAGAGCAGTTGTAGTTCGGCTACTTCGGGACCACAGCTCAAATCTCGTTTTATTAACATTCTGAAAAATGATTACAATGCTTGCATACTGAAAAATAATCTCCTAGGAAATACCATCCTATCCTATTCTGAAAAATCGAATGGAAAATAGCCCCCTAACAAGTGGGCTTCTAAACTATCCCTAAAGTCGCAAAATAATCTCTATGAAGGTATATCCTAAAAGAAAATGCACTCTAAAAAATATTAAGTCTATACTAATATTTTTTTATTCTTTTCCAATCATTTTCTCCTTTTTCTTTCAAAATATCCTTTCTTTATTTTTCTATTTTTTCAATATATTTTTCTCTTCATTTTTCTCTATATTTCTCTTTTCAATATTTTTTCTTTATCTTTTTTCAATATTCTCTTCCTTCTTCTTTCTTTTTTCAATATGTTTATTATTTTTTCACTTCTCTTTTGCTATTATTTTTTTTTATAATATTTCTTTCTTTTTTTCTTTCTTTTTCCATGAAACAATATATGCCAAATATAAAAAGAAAAGAAAAATAAGGGGAAGGGGTATGTTTACAAAGGGGTTATACAGCTAGTAAAAATAAAGTCTGAGATTGGGTCCAACCCAATTAATAACACAGGAAACGGAGGGGGAGGTGTATGAGTGAACTGGGGCGTGGCTAGCAGGGATCTCATTGGGCCCAGCCCATTCTCATCAGAAAAAACGTGAGGGGAGGTGTCTCCAAAAAACGTAGTTGGGCCTGAGGCCCACGACCCAACCCAGCTTCCTTCTCCCTTCCTCACTCTCTCAGCTTCCTATCTGAAACCCTAACCCAAACTCCTCCTTCTCCCTTGCACTGCGCCGCCGTAAACCCTCCGTCTCTGAACCTTCTCCGTCTCCTCCGTTCAACCTCCTTCAGCCTCACTCTCAATCTCTTTCAATCTTCATTCCAATCCTCGTTTTACAATCTTCTCAACGAGGAAAAAAAATAAAACTGCAAACTGATCACGATCTGGAAGCGAGAACCCCATTCCCCTGATGTCTTCGAAAACGATCTTTGATGGAGATTTTTTGAAGCCGTTCTGGAAGATTTGACGAGCGAGGATGAAGACGTCGTTGTTGTGGTTGAGAATCTTTGACGATTTGGTACGAAATCAAAAGGATGATGAAGTTCTTGTGAGGAAAATTCTGGAGATGAGGACGAATCCTGGATGTTTCTGGAAGATTGTTCTTGATGGATGACGTTTGGATTTGCGATGAAGATCGCTTGATGAGTTGAATTTCTGGCGAACTCGGAGTGTTGATCAAGAACACGGCCTGATGATTTCTGGAGATTAGAAAATACTCTTGCATGTTCTTGCTGCTGAACGATGGAGGTCCATCATGTTTCTGGCGATTTGTTCTTGAAGTTCTGTTGAACAATGAAGCTTGAATGGGGTTCTTGAAGAATGGGATTTCTGGAGATTTGTGTTGTTCTTCTGGAGAATCATTGATGAGCTCTGGGAAACCTGGATGAACACACGATGATGATGAAGATCTTGTTGCAACTTGTTTCTGGAAATTATGGCTGATGCATGTTCATGAAGAACAATGAAGTTCTGGAGATTTGTTCTCCGGCGAGATTGATGGTGGTTGAATGGTGATCGGTGGGATGTGGAAGACGAATATTGATAAGAATTCTGGAGAATGGGCGCATTTCTGGGTGGTTGATGGATTTCCGGCGAGGTTAACGGCGGTCGCCGGCCATGCATGCCGGCCGGTGACGCTTTCAGGCGAGGTACTGTGGCGCGACGCGTGTCAGCAATGGTGGAGGGGGGAGACGCATGTGCGCCACGTGGCCATGGCGTGGCAGTGAGATGAAGGAGGCTGAGGGTGCGTGGCGTGCGTGTGATGTGCAGCGTGGGGTCCTTTCTCTTTTTCACACGTGGACGAGCTGAGATTATATACTGGCTGGGATTCTGGACGCTTCTAGATCCTTCTGGCAATTGCTGGAAAAAAATCTGGACAAATGGACCTAATTCTGAAAATGGACAAAAACAAACTCTGGGCCTTTCAATGATACCTGGGCCCAATACGAAAAAATGCTAAAAAACCCAAAAACTGAAATGGATTAAACAAGGATTAACACTAATGCTGGATTAAGATAACTAATTGAATTAATTGCTATCAAACCTATATTATTTAAAAAAAGAAAATCTATTACTCTAATAAAACTATTAAAAAAAACTATATTTTCTATTAAACTCTATTTACTAATAAAAGAAAAAATCTATTATTATTCTATATCTAAAATTAAAAACATTTACTTTCTATTAACAAAACTATTTATTTAATAAGAAAAAATCTATATCAAAAAGATTAAAAAGCTATTAAAACTATTAATATTCTAAAAATTCCTAAAAAATCTATTAACTCCTAAAATGATTAAAAATCTATTTAAAAAGAATTAAAACTATTAAAAAAAACTATTAATATTCTAAAAATGATTTAAAATCTATTAAAAATCTAAAAATGGCCAATAAAATCCAGAAAAATCACAATAATTCCCAGAGGGACAAAAATAGCACCGAACGACAAATAACACTGCGAGAACGTACAAAAATAGCCGGTAAAAATAAACGGACACCGAAACGTCCTCAAAAACACGATTCTATCTATCTAAATTGATTAAAAACACCTGAGACGCGAGACGAGAGCTGTGATCCCGATAAAACTCAAAACAAATGAAAGATGCGCTGTATGCGATATGCAGATGCGAACGCGGTCATGCGTCGAAACATAGGACCAGATACGAGACCCGGTTGGTCAAATTTTAGGGTGCAACAAGTGGGCATTTGACACTCAGAGATTTGAGGCCAGCTACTTTCTCGTCCCCTATAGGATACGATGCCAATGCTCGTTGCGAGTTTTATAAAGGGGATCCTGGACATTAAATAGACAATTGTTATGCGTTCCAGAACAGGGTTCAAGACATGGTTGAGTCCAAGGATCTTACTTTCACCCCTCGAGGCGCAAGTGTTAAGATTAAGCACATGCCCACGCATGGGGGTCCATCTGTTAATATTGTGGAAGAAAGCAATGAACAAAGAATAATTACAAGGGTCGAATATATTCATACTCCTACGGCAACTATAGGAGAACCGTTGAAGAGATGTGGAATGATCCCTCAAGATAAAATTGCTGATTTGATTGATGAAGTGGTTAAAAAGCATCTGCAGAAGTTTTTAGACTAGGGTGTGATTCAGGTAGAACGTTGTGATAGAAAAGATCAAAATGTGGTTGTTGTTGAAATCCAGTATGATGAGACCGAAGTTCGTCCACAAAGACAAGTTCTTCCTGCTCCAATAGTTATCCAATATAATGAATCTAAAGTTTTCCAACAAAGACCTGTTCGTCTTGCGCCTGTGGTCATTCAGTTTGATGAGGCTGATGTTTGAAAACAAAGGCAAGTACACCCTGCTCTAATAACTATTGAGTATCCTGTAAATGCTCCTGAGCCTGAAATTTGTAAACAAGGGCTAGGGAAGGTGGTCATTGAATATGATGGGGCTAAGTGTGATATTGTGGTAGGGCCAAGCAGAATGACTCGTAGTGGTTGAATCTTTGCAACAAAACCAGTGGATGTGCCAACCAATGATAAAGGGAAGGCATTTGATACGCTAGTTGTAATTCCAAATATTGAACCACAAGTAGAATTGTCATCTCTAAAGGCAACATTCACACAGAAGGAAGTTGAAGAGTTCTTGAAGATTATTAAGAAAAACGACTATAAGGTAGTCGACCAACTAAGTCAAACTCTTGCCAAAATATTTATGCTCGCCTTACTGCTCAGTTTTGAGGCACATAGATCATCTTTCCTGAAGGTGTTAAGAGTTGCACACATTACTAAGGATATCACTATGGCTCAGTTTGATAACGTGATAACTAGTGTGACCACTGGTAACTTCCTTGGATTTAATGATGATGATTTGACTGCTGAGAAGAGGAATCACAATAAGGCTCTTCACATTTACATAAGGTGTAAAGACACTTTGATATCAAGAGTTTTGATGGACACAAGTTCCTCATTGGATGTTCTCACTAAGACAACTCTGGAAAAGATGCCTATAATAGGGGTTAGTATGAAGCCAAGCACTCTGATAGTGAAGGCATTCGATGGCTCAAGACGAGAAGAAATAGGTGAAGTGGAGTTACCAATTAAGATTAGACAACTATTTTTACCATTATTTTTCAAGTAATGGATATTTAACCTAGATACAATTTCCTATTAGGAAGACCCTGCATTCATTCTGCAGGGGTTGTCACTTCTGCTCTCCACCAAAAGTTGAAATTCATCAACAATGATAAAATGGTTTTGATTGGAGGGGAAAAAGACATTCTAGTAAGCCACCTAACCTCTTTTCGCTATATTGATGTTGAGGGAGAAATGATTGAAACACCCTTTCAATCCTTTGAAGTGGTGAGTACGCTAGCAGTTCAGCGGGTGCCAATTTATCAAGAGACGAGGTCATCAATGACCTTATATAAAGAAGCTAAGACTGTGATTGAAGGAGGAAATGCCCAAGGCTAGGGCAACTTGGTTGAAGTTACTGAGAAGTTTGATAAGTTTAAGCTAAGGTATCAACCTTCTTCTAGCACAACAATGATCTCATACAACAAAGAGCATATTCCTCTTGTGGGGGGGATTTTCACAAGTGCTGGACACATCTTCGGCCACACAACGACGATGATTATTGAAGACAACATTGGTGATGATGAGGCTTCTGCAAGCTTGATTCGACAAGCAAGGCCTGGTGAAAAACTTCAAAATTGGAATACCATTGAAGTCCCCCAGTTCTTCCCGCACCAAACGTAATTTTACTGTTTATCAAAAACCATATGTTCTGCCTAAGGCGTAGTGGAGCATTGTATGGGCCACCTGATGTTTTAAACCATGATTATAATTAATAAATATTAGTTTGCATTCAATTTTCGCTCGTTTTCTTTTTCTTTTACTTTTACAATAAATGGCAATATTTTCATGCACGCACTTCCTAAATAAACTGCATAAATCATAACATGTAGAAACACTACCGAGGTTCTTGACAACAATACTGCTTTGGGACTATATGATTTTGATTGCCCGATCTACCAAGATAAAGAGGAAGGCGAGGAAGATTGTGAACTCCATAATGAATTGGCAAGGTTTCTCAAGCAAAAAGAGAAAGTCATTCTGCCATACAAAGAAGATGTCGAAGTCATCGACCTAGGTACTGAAGAAGATAGAAGAGAAGTGAAGATATCAGCATCTCTTCAAGTTGCAGTCAAGACCAAGTTGATAGAACTTCTTCGTGTGTACGTTGAAATATTTTCCTAGTCATATCAAGATATGTCTGGGTTGGATACTAACATTGTTGTACACAAATTACCGCTTAAGGAGGAATGCCATACTGTCAAGCAGAAGTTGAGGAGGACCCATTCTGACATGACTCTCAAAATTTGTGAAGAGGTTCGAAAGCAATTCGATGCTGGATTCCTGGTAGTAGAAAAGTACCCACAATGGGTTTCCAACATTGTGCCGACACCGAAAAAAGATGGAAAGGTCTGCATATGTGTGTACTATCGTGATTTAAACAGAGCCAGTCCTAAAGATGATTTCCCATTACCTCACATTGATGTATTAGTTGATAATACAACTCAGTTCTTAGTATTCTACTTCATGGATGGATTTTCTGGATACAATTAAATTAAGATGGATCCAAATGACATGGAAAAGACCACTTTTATCACACCATGGAGCACCTTTTGCTATAAGGTAATGCCTTTTGGACTGAAAAATGTTGGGGCAACATATCAGCGTGTGATGGTGACTCTCTTTCATGACATGATTCATAAAGAGATTGAAGTATATGTTAATGATATAATTGTCAAGTCTCAAACCAAATAAGAACACTTGATAAATATGCAAAAGTTGTTTTCCCGATTGAGAAAGTTCAAATTGAGACTCAACCCTAACAAGTGTATGTTTGGGGTACGATCTGGAAAATTGTTGGGCTTCATCGTGAGTCGGAAGGGGATTGAAGTGGACCCTGATAAGGTAAGGGCAATTCAGTGCATGCCCGCACCTAAAACAGAGAAAGAGGTATGTGGCTTTCTAGGGAGATTGAACTATATTTCCAGGTTTATTTCACATCTCACCGCCACTTGCAAACCAATTTTTAAGCTGTTAAGAAAGGAGAAATCGATTGTATGGGATGATGACTGCCAAAGGGCACTCGACAAAATCAAAGAATATTTATAATAACCACCAATCCTGATACCGCCTGTTCTTGAAAGGCCACTTATTATGTACCTGATTATGCTCGACGAATCTATAGGTTGTGTGTTGGGACAACAAGATGAGACTGGCAAGAAAGAGTATGCCATCTATTACCTCAATAAAAAGTTTAATGACTGTGAGACAAGTTATTCCTTACTCGATAAGACTTGTTATGCCCTAGCATGGGCTGCCAAAACATCTCAGGCAGTATATGTTAACCCATACTACTTATCTGATTTCCAAGATGGATCCCATTAAATACATCTTTGAGAAACCTGGTCTCACCGGCAGAATAACACGATGGCAAATGCTTATATTTGAGTACGACATTCAATATGTCACTCAAAAGGCCATCAAAGGTAGTGTGCTAGCGGACCATCTTGCCCGTCAACCGGTGGATGATTACCAGCCCTTGAAGTTCGATTTTCCAGACGAGGATATCTTGATGCTAAAAGATTATGAAGAGCCAGAACCATATGAAGGACCCAAACTAGGGGAGCGATGGACTCTCATGTTCGACAGTGCTTCAAATACTAATGGACATGGAATTGGAGCAGTGATTACATCTCCAAAGAATTTTCATCAGTCGTTTACAGCTAAGCTTTGCTTTACATGCACTAATAATATGTCTGAGTATGAAGCTTGTATACTAGGGTTGGAAGAGGCCATCGACTTGAGTATCAAAACCCTCGATATATTTGGAGATTCTGCCCTAGTGTCACACCTCAAAAAATGATACGACCTTCACGATGGACACGGAAAAACACAGACAGAGTCACCACCAAATTTTATTTATCCCAAAGAGGGAAATGGAAATAACGATAAAACCTTTAAGGAAAGAACATGGTCATCGCAGCCACATTCTAGGCTCGGGAGTCGGTTACGTGAGGGGAAGGTATTAGCACCCCCTCACGTTCGTTGTACTCAACGGTAACCTCTTTGAAGGTAGGAAAACACTTAGAAGGGGGGGGGGGGTTGAATAAGGGGTTTTCAAAAACAATTATGACAATAGAAAATAACAAGTTATTTTTATCCTGGTTCGTTTGAACTCAAACTACTCCAGTCCACCCAGCCAAGGTGATTTTGCCTCTCTCAAACGAGGACTTAATCCACTAAATCAAAACTTGATTACAGTGATATCCTCTAAGACAAATGTCTTAGTCTTCTTAAGAATCCTGACCACAACTTGGTCTCTCAAGGAACTTTTATAAGATAAAATACAATGTGTTTAAGTTGCTTCTAAAAAGCTATTATCACAACTATGATTTACACAAAATGAAGAACAAATAAAACTTGTGTTTTTCTTTGAATAAGTTTCTACTTTGATTGTTTCTTTGAATTCTTTGGAGCTTGTTGTATCAAAATGTTGTAGTTGAAGTGTTGATGAAGACTTCTTTATATACTCCACTTTCTCAATAGTGTGTAGAAGAAAGTATTGTAGGATGTAGACATAAAGGACAAATACTTTTTGTCTTAATTTGACATTCCCTTTTTGCCTGAATTCCTGTGTCATACACGAATGAGAAATAGTACCGTTGGTAGACCTTGGGTTTAGCAACGTCTCTTTCTTGAACACTTCTTTTTCAAATGAACAGATATAAAATAATCTTGCATCAGATCCTCTGATGTTGTTCCTTGTTCTTCTTATCAGAGTCACTCTATCCAGAGTCTTGCAGCAAAGTGCTTAGCGTGAATTATGATCAGAGTTGACTTGATTCAGAGCCTCTGTACTTGCAGCGTTTAGTTCTTAGAGTCTTCTGAATATTCTGAGTCTTTATACTCTGTGCTCAGAGTCTTCTGTAGGTAGTGCTCCAGAGTCTTCAGTGTTGCTGGCGCTTCAGAGTCTTCTGCAGCTTGCGCTTCAGAGTCTTCTACTAGCGTTTCAGAGTCTTCTGCAGTTGTACTTCCTACGCTCAGAGCCTTGCGTTATTATGTTCAGAGGAATTCTTTTTGTCTTCAGATGAATATTTATTTAATATCTGAAACAAAAATGCTTGAACAAAATTAGAGTATATATTTTCTTATACAAAATTTCATTAATGTTATCATCAAAACATTGAAATATATTTAGAACCAATCTGTGTTCTAACAATCTCCCCCTTTTTTATGATGACAAAAACTATACAAAATTTAGTTCAAAAATAAGAAAAAAATTATATCTCCCCCTGAGATAATGAATCTCCCCCTGAAATGAATACTGCTAGAAAAAATAAATACTTCCCTTTCAACACTAGTATTCTTTCCAGAGTCATAGTTAGCTTTGTAGACTTTCTCAGAGTTTAGCTTTGTAGACATTCTCAGACCTTGTTCAGAGTTAATTCTAAGGATATTATCATATGAGAAGTTTTTAGCTCTGAAACACTTAATTCAACATTAGTTATATTTTATCATGTATGAGTTACCATTTTGTATCTGTTTATATGAATAATCAAAATTTCCATTTTCTCCCCCTTTTTGTCATATCAAAAAGTGATTTTAGGAAGAAAAAAAATCATTTAAGACAAAAAATATCAGAGCAAGAAAACAATTATAATAGATAATCAGAAGAAAAACAGTCAGATGCATTCATTTAAGGAATTCAGAAGATAACAACAAACAAGCAAAAAACATAGATGTGCACAGACAAGAAAAACAGCTAAGAAGGACGAGAGGCTATAATCTTCAGAAGCTCAGTTATCTCAGAAGTTTGTGCTTCCTGCTTTGCCATCCAAGTCTTTATCTCAGAAGTAGATTCATCTTGCTTAGCCATCCAAGTCTTGATCTCTTATGTTGTCTTCTCTTGCTTAACCATCCAGGTTTTAATCTCAGAAGTTGCAGCCTCTTGCTGAGCAAGCTTTTCCTTCACGTCTTCAGAAACTTTAACTTCTTCAGAGTCTGTCTTCAAAACTGTTGATTTTGGAATGACCACTGAAGCATATGTTGGTTCTAAATCCATATCAGAAGGCTCATCAGATGCAGGAGTCTCTTCAGAGATTGCAGCCTCTGTGAAAGTTTCTTCAGGCTGAGGAATTATACTAATCTGAAGTGCAACAGTTTCTTCAGATGTTGAACACATAACCTTTGCAGGTGTGTTTTCTAGAAACTGAGTAGGAGTTCTGTGTACACCCAGAAGAGAAAATTTGGCAACTTCAGAAAAATTCTCTTGAGCATCTGCAGAGCATGCAACTTGAAGGTTCTCAGTCACAGAGTTGAACCTTCTTTTGAAAGTAGTCCAAAATACATCAGAATCACGAGGACTCACTCTATTCATGCATCTTTCCCTAACAACAGATAGCCACATCTGCATTTCTGTCTCAAAACCATATAACAGTGTCCCAACATCTGATCTAGGTGTGGGTTTAAGGAGAGTCTCTAAGAAGGTTTCCTTAGGGTTAACAGAAGGTGTAGGTTCAGAAGATGAGGGTTGTTCTAAGGAAATAAGAGGAAGGGGAGTAAGAATGGTAAGGGAAGTAGGAATGGGAATTGGAGTAGGAATATCATCAGGATGGTTTGGGGATTTATGTGTTGGTGAGGTCACATCTGATAGGTCAGAGTCAGATGATCCAGATGAATCAGACGAGTTAGATGATCCAGATGATATAGGGTGTACTGTCATGAGAGGTTGGATATCAAGGATGTCATGATCAGGGTCAGATGGGTTAAGATCTAAATGGTTTGGTTTAAAGGGGTTTGGTTCATCTGGTTGTGGTTCAGAGGGTTGAGGTTCAAATATGTGTGGTTCAGATATTTGTGGTTCAGAGGGAAGTGATGTTTGTGGTTTAGAGGGAACAGAGTCATGAACATGTTCAGAAGAAAAGTGTTCAAAGGTGGTGTGAGGAGGAGAAGGAGTGGGAATTGGGTCATAGGGAGGAAGAGAAGGTTCAGATGCAGGAATTTCTATTATAGTTTCTAAAACAGGAACAACAAAAGTGTTACCTGATTTCTTAAGACGCTTAGCCTTCACAGAAGAACCATCTTTAGAGGCTTTCCTTTTGGGGCGTGCAGAACCTTCTTCTGAAACCTTTCTCTTCTTACTTCTCTTCTTCTCAATTATTTCTGGAGCGGGTTCAAATGCTCTTTTTATCAAATCTGCTGGTATGGGAGTTCCATCTGCCAGACATGATTCAATATAGTAGAGCAGAGCTTCTCTGGGCTCCTCTGCAGTAAACAGTGGAAAGTCTTCAACTGAGACTCTTCTTCTGCAAACTTCATCTGAATTAACCTTAACAGGATCAAAAGAGAGTTCCTCCACCAGCTTCATCCTTTGCAAACTTTTCCCATCCAAAGGCTTTCCCATAATTGTTTCTAATTCTTCTATCTGACCTGCCTCTGTCAGATGTGCAACTAATCCATTTTTTGTGAGTATATCATAAATCAATCTTCCCATTGGGATCCAATTTCTGATCTTCTGATGCTTTGTTTTGATCTCTTCTCTTGACATTTTGACGTGGTTCCACAGATGAGAAAATAGCAAATGTGGCAGATCCACCTTAATATTGTTTCCCAAGAAGTACAGAAAGTACAATTGTTCTGCGTTGATGTAATCTGGAGAGTTGGTTGATTTTCTGTGGTGAATACATCCCAAAAAGATTTTTGCCCAGATTTTATAGTGAGTCTTAAAATCCTTGATCTTGCTAGAAGACAACCCAGAAGTGAAGACTTCTCTATAGACTGCATCCATGTATACCCTTCCTGCAAAAAGATGAGTAACACCATCCACTTCTCCATACCCAATCAGATTTCTAATTAAATCCTCAGTGATGATGATTTCCTTACCCAAAACATATGAAATTATGAACTTGGGGCAAACCTTTGCGTGAATCCAGAATTCTTTAACCAAGTGATGATAAACTGAACCAAACAGCCTATCAAAATACTTCACCCAACCTTGAGATGATACCGTTGTACGAAGATCAAAATCGTTCTTCGTCATGCATTCAAAGTTCACCATGAACTCACAAAGAACTTCTAGATCATCCACTGGTGTTAGAAGATTTTATTCTGGTGCTTTGTAGGTTTCATTACCCTTTTCAGATGATGATGCCCCAACCATTGTTGATGCTAACTTTTGAGATGAAGAAGATGAAGTTGCCATTGACAAACTTTTGAGATTAACTGATCTTCTTTTAGTTTTAGCAGAGAAGAGAAAGCAATGGAGAAGGCCAAAATGCATAAAAAGTGTGAGAGAGAGTGAAAGTGTGAAATCGTGTGAGATTGTGGAATATATAGAGACAAAATTAGGGCACAAAAACACAAACCACACTTAGCATTTAATCACATTAATTAAAAAAATAAAATGATTTCAGCATTTAATGAAGTGGGGGGAAAACGAGAATTGCAATAATTCAAACAGTACCTCAAACGGCGTCTCACTTTATACACTCCACCTTTTCAGATTTCATGTGACACATGTTTGATATAGTTTTGCCTCTGAAGCTCTTTAGAATATGAAACGTTAAACAATGCTCAGATCCTCTGAAGCTTGTTAGTTCAAAGTTTCACAAAAATAAATAAGGTAACAAATGAAATTACAGATGCAACACTTCAGAATATAAACATTAATCATCCATCTGAATAAATTTGCTTCTGAATAATAATTTTATTCTAGACAAAAGTCCATACTAATATTCTTCAGAATAAACTTAAATCTATCTTCAGCAAGGGGTTTTGTAAAAATATCAGCCCATTGATGGTCTGTATCAACAAAATTTAAACTTAAAATTCCCTTCTGAATATAGTATCTGATGAAATGATGTTTAATTTCTATATGATTTGCCTTAGAATGTAAAATAGGGTTTTTAGAAAGGCAAATAGCAGAAGTATTATCACAGAAGATAGAAATGTTACTCTCATATATCTGATAGTCTTCTAGCTGACTCTTCATCCAGAGCATCTGTGTACTACAACCAGCAGCAACAATATATTTTGCTTCTGTAGTTGAGAGTGCTATTGTGGGTTGCTTCTTACTGTACCATGAGATCAAATTGCCTCCCAGAAACTGACACCTTCCAGAAGTACTTTTACGTCCAACTCTGTCTCCAGCATAATCAGCATCACAGAAGCCAACTAATTTAAAATCATCAGATCTTCTGTAACATAAACCCACGTTAGTAGTACCTTTTAGATATCTCAGAATTCTCTTAACAGCTGTTAAGTGAGATTCTCTAGGATCTGATTGGAATCTAGCACAAAGACAAACACTGAAGAGAATATCAGGTCTATAAGCAGTCAAGTACAGAAGATAACCAATCATACCTCTGTAGAGCTTTTGATCTACCTTTTTACTAACCTCTTCTTTTCCCAGAGTGCTTGTTGGATGCATTGGAGTCTTAGCTGACTTGCTCTCTATCATGTTGAACTTCTTCAGAAGCTCCTTCACATACTTTGTCTGATGTATGTAAGTGCCTTCTGGAGTTTGATTGACTTGAATTCCCAGAAAGAATATGAGTTCTCCCATCATGCTCATTTCAAATTTTGCCTGCATAGACTGAGCAAACTCCTTTCCAAGCGTAATATTTGTTGTTCCAAAAATAATATCATCTACATAAATCTGACAGATTAAAATATCTTTCTTAATTGATTTATGAAAAAGAGTGGTATCAACCTTTCCTTAGATAAAATTATTTTCCAGAAGGAAATTAGTCAGCCTTTCATACCAAGCTCTAGGAGCTTGTTTTAAGCCATAGAGTGATTTCTTTAATTTAAAAACATGTTCTGGAAAATTTTCATTTTCAAAACCAGGGGGTTGATGAACATAAACTTCTTCTTCAATTAAGCCATTTAAGAAAACACTTTTAACATCCATCAGATACAGAGTGATGATATTCTGTGCAGGAAAAGAAATAAGTAAGCGTATAGATTCTAACCTTGCCATAGGAGCATTAGTCTCGGTGTAATCAATACCTTCTTGCTGACTGTAGCCTTGATCAACCAGTCTAGCCTTGTTTCTGATGACTTCTCCTTGCTCATTCAGTTTGTTTCTGTAAACCCATTTCATTCCAATGATATTAAATCCTCTTGGTCTTGGAACCAGATCCCAAACATCATTCCTTGTGAAATTGATTTAGCTCCTCTTGCATAGCAAGTATCCAATCATTGTCTTGCAAAGCTTCATCCACAGAGGTAGGTTCAATAAGTGATACTAAACCAAACAATGATGTTCCAGATGATTTGAGAAAGGATCTTGTTCTGATGGGATCATCCTTCTTTCTAATAATAATTTCCTCTAGGTGAGAAGCTTTGATTCTGGAGGATCCTTTCAGAGTGGGTTCTTCAGAAATGGTTAAGCTTTGCAGATGAGCGGCCAATGGAGTAGCATCTGGCGTTGCTTCTGGTTCTTTTGCTTTAACTTTGTCTGCCTCTGATTCTTTAGAGTCTGTGAGAAGAATTTCTCTATCTGCAGAAATTTCAAACTGCTTTGGCTTTTGATTGCCAAGCTTATCATCAAATCTGACATGAATTGATTCCTCCACAATCTGTGTCTCAGTATTGTATACTCTGTAGCCTTTAGAGCGTTCAGAATATCCAATCATAAAACACTTATGTCCTTTAGAGTCAAACTTGTTCAGATTATCCTTAGTATTCAAAATAAAATAAACACATCCAAAAGGATGGAAATAAGAAATGTTAGACTTTTTATTCCTCCACAATTCATAAGGAGTCTTTTCCAAAAGAGGTCTTACATACACTCTGTTATGAATATAACATGTTGTATTAATTGCTTTTGCCTATAAATGTTTTGCCATATTAGTCTCATTGATCATGGTTCTGGCCATTTCTTGCAATGTTCTATTCTTTTGTTCTACAACTCCATTCTATTGAGAAGTTCTAGGACAAGAGAAATCATGTGCAATGCCATTTTCTTTAAAATATTTTTCAAAATATTTATTTTCAAATTCACCACCATGATCACTTCTAACTTTGATAATATTATAATTCTTTTCAGTTTGGACTTGATTGTAGAAGTCAAAGAATACAGAATGAGACTCATCCTTGTGTTTTAGGAATTTTACCCATGTCCATCTGCTGTAGTCATCAACTATGACTAATCCATACTTCTTGCCTCTGATGGATGCAGTTTTCACTGATCCAAACAGATCAATATGAAGTAGCTCTAATGGTCTAGAGGTAGAAACAACATTTTTAGATTTGAAAGAAGATTTTGAAAATTTTCCTTTCTGACATGCTTCACAAAGAGCATTTGAGTTGAACTTTAACTTAGGAAGTCCTCTGACCAGATTGAGCTTGTTAATCTGAGATATACGTCTCATGCTAACATGACCCAATCTTCTATGCCAGACCCATTGCTCATCATTAACAGACATAAGGCATTTAACATTTTGATTTTTCAGTTCTGAAAGATTCATCTTATAAATGTTGTTCTTCCTTTTTCCCATTAAAGAGGATTGAACCATTTTTTTGACTAACAACTTTACAACATTTTTGATTAAAGATTATATCATAGCCATTGTCACTTAATTGACTTATGGACAATAGATTATGTGTTAATCCTTCAACAAGCAGAACATTAGAGATAAAAGGGAGGTTACCATTACCAATTGTTCCAGAGCCAATGATTTTTCCCTTTTGGTTTCCTCCAAACTTCATGTCTCCTCCTGATCTAAGTTCTAGGCTTTGGAACATAGACCTTCTTCCCGTCATATGTCGTGAGCAGCCAGAGTCCAGGTACCATGACTGGTGTCTTAACTTTGCTGCTAAGGACATCTGCAACAAAGATTATTTTATCCTTAGGTACCCATATCTTTTTGGGTCCTCTGGGGCTAGTTGGTCTGAAGTTCTGCCTGAACTTCTTTTCCTTAAACGCTTTTGTGTTTTGACGAGGTTTTGGTTTAATAAAGCTTTTTGTGATCTGATCTGTACGTGTGTGCTCTATGTCATTTATGTGACCATATTTAAAATGAGTATACAGAGGAGTATAGTTGATGATCAACTTATTAACATGTTTTGGATTTAAATACTTCCCAGAGGGTGATTCATATCCATCTCCTTTTCTGTTATTCCTAATAACACCATATATCATGGAAGCCATTTTTCTTCTATCTAGGCCTCTGGACAGGAATCTCTGAAAACTATAGTCGTACTCTTTTAAAATATTTTTGGAGCAAGACATAGTATCTGAATCAGACTTTTGTTGAACTTTTTCTAAATCAGTTTTTATTTGAAAATTATTTGCTTTTACCTCTGCAATTTCTGATTTCATCTGATTAGTCTCAGATGCAAGATAACTCTTAAGCTTCTTGTATTTGAGTCTAGTTTTACTATAGTTTTCAACCATCTCAAATAAGCTTTCAACTAGCTTAGCTCTGGTAAGTTCAGAAAATACCTCTTCTGAATCTGATTCTGATCCAGATTCAAATATTTCTTCATTGTCTTCTGTGTCAAACATCAGTGCAACAGTTGCACATTCGTCCTCTGAATCTGATGAGGCTTCAGAGTCATCTGAGTCATCCCACGTGGCCATCAGGAGTTTCTTGTTTTTCTCAAACTTCTTTATGGGTTTCTTCTTATGAAGTTTGGGACATTCACTTTTGTAGTGTCCTGGCTCCTTGCACTCAAAGCACACAACTTCTTTCTTGCCAGATCTTTTGTGTCCAGAAGATTCCCCACGTTGTTCTGGTCTTTTGAAGTTTCTGAACTTCTTTTGCTTATGCTTCCAGAGTTGATTTATCCTTCTGGAAAGCAAAGATAGTTCATCTTCATCTGAGGAAGATTCTCCAGAGTTTTCCTCAAGTACCTGAAAAGCTTTCGTGTCAGATTTTTTATTGGATTTTAAAGCAATAGACTTACCTTTCTTCTGAGGCTCGTCTTCTTCCATCTCTATCTCATGACTCCTTAAGGAACTGATGAGTTCCTCTAGAGTGATCTTGTTAAGATCCTTTGATAGCTTCAGCGCCGTGACCATTGGTCCCCACTTCTTTGGCAAACTTATGATGATCTTCTTCACATGATCAGAAGTGGAGTATCCTTTGTCAAGGACCTTCAAACCAGCTGTCAGAATCTGTAATCTTGAAAACATGGTTTCCACAGATTCTTCATCCTCCATCTTGAAGGCTTCATACTTCTGAATAAGCACAAGAGCCTTTGTCTTCTTCACCTGAGAGTTTCCTTCATGTTTCATCTTTAATGACTCAAACATGTCAAACGTTGTTTCTCTATTTGTGATTTTCTCATACTCAGTATGAGATATAGCGTTTAACATAATGGTTCTAGCTTTGTGATGATTTCTGAAATCTCTCTTCTGTTGATCAGTCATTGACTTTCTGTCAATCTTTTTGCCCTCACCATCAGTGGGGTGAATGTATCCATCAATGACCAAATCCCATAGATCAACATCATAGCCTAGAAAGAAACTTCTATTCTATCCTTCCAATAATCAAATTTTTCTCCATCAAACATGGGAGGCTTTATGCTGATTCTATCTTTATCATCATATTTGGTGTTTGAAGTTAAAGTTTCAGCCATTATGTCAAGAATAATAAATCAAGAGTTTTCCCAACTGGATCTTTCTCTGTCACTGTTAAGTGATAGCACTTTCAGAGTCGGAGCTCTGATACCAACTGAAGGTAAGAAAACACTTAGAGGGGGGTTGAATAAGGGGTTTTCAAAAACAATTATGACAATAGAAAATAACAAGTTATTTTTATCCTGGTTCGTTTGAACTCAAACTACTCCAGTCCACCCGGCCAAGGTGATTTCGCCTCTCTCAAACGAGGACTTAATCCACTAAATCAAAACCTGATTACAGTGATATCACTAAGACAACTGTCTTAGTCTTCTCAAGAATCCTGACCACAACTTGGTCTCTCAAGGAACTTGTACAAGATAAAATACAATGTGTTTAAGTGCTTCTAAAAAGCTATTATCACAACTGTGATTTTTACATAAACTGAAGAACAAATAAACTTATGTGTTGAAGAAAGTTGTTTGAATATTATTTGATTGCTTTGTGGAATTCTTCTTTTGTATTTCTTCTATCAAAATGTTGTATTTGAAATGCTGATGGATACTTCTTTATATACTCTAATTTCTCAAAGTGTGTAGATGAAAATACTGTAGGATGTAGACAGAAAGGACAAATACTTTTTGTCTTGTTTTGACATTCCCTTTTTGCCTGAATTCTTGTGTCATACACGAATGAGAAATAGTACTGTTGGTAGACCTTGGGTTTAGCAACGTCTCTTTTCAAATGAACATATATGAAAAATAATCTCTGCATCAGATCCTCTGGTGTTGTTCCTTGTTCTTCTTTATCAGAGTCACTCTATCCAGAGTCTTGCAGCAAAGTGCTTAGCGTGAATGTGTGAGAGTTGACCTGATTCTCAGAGCCTCTGTACTTGCAGCATTTAGTTCTTCGAGTCTTCTGAATACTGAATCTTTATACTCTGCGCTCAGAGTCTTCTGTAGGTAGTGCTTCAGAGTCTTCTGCTTCAAAGTCTTCTTCAGCAAGCGCTTCAGAGTCTTCTTCAGCAAGTGTTTTAGAGTCTTCTGCAGCTAGCGCTTTAGAGTCTTTTGCATCTGGCGCTTTAGAGTCTTCTGCAGCTGCACTTCCTACGCTCAGAGCCTTGCGTTATCATGTTCAGAGGAATTCTTTTTGTCTTCAGATGAATATTTATTTAATATCTGAAACAAAAACACTTGAACAAAATTAAAGTATATATTTTCTTATACAAAATTTCATTAATGTTATCATCAAAATATTGAGATATATTAATAACCAATCTGTGTTCTAACACGGTCGTCTATTGATCTTCAGCGCTTTGAAGAGTTTGCTCACTATTTGACTGTCGATGAAGGGTCAGATGAAAAGCCATGGTTCTATGACATCAAACGCTATCTGGAAAAGCAAGAATATCTAGAGGGTGCTTTGGGTGTCGATAAGAGAACTTTGCGTAGGTTGGCGTCAAATTTCATCCTCAATGGAAATGTGTTATACAAGCGTAATCATGACATTGTCCTACTCAGATGTGCAGAAAAGCATGGAGCTGAACAAATTCTGAAGGAAATTCACGAGGGTTGTTTTGGAACCCACGCAAATGGGCATACAATGGCAAAAAAAGATATTGAATGCAGGCTATTATTGGCATACCTTAGAGGCTGATTGTTATCATCACGCCCGGACTTGCCATAAATACTAGATATACTCTACTAAGATCCATGTACCTCCCACTCCCTTGAACGTCTTGACTTCACCATGTCCCTTTTCCATGTGAGGAATAGATATGATTAGGATGATCAAGCCAAAAGCCTCAAATGGACACCGTTCATATTGGTTGCCATACACTACTTTACCAAATGGGTCGAGGCTGCATCGTATACCATTGTTACCAAGCAAGTGGTCACCCGCTTCTTGAAACACCACATTATATGCAGATATGGAGTGCCTAACTGCATCATTACTAACAATGGGTATAATCTCAACAACAAGATGATAGATGAGTTGTGTGTCAGTTTCAAGGTTAAACACCACAATTCAACACCATACCAACCCAAGATGAATGGAGTCGTCGAGGCAAATAATAAGAACATCAAAAAGATCATTCAGAAAATGGTGGTCACTTACAAGGATTGGCATGAAATGCTACCTTTTGTGTTGTACGGCTACTGTACCTCAGTGCGAACTTAACATGGGTAACTCCTTATTCATTGGTTTATGGTATGGAAGCGGTTCTTCCGATAGAGGTCGAAATCCCCTCATTAAGAGTGTTAATTGAAGCCTAGCTTGACAAAGCAAAATGGGTAAGGACAAGATTTGACGAGCTTAATCTTATTGAGGAAAAACGCTTGGAAGCCATATGTCATGGTCATCTTTATCAGAGACGTATGAAGAGAGCTTTTGACAAAAAGGTGCATCCTCGTACATTCGAAGAAGGTGACTTTGTGCTCAAGAGGATCATGACCATATACAATGAATCCAGGGGTAAGTGGACACCGAATTATGAAGGCACATATGTTGTAGTAGAGGCATTCTCTAGTGGTGCCTTGAAACTTGCAAATATGGACGATGATGAATTACCATACCCGGTGAATGTAGACTCTGTCAATCGATACTACGCCTAAAAAAATAGAGTAATAAAGTCACTAAGTCAAAAACATGAAAAGGCAACTTAGGCAAAAACGGCTATCCCGGTGGACTGAAAACCCGAAAGAGGGGTCCAGGCAAAAGTTAGGGATAAAATAAAAAAATATAGGTCCCCTGAGTTAAAAACCCAAAAGGGCGAATTAGGGAAAAAAGGGCGTCCCGGTGGATTGAAAACCCGAAAGGGCGATCCAGGCAAAATTTAGGGACAAATTCCAAGGCAAAGTATCAGGTCTGCATGTCCACTTGATCCCGATGTGCCATTGATGAGAGGAATCAATCCAGTCGTCTTCCTATGAAGAAAAGTGTTGAAGGCTCCGAAGTCATATGGACCATAGCAGTGTTGAGACTCAATGGAACCTCAATAATTTGTATTGCCATTATGTTTTTCTTGCACCGCAATTACCTCATTAAGGAATTGCATCAGTGTATATACTTACCTGTTTAAGGGACAAATCAATAAAGAAAGGTTTCTCACCAAATTGTGCTCACTTTTTACTTTATCTGATTGTCTGCATATTAATTTTATTTTTGATAAATTATGTTTTGAAACTTCGGTTAATAAAAACAACGTTTCAAAAACAATAAAATTTATTTTGGTGTTGGGAGAACTTGAAGGGAAATAGATAGTCTCCGAAGAAACTTCACCGCATGAAAGCATCAAATCAGTTGTCATCCGCCTTGCCTCTTTGTCATGAGCAACATAGCTTTTCAGGGATCTGCTCAATGTAGTCCATATCATTGAATCCATTAAACCTACCAGGGCAACCAGGTTCCCGAGTAAGTCACAACGTCTCTAAGTTTGGGATGTCGAGTAGTCAAATCCTCTTACTAAGGACACCGAATTATGAAGGCACATATGTTGTAGTAGAGGCATTCTCTAGTGGTGCCTTGAAACTTGCAAATATGGACGATGATGAATTACCATACCCGGTGAATGTAGACTCTGTCAATCGATACTACGCCTAAAAAAATAGAGTAATAAAGTCACTAAGTCAAAAACATGAAAAGGCAACTTAGGCAAAAACGACTATCCCAGTGGACTGAAAACCCGAAAGAGGGGTCCAAGCAAAAGTTAGGGATAAAATAAAAAAAATATAGGTCCCCTGAGTTAAAAACCCATAAGGGCGAATCAGGAAAAAAAAGGGCGTCCCGGTGGATTGAAAACCCGAAAGGGCGATCCAGGCAAAAGTTAGGGACAAATTCCAAGGCAAAGTATCAGGTCTGCATGTCCACTTGATCCCGATGTGCCATTGACGAGAGGAATCAATCCAGTCGTCTTCCTACGAAGAAAAGTGTTGAAGCCTCTAAAGTTATATGGACCATAGCAGTGTTGAGACTCAATGGAACCTCAATAATTTGTATTGCCATTATGTTTTTCTTGCACCGCAATTACCTCATTAAGGAATTGCATCAGTGCATATACTTACCCGTTTAAGGGAAAAATCAATAAAGAAAGGTTTCTCACCAAATTGTGCTCACTTTTTACTTTATCTGATTGTCTGCATATTAATTTTATTTTTGATAAATTGTGTTTTGAAACTTCGGTTAATAAAAACAACGTTTCAAAAACAATAAAATTTATTTTGGTGTTGGGAGAACTTGAAGGGAAATAGATAGTCTCCGAAGAAACTTCACCACATGAAAGCATCAAATCAGTTGTCATCCGCCTTGCCTCTTCATCATGAGCAACATAGCTTTTCAGGGATCTGCTCAATGTAGTCCCTATCATTGAATCCATTAAACCTACCAGGGGCAATCAGGTTCCCGAGTAAGTCACAACGTCTCTAAGTTTAGGATGTCGAGTAGTCAAATCCTCTTACTAAGCCAAAGTTAAATCATTTATTAGAAACTACCCAAAAGTCCAATCCTTTATTGGCAACTACCCAAAGGTCAACTCTCGTTGGCATTGTCAAGTTTATCCTTTAAAGTCAAGTCTTCATCGGCAACCATAAAAAATCTACCCTTGTTGGCATCCTCATAAAACCTGAAAGTCCAATGTATTGTCAAACACCAAGTAACTAAAGTCCAATTTCATTTTGGCAATTACTAGATCCAATCCCTGGTGATACCTTCAACAAGAAACCTATCCCCAGCACACCTGACCATTTGCATTGTCATATATAATTATATCAAGCATTAGTATATCTTGTGCATTCATATGTGCATTAGATTCCCCAACAGTTGCATCTTAGTATGCATATTCGTGCATTATGCAATGCATGGAATTTCCACCTAGTGGAGCATTATATTCAACATATCATAGCAAGATCTAGGATCAGTTTGCAAGCATCTTGGCTAGTCCTTCATCAAAGTCGACATTAATCTTTTGAAAAGAGTTAATACCCCACACATGCTCATGGAATTTTATTCCCAGCAAGTCATTCTTCAACCATGCAGTTGATAATGATAATCCCCAACATCTCTTACTCTTATTGCTCCATAAGCAGAGGTTATACTAAAAGTTTCTCGTGATCTTTCCCTTACAAAACCTTGCTAGCACATATCCTCCGAAAGGAATTTCCGCTCAATCTATTTCCCCCAATAGATTTATTGCTCGAGATACTACTTTGGCATCATCGGAGAACCTTAATGGATAAGGGACTGCTTCGACCACCCGAAGAATCTCATGTGTCCAGAGATACTGCATTAGTATCATTGAAGAACCTTGGTGGATAAGGTATTGCTTTGACCACCCGAAGAATCTCATGTATCCAGAGATACTACTTTGGTATCATCGGAGAACCTTAGTGGATAAGGTACTGCATCAACCAACCAAAGAATCTTATTTGTTCAGAGATACTGCTTTGGTATCATCAGAGAACCTTAGTGGATAAGGTACTGCTTTGACCACCCGAAGAATCTCATTTGTTCAGAGATACTTCTTTGGTATTATCGGAGAACCTTAATGGATAAGGCACTGCTTCGATCACCCAAAGAATTTCATTTGTTCAGAGATACTGCTTTGGTATCATCCGAGAACCTTAGTGGATAAGATACTGCTTCGACCACCTGAAGAATCTCGTTTGTTCAGATATACTGCTTTGGTATCTTCGGAGAACCTTAGTGGATAAGGTACTGCTTCGACCACTCGAAGAATCTCATTTGTTAAAGATATTGCTTTGGTATCATCAGAGAACCTTAGTGGATAAGGTACTACTTCAACCACCCGAAGAATCTCATTTGTTCAGGGATATTGCTTTGGTATCATCGAATAGCCTTAATGGATAAGGTACTGCACCAACCACCCGAAGAATCTCATTTTTTCAGAGATACTGTTTTGGTATCATCAGAGAACCTTAGTGGATAAGGCACTGCTTCGACCACCCGAAGAATCTCATGTGTTCAGAGATACTGCTTTGGTATCATGGAGAACCTTAGTGGATAAGGTACTGATTCGACCACCCAAAGAATCTCATGTGTCCAGAGATACTGCTTTGGTATCATCGGAAAACCTTAATGGATAAGGGTCTGCTTCAACCACCTGAAGAATCTCATGTGTTCAGAGATACTGCTTCAGTATCATCGGAGAACCTTAATGGATAAGGTACTGCTTCGACCACCCGAAGAATCTCATTTATTCATAGATATTGCTTTAGTATCATCGGAGAATTATTGAAATAGTGTAAGTAGGGAGTGTTTTATCGTATCCGCAGGGATTGCACGAGAATATTTGATGCTTGCCATTCAATATTTTAGTGACTTAAGTAAAGGGGTTTTCAAATGGTTTCTATTTGGTAACATAAGTTTGCAAGAACTAAAACAAAGTGAAAGTTGGTTCTTGTTTGATAAAAAACATGTCAAGATTAGGTTTCACTAATCCGTCTTAAACGTATCCAATCAGTCGAATATGTGAACTTAGTTTCAACCAATATAATTGTGTATCCTCACAAAACCGTTTATCTCTAAAGTGATTTCATGAATATTATTGTTTCGACTGTTAAATGATCTCTCTAGATAACACCCAAAACAATAATCGTTAAGATCAATATAATGCAAATATCAACTTCCAAATCTATGTCTAGAGTTTGTTAGTTGATAGATGAAGAAATTAGGTCAAGACTTGAAAAGTTTATGTCTAAAGCAATCCAAACCATAAATACAACAAAATATAGCAAATAACTTCATCTATATTGATCAAAGCTTTGTTCACATACAAAAGATTAAAAAGAAATACATAAAATCATAATTAATTACCTATAATCTTGACACAAAAGGGGTTTAGCCACCCATTTCCATGGTGGCTTAAGCAACAAGTTTCAGGAGAAGGTTAATCAACATCCAAGTCGAAAAATCTAGATTGGATGGGAATCCACCTTCTTTTGGTGAAATATGGCTAAGAATGATGAAAATAGGAGAACTAGGGTTTTCTTGCTGAAAATATGAAATTGTGAAAAGGTATCAAAAAGTGATTTTTGCTAAATAATGGTCTCAAGTACTTATAGCCATGCTGTTGTGCTGTCACATTCACGATGCGAACCTTTTGTTCGCCTAGTGAACATCCAAATGTGGCACTTAAAGTGCCAGTGTACAGTTAAACCGCCTTGAGACATTTCCTCATATTCGTTGTGCGAATAATCCTTCACACTGCGAACCCTTCGCCAGCAACTTCGCCTAGCGAATTCTTATCCAAATACCTACTATCTCAAGTCTGGGACCATTCGCTAGCACTTCGCTACATCTTCACTCCATCAAACCATTTGCTAGCTTCTTCGCACAACAAATTTCTGTCCCTTTCTCCTCTGCATGAACAGTACCAAGTTCCCAGGGGTCTTCACTAACAAGTTTGCTGTGCAAACTTGTTGATGATTTTTCTGGGGAAGTTTGCTAGGAGCTTCACACAGCGAACTTCATGATGATTTTCTGCTGACTTGGTTTCCTTGCCAATATTCTTGTGTCTTACTCTTCACTTGTTTTGTGCCTAATTCCTGAATAATAGCACACAAATCAAAGTAACCAAGACATTTTCAAGCAATGAAGCATATCATCCAAAACACAAGTGATTCAAATCAATTTATTTACAAAAAGAATGAAAGATGCCAACATTTGATAGAGCAATAAAGCAATGTTTGACATCTAAAAACTCTCCCTAACTAGATTTTTGCTTGTCCTCAAGCAAAGTATGCCTCTCATTTCAAACAAGAGGATTTGCTCAAGACTAAAATTCACCCAAGAATGGATAAAATGGCTCAAACACAAAGAACGCAAACAAGCAATGGTTTCAACTGTTGAGAATCAAACAATGCGCAAGAACTAAATTCTTTAAGAAAATATTAAGCCATGCATCAACCAACAACTAAGTTTTTCATGAATGAATCACTCTATCTCTCCTCTTCGAATAAGGATTGAAGAAATTACGCGTTTGCAACTGCGGGGAAAATTTCACTCACCTAACAAACGATGCCAATAACAATCCAACTCATACAACATCTAACAATCAAAAGTGAAAATATGAAAGCAAAAAGATCACTAAGGTCTTTAAGGTTGTAGCTTGGTTGGGTTCACAAACAAGAGGGATTTCTAAGGCCATTGAAACGAAATTGCCGATGCAAAAGAGACATTCACTGTACACGTTATTTACACATCCCAACTTCATTCTAATTTTTTCTCAATTGCAAACCTTCACAAACTTTATTTCACACACTTATTATTTCACTATTTTCTTTTCCAAGCAAGCATTTTTTTTTACATTCATATTCACATAATTTTTTTCAATGCTTGCTTGAATTTTTTCAAAAGTTATAGCAACCTACCATTCTTCTTTTTCATTCTCCCCAACTTGATTTTTACCCAACCCTCAAGTGAATGCTCTATGTTTTTTATGGCAAAGAGGACAATTAAAACAAAATTCAACGGTTCAAGAAAAAATTTAGAATCTCACAAAATTTATAATGAGATTCACATTGTTTAGGCTCAAAGGGGGTTAACGAATTCTCTCTACTCAGGGGTAAGTTACATTTAGACATGGTTGTGCTCAATATAAACAAGTGCCTTGATTATTTATAATGCTTCCACAAATTCACAATAATCACAAGATAAAGCATGAATCAAACGAATCAAAAAGTTTATCAGTAACCCAATATTTAGTAAACAATGGAAGCTTTCTCACAAATTATGGTTTTTGGTCCTAAGTGAAATAATCATTCAAACAAGTTGCTAAAAGAACAAATTTCATTTGTACAAAGACTTAAGTTCTTAAGCATTCTAAAATTCTAAGCAGAAGTAACCATGTATCTTGACAACATTCACTTGTTTCATACTATCATCGCCATCCAAACTTGGACGAATCTTCATTGGATACTTCTTTTCAGAGAACAACCAATCTAGAAGTTCATTGAGAGCCCAACAACACGGGAAACATTAAATCCTACCAAATTTTTTTACACAAATTTACACTACACAATATAAACAACACTTTTAACATCAAAACTAATTAACATTAATAATAATAGTACATAAATATTATCCAAAACAAAAATACAATAATATCACAAAAGCAATGATCTAAGCACAAGAAAACTTCACTTTGCAGACCAAAGGAAGTTGCTCAGGATCATGCTCACAAAACAGAAACACAACAAAATCAATCCTCTTTAGACTCAGTAGCCTCCACATCTTCAGAACCTTCCTCTGAACCAAACTCCTCATCATCGGATCCCTTAGCATCATCACCATCGCCTACATCAGCACCCTCATCATCAGGACCAGAAGTACCCATCCCTCTTCAAATGTAGGCCTGACCTCAGGCCAAATAGCATGGGCTAGAAATTATTCCCTAGTCATCATGTTGTACGCAACGGAGGGCTCACGACACTGTAATTGGAGTACCTACATTGAGTCATGAATATCTATCATAGCACGCTGTGTGGCCGCCATCCAGTCCCAATTATAAATACATACAACCTGCTAAATTGGATCAAAGCCCTATGAGAATGTAAGAAGCTTGATCATATGGTTGGATTGATTCAAGAAGCTTGATCTATTGGCAATTGAAGAATTCAAGTTCATTTAGAAAAAGTCAACTGTTCATCAAAGTCAAAGTTTGACTTTTGAGATTTTTGGTCAAACATGGGCTCCACGAGTTAAGGGTCATGAAAATATGATGTATGATTGCATTTGATAATGATATATCAAGAAATCAAGAAGAGATTCAAAGTTGGTGGAATTAGGGTTTTGTAATTTTTTCGAAGTTACAAAACTTCATGTTCATGTGCTCTACTTTCCAAGTCCATAACTTCTTTCTCAAGCATCGAATGAAAACACTTGAGGACTCTTTTTAGAGATGGTATTACATACTTCAAATTGGTGAAAGAATGAACTCAAAAATATTTACCAATTGAAAGTTATGATTATTTAAAGTTGAGTTTTTTCAAGGTGTTAAAATGTCCAATACTTAGGAAATTTTTAAAGTATAAATCAGTGAAAAGTCCAATTTTGGTGGACATTTTTCTCCATGATCCAAATTGGTTCTTTCCAAGTGATCAACATCAAATTTGTAGTATGTGATATCATATTTCCAATGGTACCAAAACATGGATTTATCTTGCTTGAGCATGGGGTTATAAATTTGCAAAGTGACCATGGTGAGGCAATTTGAATCAAGACAGATTTGCACAAGAATCCACAGTCAAAGTTTTACACGATTTCAAGATCAACTTTGGCCACTTTCTAATCATTTTTAAAGCTTCTCATCAACTAGAAACTTGTTCCATGCCATAAGATCTTCACATTAATCTCAAATTTTGCAATAATTAATCTTCATTCACCATGCAAAACCTTGGCCCAACATGCCATCCAAGACTTTTTTGTGCATTGCAAGAAAAATGAATTATGATCACCAAAACTTTTTTCATGATTTAAAGGCACAATCTAAACATCAGAACGTGTTGGATTTGCTGAGAAAAATCTGTTGAGCATAGCACTTTAGAAGCTACTAAAGCATACCTAAGGAGAGAGACAAATAGAAAACACTCTCAGTTCCTGAATAAGCGAGACTCCAATTTAGCAAGCCAATAAACACTTACATTTCCTTCGCGTAAGATGTGAATAAGGACAACCTGTCACTATTTATGAATAAGATATTTGGTATAATCCACCAGAGATGCATAAGGATGAGTAGAAGACATCCCCGATTGAACAAATTTCAGAGCCGTTTGAGAATCAGACTCATAAAACACATTTTTGAAACCATGATTCCAAGCAATATCAAGACAATGAGAAATGGCTTGAAGTTCTTCATTAATATTATAGGTGAAACCACAAGTTCCTGCAAAATCTACGATTCAACCTCCAAAAGAGTTTCATAAAAGACCACCAAAATCAGATGACTCTGGATTACCGATGGAACTACCATATACATTGACCTTTATCACATTCTTTAGGGGAGGGTGCCAAAACACGTGTTTAACGATTTATATCTTATTATAACCACCAAAATTCTGGTAAAATGTGAAAAAATAGTTATTTGACTAAGAATATTTTAGAAATAGTTGGTTAAAATTTATCTAAGGTTAAATTTGGAAAAAAAAATATGAGATGGAAATTAAAACATTCTAAATCATAAAAAGGTTATGAGATGGAAAACTGAAATTATACTAAACTTTAGGATAATCTTTAAGAGTGTGTAAAATGATATTATTAGCTGCACCATATTTATAACAATAGATATCTATTGGCATGTGATGAGTGCCTAGTGTATAGTTGATAGATAACTTCTTATGCATGATGATTCAAACAAAATGAAATATATTTACAAGTAACAATAAAGTGATTCAAATAAAAATTGTAAACTGATCAAAATACAAACTTCAAACCGATTCAAAACAACATAAAATTGTGAAAAATCGAGTATTATTAAATGTATTTGAATGTTATTTTGTAAAATAGCTCAGTTGCAATCAAATTTTAAAATCACTCCAAATCGAACCGAACTATATATATATATATATATATATATATATATATATATATATATATATATATATATATATATATATATATATATATATATATATATATATATATTATTTTTAAACTACACTAATTTGTTATTCATTAATATTTATATCTTAATATATTTTATTAATTTGTCTTAACTTATTTATTTTATAATTTCATTTGTTTTTTTTAACCACTACAGTATCTCATTTTGCAATACTACTTTTAAATATTCTGTTTATATTACATCAGACACAATGTTAATAGTTAAGAAACATAATTGGTAATCTGGACCCTAATGTTATGGGACGAACGACGCCGTATAACTAAAAACTCCACAAATTTTCTGAGGGCTTATTCTCGTGACGAACCTGGGTTTCTCATTCCATCTTACGCGACTCCAATACCCCCTCTCTCTCTCTCTCTCTCTCTCTCTCTCTCTCTCTCTCTCTCTCTCTCTCTCTCTCTCTCCTCTTCTTCCTTCTAAATTCTCACAAGGTTCGTTCTTTTCTTCAATCTTTCAATCCATCGATTTCTGATTAGGGTTAGCTCTATACCATATATTTACCCTATTTTCTCTACGATTTTTGTTTCCTGTAGAAATTTTCGTTTCACATGTATTTTTTGTGTGGTTATTTTCACATTTTGTGTTGTTATATAGCCTGTTTCATTGCCAAATTTCTAGTTTTTTCAGAATATCAATTGTAATTGTTGTGACTTGTGATTGTGTCTGTTGTCTGCGTTTTCCTTTTTCAGTTAACTCGAAATGGGATCAAGACACCGTGTTCACAGAGAGCCATTGAATCCTCGAAGGGGGTATCCACAGGAGAGTCCTTACGCCCGCGGCCCAGCTATGCAGCGGCCACACCTTCCTCCTCATCCGGCATTGCTAGAGGAAGAGCTTGAAGTGCAGCATGCAGAAATGAGGAGGATAGTAGCAGATAACAGGAGGCTGATTGATGAACGGATGGCTTTGCAGCGAGATCTTGCAGCTGCGAAGGAAGAGCTCCATCACATGAATCTTGCAATTGGTGACATTCGTGCTGAGCATGAGATGCATTCGAGGGAGCTTGTTGATAAAAGCATGAAGTTGGAGTCTGACCTTAGGGCGAATGAGCCGTTGAAGAATGAAGTTATACAACTACGAGCTGAAGTTCAGAAACTTAGTAGTATCAAACAGGATCTTTCTGGGAAGGTTCAGACACTCACAAAAGATGTTGCTAGGCTACAGAATGATAATCAACAAATTCCTTCGATGCGGGCTGAGATTGATGGCCTGCACCAAGAACTGATGCGTGCTAGGTTTGTGGATTAGTTTTCTATCTTTAAGCCCCCGTTTGATTAGAATCTGCGTTTGGTTTCTTAAACTGATGATAGCTACATTTTTGTTTTCTAGAACAATGGTGGATTACGAAAAGAAGGCAAACATGGAGTTCATGGAACAGAGGCAGTCAATGGAAAAAAACATGGTTTCCATGGCCCGAGAAGTTGAGAAACTTCGTGCTGAGCTTGCTAGCATGGATGGAAGACGTTGGGGAGCTGGTATGACTTGTTTGTTATATTTTCCTTTGCAGAATCTATTCTTCTTCTATCACTAACTCAACGTGTATTTCTTAGCAATACAAATTGTGACTTGTAAATATAATTGTTATTGTCTGATCTAATGAAATTGACATGAATAGTTGGAGACTCATTTAATTATTAAAAAGATACGGAAATTGGTAAGAACAAAATTTCTTTTAATATTTGAAAGCCCTTCATAATTGTCTGAAATATGGTTGTGGGTGTCAGTAATTGCATTGATGTAATGCACAAAAAATGGCAGTTATTTAGAATGTAAGATACACATGTATAGATACAGGTAAGGCAAATATATATTGTATTACATAAAAATGTTATATATATTTTTTAATACATTAAAAAAGAAACTCTAAAATTTTCTATTTTTAATCACCTTAACTCCCAAGCATTCTCTAACTTGTCTATGATGATTTTGAGAAGGGAACACTTATAGTATTCTTCAAGGGAGGTAATTAGTGATAACATGACTTGTATCCGTATTTTTCAATTTTTTGATTGGCAGTATTGAGAGTGGTGCTGTGAAGCTCCGACACGCCATTCAGACGGCGTGTCGCCGTGTCGTACACGTGTCCGACACGGATACGCGAACAACACGTATCTGACATGTTTTTGAAGTTTCAAACGAAAAAAAAAATTTAAATCGCAGCGGACGCGGATAAGACACCGTATTTCAAATAAAGGACACGGTCCAACCCAAAAAATTTCAGAATTAAAAAAAAGCCCTAATAAATTTTTTTCAGAATTAAATTTTTTTTTTTTATCTTTCATATTCCACTTCCCCACTATAAAAACAACACAATTAGGATTCCTTATTTTTTCATATTTTAAACTCTTTATAAATTGTGCTCATAAATTGCATTATTATATTCATATATAAAATATATATAGCCGTGTCCGTGTCCTATGTTTTTTACATTAGCGGGGTCCTCGTGTACGTATCCGTGTCTGTGTCCGAGTCCGGGCTTCATAGGGGTGGTGGTATCCCACAAGGTGTATTTTTAGGCATATGACAAAAATGTGGATACTGCATCGTCTTATTCTTTGTGTTGGTTAGATACTCATATGATAGATACGCATCATCCGGCTTGGAGTATCTGTGCTTCTGTGACCAAAGACTAAAATCATTTATCATATAATTCCAATTTACTGAGATATTATTCTTGTTATGTTCTCTCACTTTTTTCATGTTTGCATCATTCCTGAAGGTGTGGCTTATGGAACAAATTTTGGTAGCCCTGAGGGGGGTTTCCCACCTCCATACGCAGATGGATATGGCGTTCACATGGTAAGTGCCTTCCTGAACATAAGATTTTCGACTTAGAGTTCAATTATCCAAGGTTTTATTTACTTTGCTTCTGGTTCTATTTAGTCTGCTGCAGAGAAAGGTCCTCTTTATGGGGTGGGTACTGCTTCAAGGAAAGCACACGAGAAGCCTCGCACAAACCGTCGTTGAATGCAAGTGATTGATGTTGGTGATGAAAAAAGGCCGGCCATCTCTTTGGCTGTGTTAGCGGAGTAGCGGATTGATGCCCTTCTGTGTATGCATACCATGTTATCTTATTTGTTGTTCTAAATATATTATTAATTCTAAACTGGCATATGTAGGTTTTACTCCTGCTTTACCATTTTTAATTTGGAGAAAACATTGCTGCGGTATCTTTAAGTTTAAAACTTAGTGTGTTGGAATTCTTCAATTAATCTATCTTCCATGGATAATATTTCATATTTAATATTGTTATTGTTGTGCTTTTTGTCTGGTTATTGTTATTTTTTCTTCTGGGTTAAAGCATGTTTTCTGTTCATGGACTGGATCTCAGCGTTGCAACCTTGAGGTTTTGTAGCTCCCATGTGTTGAGTCATATGAGCTAAAGTTCAGTATATGATGGGTTTGGCAATATTAGAAGACTCAACACAGATTTTTCATTTCTTCATGTGTTTTTATGCCAAGGATTGAGAGCGTGATTTTGGAGTTAGTCTTATGCAGTGGATACTTGTTACTGTTGGAGGAGTTACCGCATGTGGATGAATTTGATGAATAATCAATCATGTTATGCTTTCGTATTTACTACAGTGAGTGGAATGAGAAGTTTCATTTCTCTTGATATTAGACTGTGTTTCTTGTAGGATAGAATGTTAGATTGTAGTTTACATTTGTTTGTACGATTGGATAAAAATTGCCCATGAGTGCTGATGATATCTGGTGGCCTATGTCACTTGGCAATATCCAGATTAGTTGTGCAATTGTAAAGCAAGCTGCCTGCACACATTATGAGGAATATAAATTTGTGAGTAACTTGTGGAGCTAATGATTTCTGGGTTGTATGGAAATATAGGATGCCAGTACTCATTTCATGAGCATGAGGTTACAAGCTCTCAATGATGAGTGGATTTTATGTTGTTTGATATGCCAGAAAAGATGCTTGTAATGGAATTGTCTGTACTCACATTTGGAGTCAACGTACATACTGCAAAAGTTGTTTAAAACTGAGATTATTCAAGCATTCTTTGCCCCTTATTTCGGATGGTAACTACTTCTGTTTGCTGGTGTGGAGGGGGGCTGGTTATAATGGACTACCATTGTTTGAAGTGGTGTTATTGACGGCACATTTACATTGTAAGTTATAATAACAATGCGGAGGCTTGTATTTACCAATTGATACTCTGGCATTCTATTACATTTGTTGATTGCGGAAAACCACAACTATGTCAAATATGGATGGAGTGATACAACTTCAGATTGATTTTGGTCCACTCTGTTTAGTTTTGCTCTTAAAAGCTTAGAATTGTTTGGTTAGACTCCGGATGCTGTCATTGGTATTTGCCATACTGTGATTGTAGTCAGTGGCAAACATGGGATGGGAATTTTATATGTCCCAACGAGATGGCATTGCTATAGGTTTTCTACTGCTCTTCCAAACAATTTAATTGAAATGAATCAGAAATTGGTCAATCTGAAGATAGATTAGCCGTCTGAGACTTGAGAGTGGGGTATAATTACCCTTTTTAAGCTTCAACAAGAGAAATAAAGGAACCACTTTCTGGACTCTGGTCATATTGGTTTCATAACACAGTTTCTCGTTTTTTATAGTGGTTGAGTTGTGGTCAAGGTCCTCTATGATGCAAGGTCGTCCATATCTTCTCTGCAAAGTTTTGGTGGTAACTACTGCTCTTTGCTGGCGTGGAGGGTGGCTGGTATCAGTGTGTTGCCTTTGTATTGAAGTGGCGTTACTGATGGCGCATTGCATTGTAAGTTGTAACTGTTTAGGGAGTTGTAACTTCCAATTGTGATAATCTGGCATTTTGTTATGCTTATTGATTGGGGGGAAACCACAACTATGACTAAGGTGGATGGGGAAATATGACTTTAGAAGTATTTTGCTCTTCTTTCCCTGAAAGACTTGAAGTTGTTTAGTTAGACTCTGGATGCTCTAGTCTGCAATGGCAATACTGAGATAGAAGTCAATTACAAATTACTACTGTACATGAAAAGTTTCTTTCATGAAAGTGTTATATTTTCCCCAAATAGATGCAAGTGCTATAGGTCTTCTATTACTCCTGCAAACAATAGGATTTAAGGGGGGATGTTGTACCCTTTTAAAGCTTGAAAGAGAGAAGTAGAGGAACAACTGTCTGGTGGTATTGTTTATCATGCCACCATTAAGTTTCTTGTTCTTTATATTGGTTGAGGTGTTGAATTATTAGTGGGCATTGTCCTCATGGATGAAAGGTTGTCCAACAAATCTGCCTGACACTATTAAGTTTTGTTTGTACCCATTTTAACCTTGAAGGAGAGGAATAGTTATCTGGTAGTGTTGTTTCTCGTACGATCACGACAGTTCTCTATATTTATTGAGGTGCCAAAATCTCTCTGGTCAAGCTCGTTGATGATTTGCAAGATACTCCTATGTTGCTGGTATCACTGTGGAATATCTAAGGAGTAGGCTGGAGCCTGCAGAATGTTTGAAGACCAGCTCTTGATCTGAAGCTCATAGGCAAGTATTTTGCTTCTCTTTATCAGTGTCATTGATTTAACCATGTAGAACTTGCTTTTTGCCCTGCTGATTACAGTCATGTAAGGTTTAGTATGCTGCTTAATACAAAAATTAATTGTTGCACGCCTAAATTAGGATACAAGGTTAGAATTAGATAATCTTTAGATTTAGTTACTAGTGTACCAGAAATTTCAGCATAATAGTCAGGATTTTAAAATCTTAATTCATCATAAATAAGTAATGGTAATAATAGTACATAGTTGTTGCGATCTTCTAGAGGCTAAAATGATTTGATGGATAATTGGAGCTGTCTGAAGTTATAGGGTGGAATAACTTCACTTCCATGTTGTTCTTATAGGTCTCAGTTGTTACTGGGCTTGTAATACGAGCAAAGGAAAGTTAGCTTAATTTGTATATGTAACAAATCCGGTCAAGAATCATATCATCCTGTATTGTTAATTGCCTCTCAATTGCTGGACAACTCAGTTAACTTGGACGCATTTGTAGCTAAAGTTAAATGCTTGCATCTTATAAGTTGAAGCTGTATCCAGTGTTGGGTTAAGTATACTGCTTCTATTGCTACTTTTCTCTACGCGGATTCACATATTGCAGAATTTGGAAATGTAGAAGCTACCTTGTTGTAGGGCATTAAAAACTAGGGGCTAGTATATTTAGGCTATGATCTCGTTATTAGTTGTTACTTCCGACTTGAGCATGCATTTTATGGCTTGGAACAAGCAGTCTCTTGGATAAACTTAATTATGAGATCACAGTGGAAAAGATGAACCACCAGTTTCCCTAGTAAAGGTAAAAGGTCTTGGGTAACCTATAAAGAAACCCTCTTTCAGGCTAGGTCTGAAAATACCAGTTTTCATTTCTTTTTAGCTAGTACTTAGGCAATTGATCTCGGAAATTTTGACGTTGCTAATGGACCTTGTCAGTCTGGTATTTTGCTTATCTAGGACTCCTCTTTTGAAGAAGATTTGTACACTTGCTATATAAATAGTCATTTTGTTTTGTTATGATACTGGTATCAGTATATAATTTAACATTTAAGATTTATGCTCTTTCATTTGTCTTTTAAGATTTATGCTGAACTTCATCTGCATATTCAAGTTACTTACCATTTATTTCTAACTAATATTGTATTTTTTATGATTGCAGATGAAAAGCTGGAAATCTTGTTTGGGACTGGAAAGTAAGGATAAATCCCCAGAAACATCTTTTGACTATAAGACGAATAAGATTTTGAAGATTATTATTTCAAAATGAAAATTCAGACGAAGCTTACTGTGGGCTGAAGGCAGGTAGATTACTGGTGGTGGTAGGATGCATTTTATCTGGCTGTGCTGGGTCGAGATAACCCATTAGCCTGCCTTTATTGTGTTTTGAACGTTTAGTTGTGAGATTGGAAATGAAAGGTTTAAGATTATGTTTGGGAGAGCCAAGTCGGTAGCCTTTCGTTTATGCAGGTTTGCCCATCCCAGTATGCCATGAGTAAATAATCCATCTACAACTCTAAATCTATACAAAACACACTGGGTTTTGGTGTTCCTTTCGGTTACATTGATAGCAGAGGAGCGCTTGGCTCTATACGATTAGGTTGTTTAGGAAAAATGAAGGAAAAGAATAGTCCCACTTGAATTAGGTTCATAACAAAATTCCCTTAACATGAGGGAATTAAAAAAATATATTAGAGGATAATTTTTACTACTGTTTCTTCAAGTCATTTCATATCTCTATAATAAAACTAAATATATTAATCACGTACATTCTCCAAAAAACACTTGAAAACTGTTGAAGATTTACGTTTCTTTCCTTCTCTAACAAACACCCAAATGAGGCCTTAAATGGGATCATGAATATTTGCCTTGTATGTTATTTCATGTGTTTGTGAAAGAAAGGATGTCTCAGTAAGATATATGACTTTTTTCCTAGTACAGGTAGGCTACACAGGACTTGGGATATCCATATTTTGTTGGCTTGGGTTGTTCCTCCTTCATCTTGGTTGATTGAAGAGTTTCTCAGACAGTTTTAGATGTTATCTACTAGCATGCTTCAGTGTTACTATGCTGATGCTTTAGATTTGCTTCCTCTACATATTTCTTCCTCCCTTTTTGTCTTTGGTTGATTTTACTTGGGTTGATTTTGATTGTCATTTGGTTTATGTGATTTGAGGTCAGATTCAAAGCTTAAGATTTGCATTTCTAACTCAAATCGAGTTGATTTATTTTAAATATCTTTATTGAATTCTTGTGTATACATTAAAAAGTCAAACTCTGTTATGTACATAAGGGAGTGAACATCTCTTCAATTAAAACATTGGCTCTGCCTATCAAATTTATAGGACTCCTATCCTTTCAGCTTGATTAAAAATAACACTAAAATATTTTACTTACACCAGACAACAGACTCTGTATATACGCTTCTTGGATTGTGCTCAGCTCATTTTTTCTGCATTTTATCTGGTGTCCACAAGTATGTGATAATGTCAGCACTTATTAAAGAATGGTCAGTAATTTTGTGTGTATATCCCAATGCCACAATTCCATGGCTAAGTAGTAATGACACAAGGTAATAACTTTGATCTTCTCCCTTTCACTAAAGATTTTGTATCAGGAAAATGTTCCTGACCATTAGTTAAGTCCTCCACAGATCCATGTTTTGTTACTATCACCGGGTAAGTTACAAGATGCACACCTTCCATGTCCACAATTTCTTCACTACTATAGATTTTCCACATTTTATCTCCTATTGAACACATTCTCTGCACACATTCTAAACTTTCTGGCTCTAAGAACAAGTTCTCAGCTCTCCCTGTGTGCTCATACCACATTGACATTCTGTATGCATGAATATCTCCTTTGGTTATATGGTGATCAACTCCTTCATGAGATTGATAGCCTCCGATCGCAATCTCCGTGTCTCTTTGCCCGTCCATCGATCTTTGGTTAACATTTGCCGATCCTATTAATATATATAGGTCGTCCACTGGTGACAAGAGCAACAAAAAACATTTTAGTTAACCAAGAACAATTTCGTAAGCGAATGAAAATAGGAGAACTAAAAGTGTAATTAAGCCAACATATATTTATGGTGCAATCATACCTATCATGAGCTTGGAGTGAACATAAACCATGAATCTTCTATTCTTCTGTGCATTCCAATATTCAGTTTCAGGGTGAGGAGAATGTGGAGGAATATATTCTTCATTTTCCTTCTTTTCCCTATTTGCGAGGCAAAAGAAATTCAAGTAATCTCTTGGATGTCCTGGCTCACCACTTTCTATAATTGCTTCTCCAATCAACTTATACATCATTGTCATTGTTTCTCTTGTCCAATGCAGTATATCTTGAACTGGTTCACTCTCAGGTCCGCCTTCTGGCCACATTGGTATGACTATATACACTGCAAATCTTTCTCTTGCTTTTATCTTGTTGACTACCTTTAATGCAATCTCAATAGGTATCAAATTTCTGCAGCCACTGTTTCTATCTTTCTGCCACAAATGACATCCTCCAATGAAATATTGATTTTCAATGTATACAAACCTGTCGGCACGCCTAATTGCTTCGACGTAAGCTTCATGGATGCTAGTCTCAACTGTTAGTTTTCGAAACAATTGGCTAGCCGATACATGGTCGATAGACCGATATACTTGAACTTTCCAATTCCTCTCCATGGAAGTGCTTGTTGAGGAAATAGGAATGAGATTTTGTAAGGTGTTTGCAGGGACTAGAAGCGATGAATCGCATTGCTTTGTCCATCTTTGTTCAAAGTTTGTTAAAACATCCCAAGCCGCCTCGCCGGTAACACAAGCATGAGCATCATGCCAAGGCTCTCTTGGACCTCCTTTCTTGAGGCTTGCTCCTACAATGCTTGTCTGGTAGAAATCATGGTAATGTGATTCCTTAGTAAGTGTTTGAAACAATGAATGTTCCTCGGTATCATATCGACCGTCGCATAAATCTAAACCACCCAAAAAACTCATAATTTCTCTGTCATTGACAGAGTTAGGAGCTTTGGTATCCACAGTTATGGTTTTCTGATGATGTGCAAAGATTGTTGGGAATTTATGATGTAATCTAGGACACTTTCTGCATACTACTTTTGTGTGTTTAAAAAAAGCAAATGCATCCTCATCATGTGTGTTCATCACACCTTTGTTCTTGATAAGTGGCAATGATGTCTCATCATCCCAAATCATAATCCTTACAGAAACACCTTCTTCTGCTTTCTTCTTCAACAGTTCACCTAACTTTATTTCTCTAGCATGTGGAATTTCTGTTTGAGGATCTCTAACCTGCAAAACAGAATAAGGACCATTAATGGTGGTAAGGAAGGAAAACCAAGCCGAACTGAACCGTTCCAATGAGATTATATATGTACCAGAACCATCTTTGGATTGAAAGACCAGCCTGCAATATAAACTAAATACTTTGCACCCTCAATAGCTTTATAAACATCTTCCCATAGCAATCTTGGAACTCCACAAATATCTAAAGGTGGTTGAAAAGTAGGTGAATGGTGAGCATCATGATAGAGCTTAACATGACAGTTAGATCTTTGTGGGAATGTAGCATCCCTTAGCCCTTGAAACTCTTCACTACTTAGTAGTTTTGACCAACTTGGTTCCAAATTTGCTGGCTTGAACCATAATATAAACCTTAGTTTTAGTTCTTGATTTGGTTTACCATTTTCCATGAGGAGAGGGAAGAATCCATCAATCAAACTCTCTTGCTTCAACTGTTGTGCCTTGATGTGGAATTTTCCTAATATGGAACATGATGTTTTCAGTGTAATGGTGATAGTTGAATCAGCTAGATGAGCACAATGAATTTGAAATGTTTGGTTCCAAATACGTTCGCTTTCTTGTGTTGTTTTTGCTACTTTCTTGTTATCTATCTTGATTGTCACATAAGTAGGCTTTCCATTTATGCATAAACACTGTAAAAAGAGAAGATTGATACAAAAGTTGAGTTTACAACAAAATATTGACAATATGTAGTTCAGTGGGTGAGGTAAGAGACGCCGAAAGAGTACTAATTAGACATTTCGTAAACTAAAGAGATATTAAAAGAATACTAATCAGACAATTCGGTTGATGAGCTAACAGACACTGAAAAAAATACTAACTAGACAATTTGGTTGGTAGGATAAGAAATATCGAAAGGATACTAATCAACCAATTTGGTTGATGATTTAAAACACCGTAGGATAAGAAATACCGAAAGGATACTATTCAGACAATTTGGTTGATGATTTAAAACACCAAAAATACTAATTAGACAGTTCGGTTGGTGAGATAAAAGACACAGAAAAATACTAATCAGATATTTTGGTTGATGAGTTAAAAGACACCAAAAAAAAGACTAATCAGAAAGTTTGGTTAGTGAGCTAAGAGACATCAAAATACTAATTAGACTATTTGATTTATGAGATAAAACATTTTGGTTGGTGAGTTAAATGACACCAAAAGAAGACTAATCAGAAAGTTCGGCTGGTGAGTTAAGTGACATCGAAAATACTAATTAGACTATTTGGTTTATGAGTTACTAATTAGATTATTTGGTTTATGAGATAAGATACACTGTAAAAAGTATTAATCATGATGAGGTAAGAGAAAAAAAATACAAATTAATTTAGTTGATGAAATAAGAGACACAAAAAGAATACTAATCTGATAGTTCGATTAATGAGATAAGAGACATCAAAAGAAAAGAAAACTTATAATTGAATCATACAAACTAATACAACCCACATAAATATTTGCCTATTAAAAAATATATTTATTTTTAATCATCACATTTTAATAAAATGGCGTGATTTTACTTTTTAGTCCTTCACCACTCATTAAGACCAAAAATAGAATAAAACAGTTTCATGCATGAGTACATAGGAATAAAAATTAAGCATCAAATTTGTTAATATTATAGAGATCATAATAATATATTGAATCCTATAGTTTATTAGAGCTTACATTGAAGGGAAATGAAGGAGAGTAAGGAGTTGCATTGAAAATTGTAGCCTCAATTGTTCCATGGATGAGGTCAGGCCTTTTGTCCATTGCAATATTCTTCAAATATTCCATACAAGGAGAAGATGAAAGAGACAAAAAAAAGTATGAAATTTGCTTTGACCTTTGCGGAGGATCCTTAATCATATATATGTCACCACCATTACATGTGATATATATAAATGTTGTAAGGTTGGTGTTTGAAATGTAGAAGCAAAGGGAATCTTAAAATGCAATAGAAATGTTTGGGAAAACTTGTGGAATTATTCAGTTATTGATGTTAACTGTTAAGTCACACACTCCAACCCTTCACGGCTATCCTATTTACACGTTTTTGCTTCAAGCACGAGTTTCTTAATCACTTTTTGCCGTGCTACCTCTGCTTACAAAAACATTATGAATTCCTTCGGCTAGGAAAAAAATCAAACACTTTGCAGACAACATTTTTTTATATTCACTTCACGTAGGTAATCTGGCATTGTGAATGGGTGAGGCAAAATGGATCAAATCTATTCAACATATTCGTTTTACATGTATTTATTTACGATTTTTGTTCTTCCCTTTTTAATATGTAGGTCTTGCATCGTGCCATTTTCGGATGCATACCTTAATATAAGTTTTTATAATTATTAGGTTAAAAATGTGCAATCTCCAGCCCACCCTCCCTTGCCCTCATTTTTTGCGGGGGAGTAAACTTTTAAGCATGCGTCTTACATATGGTCCGCCTTTTCTCTCCATTTTTTTTATAATGGACATGTCCTTTTTCCACCCTTAATTATAAAACACTAAATGGGAAAATATAAAAAAATAATATTTAAATTAATTTAACATTTAATAATATTAATAGAATTTAATTGGTATGTATTGACAGTGTAAATTTATTTTATACTGTCAACCAATCACTCTCGTATGTTCTGTTATATCATACTGTAATTTTTAAGTTAACAATATGACATGAAAGATTAATAAATTATTTTACATTATCAATGCATACCAATTAAACTCATATTAATATATTAAAATTGAAGAAAGAAAAAAAAAACTTGAAGTATAAGTGATGGTTAGCGACGACAATTCTGAATATCCTAAGTAGCATATTAAAAAATAACTCTAATCTCATTTTCATGTCACCAGAAAACCTTGTCACACTGTTGTGGGGGTGTTGGAGTTCTCCCGCAAACCTCTATTAACGCGTTTTCTAATAACCTTCATTTCATCAAGACACTTTATTTAAATACTTACTTATATTAAAATATTTAATATAAATTTATTTAAATATATTATAATATTTAAAATAGTTTTATAATAAATACTCATATTTTAATTTAAAAGATAATTATTCACTTCATTCATTTTTTTAAAAAATATAAATTTATAAATGACAAAGAAACTCCCATAGAATCAGATTCCCCTGAATTTTGCTTAAGCATTTAGGGTTGTCTAGCAGGTGGCTCCTCACGATGAGATGGCTCAAACTCCAGGATAACGATTAGACTTCCTTAGTCTACATGAGATGGCTCAAGCTCCAGGATAACAATTAGACTTCCTTAATCTACATGAGATGCCTCAAGCTCCAGGCTAACGATTAGACTCCCTTAAGCTACTTGAGAGGAATGACACTTAACATATTCCACTATGATATGATCGGGAGAATCACGAATCTCCACCGATGCTAGGGTAGATGAGTAGAGAGTGACCATTCCGACAGAGGGCTTTGCGGTCTAAACCCCTAATAGCTGAAGCGTTGGTAGCGTCCACCATTAAAGGAATAACTCATGGAGTCATTTTCACCTGTTGCATTGTTTTGTAACATTTCATCTTATCGACACACCAAAAGTAGACAAGTTAAAAAAAGAATCACCAAAAAAACCTTGAGAGAAAATGATTCCCATGTTACTCACTAAAGATGAACTCCATAGCCTCTTTCGAGTTGATGCCTACCAGTGTCTTTATGTAATGCTCTTTTGTTTTCTGACACTGCAACAGAAGGGACAACAACGTCAACGTAACCCACACCCTCAAAGAATGATTTTGACTGCCTCTTTAGGTAGATCTCCTCTTGAGACAAGTCATCCATTTTATAGAATAAGATTCACAGTCTGTCAGGAAATGCTCTAGGATCTAGACATGTTCTCTATGTACATATATTGGTATAAATTGCCTTGTTGAGGGAGGTAACCAAGTAGTATTTATATTTGTAATGCTTCAGGATCTCCAAGTAGACTTAGAATACCTTGATACATTGTGTTGAACAAAGTGACTCCAAGCATAAGAGGGAGGAGATTTGAATGTGGTATTTAAAATTTACGATAAATTTAAAAAATTGTTTGCTTAAATAACAATTTGTGTTAGTATTGGAATAACACAGAGAAAAGCAACAAAAAGAAAGAAAAACAATAAAGTAAATGACAAAAAGTAAAGAGATAGAGTTAGAGAGATGACACAAAGATTTATACAGGTTCAACCAAATGTTGGGCTACCCTTGTCCATAAGTGATCTTCTTGAGTGTATTAATAATGATTTAAATATTTACAGATTATGTCCACGAACGTTCGTTACAAGATAATTAAGAGATTTTACACTGGCTTATCCCCATTCGACTGCCTAGGTCTTTAAAATATTTTTAGGTGATTTGAGCAAATAAAGAGAGCATCATCCAAGGTTTTAAGTGAATACACACACACACGTGTATATGTGTGTGTGTGTGTGTGTGTGTGTGTGTGTGTGTGTGTGTGTGTGTGTGTGTGTGTGTGTGTGTATGAGAGAGAGAGAGAGAGAGAGAGAGAGAGAGAGAGATAGTTGCCTTAGTCTTTTAGGAGTTACTCTCCTATTTTCACAAGACTTTGGTCACTTAGACAGACACGACCAAGGGAGACTTTACACTTTTTCTCTTTCACAACTCTAAAGCTTCAAGTTTTTTTCCTAGATCTACTGATCATATAAGAACTTAATAGGAACTTTGAATATTTCGTTTGATAAGGCTTAAGATATCTTAAATTAATTACCATCATCATAGAGTTGGAAATATATCACCCCTAACTTCAACAAACATCAATATTGTCGTCATTAAAATACCAAAGCCGTCAACAAAACCAAGATATCACCACCCTTCTTATACTCACACAAATACTAGAATACTTTAATGTATGTTTATCTTACCCGATGCAATTGTAAATAGGAAAAATTTTAAGCACAATAACCTCAAATCGATGAAGTGAAGACAAAAATCTATCAAAGAAAATAAGCATCCGTGAAGAGGAAAGACACACCTGTCATATTTATTTCATATCTCATTGTCTTCCTCAGGGGGAACCACCCCCAATCTTCATAAGGTATCACCTTCACAAAACCATGGTCTAAACCGCCCTCAATAGTAAAGACGGGGTCGATATTCAACATCTCTTGGTCCTTCCACAACGACGAGTTATCCCCTATTTCCTTTTGAATTTTAAGTTTAAGGTCTTCTATTGTGAGGGTTCCACCAACTCATATAAATAAATAAATACAAGTAGCTTCCCAAAGCAGGTTAAAAAGTAAATATGTCATCCTCATTAAAATATATCTATGTCAAAGAGGTTCGTCAAAATGCAAAACACATAAATCTGAAATCTCGTAAGCCTCTTCTCTAGAAATCATAACGGAGAAAGCAAAATAGAAAATGAGGAGCATTGATTTTTTTCTTAAAGTGATAAGTTTGGAGGCTTGCATAGTGTAAGAAGGGGCACAAACGATTCCAAAATGAATACAAATGCAGAAAGAATGGCTGCAAGATAAGAAGTTGCAAGCAAGAGAAGAGAATAATTAGAAATTAAAAAAATGACGAAGAAAAAGAAACTAGTAGTTCAAGAACTCCTCATATATCTCAAAGGTGAACTGTGCGATCCATTACATTGGGAAGCGCATACCACACCACCAACAGTCGAGATTCCATCGTGAACTATTCCAAGCACTTGAGTGCCCTAAGACAAAGAGGATATCATTATTGTGAGAACTTGGGACATGCGTTGAGTCTTCAATGTGAAACGCTTCTAGTTACATGAAAGACATTTAATGCATCCTTTCTAAATGCTAGTGACCTCCCATTAAGGGCTTGAAGGGCAAGTGTTCTAGACCGTCCACAAGGTCCATGTCAATAGTCCCAAGAGCAAACTCCAAGAAGATATGCGTATGGAACTGATATACTTTCGCTTTACCCAAAAGCAGAGGATTCATCCCTCTAACGCATCTATCAACATCAAATTCAATTAGAAAATCGTTCGTATAACACGCAACATCATTCACAGAGGATTTCAACCGCTATTGATAGGTAAGGGTAAAACGTGTCATTTTAGGTATTTAAATTTATCATCACTCTCACATTACTTCTAATTCTCTCATTAACTTGGGTGCATGGCCGTCTTTGAAGGTGTGAAAGACGACCTACAACACAAGGCCTCATAATTTTTCATAACTATGCTATGAGAAAAAAGGCCTCTAAATACATTCTACGATGGTTTTTTGGTAAAATAGGACCCCTTAATAAGAATTTATACTCAACTAGAAGTAACTTCAACATTTTACACAGAGCCTCTCAAAAGTCTGAGACGACTCTCCTTGAGTGTTAAAGTATTAATCTTTACCTTACATGTTAGTCCACTTTATGTAATATCAAAAATTTGTTCCTCCAATCTAAAATCTCATTTCACCTTTTTAGCGTAATAATATATGATATTGCAATTTTATATTTATTAGGCATTAAAATTAATTAATTTTTGATACATAACACATGCCCAAATAATAGTTGTTTCTAATAGTTGTTTAGTTTTCCAAAATCAAACTACAAATCATTTTCATTTAAAATTATATTGTTTATTAAACTATTTTCATTTATTGCGAGTCCATATGAATACTATATAGAAAACATACTTATTCTTTCGAACTAAATTTCCTACAGTGTAATTTAAATTTTCGGTAGGCGTTATGTACTAAATTTTTTACAATTTCTAAGATATGTAATATGTTATTGGTATTATTGCAATTTACCATGTCATAATAAAACTCAAAAAATTTGAAAAAATTAGATTTTTTTCGGAAATTTCAATATTTTCGATAATACATGGTAAAAAAAATTCAACTATCAAAAATTTCAAAATTCATGATACATACATACCAAAAATGTTGGAATTCCCGATATAAATATTTTGGGAATTATGAAATTCATGGTATAAATATACCATAAGTTTTGAAATTCTCGATAAAAATCTATATAATTTATAATTTTATATCAAAAATTCCAATATTACCAATAAAAACGCATGATAAACAACAAAGAAAACTCATTTTTATCGTAATTTCTTTATCATCTTATACAATCTTTTTGTGAATTAGATAATATAATTTAAAAACTGTGTCAAAAATAATATAATAAATTCACTCAATAATTTATATTCAAATAATTTATCATAGCTATGCAATTTTAAGTGTTGAGTTTAATTTTAGAGTATATATTATACATGTTATACATGAAATTGAAGATTAAAAATACTATGTTTTTGCCAAAGTCTCGAACCGACCTGTTCACAAGGTTGAAGAATCAAATCAAGTGACTTCACAAGAAACAGGCAGAATATTAGTATGTTTTTATTACCTATTTTTATTAATTATTGAAATACTCAGCTTATTTAAAGAATTTTTTTAATCTTATTTAAAATTATAACTTTTAAATTAGATTTAATTAAATAATTAATTAAATAAAATGTTAATTCAATCTCTAAATTATACTCAATTTAAAATTTAAAATTTAGAGGAAATTAAAAAATTTACTCTAAAAATAAGTTGAACTCCACTATTTTTTATTTCAATAAATTAGCATTTAGATATCCATATGTATTTTTTACTATGCTGGTATGTATATATTTTATTAAGCATTATATATTACAATAAATAAGTTATTTTATAAATTTTATACATGTATCATGTGACTGATTTTTATTTTTGTATAATTAAAATGAAAATAGAAGGAGCATGCAAATATTAACTCAACTAATAAAAAATCAATATTGTTAGATTGAACGTCAATTGGAGTTTGAATTCTGACTCTAATAATTATGTGTGTTAATTTTTAATGGTTATTATTATTTCGCCCACAAATTAAAAAATGGAAATAGAAGAAACTCACATACACAACACTTAAAACATAATGTTTTTAATGATGTTAGCGATAAAATGTAGAATGACAACCACAATGTAAATGGAGATCTTCTTACTATCATTCAACACTTGATCCATTCTACATTTTATCATTATCATCATTTACGTTCTTCTTACGATCCATATCATTCAAATGATCTTCTTTAGGAACGTCATCGTTGAATATGTCTTATGTCACACCACCTGAACATCATAAGAAGAAACACTTTTGTCATATTTTTGGAGTTAAGATTTATCAAATGCAACATGAACTGGCTCTTCTACTATTAGTGTTCTACTATTGAATACCGTATTATGGTTCTATATGCATACAATTTTTAATGATGGCGCAACAAGATCAAACATAAGAAACATCAATGAAAAATAGACATGAAGAAAAAAAATGTGAAATATATTTTCTGATGAATGACTAAACAAAGTTCAATCTCTAATGTACTTCATCAACAAGCGAACCAGACTTTTCAAAGCACATCTATGATACAAAGCTCAAATTTGTAATAATTTCTTAGGATCAATGTGTAAATATACTGTGATACTCTCTAAGTATTAAAAAGTATACACACACTCTTGAAAAACTCTTTTCAAACTTCATATTTTTCTTAATATGCCTGAAAAACTCTTTGAAAAAAGCTAAAAACCAATTTTACCAAAGCATAATCAACTATGGCTCTTACACAATCAATTATGGATTGTTACTCGCTCTCTAATTGATTATGATGTTGGTGTAACTAATTATGAAGCGTATTTAGCTTAGTAATTGATTATGGAACGATACGAGTCAAAAGATTCCTGATTTGCAAGTGTACATTCGAATATAGCCTTGCCACAATCGATTACAGACCATTTTGGGCCTTTTCAAAGTTTCCTATTTTGTAAATTTTTCTACTATAAAAGAAGGACACGTGGCCATTTAAAAACACAAAAGAAACCTAAAAACATATTCCCTTACTTTTACAATGCTTTTATCATTTTCCTATGCACTTCACATATATCTTTAATATTGAGAGAATAACCGCTTAAGAGTAACTTGTGTAAACCACTGATGTAATTTTGACCTGCATTGTAAAATCAAAAGAGTGTTATTTTATTGAACTTATATAATATAAAGGTTGCAATTTGAACTTGATACAAAAGTTGGTGTAAGAGGTTGGCTAAGCTTGTGATAAAAGCTTTGTTATATAGTTGGGCGCTCGAAGCGTATCCGACAGCACCCCTGACTTCGTGCATGCAAAGTGTCAAGATTTTGAATGCTATAGTCAGGAGCTTGAAGCACATTCGGTAGCACCCTCAAATTCTAAGGACGAACATCAACTGTATCAGTTTTTCTCGATTCACTACAACATACATTTTCCTTTTGGTGCCATAAAAAGGAGACAGAGTATTTCATTTCACTATTTTGCAAATACAATAATTATATCTTGCGGCTAGACACAAGTTTATATCGGGCGCTTCCCTTGGATGTTGTATCTTATTGGCTTGGTGCTCGACTGAGCCTGGGGGTCGGGCCTTTGTTTCGGGATGTGCATAATCGCTAGATTGGATCGGTAAGCATCTTTAGAAGTTTTTCCTCGATCCCACGTTACACCTTTCCTCTATGGGGAATTTGAGGTGTTGGAAGGATATGGTCGATGACCAATGTTTAATTGGTAGCTTTATTTCTCAAATAACCTCACACCTAGGATTCTCGTCGTCTCACAACTCCCTTATCATGTAGGGGTCCTAGAGCCTTGCGGATTATTTGGGACCGACCTCTTAGCGTTGTGATAATGAGATACTCTGCGTGGGTTTTTTACGATGATGATATGCCCAACATTGGAGGTTCGGAGTGGTGTCGTACCTGACATGTTTCCTTGGGATGAATCCTTCCAGCCTCGCTCGCGTCCAGGTTGAATTTTCCCTCAGACTTTGATGAGACCCAAACAAGTGTCTGGTGAGATCGGACCCATGATTTTGCTCGATCGAGGGCCTCATGGACCCCGATCGACCCCAGATTTGCAAAGCCGAATCCGGATCTGAGGGCGTGCCCTAATAGGCTTCTCCTAGAGTTCGAGGTTGATGCCCCTGGACGACCAAGGCGTCCCTGGACTAAATCTTGATCCGAGGCTTCCATTGAAGTTGTTCTGAGGTGGCTCAGAATCGAATTGTCTGTTTGCTCTATGTTGGATTAGAGTTCGATGGATCCAACGACACATATATGAGATTCCAACTTCGTGAAAATTCAATTTCTTCGTCGGAGATCTCTTCAGAGCTCAGATCTGAGAGTCAAACGTGAAATTATGGAAATTCTAGGAATTAAAAGTCGATTCCCACAGACAATACTATTGTTTCGTCGCGGGTCCAGAAATGGAGATGATTGCGGAAACTACTACGAAATAGAGCTTTTGATGCACTACGTTATTGTGACACTGTGAATCGGAGGTCGCGATCATAGTGCTTCCTGCACCAAAGGTGTCGATGTTGATGTGATGTCGTTAACGATGTTATCGTCTCCGATACGGTGGACCTTAGGGATACCTGCATTAGTAGCACTCAAACGTCCAAGTCAGTTTAAAGTTCAAGATTGAAGGTAGTGTAAGTGTAAATTAGAGGTTGTGTACCTTATAACCTTTTACGAAAATATTTATACATTAAACCTAACAAAATAGGCTAAGTAATCGACCTTGAACTATTGAACTTCTGAGAGTATGGAATAGTCGTTTCCGAATCTTTAGCCGGCATGGAACAATATTCTAAAATTTAAAATCAATTTTTTTTTTAAATTTTAAAGGAGATTATGAGAAAACAAAGGCATGGGGAAAAATTTCATCCAAAATTTTTTGTAGGTGCATAAATGACGCATGGCCCTACACACTATTACAATAGAAGTGGATAATAAAAAGTCATGGCCGGAAATTTTCCAATTAAGCAGTGCGTACGTTTCGTTCCACCTCTTATCTTAAGCCATGTAGTATGTATCATTTTCAAGAGCAAATATAAAATGCACCAACATCTTGATAAATTGACACGATACTCAATTAATTGATCGTGTCAAAAGTCAAATTGCAAGATGTATATATCCACACGTTCATATAAGTGATGCTTCTCATTTCATCATTTCATCATTCAATTGGTTTGATTTTAAAATCTAACTTTAAACTCAAACCAAAACTTCTAAAACAATACTAGTGAAAATTTATACTAGTAGGCAAGAGTTACGGTAAGTTAAACGCATTTGCACGCTAATTTATAAAATTGTACTATTGATTATATTTAAGTGGTAATTGTGTGAATATATAAAATAAAGACAAAATATTTTTTTCCCTTAATTATATCATTAAATTTAAATTGGTCTTTTAATTTTTTTCATGTCAGATTGGTCTCTTAACTCTTAAAATATATTATGTTAGTCTTTTTCGTCTAATCAGCACTAAAAAACTTTGGTGGATCTTCAACGGTGAAAATTATAGTGTCAATTGTTAAATTTGATAAACTCTTGATTAGGCATGGCAAAAAAACCCAGACCCGTCGGGGCCCGCCCGGACCCGCCCCGAAATTAGCGGGGAAAACCCGGTTTGAGTGGGTACGGGTGCGGGTGCGGGGAAAATCCGATTTTTAATTACGGGTGCGGGTACGGGTGCGGGTAGACACTAAGACCCGCCCGCACCCGGCCCCGCCCCGCACCCGAATAATTTATTTTAATTTAATTTTCTTATTTTACTTATTTTAATATTTATTTATTAATTATATTTTTAACTAAATTATTAATACATTTATTGCAATTAAAATAAATAAATTAATCAAGTTAATATTCATTTACTAATTAAAATTTTAATTAAATAAATAATTAATTTATTAAAATAATCAATTTTTTAATAAAGTTATTAATTTTTATTGTAATTAAAAATAAATTTTTTTTTCCGGGTGGGGGCGGGGCGGGTGCGGGTGCACCCGTTCTCTACTGGGGGCGGGTCTGGGTGGTAAATTTTTACCCCCGGTCGGGTTTGGGGGCGGGGGCGGGTGTGTTACATGAAAGCGGGTGCGGGTGCGGGTATAGTAAAACCCGCCCCCGACCCGCCCCGTTGCCATCCCTACTCTTGATGAGTCATGAGGAAGAGAATTCATATTGAGGCAAAAGCAACGCACAAGTAAAATAAACACTATATATTCATCCAAAAATTTAAGGCATTGAGTATATGTGTCATCTCATTTATAAATTGCTCAGTTTTCACTTTTTCAAGCAATGGGAGACTTCCAACTCATAGTTAAAATGTTTGATGATCCTGAGTTTCTTATACATAATGTGAGGAATGTTTCTAAGCTCTAGCTAAATTTGTTATCCATAATCATGTTTGATGATCTAAACTATTACACTAGAGTTGAACATGAAATGTTAAATATTTGACATGGTGAAATGATCATGACTAAAGGGTCTAAAATATATGAGTTATGTATTTTAGATGGATTCAATGTTGTTGTTCATTCATTATCACATTTTGAAGATTTTCATGAAAACAACAAGCTATGACATTTGAGGTCAAGACATGGTAGATGCTTAGCGGGTGTTTCTGAGCATTTCAATGAATTTTGAAGGAGAATGGATAAAAAAAAATTCATCGCTAAATTGTCATTGATTTTTAAGGTAAGACTCGTACCAAAGCATCTTACCTAGTCAACAGATATTCGCACAGGAATCAATATTAAGACTATTATGTTTGAAGGTCATCAAAAAATTTCTTATTGATCAAATCAAGCTAATTAAGCTTGATGGTAAGGCTTTGACTTGTGTCTTCAATGGTTATCAAAGAGGTTGGAAAGGTTATGATTTTTGGCAAATAGAATCTAAAGGATCAAAGTTTACCATTCACAGATGTATTACTTTCAGTGAGTTTTGGAAATGGAGGGAGAGTAAAGTCATGGAGATGAAGATTTCAAAAACTATGACAGGGAAAACTTGATTTTAGATGAAGGTTCTTGCTATGGATACTAGTAGCAGCGAGGGAACGATTAAAAATATCCCAAATTATCATTTGACTCGTGAGAAGGTAAGAAAGGAGATTGTATCGTCTCAAAAATACGGTTATATTGGCCTTGTAAGACATGCTTTGAATGTGGCTAATAGGTTTTAAAACTCATAAATAAAGACCTTTGGAGAGACAATGGAAAGTAGGTGGAGTCAAATATTGTTGAAGAATTAAACATAATTGTGGGCTTATTATATTACATGGGTAGGACAACATGGTTGGAACAAGTCGATGCATGGACAGGATCAAGGTTCAAGGTTGGCTTGAATTTAATCAAACTTTTTGAATGTTTATTTTAACATGGTAGAAAGCAACAAGGTGATTCATGGATAAATCAACATCACCATAGTTTAAAGTCAAGGTGATGAGATGTAGAAGTATGCTTTAAAAACTTAAATAATGAAAATAATAAAACATATTTCGAGACTATTAAAAACAAAACTTGCAGAAATTTGAAAAACATATAAAAGGACAACAAAGGACATTATAACCACAATGGCAATATGAGACATGCCAGTCGGCGGCAGCACTCGGTGGTGTGAGATTGGCTGATAAAAGTTCGGTTGGTGGTGACGGTGCAACTCTCGCGATAGAAGATGTCCAAATTGGATATGAGTGCCAGAAGGCAGTCAAATTGGATATGAGCGACGAGTGATATTCGATTTGGGTTTGGGAAGTCCTCGAGCATCGAGTCTGGCTCAACTATTTATAAGAATCGAGATTGGTCCTTTTGGTTTGCGGATCCTTTCATTGATAGGTCTTGTTTTGGGTTTGTTATTGATTTGTTGGGTTTCAACAATTTTAAATATGCATGTCTATCATTATTTCGAAATAAAAATTCAAAATTTAGTATAAAAGACATAGGTAAGAGGTGGCAATCCTAGGGAAAATATAGAGAGACAGTTATAGAAATTTCAATAATTGTGTTCTTAAAATTTGAGAAACCTTTGTGTTAAGTATTAACAAGTGTGAGTAGTGTGGATAATAGTCCCACATTGGATAGGAATATGGTGACTTGAGCATTTATAAGTGAGATAACTCGTACACCTATCACCTTAAAATTTTGGATGAGTATGTGGTATGTCTCTCACAAAGGTGTTGCTTTAAAAAGAAGTCACACAGTATTCAATACTCCCTAGTAAAAACCTCCCCTAACACTTTGGAGTTATCTATCTGCATTGAAAAACACTTCTTAACACCTTGAGCTTGTGTGATTCATATATAAAGGATTTGGAAATCACTTGGGTAGAAAATATGGTTCGTTCTTGGGATACTACTTTCTTGTAACTCTTTTGTAATCTCTTGTAACAATTCTTGGAAGTATAGTGAATTGAAAATAGTTGTTTTCTCCTCTATAGTAGGTCGTTTTGATCAAACTATATGAATAAATTTTGTTGTGCTTTTATCTTTTATCTTCCTCTTGTTTGTTGTTGATTTGTTTACAAGGTTTGACAAATTATTTTGTTACTTGAAGTCTTTTATTTTTATTGTGATTGTTCTTTAATTTACACATCAATTTTTTCGTATATTTGAAACTATCAACATATTTGCTAGAATTTTTAGGATTTTCACAACAATTAATTAGTGTTCTAATTGATGAAAAATAATACGAAATTAGAAATAGTTTATCTCAAAACTGCAAAGAGGTCATATGATCGAAAACCTAAATCGAGACTAGTTTAGGCTTCATGATTCCAAAAGATAGTTTTTCAGTTTGCATTCGAATTTTAGATCTCTTTAAAAGATTAATTGTTTTATCTTTTGAATCACATTGCACAAAAATTGTTTTGCAGTGGGCATAAATTAATGGGTTGGATTTGGGTAACTTTGGGGTGGTATGACTTTGGTAACTTTGTTTTTATCTCTCTCTCTAGATCAATTTTTCTCTCTCAATAAATAATATATTTTAATCATTAATTCACTCACCTTTTAATTTGCCTAAAATAAATTTTTTATTAAAACTAAGAGTGGGCAGATACCCGTGGCCTGCCAAAAACCGCAAAAATTGGTCCTAAAAATGACATTCGGGTGGGTAAAAACGAGTCTCAGATTATCATATTTAATTTTTCAAATCTGTGGGGGTTGAAATGGACGGGTCAGTTTTATAAAAGTCACCCATCGATTATTGAACCTGTCTAATATAAGTATTGAAAAATTTAATATGATAACAATATGTGACACTATATTCAATTCAATTAAAAAAGAAGGTGAAACTCTACATTTACTTCTAAAAAAATGTGAGAGAGAGATCGATGATGATGGAAGTGTTATTTCTTTGAATTGCCATAGCCTATTAAATATACCACTTTTCAATACAACTTGTAGAGTATAAGTTAGGGATGAAATTGAGTAGGGTTTGGGCAGGGTGCTATAGTACGCATCCACTCGCAATTTAAAAAAAAATCTTGTACCCGAGTTTATACCCGCTTGAGCGTCAAAATTATCACTTGTACTTGTGTCCTATGGGTATGTAAGTACTCATATTCGTATCTGTTACCCATGTTCCTAATAAAAATAAATAGATTGATTATAAAATATCATATGATTTTAAGTTTTAAAAACAATAAAAAACTTTTTAAATTTTTTTTTGAAATAAACAAACACTTATATTAAATATGTAATGACTTAACATTAATATACTTTTTAAAATTGATAGACATACATTTTTATATAATAATATAAACTAAAATATATAAATATGAATTAAAATACATAAATATATATTATGCGGGTATGAGACGGGTGGGTACCAAGTTGTTCTGCACTTATTCCCGCAGGTGGGTACCAAGTTGCCTTGCACTCATTCCCGCTTATTTTTGTGGACAATTATCCGAATCCGTACCTACTTTTACGGATTTTTATCCTATCTATTATGGATAATTTTATGAGTGTCCATTAAAAATGAACAATTTGTCATTTCTAGTATAAATTGTAGCCTCAGTGATACTAATTATTACTCTTAATAATAATTACTAATTTAATCCTTTTAAGAGAAATTTAAAATAAAAGTAATAAAAAAATTACATTTCTCTTTTTAATTATATCTGCTATTATTATCCTTGTTTTGTTTTTAAACATTTTTCTACGTTAGCAAAACAAATTCACTTTTATCTATTTCTCTCATTTTCTTTAGTTCAAATTAGCAAAACAAACTCACCTTTATCTATCTCTCTTATTTTCTTTATCTCAAGACTTGTAAAAATAATATGACAACACTGTAATATTATATCTGAAATGATCAAAGAGATAATAATAATTTATTACTTCTTCTTCATTTTTCTTTCTTTATTTTCTTGTTCTCAAAATCTCAACTTCTTATATTTTTATCATTCTTGTGTTTAGATTTTTTTTGAGTCTATTGTATTTTTATTTTATATTTTTTCTTCTTCTTTTACTTCACAAAATTTCATATTTTTATATTTTTATTATTCTTGTGTTTGTTAGAGTGAAAGAGAGAAAAAATTGTGTAACTAACTTTTACTCTCAATTTGAAAAACAGTTACAATGAATTCTGCTATGAAATTGAAACTAAGCTTTAGCTTATATGCACGAGCCCAAGATAAATGCAATTCAAATGAAAATCAAATTAAATTTAAATGCAACTTAAAATGAATTTGGATTACACTTTAACACCATCCTTTAATCCACATTCAAGACTAAAATCAACAACATCAACTCCACCCCTCGAATAGATAAGTGTTTAGTATTGATAGCTTTAGTCAACACATATGAAAGTTGCTTCTGAGTACTACGGTGAACAACTTCAAGCACTCTATTTTGAACCTAATTGTGCAGAAAGTGAAACTTTGTGTCAATGTGCTTACTCCTTTCATGCAACACAAAATTTTTGGCAAGGCTTATAACTAATTTATTGTCAATCATCAACCTCACATGCTTGCTCACCTTGATCTTCAGATCCTGCAATAAGTTCATAATCCAAATAGCTTGACATGCAGATAAAGCACATGCAATGTACTCAACTTTACATGTTGACAATGCAATCACTGGTTCCTTCATGGAGCATCAAGAAATGGGACCACTCAGGTACTTGAAGAAATATCTAGAAGTACTTCTTTTGTCAACTCTGTCTCCACACCAATTAGAGTCAGAATAGCATATCAGCTCTGAATCAGATTTAACATCAAAAGGGAACAAAACTTCATACCTCACAATCCCCTTAATATACCTCAGTATCCTAACAGTAGCTTGGTCATGTAACCATTCTAGTTTGTTCATAAATCTGTTCATCGTTCCAATTGCATAATAGATGTCAGGTCTGGTGTTACAAAGATATCTCAATGAGCCTACCAACTATTTAAAAGTTGTAGCATCTCATCATCACTCTCAACATCAGAATCCAGCTTGTGCAATTTATTAGCTCAAATATCTTCAGAAACTTAAGTTCATACTTCAGTTGATGCAAAATTATACCCTTATCATAGTACAAAATCTCCATCCCTTGAAAACATACTATATTTTCTAGACTAGTCATCTCAAACTCATTCACCAACACATTTTTGAACTTGACTACCTCGTATGAAAAGCTCCTTGCTAGCAATATATTATCAACATAGAGACACACAATAATCATATTATTATCAGATGTATGCTGAACATAAACACCATACTTCATATCACATTTTCTGAATTCTTGAAGCTTGAAAAATGAATCAATTTTCAAATTCCAAGCTCTAGGAGCTTGTTTCAGTCCATACAAGGCTTTATGCAACTTCTACACCATCCATTCATGATTCCTCTTCATAAATCCAGGAGGTTGTGACACATAAACTTCATCTTGCAATGGACCATTCAGAAATGAAGATTTCACATCTAAATGCATCAGAGGCCAATTTCTATTAGCAACTATAGCAATCACCAATCTAATTATTTCATGCCTAGCTATAGACGTAAACATATCAAAGTAATCTAATCCAGATTTCTGTAGAATTCCTCTAGATGTTAAACTTGCTTTGTGTTTACCAACTGATCCATGTAGCTTCAGTTTTAACTTGTAAACTCATCTCACGTTGATGACTTTCTTGTTCTTTGGAAGCTCAGTCAACTCCCAATCTTGTTTTTTCTATAACTTCAAGTTCTTATTTCATGGCCTTCACCTACACTTTCTTCTTGAGATCTTCTTCAGTACTAATTGGTTCAGAGTATGCCAACATGGCACACTGAATGACTTCCCCTTAAAAGTGTTTCTTTGTTTCTTGCAACATGCCAAACTCTGCAAATCTTCTTAGTATTTGTCTTATTCTTTATGGCCTTTGAACTTGTTCAGAATCTTCTTTAGATGCTAGAATAGTATCAGATGTTGGACTATCTTCAGAGGATGGACCACCTTCAGAGGCATGATTACCACCAGAGTCTAGATCATCATGATAATCTAGATCAAAATCATATTCATCTCCAGAATCCTTCTTCAAATTCAACTTCAGCATCAGAGTCACCTTCAGACTCTGACTAATCTTTAGAGGCAAAATCTTCTTCAGAGGGAGATTCTCCTTTAGAGTCTGAAATATCTTTAGAATTTAACTCGGGTGTTAACACTGCACCAGAGTTGGATTGAGATTTGTTCCAATCCCATGCTTTTGTTTCCTTCTCAATGACATCTCTATTGACTTCCACCTTGTTAGTGATGGACAATAAAGCTTATAAGCACGTGTATTGTGGTACCCAATCAATACATTACTTTGCTTATATCATCCATCTTTTTTCTACAGTAAATTTCATAAAAGGAATAATTTCCTTGAGCTTCTTGATTAGACACCTATTGAGCACATATGATGCAGTGGCAACAGCTTCTCCCCACAAGGTGTGAGTGAGCTTCTTCTTCTTCTTCAGCATGGTCCTTGTCATGTCAAGCCAAGTCCTGTTTCTTATTTCAACAAGACCATTATGTTGTAGAGTATATGGAACAATCACCTCATACTCAAATCCATTTCTTCACAGAATCTTCTGAACTTTGTTGAGTTGTACTCACACCCACTATCATTTTTGAGAACTTTCAGCTTCTGACCACTTTGTTTTTTGTCCTTCTCCTTGAACTTATGAAGCTTAACAAATACCTCATGCTTAAACTTGATGAGTACTACCCATGTCATTCTCGTGAACTCATCGAAAAATGACATAAACTATTTGTTTCCTCCAAGAGAAGGTACTTCAAATGGTCTACATACAACAAAATACACTACTCCCAAAGCAAGTTTTTCCCTTAGAGCCACTTCTGATGCAAATTAAAATCTAGGTTGCTTGACTTTCATATATATATCAGATGACTTCTCATAATTTACAATCTTAGGAATGCAATTTATCAGCTTCTTAGAACTCAGATGCTCTAAGCTTATGAAGTTCAAATGCCACAATCTTTTGTGCCACAACTCACTGCCACCTTCAGCACCAAGGCATTTAGTTTCAGCTGTTTCCATATTCGCGATTAATATTTTGTTGCTTTCTTGTTCAAATTTCATAATTAGCTTCTGTGAGATATTGGATCGAACTCTAGTATGGCCAAATGGTAGATTTTGGTTCGACATGAATTAAGCATGAGGTTGAAGTATGCTCGCATGCTGTTGTCAGAGTAATGCGTGTTGTAGTCGAAGTTTGTTCTAACATGCATTAGTCAATATTGCTAGGTTGTTAGCATATTGGATTAGGCATTGCTTGTAAGCCCAAATGTTTAAGTTAGCTTGTACTCTAAGTTAGCTTGTAATGAGGAATTGTTAAAAATTCCATTAGGTTAGTGTGCTATTTTTCTTATAAATAGGATGCTAGTTTCTCAATCTTGGCATAAGGAAAAATAGGAAGATAAAATCCTAATTTCAAAAGAGAGAGGTTATTTTGTTATTCTTGTATACTTATAATCTTGTTCTAAGAGTAAAGAAAGAATAGCAGTTTATATTCAATCCTTGTTGTTCCTTGTTATTTTACCTTGTTTTCTTTGTTAACCCTAACCCTTGTGTGTTTCTTGATCATAAAGAAATCGTTTATACTTTATTTTAAGACATCCGATTCACAACAGCTTCTAATCAGAATCATACAATTTTAAGTGATTGTCCTTCATAGTGATTGAGAAGCCTTTCTCAATTAGTTGACCTACGCTCATCAGATTTCTCTTCATGCTAGGAACATACCAAACATCCTTGATCAGAATATTTTTTCCATTCTTCACTCTGACTTTGACATTTCCCATTCCTTCAGCATTAAAGTATTTATCATCAGCATATTTGATCTTTATCCTCCTTCTAGAGTCAAAATCAATCAACCATTATTTATTTCTAGTTAGTTGATTTAAGCGATCAGTGTCCATATACCACCAGTCTACCAAATATCCACCATCAGATTCAGAAGCCATCAATAGCACAGGTTCATCATCAAACTCTCCTCTGGTGATGTTTGCTTCTTCTGATTTCTTTTCTTTGTTTGACCAACAGTCAACAACAAAATGGTCAAAATTCTTACAGCAATAGCATTGAACCTTCTTCTTTTCAAACTTTTCCTTTCCCTTCTGATTGTTTCTTCATACAAGAGTTGGAGGCTTCTGATTTCTCTTAACCACCACCATGTCTCTTCTTGGTCTTTGACCAAAACTATTTCTGATTCTTCTTACCGGAAGGCGCTTTAAGAGCCTGCTCTACCTCTCTTTCAGAGTTTCTCTCAATTAGACACAACTCTTGTGCCTCTAGACTACTATGCAACTCTTCAATTCTCATGGTGTTGAGGTCCTTATAGTGTTCAATTACTACAACGATGTAATCAAACTGAGGAGTAAGTGATCTCAATACCTTTTTAATAATGACTTGTTCAGAGAGTTTTTCTCCAACTGATTTCATCTCATTTATGATCAAAATCACTCTAGAGATGTAGTCAGGTACCTTTTCATTATTCATCATGTTGAGATTCTCATACTACTTACATAGAGACTAAAGCTTTACTTTCTTCACTGATGCATCAATGTCATAGCACCGTACCAGTGTGTCCCACACAACCTTCACCATCATTGAATCAATGATCTTCTCAAACACATTCGTACCCACACACTAATGGATATATAACAACGTCTTCTAATCCTTCTTCCTCGTTTCTCTTTGCTTGTTTCTTGGCGCTTCCATTACATCTGATTAATCGCCGTAAAACTGTCATTGATGAGATTAAGAATAACTTGAGTGCCAAATAATACATGCATCTGAGTCATCCACCAATTCCAATTCTTTCCATCTAATACTGGAAGCTTTGTATTCAAGCTACCGTTTTTGTCGTTCATCTTCGTTCTTATGCAAATTCACTTAGATCTCACCAACACTCGTGTTTCCCAATCCCTCATAATCAAGAAATGTGATTATGTTTTGGTTCAGGTCTTCAATTCACTATGAATTGAATGAACATAATCAATTACACACGTCTCACGTACACTCGTATTTCTCGTTCCTAAATCAGAACCAGAACTCTAGATAGTAATTGTTGGAGCACAAGGTTGAAGATGAAGAAGATGGAAGACAGGGAAAATTATGTAACTAACTTTTACTCTCAAATTAAAAAACAGTTACAGTGATATCTGATCTGAAACTAAAACTAAGCTTTAGCTTATATACACAAGTCCAAGCTAAATGCAAACCAAATTAAATCTAAATGCAACTTAAAATAAATTTGAATTACATTTCAACAGTGCTTAGATTATGGTGGGTTGATGTATTTGTAATATAAATCTAAGATCTTAATGCCATTGTATTTTTAGTTTCTTTTTCTTCTAAACATGCTTTTATTTATAAAATAAAAGAATCGTTGGTAGCTAAAATCTTACATGTTCATATTCGACCGCCCGATCCGCATTTTGTGTGACCCGCGATCCGGCTACTTGTGATGGTAAATAGGCAAAAATGGGTATATATATTCCAATCACGATTTTGAGTCGGTTTGGCATTTTGGGGCCGAACCTGCCCATACCCGCCTGATGTCCAACCCTAATTAAAAAAGTAAAGTCAATGAATCCAATCCCTAAATCGATTTCTAGATTTGATACAAATTGGTTTTAATTGATTTTCATTGAAAGATTAACTGGGACATGTTTTTTTAAACTTAATTTTTTTTTTTGTATTTTCAAAAATAATTTTACAAAAATGATTTTTTTAAATTTATTTTTTATAAATAAACATAATAATGTTGACATTCTATAACATAAAAACATATTATTGAAGATCATAGTTGAAATCACAATTTTTTTAAAAATTGTATCTCAAAATTGATTTTTATGAAAAACTATTTAAAATAACTTTTAAATAAAGTAATTTTTTTAAATTTTAATATCAAAAAGAATAATTATAATAAAATAAAGAAATACCTAAAATAATATTTTAAGAATAATTATTCAAAATAAATTTTTTATCAAAAAAATTGCAAATTTCTGTTAAACAAAAATTATAACACTATAAAAGTTACTTTTAATAAAATTTGAAACAAACAAGCCTAAATTTATTTTCTTAAATCTATTTTCTTATTAAAATAGATCTATTTTTATTTTAAAAAACATATAATAACTAATTTTAATTGTCATCCAAACATTTGATTAATAGTAGAACGGAATACAAATAAATAAATCCAAAAAATTAAGAATAATAATTTCAAGATTCCATCAATAATATTAATCAACAATTTTTTGGTGTGTGAAACTGTGAAGTAACTTAATAACTGAATTAATATTAAAAAGGAAGTGTTGTTATTCCTTAATGTTGGTGCAAAGGTAGAATAAATGATGAAAAAAGAAATATTCTATTAAGATAATGATGGCTACACACACAACCACACAAATTGCTATGATTGCTACCCTATTTATAAGGTAAAACTAGGGTTACTAGAATAAGATAAAATACTAAAATACCCTCTAACAAACTTAGGGGCTAAGAAAATAGTACAACTAATAAATATGAATTACTTCTAATACCATCCCTTAATTCATATTCCATCAAAACTTGTAACACCAATTCCATCCCTTAGTCTGAGAAATTGATCAGTCTTGATAACTTTCGTCAGAGCATCTGCCAACTGTTTCTAAGTGCTGCAGTGTACAACTTCTAACACTCCACTCTGAACTTGATGTCTCAGAAAATGATACTTGGTCTCAATATGCTTGCTTCTCCCATGCAACACTGGGTTTTTGGCAAGATTGATTGCAGACTTGTTGTCAATCATCAGCTTCAGAGGTTTGTTTATTTTAATCTTCAAATCCTGCAACAGATTCAGAATCCACACAGCTTGGCATGCAGTAACAGCACCTGCAATGTATTCAGCTTCACAGGTTGATAACGCCACAACAGGTTACTTTTTGGAACACCGAGAAATGAGACCTCTCAGAAATTTGAACAAGTACCTAGAGGTACTTCTTCTGTCAACTTTGTCTCCACACCAATCAAAATCTGAATAACTCAGAAGTTCTGACTCATTCTTTCTTCCAGAAGGAAATAACACCCCATACTTCAAAGTTCCCTTGATATACCTCAGAATCCTGACAGCAACTTGGTAATAGGACCACTTAGGTTTACTCATGAACCTACTAACCATCCCAACAGAATAGCAAATATCAGGTCTGGTATTGCACAGATACCTCAGAGAACCAACCAACTGTTTGAAGGTTGTAGCGTCCACATCCTTTCCATCAGAATCAGAATCCAGTTTCTAATTTGTATCAGAAGGTGTGACAGCAATCTTACAATTCTTCAGTTCAAATCTCTTCAGAAGTTCTAATTCATACTTGAGCTGATGCAAAATGATACCTTTCTCAGAATATCTGAACTCCATCCCTAGAAAATATGTCATTTTTCCTAGATCAGTCATTTCGAATTCATTCATCAGAACTTTCTTGAACTTGGCTATCTCCTGTTCAGAACTTCCAGTCAGCAGTATGTCATCAACATATAAACACACCGTACTCCATCTCACATTTCTGAAGCCTTGTATAATCTGCACTTGGAGCTTTGTATAATCTTCTGATTCTAAGCTCTGGGCGCTTGTTTCAGTCCATATAGAGCTTTGTATAATCTGCACACCATCCCTTCCTGATTCTTTTTCACAAATCCAGGAGGTTGTGACATGTAAACTTCTTCTTCTAATGGACCATTCAGAAATGCATATTTTACATCTAAATGCATCAGAGGCCAATTCCTGTTAGCAGCTATTGCAATCACCATTCTGATTGTTTCATGTCTTGCTACAGGTGCAAACACTTCAGAATAATCCATCCCAGGTTTCTGTAGAAATCCTCTGGCTACCAACCTTGCTTTATGTTTGCCAATTGAACCATCTGGCTTTAACTTCTGCTTGAAAACCCATCTGACGCTGATGGCTTTCTTGTCTTTTGGAAGTTCTGTCAGCTTCCAAGTCTTGTTTCTCTCTATAGCATCAAGTTCTTCTTTCATAGCCTTTAGCCAGAGCTTCTGCTTAAGAGCCTCTTCTGTACTTATGGGTTCAGAGTCTACTATCATGGCACACTGAATAACTTCTCCTTCAGAGACTACTTCAGTGTCTTGCAGCATGTCAAATTCTGCATATCTTCTGGGGACGTTTCTTATTCTTTGTGGTCTCTGAACTTGTTCAGAGTCTTGAGCTTTAGAGTTTCTAGCTTCAGATGATTGACTTCCTCCAGAGCTTTGACCATCTTCAGAGTCTGGCATATTTCCAGAGTCTGAATTGCCACTAGAATCTGGATTGCCATCAGAGTCTAGATCATCAGAGTCACCTTCATCTTCTGAGTCTTCTCCAGAGTCTGAATCACTATCAGAGTCAGAGTCAACGTCAGAGTTTACTCCAACTTCAGAAATTCTTAACTCTGACTTTTCTTCAGAAGTTCTAACATTAGAATTAGATTGAGACTTATCCCAATTCCAAACTTCTGATTCCTTCACAATCACATCTCTGCTGAATTCAATTTTATTGGTTTCTGGACAATAGAGCTTGTATGCACCTGTACTGTGGTACCCTATCAGAATCATCACTTTGCTTCTATCATCCAGCTTCTGTCTTCTGGCTTTTGGAACATGTTTATAGCAAACAGAACCAAACACCTTCAGATGACTAACACTTTGCTTATCTCCAGTCCACTTCTGTATTAGAACTATTTCCTTCAAATTCTTCGTAGGACATCTGTTGAGTACATACGTTGCAGTGGCAACAGCTTCTCCCCAGAGCTTTTGAGGAAGCTTCTTCTCCTTTAACATGCTTCTCACCATATCAAGCAAAGTGCGGTTTCTTCTTTCAGCAAGACCATTGTGTTGAGGGGTATAAAGAGCAGTAAACTCGTGCTCAATTCCATTCTCCTCACAGAACTTCTGGAACTCTTCGGAGTTATACTCACCTCCATCATCAGTTCTAAGAATCTTCAACTTCTGACCACTCTGATTCTCAGCCTTCATTCTGAACTTCTTGAATTCATCAAACACCTCATGTTTAAATTTAATAAGGGATACCCATGTCATTCTTGTGAATTCATCAACAAACAACACAAAGTATTTATTCCCTCCAATTGATGCTACTGGAAATGGACCACACACATCAGAATGTACAACTCCCAAGGCATGTTTTGCTCTTCGAGCAACTTCTGACGCAAATGGCAATCGTGGTTGTTTTCCTTCCATGCAAACTTTGCATGACTTTTCAGACTTCTTAATTTCAGGAATTCCATGTACCAACTTCTTTGAATTCAGATGTTTTAAGCTTCTGAAATTCAAATAACCAAATCTTCTGTGCCACAACTCACTCTCCTTCTCAGCACTTGTTGCACTAAGACATTCTGAGTCTGCAGTTCTGACATTCACCTTGAATGTTCTATTCCTTCCCTGTTCTGACTCCATAATCAACTTCTGATTGCAGTCATACAGTTTCAGAAGATTGTCCTTCATGGTAACTGAAAATCCTTTCTCAATTAATTGTCCCACACTCATCAGATTGCTTCTGATGCCAGGTACATACCACACGTTCTGAATCAATGTTGTTTTCCCATTGTTTAGAATAACTCTGACATTTCCCATACCTTCTGCGTTAAGATATTTGTCATCAGCACATCTGATCTTTGTCCTCTTTTTAGAGTCAAAGTCAACCAGCCATTTCTTATTTCCAGTAAGATGATTTGAACAGCCAGTGTCCATATACCACAATCTATCAGATCCATATCATCAAATTCAGAGGCCATTAATAGCACAGATTCGTCATCAGAACTTCTGGCTATATTTGCTTCTTCTGATTTTCTCTCCTTGTTTGACCAACAATCTCTAGCAAAGTGACCAAACTTCTTACAATAGTAACATTGGATCTTCTTCTTGTCATACTTCTCTTTTCCCTTCTGAGCATTCTTTTGTCTATAAGAGGTTGAGCTTTCTGACTTCTGACCACCATCAGATCTTTTCCTGGCTTCTGACTACTTCTGATACCTCCTATCAGAAGTTGCTTTCAGAGCCTGCTGCTCTACTTCCTTTTCAGAAGTTCTCTCAGTCAAACGCAACTCTTGCGCTTCTAGACTGCTCTGCAGCTCTTCAATTCTCATGGTGCTCAGATCTTTGGAATGTTCTATTGCTACCACAATGTAATCAAATTGAGAGGTAAGGGATCTCAATACTTTCTCCATGATTGCTTCTTCAGAAAGAGTTTCTCCACACGCCTTCATCTCATTAGTGATCAAAATCATTCTGGAGATGTATTCAGAGACTTTCTCATTATTCTTCATGTTGAGATTCTCATATTGCTTTCTCAAGGACTGAAGCTTTACCTTCTTCACTGATGCGTCACCACCATAACATCTCACCAGTGTGTCCCACGCAGCCTTTGCTGTCGTTGAATCTGCAATCTTCTCAAACACATTTACATCCACACATTGATGAATGAAGAACAATGTTTTCTGATCCTTCTTCCTTACTTCCTTCTGCATGTTTTTCTGTTCATCCGTCGCATTTGCTGCTACCGGAACATTACCATCAGTGACAAGATCTAGAACATCTTGAGCACCGAACAGTACACGCATTTGAATCATCCAACGATTCCAGTTTTTACCGTCAAATACTGGAAGTTTAGTGTTCATATTGCCGTTTCCGTTCATCTTCTACCTTGCACAGTACACTCAGATTTCTCACACAGTGTTTCCCAACCCACAGAATTAAAATTCTGATCAGATTTTGTTCAAGATTCAACACGAATCTAAGAATCAAAATCAAACACACAAAACCTCACGTTCACTCGTATTTTCCGTGTTTTCCAATGAATTCAAACCGAAACTCTAGATACCAATTGTTGGTGCAAAGGTAGAATAAATGATGAAAAGAGAAATATTCTATTAAGAGAATGACGGCTACACACACAACCACACAAATTGCAATGATTGCTACCCTATTTATAAGCTAAAACTAGAGTTACTAGAATAAAATAAAATACTAAAATACCCTCTAACAAACTTAAGAGTTAAGAAAATAGTACAACAAATAAATATGAATTACTTCTAATACTTAATCGAATTCAATTCTCTTAAAATTTTCTCATGGAAGGGAATATCATTATACTCCTCCAAAAGTGGGAATTTCTACATAAAGATATATGTTAAGCAATTTCGTATAAAAACAAGTTGTGCATTTAATTTTTTTAAGAATAAAATTTTATTTTTAAATCTTTTAACCTCGTTAGGTTAAATGTCAGATGAGATTTCTGGAAGTAATCATGAACTTTTAACATATTGATGAGTTTTTAGTGATTTGTTGAGGAACTACTTAGGTACATTCTCAATAAATTTAAATATCATGACCTCTTTTACGGTTGAACATACATGTATCATTCTAGCTATAAAAAATGCTTTTATGATAGAGGGGATTCAGTTTCTCCTATAAAATGATTTTCTATTTGTCATTCGAGCAGTTAATAATACTAACATTGTCTTTTAGAAATTTCTATTCAAGTAAAAAACACTTTATATAACATTTCATATTTTCTTTTTAAAATGTATCATATTTATCGTAAAGATAATAATTTTATTTATCGCATAATAAATATATTTACATTAAAATGATATTTGATAGGAATCCATCTTAAAGTTAAAAAGATGATTTTGAATAAATTTGATTTAATTAATTTTTTATTTTCTTAATTTTTGTTGATGAGTTAAGTTCTGGCTCCTCTCCTTTTTTTTTAAACCTTTTTTATCTATTTCAAAAAAGAATTGCTCAATTTATTTATTTTTGAATTTTTTATATGATTTAAATCTACTGGTTCAATTTTTTTTCTCTAAACCGTATCATAAATATTATATATTTTATTAATTCAATTTTAATAATAAAAAGAATGAAAACAACACAAATCACTTTACAACAAAAAGATGGGGACACTTGCATGTCGTCACACGTTTAGTAATGAATTATTTCAACAACTTTACATCTTCAAAAAGGTTGAGACATTTACATGTCATGTCGACATGAATAAGTTTTCTTTTTATCTTTCTATTTATTTCCACACTTTTTAATATATCATTTTTCCATCACAAATCTTATTCCCTCTTCTATTACACACTCTTTCATTTCCTTTATAAACGCTTTGTAATTCTTTTAGAGTAATGTCATATTTTTAATATTGAATTAGGTTTAATAAAACTATATTTTGAGTTTAGAATATTTAAAATTATATATCAGCTTATATTCTTTACCAAGTTTGTAATATATTTATAAAAAAAATTATAAGTTTATTCTCATAGTTGATATATTTTTTCTTTGTTAGTAATTGAATTAAATATTAAACTTATATTTTAAATTATTTTATATCTATAAATTAGTTCAACTATTGATTTGACTAAATACTACAAATTATTTATCGATTATATATTTATCAACTATAAATTATTTTGTCAACAATATAAATCCTTTTTTTTTTAATTTCATATATTATGTCTTAAAATTTACAAACATAGATTGTCTTAGTTTATTTTTACTATATTATAATTTTTTAATAATCAATTTGTAATTTATAGACTATTATTATTTCTCATAATTTAATTGTAATATTGATAAATTTGTTAGATTAATTATTTAATTAATTAAATAAATTTATATAATCAATTATTATTAAACACTCATTATTGATAAATTATTTAATTGCGTTTTGTACCTGAATTAACCATGATGAATTGGATTTGCCCTCAGGACCATGTAACTATTTAAGTGTAATTCCAACCTCTAGGATAATAATCCTCTCACACTCCCTCGTAATTATTTAATTGCGTTTTGTACCTGAATTAACCATGATGAATTGGATTTGCCCTCAGGACCATGTAACTATTTAAGTGTAATTCCAACCTCTAGGATAATAATCCTCTCACACTCCCTCGTACTCACTCCCTCTATGGTGCTTTCTTAAATTAAATCTTTCAAGTACTCCCTCGTACTCACTCTCTTCAAGGTGGTTTTTTAAATTAAATCTTTCAAGTAGCAGTAAATCCTTCAATTGATAGCAGAGCCAAATAGATACATTTTATGACTTCAATTGGTAGCGAGCAAAATAGATACATTTTAATGATTAAATTCTTAAATATTAATATAAATAAATTTTTATCAATTGAATTTATATTGTGGGATTTTGGTTAATGAATTTTGTTAGGTCAATTTTATTTCATCATTTATTATAGTCTATAATTATATATTAATCATACTTCTCTTATTTTATAAGAGCGTCTAGACGGGCACTTGCGTGTCCGTCTGTCCGCTTTTTTATTGCACCACTATGCCAAAACAGACCTTTAGCAGCGCTTTAAAGCGCTGCCTAAAGTGGCGCTGCTAAAGGTAAAGGCAGCGTTTTTTTACCCCTTTAGCAGCGCTTTTTAAAGCGCTGCCTAATCTCCCCCCTCCCCCCCTTTAGCAGCGCTTTAATAAAGCGCTGTCTTAGACCCCTCTATAGCAGCGCTTTATGAAAGCGCTGTCTTAGACCCCTCTTTCCCCACCTATAGCAGCGCTTTTTTAGCAGTTTCTCTGTCCCCTTTAGCAGCGCTTATACATAAAAGCGCTGTCTAATGTGCACGTTTTGAAAAAAAAAATTCCTGATTAATGGCATTTTTTATATATTTTTCAATAAACCTGCTTATATTACAATACCTGCTTATATAATTTAGCCCTTTATTTCAGCACTTTGGCTTTATATACACAATTCAACACTTTGGCATTATGTGCACAATTCAACACTTTGGCATTATATGCACAATTCAACATCACAAATTATATACAATTCCACTTTAATATATATAATTCAAAAGCTTCACAATTCAACATCACAAATTATATACAATTCCACTTTAATATATATAATTCAAAAGCTTCACAATTCAACATCACAAATTATATACAATTCTCAACTCGAAATTCAACATCACAAATTATACAATTCTACTTTAATTTCTTCCAATCTTTATTGCTGGCCATAATATGCCTGTAATTCAGGAAAACTAAAGTATCAAATGAATGACATTCAAATATGTAAATAAGAAATATATATATATATATATATATATATACACACACATAAGAAACGTATAAATAAGAAATAATATGTTATTTTATTGAATGAGACAATATGTAATTTTACAAGTACCTTTAACATCTTTTTCTTTTTTTAGTTCGAAGGTGCTTTACTTGTCTCTTAACAACACGGACGGATGGATTGATCCAAATTCCCTCGCTATGATCATTTCTAATATATGATTCGTCTGCTATAATATTCTCATCTGGATCATCCCTAACATAAGATTCATTCTCAACATCAACCTCCCCCTTTTCTCCAATGTTATCGTTGATTACTTTGTTGGAAAAAAGAACTATAAACCATTTCGTACTTTTCGGACAGTGACATAGAACACTTGTTTAGCTTGTGTGGCTAGAATAAAAGGCTCATCTTTGTACCCCACCTTATTAAGATCCACTTGCAAAAAACCTGACTTATCCATACGTATGCCACTATTACTTTCAACCCACTTGCATCCAAAGATAGGAATCTGAAACTTCTCATAATCAAACACCCAAATGCGCTCGATTACCCCAAAATACGAGGAAATGTGCATTGATTCGGCAAGCACAGTGACACCACTATTTTGCATTGTATTTTTATCATCTTGCTCCTTGGTATAAAATGTGTATCCATTAATTGCGTATGAGCTATAAGAAAACACATGCAAAGTTGGACCATATGCTAAACATCTCAACCTTTCTGTTATTGAAGCGGGATCAGAATAAAACTTTGAATAAATATGCTCTTTGAACCATGTTATAAAACTTCGATTGTGCTCACGTACTATCCAATTTTCATTTCTATTCAGATTTAAACCTCGGAGAACGTCCTTGTGCAATTTAACGTACTGCTCAACCTCAATGTCATTGTGCAGAACATATAAATGCACTTGCTCCCGTTCATCCCTTGAAACTGTCACAACTTTATTTCCAATTAACTGTTTACCTACTACTTTTTCAACAACATCAGATTTTGGGAGGCCAATGGATTGAATGTTGGACAAATATTCAGTACAAAACTCAATAGCTTCTTCAACAATGTATCGTTCAACAATACATCCCTCTGGTCGACTTCGGTTTTTCACATACCCTTTCAATATTTTCATATAACGTTCAACTGGATACATCCATCTCATATATGCAGGTCCACACAGTTGTGTCTCTTTCACGAGATGCACAACTAGATGTACCATTATGTCAAAGAATGACGGAGGAAAATACATTTCAAGCTCACACAAAGTAATAATTATATCTTTTTGCAATGTTGGTAAGATCGCAGGATCGATCACCTTACTACAAATAGATCTGAAAAAGAAACACAATTTTGTTATTGCGCCTCTCACTTTTTTTGGAAAAATAGAACGTATACCTATTGGTAGAAAGTGTTCCATAAGAACATGGCAATCATGTGTCTTTAAACTCTTTAACTTTAGGTCTTTCATAGAAACAAGTCTTCTAATATCTGAAGAGTATCCTTCTGGAACTTTAACTTCACTCAGAAACTTACACATTATCTTTTTCTCCTTTCTAGACAAAGTATATGCAGCAGGTGGTAGATAAGTGCGATTTCCTTTCTTCTGGGGTCCTAATTCATTTCTTATTCCCATTGCTACCAAGTCTTTTCTTGCTTTAAGGCCATCCTTAGACTTTCCTTGTATATTGAGTAACGTACCAATAACACTTTCAAATACATTTTTTTCAATATGCATAACATCAAGAAAATGTCGTACATACAACGACTTCCAATACGGCAACTCAAACAAAATTGACCTCTTCTTCCACCCACGCGTGGTAAGCGTATGAGCAAAAGGCTTGCCAAACTGAGTACTCACATCTTTCACCTTTGCAAAAATTTGATCGCCGGTCAATGTAGGTGGTGCTCTACGTTGTTCTGAATTTCCATTGAATTCTTGTCTCCACCCACGGTACTGATGATTAGAACTTAAGAATCTACGATGACCAAGAAAGACATTCTTCTGACCAAATTCCAACCGCGTCCAATCTGTGTTTTCTTCACAGATAGGACACGCACATTGACCTTTAATGCTATACCCCGATAGATTTCCGTATGCTGGGAAATCATTAATTGTGCCAAACAACATGGCCCTCAAATTAAAACTTTCTTTCCTATATCCATCATAAACCTCCACACCGTTCTCCCACAAACTTTTTAAGTCTTCGATTAAAGGTGTCAGGTATACGTCTATGTCGTTTCCTGGTTGTTTAGGGCCAGAAATTAACATAGATAACATCATGTACTTACGCTTCATACATAGCCATGGAGGTAGGTTATAAATCATAAGAATTACAGGCCAGGTGGAATGGGAGATACTTTGCAGACCGTGCGGATTCATTCCATCAGTCGATAATGCCAAGCGAAGGTTTCTAGCTTCTTCTCCAAAATCAGGATAATCATTATCAATTTTCATCCACTGTGGTGAATCTGCCGGATGTCGATACTTCCCATCTATAATTCTATCATCTGCATGCCAAGTAAGGTGTTTCTCATCTGTTTCACTACGAAACATGCGTCTGAATCTCGGAATTATAGGAAAATACCATAAGACTTTTGTTGGTGACAACTTTTTCTTATACCGAGATACACCGCATTTAGGACACTCGTTTAATGATGCATACTCATTTCGAAACAAAATGCAATCATTTGGACAAGCATGTATCTTATCATAGCTCATACCAATAGAGCATAACATTTTTTTAGCTTCATAGGTTCGATTGGGAAGAACATTATCCTCCGGAAGCATCTCTTGAAGTAGGGCTAACAACTCTGTGAAACTTTTATCCGACCATCCATTACCCGCCTTTAAGTTGTACAACTTTAATACCGCAGACAATCTTGTGAAAGTAGTGCAACCTTTATACAACGGCTTCTCTGCATCGCTTACCAACCTCTCAAACATCTTTGGACAATCTTTAAGATCTTCTTCAAGTGCTTCTGCAATATCTTCGACTCGATCACAATCGTATGTATCCCTACCATTGTCCTTTGAAGTAGAGGTCGTATTGTTCTGGGGTTCAACATTCTCGTTACTTATCTCACCGTGTAATGTCCAACATGTATAACTTCGACCAATTCCATGTCTCATTAAATGAGATTCCAACTGAACCACGTCAATTCGACGCCCATAACAGCAACCTAAGCAAGGACATGTGATCCTACTGGGGTCTTTGGCGTGTTCAACAGCAAACTTAACGAAGTTCGATACCCCATTCTCGTACTCTTTTGACAATCGATTAACAGACATCCAATTTTTATCCATACTATGAAAGTTAGGCAAAAACAGAGAATACCTGTAAAGAAATCACTAACTTCTAAGAAAGTTGTACAATAGGATGCTTGGAAACAATCACAACCTTGCTCTTCTCAGGTAACCCCTATAACAGACAATATATACATTTTATTAAAATCATATTAATAATTAACCAAAACAAAAAAACTAGATAATCCAACAAAACAAATCATATTAAAAAAAAGTAGATATACTATAATAAACTATTCTACTATTAAAGCATACTTTCATTAATATGATTTTAAACTATTCTAAACTATTTTATAATGCTCAAAATGACATGGACTAAATTAAAGCATACTCTCATAAATGGTGGAAATGGACTAAATTATTCTAAACTATTCTAAACTATTTCATTAATATGATTTTAAACTATTCTAAACTATTAAATCATACTCTCAAAAATGGTGGAAATGGACTAAATTATTCTAAACTATTCTAAACTATTGCATTAATATGATTTTAAACTATTCTAAATTATTAAAGCATACTCTCAAAAATTTTGGTAATGGACTAAATTATTCTAAACTAATTTATAATGCTCAAAATTCATTGTGGCATTTCAACAAACACCTTGCATACAAAACTCAAGCCAATATCAAAAGAGTAATGCTCATCAATGGTATCAACAAAAACAAGTCAATAACTCAGAAAGAAGTAGCACTAACATCATCTAATCCAGAAAAATGCAATACTAAGACAATAATCCATAAAAATGCCGTAACAGTCGCGGATTTACCGTAACGGTGGAGGAGAACGAACGGTGAACGGCGGCGAACGGCGGCGAAAACAAATGGAAGACGGCGGCGCAAACGGACGGCGACGAAAGCTTCAACGGAGGGCGAAAATGGAAGATAGGGCAATGGAGAAATGAAGAAACGAAGAAGAAAACGAAAAAACGCGTGTTCTGTTTCGTTTACAATTCTGGAGGGTATATAAAAATTATTATACTAATACCTTTAGCAGCGCTTTTTAAAGGCCTTTAGCAGCGCTTTCATAGGGTGCATTAGCAATGACATATAGCAGCGCTTTATAAAAAAAACGCTCTCGTAGGGTCCCCTTTTAGCAGCGCTTTTAAAAAGCGCTTTCTAAGGGTCCCCTTTTAGCAGCGCTTTTAAAAAGCGCTTTCTAAGGGTCCCCTTTTAGCAGCGCTTTTTAAAAAAACGCTGTCTTTGGTAGGTAATTTTTTTCTTTTTTTTTTACTGACTATTTAGCAGTGCTTTTTTTAAAAGCGTTGTCTTTGTATGCGCTGCTAAAAATCAATTCTGGCGTAGTGCACACATCTAATATATTTTAATTTAATATTAATTTTACATGGAAGTTACGTGGAAAGTTATTAATCGGAAGTTATACGAAAGATGATATAGTAGTAGTTCAATAGAAGTTATTACGTAAGTTATATATTTTAAAATAATGATAAATTAGTATGGCCTTTATATAGGTTATAGATTACATAAACGTACTGCTCTTTAATTGAATCATCAATAATATAATCGGAAATTCTATTTTAAAAAAACTCTTAATTTATTTCAATTTGTAATTCTGAAATATTGATTTGCCTGAATTGTAATAAGAATCTATATTGTTACGTTACATTGCATAAATAATGAGAATTGATATTTTAATATCTCAATTTGTGTGAATGGGTTGATTTACCACTAATAGCCAACTAATTTAATTTGCAAATTATTAATGAAATAACTTTCCTTTTATTTCATGATACCAATAAATTAACAATTATGTATTCAATCATAATGTATTGTTTGATTTTCTATCCAGAAAATAATATTTGCTTGTCATGTTTATCATTCTGCAAGTCATTATATAGATTTAAGTTAATGGATTAATTACTATTCATCACTATTATCTATTTACATTATTTTATATATTAATAAAATAAAAATTAAAATTTCTTTTATATCTAATATTTATGATTAATTGACTGTGTAAAATTCTTTTATATTAATAATGTATTTCAATTAAATCTTTAAGTTAATATATTCAAATTAAATAATTTTGGAGTTATACGTGCACATTAAAATTGTTTTGAATTTTAATAGCAATTTTATACTGACATGTCACAAGCATATTAGAAAATAACAGAATTAATTGTCATGGATAATGAAATCCAATTGAGTTTTAATGCTAATAATAGATTTTTATTTTTATTTCAAATCAGTTAATTCATTTTATGAATATGGTACAAGAGTTTTTCTCTACTATGTGTTGTGACTTAAATCTCATAAAATTTGAAATTAAATAAAAGGAATAAAAATTCAATATATATGAAAGCGACGGTCAACTAGGATTATTTACAGAAAATTTTATCTCATATTTTTACTTTTATTCCCATACCTCTATATTTTATTTTAAAAAAAAAATACTAATTTTACCATTTTATAATTTTAGTTAATTTATTATTTTATTTTTAGAATTTTATTTTGCATATTAAAAAACTTTTAAAAAAGAGTTTTGGATGTCAATTTTTGTATACCGAAAGACTTTGCAAAAGAGTTTCGATAATTATTTTTAAAATAAAAATTATAATGGAAGATTTTGCCAAAAAATTCTGATAGTCAATTTTTGTGTATGAGAAGATTTTGTAAAAGAGTTTCGGTAGCATTTTTTAAAATATTTTTTAACTTTTACATTATGTACCGTAAGACTTTGTAAAAGAGTTCTGATAATTAAATTTTATGTACCGGAAGACTTTACAAAAGAGTTGTGGTAGTCATTTTTTAAAATATATTTTAATTTTATTTTATGTATCAAAATTCTTTTACAAAGTCTTCTAATACACAAAATAAAATTTAAAAGATATTTAAAAAATAAAATAATAAATTAATTAAAAATATTTAAAATTAAAATTAATATTTTATATAAAATATAGGAGTATAGAGATAAAAGTAGAGATATGAGATAAAAAAAATTTAATTTACAACTCAAATAATAGCACAATGCATGATGCCCAATCACATTTATAAAGACCAAATTTTACCGAAATATATATCGTATATGGATTTAGTTGAAAACCAATTATATTTTAAATATCACATTAGTCTAAAATATTTTGTGAATGTTTTTTATTTTAAAACACTTTATTATATCTCATTCTCTCCATTAATATAATATGATATGTGTCATTAACAGTTTTATTCTATAATAAATATATTTTGATATTTTATTATATGCATAGAATAAAATTATCATCATTTATATCCAAATATTTTGATTAATAATTGTTCAAAATTGAATATAAAACTTTTAATATATAAATTTATATATTTTTTTTTATTTCTAAAGTTTGAATTATTTTATGAAATCTATATATTTGATAATTAATCAATGTGAGAATCATATAGTAATTTAAATCTCATACTCTTATAATTTACATCAAAAATAATATTGGCGTGAGTTTTTATTTTTTTGAAATAGTATGTGATATTTTATTTATATGTTATGATTGCGAAACTACTCTATCTCAACAATTGATTTTTCACCAAATATTACATAATTATCAAATTGTATCATTTATCAATTTTGTTAACTATTACTAGAATATTTGGACCATTTAAGATGATATTGAAAGTTATAAAGTCATTGGTGTTTATTGCCTCACTATTTACAAAGGATGAAAGTCGCACTCTTTAAAATTAATAGTAATTTGATTATCATTATTAAATCTGTTATGATTTATTATATAATTGCATATATGGATAAATTTGTTTAACAATTATTATTATATAATTGCATATATAGATAAATTTATTTAACAATTAATATTCACTCTTAAAAAAAATTATAAGTGTGCAATTATATAAATGTTATATTTTAAAATATTCAAAAAAATCAAACTCATTATTTATTATTATAAATTGATTATGTATAACTAAAAATTTAGTTTTATTAGTATATCAGAAATCTTATTATTTTATGAATTTTATTCTGCAAAATAAATAATCACAATTAATTTGTATAATTGTAATATCCCCTATCATGGCTACAAATATATAAATTTTTTATTTTAAATAAAATATAAATGTTTTTAATTCGTATGATTGCAACTCACCTAGTATTATTACACAATTTTTGTTTAATAAAATAATTATATTTATTTTAATTATAGCAAAATTTTTATTGATAATAGTTATCCCTCATCGATATGTTATTAATATAATTTTTTTTGTTCAATGTACTTATGATTTATGATTATGTAAATTATTGTTTGAGTACCCTATCGATATTAGAATTTTTTTAACAAAACAATTTTTTGAGGCCTTTATTTTGGGATTTACAATAAATAAGAAATTTTCTTTAAAGACATGTAATAATTTATATTTATTTTATGCAATCCAATAATTTATTTTAAATCCCTATTTAAAATGGATTGCAATTCTCTTTGTATTATGTTAGTGACCGATATGCCATATCGGTGTGATGTTGTGTGATAGAGAATATATTTGAATATTTGTTTGATTACTTCAAAACTTTTGAATTGATAAATCAACTATTTTTCTCTATCAAGTGGGAGAATCTAACTTATCAATTTTATAAAAATGTCATTTTTTATAAAAATAAGAAATAAATATTATTTATTTAATAAATATTTGTTTAATATAGAGATTTATATTAAAGACAATATTGTCTTTTATATATATATATACACGCGAAAGACGAAAGTCTATGACTATTTTGTTGTATTTTAATTAAATTAAAATTAAAGTACTTTTTATTTCCGCTGCGTGTAACCTACTTGAGTTTTGAGTGAGTTATTAAAATAACTCATATAATTTCATTTTGTAATTTAAAATACTAAGTATTTAATCTCATTCATATGATGATAATTTTGTTTTATATAATTATCATACTATTATGTGAATGTTATTTTATTTATGAAAATTATTTTAAGAATTTTATTTGTTATAAGGAGATTTTTCATTGCTTATTGTAAGTTGAAATTAACAATCACCATATTTCTAAATGTAGAATAAGTGATTAACTATGAAACTCAGATTTTGATAAAAAAATCTGTCATTTATAAATATTGAGTTTCATATTATTATTCTGTTACCACTTGTGTTGATAAATATGCTATATTTATGTGCAAAATAAGTGATTAAGTTTTTGAAATATTTATAAATTGTAAAACCACTTTTGTCGACAATTTTGTACTAAGAATTAAATATTTCATTATTGAGCATTATATAATTAAAGTATTCAATACTAGTAGACTTTTATAAATTCTTGTCCTACTTATAAATGTTTGATTACTCTGAATGTATGAGTACAAAATCATATAATTTTTATGATTAAATGTAATTACACTCGTAATAGGTTATCTTATATGTAATTACTATTCTCAGGCCTATGTGGATATTCTATGACCTTTAATTTAAAAAACTCATAAGTAAAATCACTGAACACAGACATATACACATGATTAAGTCTTATGATATTTTGGGTTAGTGAGAGTTTATCAATAACATTTTCATATGTTTGGGCCATTCTGTATAACATGTTTTTCTTCACTTAAATATGTTACTCTCAATTCATCATTCTTAATATAAAATATGAGTCTTTAACATATATGATTTGTTTTCTCTATCTGATATAGTTTCTACAATGTTGAAGCTTAATTTTCTTTTTGATTGATTAGTGTTTTGACTATAGTTAGTAACATAATATTAAGATCAATATCTTTAATAATTGATTATCGCCATCCAAGTGAGAGATTATTAGATTAATCATTTAATTCATCAAATGGATTTACATAATCAATTATAAATTAATTATAGTATGTTCAATTGTTATTAAACACTAATTATTGATGAATTATTTGATTGAATTTTGTACCTGAATGGATCGTGATGGGTTGGATAATTTAGTTAAGTTCAATGAGAAATATCATCCCTCAGCCATTTAGCTATTCAATTGTTATTCTATTAGACAATTAACCTATTCTGAAACCCTAAACGGCAATGAGGACTATTGCAATGAGGATAATAGTTCTCTCATACTCACTCTTCTGATTATAGTCTCTCATCAAATCCTATGAGGTACACTGTTCTTATTATTCTTGATATTATAATATGATATAATTATATCTATTCAATTAATTAAATCCTTCAAAGTTAGGTCAACACATGTCACTAACAAAATAGTATTATATATGAATATTTTTTAAAAAGCACAATATTCCAAATTGTTTTTAAGGGTGTATAAGATTGATTACGGTACAAAACCTCGAATATTTTTTGATAAAATTGTGACTAAACAAAAGCTCATAATAGATCTATCATAATTAAACAATTACTAAATAAGATCTGTTTTTTAATCGTTCACCTATAATTAATCAACATTGAAATTTTAAAAAAGTTAAAACGACTTTGACAATGTTCATTGTAAGAGCTTATAATCAATACATATCATCGTCACTTTGTAAAGTGTTATCCTCTTCAAAGGTGTTATCTTCATTTTTGAAGAATGTATGTCGACGATTATTCATCGGTTTTGAACTTGGATGGAGTTAACTAGTAAATCTTCCAATCCTTTTAATTTTATGTTTGAAATATTTTACCTCTCCTATATTTTAGAATGTGGGGTTCTTTGTAATCTTAAAAAAATGTCACTTGGTAATAAATGTCTATTTTAAAATATTTAGACAAATAAGAGTATCCGTAAAAAGATGCGGGTTTGAATTTCTTTATATAGTCATAAGTAAAAAGTTTAAAATTTATATTATTAGATATATTTTGTGTATGGGTAAATAGGATGAAAACATGATTATATGAACTTGATTAAGATTATTAACTTATGAAATTGAAGATTGACTTTTTATTGAATACTTCTCAAAATCGTTTCAATTAAAATATAAAAAAATTTGTTTTTACAATCAAGGTGTTTCAATATCTTTGACATTTTTTACTTCATAACGTCATATATAATGAAACCTTAAAAAAACGTGCATAACAATACTACTCTTTTTACTTTCATAACCCTAAAAATATGAACACACTTTGTAATTTTTTTAGCTACTGTTATGGATAGGGCCGAAACCTGCCCTTCAGTCGGACATGCCCAACCTAAGGCTATGTCGATAAGGCTCAGTTTTCTCTGTCGAGCATAAGCCTCAACAAGGCACATCCGTCGGGCAGAAGATTCTCTTGACGAGGAAGCCCGCTTCTCCCACGTTCTCCACGTGCCCTCCACGCGGGGACACGTTATCAGACAACTATCCACTTCCGAAAGAGATGGTCAACCCAAACCCACCTTCCGAAGATCACATGGTAGTTGATTTTGGGCGAATACCACGTGCTAGTCTTCACCACGTCACGTAAGCTCTGACAGTTATTTGTGTTGGGTTTGGCAATCCGGTCCACTACAATGTAACCGTTGACCCTGCGTTGTGGGCACATTATAAATACCCTATTTCACTAGAGGGCCATATATTCTATTCATCACACATTCTCTATGTACTCTTACGTACTTAAGCATCAGAACATCTTGTAGGTACACCCTCCTTTCTCCTCCACAACATTGACGAAGGCAGCAACTCACGACGCGTGGTAGGCTACTGATTTATTTCTGGTAAGATCAGTTACCTATATTAAAGATAATAAATATATATATAAACAGAAAGTAATCTGATAATAAATTGTGTTGCTATTCCTTTATTTCTTTTTAGATAATAAAATTAATTTTAGTAAGATATTGGTTGATTCAATTTTAAGTTAATTTATCAATTAAAAATCATCATATCTATTAATTATCCTCTATTTTAGTTTTGAGACGAAGTTTTAAAAATCAAAACTCAAAGAAATTATTGAATTAGTAAGAATCGGTCAAAATTGGCCGAAACTAGTATTAATTGTAGTATGATGTCGTTCTTCGCCGAGTTCCTCTTAGTTTAGTGCTTGCATTCTCTTCTCTTCCATTTCTCTTTTCCATTTTCTTCATCCTCTTCTCTTCCTCTGTATACTATTGTTTCTACATATTTTCATTCTTAACATTCTGAAGTTGTATTATTTTATTTTATCTTAAAATTCAGTGAAATAATAAAAATTATATTACCGTTTTGTTGTTGTTAGTAGTGCTATTATTCATTTTAAATTTAGTTAGTTAATTTGTTCCATGTGCGGTGGAAATTAATTAGTTTTTATCCCTGCATTGCATTATTGCAAAATGAGAAATATTTAGAGGAGTTGTATTTGATGGACTAGGAAAGAATAGAGTTTTTTTTTTCAAATAACTCACTTTTTCAAATTAATACTTAAATTAACTTATTTTTTAAATTAATCTACTTAAAAAAAATATTAATAAAGAGGTGTCGTCAATTCAATTAGCAACATTGTACAAACTCATAAAAGATGTAGCTCATTCAATTGCGATAATGTAAACACAGAAGAGAGAGAATGTACTTTTTTTTACACTGTCGTCAATTAGATTAGCGACACTTTTTTGTTAATTTTTTTAAAAAAATTAATTAGTTTGAGAAATATATGAAAAAATTAGTTAGTTTGAATATTAATTTTAAAAAGTGGGTTATTTGAAGAAAAATTTCAAGAAAATAACAACGCAAGAAGGGAAAACAACAAGAGTGGGACTAATTGTATGTTTAGATTGGCAATGAGTTTGATACAATTAGATTATATCCAATTAGATGTTTATAATTTGAATTAAAGAATTAATTTATAAAATTAAAACATTTTCAATCCTGATTTTTTTAAACTCATTCAATTTGATTGATTTAATAATTATATAATTTTATTATAAAAATAAATTTATTCATTTAATTTAATTCAATTTAATTTAATGAGCCAATAATTAATCAATAAATGAGTAACTTATCTATTCAATTTTAAAGCATTGCTTTCCGGTTAAACTCCCTCATACCTCTTTTTTATTAAGTTTATTCAATTGTGAAAAACAATGTTAATTTTCCAATATCTATGTATTATATTCACAATACACCCTATAGTAAAACAAAATAATATGTAATAAAAAAATCCCCAAAATTGCCGTCTTATAATAGAATAGAACTAATCATTCAATACAAACAGTCCCTTCTAAAAATCGTCTTCTTCACACCAAACCCCCCCAAAACACACTCGCACACCACAACGATGACCACTTACGGCACAATCCCAACCTCATCCTCACCCCCAACCAATCTCGAATTCATCTCACGCGCCAAAGAAAGAATCAAAGCCGGTCTCGGAACTCGCCGTCCATGGAAACTCATGTTCAATCGCCGATCATTCAACCTCCCTTCCGGTTTCCCAGACGCACTCTCGCGCGTGAAGACTAACCTCTCTTACTTCCAGATGAACTACGCTATCGTGATTCTCATCGTTCTCTTCCTCAGTCTTATATGGCATCCAATCTCGCTCATCGTCTTCGCTGCTCTCATGGCCGCCTGGCTCTTCCTCTACTTCCTCCGCGACGAACCGATTGTTATCTTCGGGAGACTCGTCAGTGATCGTGTTATTCTTGTTCTGATGTTGATTCTCACCGTCGGGCTGCTTCTCTTCACCGGTGCGGTCCTTAATATCCTCGTCGCGGTTTTGATCGGTGTTGTGATGGTTTTGGTTCATGCTGCTTTCAGAAATACTCATGATCTGTTTCTTGATCAAGAAGAAGGACTTTTGTTTTCTCCTCCTGGTGGTGCTCCTGTTTCTTGATTCGATTCATTTTCTTTGTGTTTTGCTTTGATTTTGTTCCTTTGTGAAATTTGTTGATGATTCTAGGTTTTACGATTTTCTTTCTTTTTTGGGGTTTGGGGTTTGTGAAATTGTGAAGAAGAATAATTGCTAGATCCGTTGAATTGTGTATCGCTGAATTTTTGTTGTTTGTTAACCACATAAAAAAAAAATCAGAAATCTTTATTTTCCACTATCTTTTTCGTTGTTTGTAAATACTTAAACCCAAAACTACAAGGAAATGACTAAACGCGTAAATTAGTTTGACATTATTATTTTACAACGATTATACATTCTGCAAAATCAGATTAAAAATTTTAAACCACCAAACCTACGATATAGCAAATTGGAGTGTAAAAAATATTTATATTATCAGTGTCTCAAAGATAATTTTTTAGACAATTTTATAAATATAATCAGGGTAAATAATTTAAATAAGTTGATTTTAAATTAAATTAAATGTAAAACAAATATTAAATTAAATGAAATCTTGAAGTATTGCTTTCTATAAATCTTGGTAAATATTAGGGACAATCCCCTTTAAATCCACTTAGCAAAAAGATTAAAAATTGCAAAAATTTGACCCGTTTCAAAAAAAAAATTAAACATTAAAAAACAGATATGTTCGATAAATCGAATCCATTTTGTCAATCTAGAATGCATCCATCAAATTCGAATTCATTTTGCCAATCTAGAATGCAGCCATCAATCCTTTTAAAATAGAAAAAAAAATGTGAGAATTTTTTATTGCAGACTAAATTCTACTACTGCACACTATATCTATTTTCATAAATGCTTTTTGTTTTCGAAAATGTATGTCCGTACGCACATTTTTCACACTCAAGACTATTCAGAGACGCCTCATATATTGAGTTATTTTTATTCCGAAAATACATCTTCGAGTTTTCATAAATGTCCTTTGTTTTTAGAGATGTATGTCTGGACGCACCTCTTACACACTCAAGACCATTTTGAGAAATGTTTTATATAGAGTTATTTTTATTCCGAAAATACATCTTCGAATAATTGCTAGATCCATTGAATTATGTATTGATAAATTTTTTGTTGTTTGTTAATCACATTAAAAAAATCAGAAATGTCTTTTTTTTTCATCTACCGTCTTAAAAGTAAAAACTGTTGGACAAATTTATAAGTTGTTTTCACAAACTATTAATAAATCAAAAATAATTTAGAACTAATACATTAAAAAATATTATAAATTTTCTTAAATGATAATTTTTTAGATAATTTTATAAATATGATCAGAGGGTAGATGATTTAAATTCTTTAATTTAAACAAGTATTACATTAAATGTAATCTCGAAGTATAGTTTTCGCAAATAAGAATATTAATCATGCTTTGCAAAAAGGCTAAAAACTATGTTAATTCTCTCAAAGAATATTAAATGTAATCTTTGACGAGAGAATTAACTAGCAGCCCCACGAGGTTGAACACACACCCAGGGTGGCCCAAAGGCCTCCCATTGTTTTAGTTCATAGAAACCAGGACCCAGACTATGTGGTTAGACAGATTTGACACGAAGCCATGGCTGGTGAACCCAACTTAGAAGCCATGGTGGAACAAATTATGATTCGCAACGGGGAGAACCTAGCCCTTCAACGACCAACATATACGTCCCCACTACCAGACTTTTTTCTACAAACAGAGTTTCCTAGAGGGCGGAAAGTGCCAAAGTTTACCAAATTCGCCGGAGAGACCGAGGAGTCCACCGTCGAGCATGTTACCAGATACCAAACTGAAGCTGACGACATAACAAACAACGAGGATTTAAAATTGAAATACTTCCCAAGTTCCCTCACCAAAAATGCATTTACTTGGTTCACCACTTTACCCCCACAGTCCGTCCAGACCTGGGCGCAATTTCAAAGATTGTTTCATGAAGAGTTTTATATGGGACAATCTAAAATTAGTAGGAAAACGTTAGCCAGTGTCAAGCGAAAGGCTACAGAGTCGGTGGACCAATATCTTAACAGGTTTAGACTGTTGAAAGGGCGATGCTTCACGCAAGTCCTTGAACATGAACTAGTCGAGATGGCGGCTGGCGGCCTAGATTATTCGATCAGGAAAAAGCTAGACACTCAATATCTCTGAGATATGGCACAACTAGCCAATAGAGTCTGTCAGGTCGAACGCCTAAAAAATGAGAAAACCCAGGCTAACAGATACCGTAAGAAAGAGAAAGTTTCGTATGTGGCTGTTGACGAATACTCGTCTAATGATGAGGAGCTCGTCGATGATAACGCGGTCAACATGGCGGAACTGAAGCCAGGGCCTCTGTATACATGCAAATCATTAAAACCGTCAAATGGAAAAAATCTGGTTGAAACTGAAAAAACAGATAAATATATCGCAAAAATGTATACTTTCGATGTATCTAAGTGCGATGAAATATTTGATTTATTAGTTAAAGATGGTTAGATTATTGTCACTCTTGGGGCAAAAGATCCCCCTTTAGAATAAAAGGAAAAAAAAGGGATTTTGTAAATTTCATAATTTCCTTGGTCATAAGACATGTCAATGTGTTCTTTTCAGGGACTTGGTGCAGAAAGCTTTGAAGGAAGACCGACTTCAATTCGGTGAAAGGCCCAAAATGCAAGTGGACACAGATCCTCTGAAAGTCGAAGAAGCCTTATATTCTGAGCTATACGACTGCATGATGGTGGAGGCTACTGAAGGTCTCAACAGGCACCAGACAACTGAAACAATTGAGTGCATGATGGTCAATACTACTAATGGTCCCGACAAGAAGTCTGAAGAGAAGCTCGAGGCAGTTTACCCTCAAGCTGGCAAGAGTCTGATTGATTTCCAGGAGAAATGCAGGGTGAGCGGGTCAAAGGTTGTATTATCTCTAAAGTGCAACGCCGTGTTTGATGAAAAGACCGCTGAGAAGTATGAAGCAGGTAAGAAAATGGCGTTGCAAGACAGTAAGCCACAAATCCCTTGGTTCGTGTTCGACAAGAACGATGCTCCTTGACAGAACAAAAAGTACAGAAAGTTGTTCCAACCAGCACGACCCAAGACTTTTGTGACACCTTCAAATACCCCATAAGATAAGTGGATGGCGCCTGTGAGCCAGCAAGGAAGCAAGCGGCCGAAGTGGAAGGCATTAGATTTGGAGAAGGGGTCAAAGGCCTCAGACAAGGGTACTGAGCCCAAAGGTTACGTGGTTTCCCCCAACTGCCAAGGAAATAATCTTATGACAAGAACCCAGTGGAGACGATATCAAAGAAACAAAAAGGCTGCAAGAGAGGCCTCGACTTTGATCCTGAAGCCTGTGGGACCCTCTGGCCTGAAAAGGTAATACCCATAAGCAAGGTGGGTCGAGAAAGAGAAAATTGTGACGAACTAGACAACGGTCGTGATGGTTGAGACTTCAGGAGAAAAGGGGACGGTGTCAACCTAGAGTTTGAAGTACACATCTAGAGGTGAAAACAAGAAGGAGTCGGAGTATTCTCCCCAGTCAGATGAAGAATAACCGGAGTACACTCCCCAGTCGGAGGAGGAAAATGCCCCCTCACCGGAAGACGATTTCGAAGAAGACGTGTATGATGACACCAATGATGATGCTTATGGTGAAGGCTTTATTGTAAATTGCGGCATCATGTCGATATTGCCGGCAGAATATCATAGGGTGTCGGAAGTCTCTGAAGCAGAAGAAGATTTCCTAATGGAGGAGACTACGGAGGACAAGCCATTATGCTACTACGTGATGAACAGTGGTATGGTGAAAGAGCGAACAACTATGTTCGAAAGACCTAGTCTTGGAATGATGTATCACTTAAATCCATTGTTCATAAAAGCGAAGGTCGATGGGGGTAGCTGTCAACAAGGTATTCGTGGATGGAGAGGCAACTGTCAATTTAATGCCGAATTTGTTGTTCACAAAAATTGGAAAAACTGAAGCTGATCTCCGACAACACAATATGGTTCTATCCAACTATGAAGGGAAGACCAACAACATTTTGGGAGTGGTCCAAATCGGGCTAGCTGTAGGTACCACTACCCGATCAACGCTTTTCATGCTCATAAACTCGAGGGCAAATTTCAACCTCTTATTGGGTCAAGAATGGATCCATGGGATAGGGGAAGTTCCTTCAACGCTACATCAAATATTAAGCATTTGGAGGAAAGACGGCGTCATTGAAAATATTGAAGCTGACCAGAGTTATTACAGGATGGATGAAGCAAAGGGTACCAAGAAATCTTTTGACCAACACCTAGAAAATGTGGCATCTTGTAATGATGGATCGGGATCTTACACTTCTGTCAACACGGATCGCATCCTGAACTTGGATCCTAACTACGAATTCGTTTGGGATGCTGCTTACGCTACAATGACACCCACAAAAGAACTTCCACCCACAGGGTGGCCCACAATTGATGAAAATGACTACTGAGTCAGAGAGTTTGACTCGAGTTTCGGCCTATTTGGCTGAAAACAAGTAAAAGTCGGCACTAGCAGCGAGAAAGCGACAGAACATGGCTGGAGATGCCGACAGCAGTACACAAGTGATTGGCCGGCAAGGCCAGGCAACAGCTTCAGAAATCCAGAGGCTTGATTGCATTTATGACAATGAGCCTTTGAGGTTTGAGAAAAACCCATCAATTAAGTTGTAAAGAATGAAGGCGCAAGACCCAATTAAAGAAGTCGACTTGGGTGATGGGACAACAAAGAGACCTACATATGTAAGCACTAAGATTGGGTTGAAGATGAAGGTCAAGCTGATCGAGGTATTGAAGGAATACAAATATTTCTTTGTCTAGGATTACAGTGAAATGTCTGGTTTAAGTCGGAATGTAGTAGAACACCTCGTGGTATACTTTACGATGGCGAAACGACTTTTGGAACGCTTCGAAGTTGTCAGCATTACACACGTGCCCAGGATAGAAAATCAAGAGGCCAACGATTTAGTGCAAATCGCCTCTAGATACAAAGTGTCGGTGAAAAATCTAAGAGACTTCATTGAAGTTAAGGAGAAAGTGGTATCTAAGGTACTACCATCGCACCATACTTGTCAGAAGTCGGTGGAGTAGACATCCCGACGGAGAATGTAGTTGCAAGTTTGGGAAATTGTGAGATCTTCGCTATCAACAATCTGTCACCGTCAGACTGGAGAAAATCAATCATCAAGTATCTGGAGAATCCAATGGGGACGGTTGATAGAAAGATTAAGTACAAAGCTTTAAGTTACATCTTAATGGAAAATGAGTTATGGAAAAGACGCCAGAGGGGGTGTTGCTCAAATGTTTAGGGGACGCAGACGCATACTTAGAAATTTTGGAAGTTCATAGTGGGACATGCGCGGCTCACCAAGTTGGCCATAAAATGAAATGGCTATTATTTCGACAAGGTGTGTATTGGCCATGCATGCTCAAGGATTACATATATTTTGCAAAGGGGTGCCAAGATTGTCAAAGACACGCAAACGTCCATCACATGCTAGTCAGTGAGTTGCACTCCATCGTTAAGCCATGGCCCTTTCGTGGTTGGGCATTAGACATTATAGGAGAGATTCGATCGGCCTCGTCGAAATAGCAGAAATTTATCTTTGTAGGGATAGATTATTTCACAAAGTGGATAGAGGTTGTACTCTTGGTAAAAGTAGACCAAGACACTGTAATTGAATTCATCCAGAACCACATTATATACAGGTCCGGAGTTCCTGAAACCGTCACGATGGACAAAGGTTTCATATTTGTTGGTCGGAAGATGCATAAATTTGCAGAAAGGATAGGGTTTAAATTGATCACTTCGACAATGTATTATGCTCAGAAAAATGGGCAAGTCGAAGCTGCCAACAAGGTGTTAATTGGACTCATTAAGAGGCACGTTGCTAAGAAACCTAAAAATTGGCATAAGATGTTGGATCAAATTATGTGGGTCTGCCAAACATCTCCTAAGGAGTCGACCAATTCAACTTAGTTTCGTTTGACTTTCGGTCATGATGTTGTTTTTCCAGCAGAGATTTGTCTATAATCAATTAGAGTGCAACGTCAACATGACATCTCGTCGGAGCAATACTGGAGCATGATGTTGGACGAAATGGTAGACTTAGACGAAGAAAGGATGGTAGCGTTAGACAGGTTACTACGCCAAGAGGCACGCGTGGCCAGAGCATACAATAAGAAGGTCAGGAAAAAGACCTTTGTAGTTAATGACTTATTAGTGGTTTTTACACGTGATTTTACCGTTTATCGCAGTTAATCATTTGTTTTGTCTTGTCGCATTTGAGTTGTTTTTATTACATTTTACACGTCGATTTGGTATTTTCACTGTTTCTAGGTTCAGGTAAACAATAAAGGAGAAGCAGAGCGAAAACCGGGGAAAATGGCAAGATTTCGGAAGAGTTTTGTTGTGAAAGTAAAATCTTTAGCAGTCTGCACGAAAACGATCATAACTGGAGTTCTGGGAATCCGTTTGAGGCGTTCTAAAAACCTCCGGAAAGATAAGAGAGAGAGCTACAACTTTCATGTTGGAGTCAAAGTTAGATTCACAAGAGGAGCCTGACACGGGTGCCCGTGTTGTGTGACACGACCCGTGTCAGGATGTGCTCAGAAGAGGTGTTTTTTGTGGAAAATAGTGGCCTGACACGGGTGCCCGTGTTGTGTGACACGGCCCATGTCAAGACACCTGGGACTTGAAAAAATCATGCTAAAATGATATCAGAAAGCCAACACGACCGCCCGTGTTGCCTGACACGGCCCGTGTTGGTTAAAACGCCCAATTCCCTATTTTTCTTGTATTTTTGACACTTGTGACCCCTGAGGGTATTTTGAGCTTTTCCCTGGTACTGAGTTTGAATGGAGACTATTTGATACGTGTTTTGACAAAAGAGAGTGGACTTTTGAGTGTACGGAAAAAATAGAACGGGAGATTGAAGCTCTGGAGAATTGGGAGGACAAGAAGATTTTCATGCTCGGAAGAAATTGAAGATCGAATTCACTCCTAATACCATTGTAATGTTTCTATTTATCATGTTGTTTTTATCGAATATTATGAGTGGCTAAACCCTCAATTGTTAGGGGGTGGTCCTAAATTGCTATGTATTGACCTTTGTTGGGATTATTCTATGAGATTTTTGTTGTTCACCTTATAGCTTTTATTTTGCAACGATCTTTATGCGAATTCATATTGGAAAATAGAATTTGATTTACGATTAGGTTTTGGTCAACCTAATGCTTTTGCAAAATAACATTACGGTAGATATTGTCTAGGAATGGGGATACCCCGTAGTAGCGTGTTTTTATGTCAGAACTATTGCTTGATGATTTCTGTGTGCAACTAAGGAATTAGGGCGCAGGAAAATCATCAAAGGGTTTTTCATTAAGGAATTAAGGAAAACTAATTTTGAAATTTGACTTATTAAGGTTGGAAACAAATATCTCAGAATAATTCTTTAAGGTCTTTACTATCAATTTATCCACTTCCCTAGCATTGTTCTTATTTTACTCTATAAAATTTATTATTTTACTAGTTCTTATATCCTGTTATCAAACGAAACCCAAGGTTATTTTGTCTGATTGAAATAACAAGTTTTACCTAAAAATTTACACGCAGTCCTCAGAGATCGACATTCGGAGAATTTTCCCTTATTACTACATCGGTATAATTAGTACACTTGCTAATTTTCCAGTCAATGACTATGTGTGGAAGACGATTTTTCCTGTAGATTGACGGGATCGAAGATTAGGAAAGTGGTCACCAAATTGGGAGGGACCATTCCAAGTAACCCAAACATTTAGCAACAACGCATACGAGATTTAAGAAATGGGTGAGAACCAATGAATCATAAGAGTAAATGAGAAATGTTTGAAAAAATATAGACCTATGTTACAAGAAATTCAAATCTAAAATAATATTCATTAATAATTGGCCTACGGTGGTGGAAGGCTAACACAGTTGCAAAATAGCTCCAGAATGGAGTTACAACAAAATTATTAATAAATATTTTTTTCAACTAAAAAACAATACGGTTATGCTGGAAACTTGGCCTGGAAATCTTCAAAAAGGGTCCTCTCATGATCCACCTTGCTTTCCAAGAGAAATTTTTTCTGCCGCATTTAGTCGATGGTCTTTTTTAGCACAAGGGCGGTTTCGACGTGACCTATCCCTTGAGATAATTCCTGGTTGATTACCTCCTGAGCCGGTAGAGGTCCATCAGAATTGTAAGAAGCCTTCTGTTTTTCAACCTCGGCAATCTTTCTCTCAAGTTCCACCATCTGGGCTCAATAATCAGATAGCTGTTGGTCAAAGGCCCGACGTTTGTCAGAATGCTCTTTCTTTGTGGCTTCAAAATCTTCAAGTTTTTTCTCACAAAGAGAGTTGACATATCACGCGCGTTTCATTTCATTAATCTTCCCCCTTATTTGAGTATCAGCTTGCTTACACATTGACAGGTCTTTCGTCAGCTGAGTAAAGAAAGCCTCAGACTCAATGAATTACTTAGCCATAGAGGGAGGCACTCTAGAGAGAAATAGAGTTCATCCAGTATTTTAAAAACGTCGCAGGCTACCGCCGACTCTTCTGCCACTGCGTCCAGGAATTCATCCTCAAAAAAATACTTCTTCAATTGTTGAAGCTTCAACTTGAAAGAATTGTCCATCTCTGGGTTGAGAGTGGCCTTCGAACCAGCAGGGGTGGCATCCACGGTCGACCGACGAAGCTTGAGAAGAGCCTTCAGGGCTTCTGCAGGGTTAGACTTTTTCATAGCCAAGATTTCATCTGGGGTGGGTATCTTTCCAATAGAAGGGTTTCCTTCGGCTGAACCTAGAGGAGTCAGAGTCCTTTCAACAGCGGTTGGGATAATGATAAAATTGTCTTTACCACTTGTGGCCACATCATCCCCATCAGCCTCATTTGTGTGATCAACAGGGGTTGTTTTCGCCACTGGGTTCTCTTCTGTTGACGCCCCCTGGAATTCGTTGACCTTTTGAGGGCTAAATAGAGGCGTCGTGTCAGTAGGATTACCAGTATTCGTCGTGACCTGATCAACATTTAGATTGACAGTCGTGTCGACCGTATTGTCCTGCGAAGTGCAGCATAAATAAACACCCATGTAAAAAAGATATATATATATATATATATATATATATATATATATATATATATATATATATATATATATATATATATATATATATATATATATATATATATATATATATATATATATATATATATATATATATATATATATATATATATATATATATATATATATATATATATATATATATATATATATATATATATATATATATATATATATATATATATATATATATATATATATATATATATATATATATATATATATATATATATATATATATATATATATATATATATATATATATATATATATATATATAAGGACAATAAATACCTTAGCAGTATCTTGTGCTAGAGGGAGTTTGGTGGTGACAGCTTGGAAGACTTCAGTTAAATTCTCAAGAACAACAGGCCTTACAATTGAAGTGACCGTTCTAGAGGGAGTTATTTTTATAGGAACCTTTTTCTTCTTCACCGAGGGAGTAGCAGGAGGAGAGTTCGACGTCTCAGAGAGAAAGAACTGGGATTAGGCACTTTCGTTAGATGCGCCGCCCTTAGGAGCCGACGTTTTTTCAGCAACCTAACGGAAAAAAGCGTGAGTGGGCAAGGGGAGACAAAACCAAATAGACACCAAATAACATGTGATACCTGAGGATTAAGGATTTTTGGTTTCTTTGTCAACCTAATAGAGGTCGACACAATAGGTGGTTCCCTCTTTCGACCCTGAGAAAACAATTATACAAAATAAGATATTGACAATTAAAAGTCAAACAAGGAAAGTGTAGAAAGTAACTTTTTTGAGAGGTCCTCGGAGACACCAGTCCTTGAGGAATTTTCAACAGCTACAAAGATTGTTTGGCCAGGGGTTTTGCCCCTGAGAGCAGCAAAAGCGTCAACCACACTCTCCAGGAAGAGATCACGGTCGAAACATTGGTCTTGGTATTCCAAACACCAAACGTTGAAAGCTTCAGTGGTGAAGAAAGATGGTTGAAAGGAGAAAATAGGAAACTCAAGGCGCTAAGTCGACCTAGAAAATTTGAGGCAGCTATTGTGACCTTCCAAGTTTAGGCGTCGACCAACCCATACGATATCAGAGGTGTGTTGTACCAAAGACTTTGGAAGCATTTGGCTTAAATCAAATTGTCGGGCCACCAAATTGGGTTGATAATTCATGAATCCAAAACCATTGTTCCCCGTCTCGATTCGAAACGACAACATGGTAGGAGTCAGGAACACCCGCTATATGGAATTTGACATAACTGTTGTCTTTGGCGAAGCACCAGGGAAAGGGTTTCTGAACCATGACGGGCCAAACCGCCAGTGCAAGAAAGGGGCCATGTCGGGGACAAAGATGTTTGCCTCAGCAAACATAGTAAGATACTTCATAAAAAGCGTTTTGTTGAGGGTTTCCTGCGTAGTCATCAAGGCGAGTCGAACGCCTTCGACTGGACGGTCTTCGTCGAGACGCTGCATGGTCGCAAACACGGGATAACCCATCTGATGCTCGAAAGTGGCATTGAGACAATGTTGTAATAACTACATGGGCCTTGAGACGTTCAAGGATTTGACGGTTTCATGGAGAAGTTTTATTCTCAAGGCCGGCAAGCCAAGAGAATGGTAAAGGGAAGACAACAACAATTTACCCAAGGAAACCTATCGACCCTCGTGTATTTGGATTGCCAAGCTAATGTAACTCTTGACTATCTGTAGAGATCCAGGACATAAGAGGTAGTAAGATAGCTAGAGAGTCAGGAAGGCGATGTGATATTCGTTTAACACTTCAGCAGAACCTTTGTCATGGTGATCTTCTATGTAGTTTTGGAAGTCAGCTCGGTCGAAGTCGAAGGTAGCATCCGTCTCAAGAGTTGGGTCGAATGTCTCACCCAGACGTGAGACACCTGTAATGGTTGCCACGTCGAAGAGAGTCGGCGTCAACATACCACAAGAGAAGTGGAACGTGTTGGTCGAACCTACCCAGAAGAACATTGCAGCCAGCAGAAGACAAGGGTTGACCCTGTGTGCGTTCCTGGAAAGATGGATGGCGTCGAAGATACCAACCTTTTTCCATTGTTCTTGGCGTTTGTTCTGGACTTTGTTTAACCAGGAGATGTAATCCTTGTTGCCTGGGGTAGGCATCGACCGAAAGACGCGAGCTTTGGGTGCCATGAATTTCAAGTCGAGAGTGCCCCCTTTCTGGAAAGCTGGGGGGATGGTGGCCAAAAAATAGGGAAAATGCCTGTAGCTCCTCGTGGCTGGGCTTGTTAATATGATATGGCCTGTGGAAAGCATGCAGCTTTCCAGCAACAGTGAAAGGGATGACCATCTGGCGTTGTCATGCAGCTACCACTGTTTCATCAGCCGACATGAGATTTGGGAGGGGCCTAAAACTGTCAACTTTAAAACGAACGAAGGCTATAGGGTTGTTACCGGTGGTGTGAGTGGTGGAAGAAGCCATTAGAGAGGGAGTTGGAGAACTTTGAAGACAAAGGATTTTTCAGAGAAATGGAAGTGAGAGAAAAGTGGAAAAAGAGAAACAAAATGGAAAATAGGCTATTTATAGGCAACGTTGCGTGCAGTGGAAGAGGCAAAATGTTTCTCATTCTAAAAGTTAGTGAGGGTGTCTTGAAAGTCGTGGCGCAGAAAGGCGCCATCATTACTTCAGGCTGTGGGTGACGCGTGGCTGAATCGACGGAAAAACAACGATGGTTTTTGTTGTGTCGTAACCAAAACATTGTCGAAATTCCATAGAACCAAAATGCCCAGTTTCTTGGTCGACAGAGTATCCCGTCGAAACTGGTTTTGAGGGGGCATCTTGTTGACTGGAAGTTTTGACCAAAGAGAGGCGACACAGAGACTGGCTAGCGGATCGACAGGCTAGTAAAGATGGGGAAGAAGATGAAGAGAGTCGACGTCGACAGAGGAAGGTTGTTGGGTCGACTCAAACAATGTCGGTCTACAGGGTCGACTAACGAACGGAGAAACCCATGCAAGAGGAAAAATATTCGAGCGGAAAACGAATTTGAAATCTGAGAACGTGGGGGGTTACAAAAGTGGTAGACGAACACGTGGCACCACCAAATTCAACATGGCAGTTATTTTATTTTCCTATTTAAGGCAATGTCTAGTTCCATTTCAGAAGGTGTGTTCATAATATTGTAAGAAAAACACTCTGAGTAACAAAACGTTAAGAGAAAAGAACTTTTCACTCCTGTAAAATGTATGATTGCGTCTTTGTTTTCCTTTTAATAAGCAATTTACATCTTTATCTTTAGAGTATCTTGTCTTGTTTTTGTCTGAGTAACAAAACGTTAAGAGAAAAAAGCTTTTCACTCGTGTAAAATGTATAATTGCGTCTATGTTTCCCTTTTAATAAGCAATTTACATCTTTATCTTTAGAGTATCTTGTCTTGTTGTCGTCTTTTTTTTTTTGTTTACGTATTCATCCTTAATAAAATTTTAGTCTTTGCTCAAAGTAATTTCTAGCATATTAACACCGTTCCACCACTTTCCCATACATCAAAACCAAGTGTTCTGGGACTCGTTTGACCGGTTCCGCAAGTAAACCTACGTTAAGAGATCAAAAGTTGTTCACGCGAAAACTGCGTTCAAAACACTTGCATAACGCAAAACATTATTTATCTAGTCTCTAATCTAGTGCCAAACTAAACATCTATTTTACTTTTAAGTGCATAGAATTTATATCTACAAAATTAGATAGTTTCTGAAGTGTATATTTGGTATCGCAGCAACATTTCGATTTCGAGTGTATGGTAAGTTTCTGCTACCAAGTGTAGCTTCACCCCAAACGCATGTCACTGGCACAAAAAGAAGATAATCAAAACAAATGCTAAGAATGTACACTGGGTGATTGGTATTATGGAGAGATGCAAGTATCAACAGCTTATGCTTTTGCCAATTTTGGCTTCAAATCCAAACACCAACACCTATAGTCTGATTCTGAGATGGCATAGAGTTCATCTGGAGTGAGGTTGTCCAGTTCCTTGGATCTCCACCTGTCACACATTTCAACGATGTTGTCGCTTGGAGTCAACTTTCCGTAACCTTTCTCCTCATGGCTTTGACCTCGCATTCTCTTGTACAGTCTCATCGCAGAAATACAATCTTCATATGGGTCGTGTGTTCCGGTTTGGATATCATAACTGTAAAGCAAAATTACAATTATAGTGGAGACAGGTTTAAACTTTGTATAAGAGAAATGTAACTGCAGCAATCTATGCAGCTCAATCACACAAGTGGGCCAATTCAATTGAGGTCCATGTGTTGGGTGATTATATAATAGAGAAAGGAAAACTCGATTGGATGAAGCAATTCAAGACTTCAGGAAGCTTGAGGGAAAAAGCAACTTGCCCTAGATATGTTCTGGTGAGATACTTGAGCGAATGGCTGGAACAGTTTGTCTTCAACAATGGACGGTACTTTGCAGTGTCTCTGCAACACATAATATATGCATAGGCAACATGTTAGTTTAAATAAATATAAATTTCTGCTCAAAAATCATAAAAGATAAAACTGAATACAACATTATTCAGTTAAGAAATATCCAAGCAACCGAATAGAACGGATCACTAAAAACTGGAAAGTTATTTATGCTAAAGAAAAAACTGATAACTGTAACAACTAAACAGTTCAAGTGAACTCTACAATGCACCTTATATAATCTTTGTATAGTAGGCAACAAAAATGAGAAAAGAACTTAAGGAACTCAGCACTTTGCGATAATTGTTTTGATTTATTCATAGATCAGACAAAAGACGAGAAGCACTTAAAGGGCTGAACAGGAAAATAACTGAATTAATTGGTTGTAAAGAATGTTTTTTTGAACGATTGAGCATAACTGAATTGGTTACTCAAGAAACACGTACCTCAACAAGTGATCAGGATAACTCATTTCCAAGCAATCCAAATCATATGCCAAAGAATGCCCTACAAGAAGCCTGGCCTTTCCACCATCCAATCTAACTTTTCCAATGGACTCTCCATTGTATAGAATCTGCAATATCTTTTCCCGAACTTGCTTAAGCGGCATACCATCTCGAAGATGCTCTTCGGTCAGCCCGGTTATATCATACCTGAAAATTGTCAAACAAAGCCAACCCTAACACTCATTAGTCTTCATCCAGCTCTCTCTTTTGACAATAAAGGAAAACAACCATGCACAAGGATGAATTACCTATAATTAGTAACAGGGATTCGAGGTTTAACATATGTATGCAAGATTAAGTTCTCATCTTCATCAACCAAGCATACTCTAGCACAAACATCCAGTGATCCATCACTTCCACCACCAACCATTTCACAGTCCAATGCAATTGCTTTAGGACGCCAGTCAGCATCGTTTTCATCAGAAGAATCCAGAAAATCGATATTGGAGTCTGTATAGGGAAATTCACTTGTGCCCTGCAACAGTTTGACACACAAAGTGAACTTCCTAACAATAACAAAACAAAAGACACACAAAACATCAACTATAAGCAGAAATTTTTCGGTTGTTTAGTTTGAATAGAACACATCAAATATATTATTTCATTATGAACATTTCCGGTTGCTAATAACCAACTTACAAGAGGAACAGGTGCGGTTAGTTGACAAGTTTCTTTATGCTCATTGAGAGAAGCAGGACTATCAGCTAGTGTTAAACAAAGTTTGCAACCCTCATGTGAGAAAATCGCCGAACAAAATCCTTTAGCCAAAGGTCCTAAAACACATTTAAAACAAAAAAGGGCACAAAAAGAATGAAAAAATAGTTGCACATTACAAGCCATGATACTGAAATCAGATCGAATATACAAACTCATAACTAACCCATGAGATGTTCCCTCAGCGATTCAAAAGATTTGCAGTGCTTTCTACAGATCGCACATTGCGGCTGATGGATGGAGTGGTAAGAGGTTTTCATGTGCTGAATAAGATGTTCTTTCTTCTTATATTGTTTATAGCACGCCGAGCATTTCTGTCTGAATTATGCAGCAAGAATTTAGCTATTTTTAAACAACTCAACTATGTAGATCATGTAAGATTCTATTCATTTATATTTTAATAATTTACGACATGCAGAAAAGTGATCAGATATTAAAGCAAGTTTGAGAAATTATTATATACAAGATACTGATTATTTTCAATTAGCACCTATGAAACACAACACCCCGAATATGACTCCGACACTGATACAGCGACGGTAGTAATTTGAAAAAATAAATACAAGTGTCGGTGCGGGTGTCCTACCGACACAGACACACATTTTTTCAGATGAGTCGGTGCTACATTGATTAGCATACGCAAATTGAAAAACAGCTGGTATATTCTAACATATCAAGGAATTGAATAGTGATAAAGCAAGAATAATGATCATTGTGGAGAATAAAAAGTGAAAAACGAAAGAGAAACAATGGAGGAGTAACGAATTTGACCTTTTGGCTTGGTTTTGAGGAGGGTCTTCTTCAGTGTCCATTCAGATTATTCAGTGTTTTAGCGTACTTTTGGGTATGCTGATCGGAGCAGTGGAGTAGAGTGACAGACACTGAAACTGCAAACCCTAACTGCTGATGCAATGGTGGAAGAAGAAAGCGCAGGGCAGACCCTTCTTTTTGAGGTCAAAACCCAACATTGCACATACTCATTTCATGTAAGATATAGTATATAGCCCATTAATTTCAAGTTAAACCCAAACCAAATTAACCCATTATTACCCTATTTAGGATGTGGATTATCCAACCAAACTCGAAGATTCGTCGTAAGATGATGGTTTATGACGATTTTGGGTTCGGATTAACTATCGAGTTAAATTTAAAAATAGTATTACGTCGAATCCACTGTCGCCTCACCTGATTTGTTCTATTATTTTAGATTGTTACCATTAAAGTTTTCAATAGTTTATTTCAATACATCACAAATATTTCAATGCACTACAAACAAAATGTTGAGATTTATCTTCTATTGCAAATATAAAACTCATTTAATTATGTGCGATTGAAACACATAAAAATCCGTTGAATATTATGACTCAATCCCACATAGGATTAACAACCTTAACTCATTTAGTTATGATTATATGAAATGTATAAAGAGGATTTAAATAAGGTTTGTCGATATTAAACATGTGTTTAGTATATGGGCAATCTCGCCACGTCTTGAGATATCATTGGAGATGAGTCACCCATCATGCTCTCTGATAGAGCGGGATTGTGTGAGTCTAGGTCGAGAAAATATAATCAAGATTAGGTTAAGTCAACATTTTCTCACAAATCATTAACCTAAACACCTTTTGTTTGGCATATCGCAAGCAGAATCACTATTATTATAGTCATAACGAGTATAAATGACGCTTAACGTGAAGTCCAATAAAACATTCCTAGACTGCACCCTTTCAAGAGTTTTGTTAACCTAAATGTTCTTTCACGACGGTGGTCACACGAGTTTCGTCCAGTACTAGCAGCCAAGATGTCCTGCTTAAGATATAGGCCTATATGGATGAATTACGTCGCTAGAACCAAACTCTACAAACAAACGTCCAGAGAATCCATCAACAGTAATGACAAGACGAAGATCAATAGTTGGGATTAAAGGTTTTGGACTCTCGACCGAGATTCGGGAGCCCTAATTTTAGAATATTTCAAGCCCTCACTCTAGTGGCATTCAATGAGAAGAATGATCCCTAGGACCACGTCATTGCCTTCAATACGCATATGGTGATGATAGGTGAGGAAAAATCACTCAAATGCAATCTTAACTCAAGAATAAAATGGTTTTATGATGGTACGTGAACTTTCCCGATTCTTTATAACCATTTCTCACAAACTATCAAAGAAACTGATCCACTAGTTTTTGGTCAGTAAGCATCATAAGGTGAACATCATAAGTCTCTTCAACGTACGTCATGGGTATTATGAGCCTTTGTAGGAGTATGTGTCACATTTCAGTGAAGCCATCATCAAGATGGTAAACCCCAATTAGAAAATGTTCTTAGAACCCTTCCAAAATTAGTCGAAAGTCGTACATTCCAACGAGTATCTCGCCCAAAAATATGCAGACTTTGTGGAAAAGATAGTGTCGATGACAAGAAGTTATGTCAAAGTCAAGTAAAAAAGCATGAAGAAAAGAATTAGAGACGCAAAGGAATGAGGCAATGGTAGATCACACTCCTCTAGCCAACACAATAACAACTATTTCAACCAATTAGAGACAATGTGTGAAGACAAGCTTCTCAACTGATTTTGATGACGGCATAATCTACAACATGCAATGATGGTTTTCAAGACTTCCAAGATTATATCAAGCTCAAGCAATTTTCTTTCAATTCAATATATCAAAGTTTGATTAAGAAAGAAGAAATTTCGACACAATAGAGGTACAACAGTTTAAGCATTTATATACCTTATTCAAGTGTTCAAACTTCATCTCCTTCTTGCATTGCATAAAAGAACATTTTTACATAAAACTATGCACTTTGGCTTATATTTGGGAAAAACTGGTTTCTAAAAGTTGTCACTAAGTAATCGGTTACCTAATCCTGGTAACCGATTACTTGCTGCAATTTTTTAATTTTTGGTTACGTTAAAGGCAGGTAACCGGTTACCCACTTATGGTAACCGATTACCACTGGCGTGTAGGCCAGAAAGTTGCATCTTTTGGTTTGAAAAATATTTTCCTCTTCTTCTTGAACCATGGCATCTTTTGATCTTTATAGCCATTCTAAAAAGGTGTTAAGAGGCATATATAAACCTCTAAACTCATATTTAAAAAAAACACCTTCTTGCATAAAATTTTCAAATATTTTCATCTCTTTCCTTTCATATTTTTCAAGTGTCAAAAATTCTAAAATTTTTATAGAGTGAAACTTACATTCTCAAATTTTCAGAAATTCATCCAAGTTTCATTTTCTTACATTTTGAACACTTGATAAATTATATAGAGGTGGAAAATCAAGAGGAAGACCAATCGAAAGATTGATAAATTTGAACACACTTTCAATACCATTCAAATAAGTTACTCAAATATCTTTTGATTACATTCTTAAGTGTTCCAGAATTGTTGGAATTAAGATTGTAAGGATTGTTACCTTGTTGTCCAGGATTGTTGGAAGCAAGAGGTCCATATTGAGAGGACTGTTCTCATTGGACTTAGTTGAAAATCTAGGAGTGAGTTCTTGGCAGTTTGATTGTATTGCGTCTGTATAGAAAGACTAGGTAGAAAATCTTGTCTAGGACCAAACTATTATTAAAAATCTCTTTCGTGTTGAAAGGGAACTAGAGTACTTTCGGGCTGTGAGGGGAACCAGGATATCTCGCTGTGTTACTTTTACTTTCCGTAATTTACCGCATTCCTCACATAGAAAATTTTAGGAAAGTAAAATCAGAATTCTACCACAAAATCGGAGAAATTTTTAAAGTACCTAATTCACCCTGCCTCTTAGGTACATTCCACATTTACAATTGGTATCAGAGCGGTTTATAGGTAACTTGTTCCTAAAAGATCCAGATGGCTTCCACTAGCGCAAATCTGGTGTTCAAAGATGGCGGTAGCAGTAATAAACCTCCTTTATTCTCTGGTGAATATTTCGACTTCTGGAACATTCGCATGAAGGCACATTTAGAGACACAAGGAGAAGGCATATGGGAAACTGTTGAAACTGACCCTCATATAACAATTAGTGTTGTAAATGGTGCCGGTACTCCAAAAATTCAAAGTTCATGGGACGATGATGATAAAAAGAAAATTCTAAATGAGAAAAAGGCTATCAATATTTTGCAAAGTGATTTAAGCATGGATGAGTTCTTCTGAATTTCACAATGCAGATCGGTTAAGGAAATCTGGGATACTTTGGTGGAGACTCACGAAGGTGAAAAGATCAAGGATGAATATACTAAGTCAAGAATACAAGATGTTTCGTATGCTTCCCGGAGAATCTATTGTTGCTCTTCAGAAAAGATTTTTTCATTTGACTAACCATTTTATTGCATTAGGTAAAACATTCTCCAATGATGAATTAAATCTAAAAGTGTTAAGATCTTTAACAAGAGATTTACAACCCAAAGTTACGACAATATCGGAGAAGAAGAATCTCTCAATAATGACTTTTGCATCACTCTTTGGAAAGCTTCAAGAGCACGAATTAGAACTTGGTCGTCTTGAGAAGCATGGACATCAAGAGAAAAAGTATAAAGGTATTGCTCTAAAAGTAGATTCAAAAGAAGAACAAGATGATGGTGCATCGGAAGAAGATGGGAATTTTATGTTACTAGTAAAGAGACTTGGAAAATTCTTCAACAAAAGTGACAAACCTTCCAACTATGCAAAAAGGAATAAGCACTTCAAGAAAAAGGAGACTTCCACATCAAGTCAAGACGTTACATGTTATGAATGTGGGAAACCAGGTCACATCAAACTGGATTGTCCAAGACTTTCAAAGAAAAATGGATTCAAAGGTAAAAAGGAGACTAAAAACAAAAAAGGCTTATGTTGCATGGGAAGAAAATGATATTAGTTCATCATCCGAATTCGAAAGCGACGAAAGTACAAATTTGACATTGATGACTTCTCATCACTCCGACGACGAAGATGATGAGGTTAGTACTTCTTTTTCAATTTATGATAATGATACTCAAGAGGCTATAAACGAACTATTAAATGAATACAAAGTTTTGTGTAAAACCATATCTTCACAAAAGAAACAAATATCATTTTTAGAAGAAAAAGTAAATATCATTGAAAAGAATGAGGAAGATGAAAAGAATGAAAAAAGAAAAATTATTAGTGAAGAGAAACAAAACATTGTATGCAAAAATTGTGAGTCACTTTCATTTCAAATTGTCCAACTTAAAAGAGTTCTTGAAAGATACAAAAAAGGACAAATTGGTTTAGAAGGGGTCCTTAGCCAACAAAGATACTCAAACGATAAAAGCGAACTTGGATATTCAAAGTTTTCTCAACCAAGTTATAACAAAACAATCTTTGTTAAAGCTAGTGATCAAACTTCTAAAGAGAAAGTGAGCAAGCCTAAAGTTGTGCATCGTCATCATAAAAAGAAAAAGGCTACAAAAAAGAAATCCTTCGTTCCTAGATATAATATAAGAATAATTTTGTACCTACTTGCTTCTATTGTGGTATTATATGCCATACACCTAATGCATGATATGTTAGAAATTTCAGTATAGCAAGCGGGCATTATGTGTGGGTTAAGAAGGGCATTAATTATGAAGGACCCAAAGCAACTTGGGTACCTAACAAGAAGTAATCTAGTTTGTAGGGTTGTTTGAAGACCGCTTCAAATCTTTGGTATCTTGATAGTGGTTATTCGAAACATATTGTCGCTAATGCGAAAAAGGTGCCGACAATGACAGAAGAGTCGCCATCGTTCGTTATTTATCCCAAAAGAGGGAAAGGAAACAATCAGAGAAAACTTAGCAAAAACGGGAAAAGACAGGTCATCGCAACCATATCTCGGGTTCGGGAGTCGGTTACGCAAGGGGAAGGTATTATCACCCCTCACGTTCGTCGTACTCAACGGGATCCACGCTTTGTTGTCTATCTAAAAGGTTGTTGAACTATCTACACTAAAGGTCTCAAGGACAAGAGAAAAAGAAAAGAGACTCGGCAGAGTATCGCCGCTTTGTGTCTACGTATTCCCTCGTGCAATGGGAAAGTCAGAGTCAACATAGTTCGGCTAACTATGGGTGAAAGTGGGGGAAGGATGCTCGCCAAGACCTCGCCGTCTTGTGCCTACATATTCTCACCTGATATGAGAAATCAGAGCAAACATAGTTCGGGCTAACAAGAACACCGGTTGGTTCAAATGTTTTTTAGGCCCGAGTAGGGTTAAAACTTAGTTCTGGCAATTAGGTGTATGCAGCTCGACCATTGGAGACTTAGGCGTTACCTGCTTGCGGTAGAACCAAGAGTTAACAAAACTCTTCTTATGAAAAAGGTTTCCAAATTAAGATCCCGAAGGATAAAATGATTTGAAGTTTGTGTGTATTTTTTAGAGAAGAAATGCATTTATTATTGTTTGTAATTCATGTTGCACTAAAGACTATGACTTAGGAGCGAATGCGTCGCATATCGTCCTAAGGACGTACACTAAACACTCTAAGAAATTGAGAGGAAGCCCTTCAATCACCACTTCCCAAGTACTTAAGGCTCGTACTGTACAACAATCCTTAACCTTTATTAAGTGTTTTGAAGATGTTTGAAGATGAGGAGAGAAAAGACACACTAAAGGGAGACTAACTCAAACCTAAAAGTTGTCATGCAAAGTGTACCTATGATTGAGTTAAAAGGGAGTGCTACCTAATGTTATCATGCATGGGTTCAAGCCTAGGGTCTATCATAATCTCAAGAGATTAGAGATCCTAAGGGAACATGGCAAAGAAGAAAGAAGGAGAAGAAGGAAGCATGAAATAAGATAAATGCAAGTATGCATATGCAATGCAACACACAAGCAAAGGGAGGAAAAAGTGTGGGGAAAACACCTCCACAAGCACATACCAACCTTTATTAATGCAAGAAGAAATTCAAAAGCAAAGAATAAAGCAATCCAAAAGAAAACACACAATTGCACACCAAAGTGGGATGAAAATGGGAAAATAAATTCTACAACCATTCACACATCAACCACAATGCCCAAAGGAAAACCAAATGAAAAGGAATGGAACCAAGAGTAGATGAGAGAATGGGAGGCAATGTGAGTACAACAAGGAACTCACATGGGCAACTCAACCATAAGCAGTCACCAAAATATGCAAAGCACACCAAAAGAAGCCCTCACAGAACCATCATTCAAGGCATGCTTCAAGTACCTCCTAAGGAGGGACTAAGCCATCTCAAATGGGATTCCAAAGTCATTGTACAAAAGTGGGGATGAGAAGAGAAGATGCACAAAATAAAAAACACATACATCAAAAGAGAGTGCAAGCAAAGGCATGGAAGAAGACCTAAGTCATTCAACACATTCAACATTTGGAAACCAAATGGAAAGCCTAAAAAGAGTGAAAACTTCAACAAGCAATGAACAAATTTATGACCTATAAATTGATATACAGCAACCTCAATGTATTGACAATATGAATCAAGAAGGTTTGAGAGCTTAATGGATCCACAAAGGTCATTTCCAAAGCAATCTAGGTCAAACACATGTATGAGATTCCCTTAGAAGTAACCTAACTTGCAAGTTACATCAAAAATAGGAAAATGGCTCAAAAATTACCCAATAAAATGCAAGAAGTACATTAAAATGTTGGCAATTAGAGGCCAAAAGCACAAGGCAATGTTCCATCAAAGCACCACCAAAAGAAATAAATCCCTAAGGTGTACCACTTTGAAATGGAAGAATCGAGGGTCAACAAAAATGGTACAAAAGTCCAACCAAAATGCACCAAACCAAGGGTAAAATTGTCCTATAAACTTCTTCAACTCATCATGGATATGAGGAAAAAAGTTCAATCATGGGAGAGAAAGAATGATCAAGAAACCAATCAAGAACAAGGAAGAACAAAAGAAAGTTCCATTAAAAACCATTCCAAATGATAAATCCCTTTTTTATTGAAAAATAATTGGAAATTAAAAATAAAAAGTTCCAAAAATTATTTAACATCTTAAAGTATCTAGAAATATTTTTTTGGGGATTTTATCATACTTGGAACCATTTTTATTGAATTAAAATCAAATAAATAAAAGATAAGAAAAAAGAAAATAAAAGAAAAGAAACGTGTGGCAAATAGCAATCATATTAGTTCAAATCAGTGGGCTTCTAGAAGAGGGGTGTGCCAATAGTAATGGAAGCCCAAGATCTTTCAGCAACCATGGAATGCAGCGTTCCACTTATGATGTGGCAGTCAAAGATTAAGCACAAACGAGTCAAAATGATCGCAGCCGTTGATCATTGCCAGTTAAAGGTCCAAACAATCCAAGTGGCACGCACACGTCATCCCAATGGAGAGCAAACCAGACGCTGGAACAACTGTTCCGGTCGTCTTCTCCGATCGTCTCACCGGAGTTGCAGGTGATCAACTCAACCAAAACGGACAAAATCTTATACCAAATTGATCCTCACACAACATAGAGTTCAAATCCATCGGTTAATTTCATTTTTCACACAAGAACAAAGAGATACAAACGATTAAAGAAACGAGCACATAAAGGAAATCATCACAAACACAACAATTAATGATCCAAAATTTGCCTACATATGTAGGACTTCAATATGCAACAAAAATGGCGTGCAATAGATGCGTATTAAAATTGAATTCTTGAAAAGAAATTTACCTAGCGCAGCCTCTCCTTTGGGGCTTCTAACTGGCTTGAGCTTGCGCAAAAAGATGCATAAACGTTCAACGAAGATCAAGGAAGAGAATGCAGATCTTGATTTGGCTTGAATTGGCTTGAATTCAAAAATCATGATTTCACTTTTCTCTTGAATTTTGCAACTGCTCCCAAGCTTCTCTTGCAGGAAAATGGATGAATGAGAGTGAATTCTTCATCTGGAGCTTATGTATGTTAGATCCATGATGATTTGGGGGCCCAATTTGGCCTGTTATGGTGAATTGGAAAAATCCAAAGTTTGAAGTTCAAGCTTCTTGTTCATGCACAAAATTGGCTCCAATTGCCTTGTTTCTGATTCAAATCAATTTCTGGGATTGTGCTTTTATCTTGTGGATGAGAATTGATCCTTGAATTGATCCAATGGTTGGGATTGAATGTGAAGCTTCACCATGAAGTAACTTGAAATTCCATGAATTATAGCTTGCATAACTGAAAAATCCTTGGTGCATTGTGTTTAGTTTGATGAAGTGAATCAAAATATGCAGAAATATGGTATAAAAGGAATTAAAATCATTTCAATTCAATTCATGACTTTAAGTTCAAATTTCCATGGAATTCCTTCACCCATCTCTTCATCCAACCATAATCCATGACAAATTAATGTTCAATGATGGATTTGGGATCATTTGATGCAAATTTCATGTTGGGAAAAGTTTCATTTGAAGTGTGCAAAATCATGAAATGGACCTATAATGAAAATGACCCATAATCTCACTTTCCCAAAATACCCCTGCCTTGCAAGCCTCGTAACATGAGTTCTACAAATCAGATGAAGGACTTCTATGACTTTTTGGAAAGCTAAGATCATAAGGAATAACTTTCATGTTTGGGTCAAAGTGAGATGAAACATGATTATAGGTCAAAAATTCCTTGGAAGTTGGTTGACTTTTGTTGACTGAAAATACATTCATCTGAGGACCCATAACTTGTCAGCATCATAACTTGTGTTCTAAAAACCCAATGGATGAGTTCTAGTACTCAAAATAAATCTAAGAACATGCTCTAAAAGTCTCATGTTTACATCCAAGTGATATGAAACTTGTTTCTTGAGATATGTGGTCTTGAAGTTAGGTACTAAATAGGGGATTTTACACTAACAAGCTTAGAAAACCTAATTTAGTAACTTCTCACACTCTTGATTCTTCTTAATGTGATCTTGAAATAACATCTTAGATGCTTCAACACAACTTTCCATGATCATAATGACTTACAACCAAGTCTTAATCTCCTTCAAATTCACAGTTGATCTTGCCCTAGGCAGATGAAACCCTAGGTGTATAATCGTTTGACTTCAACCTCTTGCACATGACGTAACAACTTGGATAAGCTCCACAATGGCTCTCAAAGCACTCCATGAGCTTTCACAACACCCTCCATCCATAACCATGGACTCATGATCCTCTGATGATCTTCATTTGGCCTCCAAGATAGGAGACAAACCACAACTATCCATCCACTTTCTCAGAGAGCTTTGACCTTCTCCTGATGATGATTAGCACTTGACCACTTGAATAAAACCCCTTGCTTTGGCTTAGAACCCTTGGTAACCTTCTCTTGCTATGCACACTTCTCTTGATCCCCTGCAAGTGACCAATGATATGCAAATGCACATGCTAGAACTATGCAATGAAACATAAGCCAAGTGAAGAAAAGGTTGGGCAAATTTTGGGGTACACAGCTGCCCCTATTCAAGCGACTTAGACCTGAATGATTGAAAAGAGAACAACTTTCAATCAATCAAGGTAAAAGGCGGTTGAATACCAACAAACCCAACAATTTTCCAACCGCATAAATAAACTGCAAATGCTGATTGGGGATCAAAATCTCCGGAAATAACAGAACTGATAGTTGCAACATCAACCCACAGTCGGAAGAATCACCTGACATCGCCGTTTGGTATCGACACTAAGTCGGGAATGCATCTGCTATCAATTTAGGAAAACATCTTACCTCGCCGTCAGGTAATAACATCAATTATGGAAGAAGATATCTCTGACTTTGCCGTCATGCATAGGCATTAGGCCGGTAAAACATCTGACATCGCCGTCAGGCCTCGACACCAAGTCAAAAAAACACATCTGACTTCGTCGTCAGGTATCAATTTCGAAGAAACACCTGACATCGCCGTCAGGCCTCGACATCAAGTTGGAAAACACATCTGACATCGCCGTCAGAACCATTGAACCCAATAAGTAATAAACCATTTGACTCAATACACAATTGAGAAGAAACATCTGACATCGCCGCCAGACATTCGTTAGATCAAAACAGGTGTCGGATCCTGAGATAAGGACTTCTGACATCGCCGCCAGGCTTTCACTAAATAAAAGCGAGTAACAAATCTAAAAATCGGATCAACACAGAGCATCTGACATCGCCGTTAGGCCTCTATTGAGTCGATGAAGACATCTGACATTGCCGCCAAAAATTCACGAAGCTGATACACATCTGCAGGAGATAAACATCTGACCTTGCCGTCAAGTATCCACGCAGTTGAGAAACATCTGACATCGTCGTCAGGAATCCACACACATCTGACATCGCCGCCAGGAGTCTGCAATGGATAAAATAATCTGACCTCACCGTCAGGCATTCATGCAGTTGAGAAATCTCTGACATCGCTGCCAGCCATCAATATCCAATCAGTAAAGCCTCTGACATCGTCGCCAGGCCTTCACTAAATAAAATCGAGCATTGAACTCTAAGACCGAATTACCAAGAAACTGATAAACAAACTTGAGAATACTCCGCTGGGGAAGAGAGAAACTTAACCAAGCAACTCTGGCAGGAAGGAAGAGAGAAATTTAACCAAATAACTCTGCTTTGGGAGCGTGAAGAAACTTAGCCAAGTAACTTTGCTGAGAAATTTAACCAAATAACTCTGTTGGCGATCCCACTGTGGAAAGAAAAGGAACTTAACCAAGTAACTTTGTTGGAAAAAAACACCTGATAAGACGAACACGTCCCTCAAATATTGTACCATGTTCTGGACACCATACGGGTTTATAACAACCGCTAAAGTCCGGTGACGCCGCTGGGGGAAACAAACGTAAGCCGAGGTCTGAATACCACGTGGGCTAACGGAAACTGCCAGGGTCGGGATATCATTCGAGCAAAGATATCAGTCATCTGTCGGAGATACCTCTGCAAACAAAGAGATAACCACCTAGCTTATGTTTTACATGCGTGTTTGAAAATGGCGTAATGCTCCATACGGAATGGAAATGCTACGCGTTTGGAGGATGTTATGAAACGAATGCAGATGCAACGGAACCGAATCAGCAAAATAAATGCTGAGGGGAAAACCCAAATCCACCCTGCTGGGGAAACGGTTAACACATGCCAATCACAATTGGACTTCAGTTGGGAAACGAGCCCTGGACGGCTTCTTTACTGAGGAGCAAAGTTCTTACGAGAACAAGAAGTTCAAACTCAGCTAGGGATTCACATCAAACCTGCTGAAGAAAACGCTCTAAATGGCTCTCTGTAATACAACTCTTCTGGGGAAAAACGGCTCCGCCGGATAGGTAACCAGACATTGAAAACCAATTCACCCTACTGGGGAATCTGGAATCAACCATCAGGATTCACAACACGCCCTGCTAAAGAACATAGCCCTGACAGGCTCACCAGAAAGTGACGACTTACTGGGGAAACAGTTTAGTGAGGATAGAGACAACTCCACGATCCTGCAAGGGAGAAAAGCCAACTCTGCTGGGGATCACCCAACAAGGGAAACAACGTCGACCTCTGCTTGGGGATGAGTTAACAACTCGAACTCTGAGGGCATACAAAGTTATACACTCAAACTCTGTGGGGAGACAACTCTGACATTGCCCAGCTACTGGGAAAGGTTTCACACCTGCTCAGTGGAAAGAAATCCAATCTCGACCCGCTGAGGAGTAGATGCATACCTGCAACCTGCGGGGATTAAATGTGTACTGACCAACTGCGGGGAATAAGCGTACGCTCTTAATCTGCTAGGAATATCAATCTTGACCCTCTAGGGGATAGCCTTACTCTGCTGGAGACTTCGGTCTCAAACTGCGAAGAGCTAGATGTGTACCAACCAACTGTTGGGGAGAAGCGTACACACTTAACCGCTCGTTCTATCTGCATACAATTGTACCGGGGATAAAGATATTCAAACTTCAATAGCCAGGGGAAAGGGTGATCATACCGGAGATACACCTTAGACGAACTTCCCCGAGGGTAGCGACCCTGCAAAAATGAACAAACAGGTAAGATACCCTAACAAAAGAATTATCTTAGTCATTATTCGTGACGTTGTTCAAATAACTCAAAGTTTTAACGATTATTGGCAAAGCCTTCAAGTTTACGTATGCACAGTTTATCAAAAGCATCAGGCGTTTTTTGCAAACAAAATAGTAAGGCTAAAGCAAAACAAACAATTACTTAATAGTATATGTTTTATTGATAGATGGACCTGTAAATAGGCATGTTTTTACAACAGATGCAACCCCTGAAAAGAGGAAGTTGTGCAAAAATATACAGAGATGTATAGAAATATACAGAATGTCGGCAATGTGGCACAGACGAACACCATAAATTGATCCATCTATGACCCGCATGGCTCCGATGCCTCACCGACACTTCGTCCTCAGAAGAGATTGATTCAGATAAACGGCCCTCAGGTCCTCCCTCAATCCACTAAGCTTTGACAATCACACGCAGACCGCAGTCATTTGCTTTTCAAATCCCTAACTTTTGCATGAATCGCCCTTTCGGGTTTTCAATTCACCGGGATAGCCATTTTTTCCAAAGTCGCCTTTTCAGGTTTTCAACTTTGCAGGTTTACATCCTTTTCTTTTTATATCCCTAACTTTTGCCCGAACCCATTCTTTTTATGGTTCGCCGGGATGCCCCATTTTTGCCTGGATATTCTTTTTCTTTCCAGCGGATCTCTTTAAGCAAAGTATTTTTTAACTGCGTCTGGGTTCACAGGGGATGTAAAATCCTCACCATCCATGGTGGATAACAACAAGGCTCCTCCGGGGAAGACCTTTCGCACGATGTATGGACCTTCATAGTTGGGAGTCCATTTGCCCCTGTGATCTGTTTGTGGAGGGAGAATCTTTTTCAGCACAAGATCGCCCGCCTGTAAGCTTTGAGGGCGCACCTTCTTGTCAAAAGCTCTCTTCATCCAGCTCTGATACAACCGACCGTATCCATTCTGCCTCATCGAGCTTGACGTTGACCAGAACTCTCAAAGAAGGAATCTCGACCTCCAATGGTAGGACAGCTTCCATACCATATACCAGCGAGAAAGGAGTTTCCCCGGTTGAAGTGCGTACCATAGTACAATAACCGTGTAGAGAAAAGGGCAACATCTCATGCCAATCTTTGTAGGTCACAACCATCTTCTGCACTATCTTCTTAATATTCTTGTTGGCTGCTTCAACAGCACCGTTCATCTTCGGACGATAGGGCGATGAGTTGTGATGCTCGATTTTGAAACTCTGGCACAGTTCCTTCATCATCTTGTTGTTTAAGTTCGAACCATTATCAGTAATGATTCTTTTAGGCACTCCATATCTATAGATGATGTCCTTCATTATAAACATGGCTACGACTTATTTAGTGACATTTGCGTAGGAGACTGCTTCCACCCACTTGGTGAAGTAGTCAATGGTGACCAGGATGAAACGATGTCCATTGGATGCGGTTGGCTCGATCTTGCCAATCATGTCAATGCCCCACATGGAAAAGGGCCAAGGAGATGCCATAACGTTCAATGGACTTGGCGGCACATGAATCTTGTATGCATAAATCTGGCATTTATGGCATTTCTTCGCAAATTTGAAACAATCAGATTCCATCGTCGGCCAATAATACCCTGCTCGTAATAGCTTTCGAGACATGGCATGCCCGGCGGCATGTGTACCAAAGGCACCTTCGTGGACTTCCTCCATAAGCAGTTTTGCTTCTTTTTCATCCACGCATCTCAATAACACCAAGTCATAATTTCTCCGATAGAGCACACCATCTTGGTTCAAATAAAAGTTGCCAGACAACCTCCTCAGAGTCTTCTTATCCTAGGTCGACGTCCCTGACGGATACTCTTGGTTCTTAAGAAAGTTTTGGATGTCGTAAAACCACGGCTTGCCATCAGAAGTTGCTTCAATGGCGAATACAAACATTGGCCTATCGAGGCGCGAGATGACTATTCTTGGAGCATCATTCCAGTAGTTCACCTTATACATGGAGGATAACGTCACCAGAGCGCCTGCCATCTGATTCTCCGCTCTCGGCACATGATGGAACTCTACTCGATCAAAGAAAGGTAACAACCTCCTTTCATAGTCCTTGTAAGGGATCAGATTAGGGTGTCGGGTTTCCCATTCTCCTACGATTTGATTAACAGCCAGCGCTGAATCGCCATATACATCCAAGTTCTTGATCCTCAGATCAATGGCCTCTTCTAGCCCCATGATGCATGCTTCATACTCGGCTTCATTATTGGTGCAAGGGAATGTCAACCTGGCAGTGAAGGGGATGTGAGTGCCATGAAGAGTTGTGATCATTGCCCCAATTCCACTACCATAGGAGTTGACAGCGCCGTCAAGTATCATCTGCCATTAAGAACCCTTCTCTGGACCTTCGTCGGGTAATGGCTCATTGCTGTCCTTCATTTTTAGGAACATGATGTCTTCGTCAGGAAAATCAAATTTCATCGGTTGATAGTCTTCAATTGGCTGTTCAGCAAGGTACTCTAATAAAACACTTCCCTTGATAGCCTTTTGGGAAACATATTCGATGTCGTACTCTGTTACCATCTGCCACCTGGCAATTCTTCCAGAAAGTGCTTTCTTTTTGAAGACGTGTTTAATCGGATCCATCTTCGAAATCAGCATGGTTGTATGATTAAGCATATACTGTCTCAAACATTTGGCAGCCCACGCGAGTGCGCAACACGTTTTCTCCAACATCGAGTACCTAGATTCACAGTCTGTGAACTTTTTACTCAGATAGTATATCGCATGCTCTTTTCTTCCAGTCTCGTCCTGTTGACCAAGAACACAACCCATACTGTTCTCAAGAACCATTAAGTACATGATCAAAGGTCTTCCAACGACTGGGGGTATCAGTATCGGAGGTTCCTGCAAATATTCTTTATTTTGTCAAATGTTCTTTGGCAATTTTCATTCCAGACGACCGCCTGATCTTTCTTTAGCAATTTGAACATAGGTTCACACGTGGCTGTGATATGAGATATGAATCGAGTAATGTAGTTAAATTTCCCCAATAAACCACAAACCTCTTTTTCCGTTTTCGGCGTTGGCATATTTTGAATATCTTTTATTTTTACAGGATCGACCTCAATTCCTTTTTCACTGACAATGAAACCCAGCAGCTTTCTTGACCTCAACCCGAAGGTGCACTTGTTAGGATTCAACCTCAACTTAAACTTCCTGAGCCTCTCAAACAGCTTCAACAAGTTGACCAGATGTTCCTCCTCCGTTTGCGACTTTGCTATCATGTCATCAACATAGACTTCAATCTCATGATGAATCATATCATGAAACAAAGTGACCATAGCCCGCTGGTAGGTTGCCCCTGCGTTTTTCAAGCCAAAAGGCATTACCTTGTAACAGAACGTCCCCCACAGTGTGATGAATGTCGTTTTCTCCATATCCTCCGGTGCCATCTTGATCTGGTTATAACCGGAAAAACCGTCCATGAAGGAAAACACAGAATATTGAGCAGTATTATCAACCAATACGTCAATGTGGGGGAGCGGGAAATCGTCCTTTGGGCTCGCCTTATTCAGATCTCTGTAATCAACACACATCCGTACCTTGCCGTCCTTCTTGGGCACAGGCACGATGTTGGCGACCCACGGAGGGTAAGTTGTAACGGCTAAAAATCCTGCGTCCAACTGCTTCTGGACTTCTTCTTTAATTTTTATAGCCATGTCTGGTCTAGTACGCCTGAGTTTCTGCTTGACCGGCGAACACTCTTCACGCAAAGACAAGTGATGAACCACAATGTCTGTGTCAAGCTTGGGCATGTCCTCGTACGACCAAGCAAAGATATCACTATACTCACGGAGCATTTCAACTAATCTTTGCTTGATGTCATTTTGCAGCGCAACCCCTATCCGGACATTCCTCACAACTTCCTCAAAACCCAAGTTAATAACTTTGATTTCCTCCTGATGAGGCAGAATAACCTTTTCTTCCTATTTCAAGAGTCTGGCTAGCTCTTATGGTAAGTCTTCATCTTCATCAGTATCTTCTTCGGCTTGAAATATCGGATTATCAAAGTCGAAGCGAGTCATAGATGTCTTTGGCGCGATGTCATTTGCAACATGAATCCTGCAATGATAACGGTTAAATGCTTAAAATGATATGCAAAACGAGCACAAAGCCACATTGCCATTTTATTGTTAAACATAAAACATGAAAAAACAAGGATCACAATATTTGAATGCAGAAAAAACGCCCTTTGATTTATTGATAAAAGATGTTCAAGCATAAACAAGCAAGCCCTGAAGACAAAACCATTATGCTCCGGGTAGAACATAGGGTTGTACAATAATCATAAAAACAAAGTATTACTCTTCCGTTATCACTTGAATGAATTCCTCGATAGACTAATTGTTGAGGCTCTGTCCTGGAATGCACGGCTTGATCCAAGCGTCCATATCACAGTCGTCTGTCACCCTCTTCATCATCTGAAATGGCATTAATCTGCTCGAAGATAACACCCCCTGGGGTAAACCGGGCAGGCCTCTTATAGCGCGGCGCGCTCTGCGAGGATGACGAAGCATATAGGCGGTATCCCAAACCAAACTTGTCCTGTTTGTGGGGAATGTCCAACACTTGTCCCCAACCTGGTGCTGCCCCAGCCTGTACCACTGCTTGGGCTTCCTTAAAGGAGGATATGGCCACTTCGGGCGCTTTGCTCACAATCGGTGACTTGTCTTTGATTTGAACCATCTCAAAGGCTTGACATAAGGTCTCATGGATTTCTTCGTCCACCTCGACGTACTTGAAAGACGATAAGTGACTGATCATTATATCCTCTTCCCCGCATACTGTGACAATGCTGCCACCAACCATATACTTGAGCTTCTGGTGCAGCGTGGATGTAACAACTCCTGTTGAGTGAATCCATGGACGGCCCAACAAACAATTATAAGCAGGTTGAATGTCCATGATATAGAATACCGCATCAAACACCTCAGGGCCCACTTGGATTGGCAACGTCACATCTCCGAACACAGACCTTCTGGTGCCGTCAAAAACATGCATCACCAAATCACTTGGCGTGCAAATCAGCCCCTGCATATCCAGCTTCATCAGGGCTTTCTTCAGAAGTACACTCAAAGACGACCCTGTATCAACGAGTACATGAGACATAACAGCCCCTCGACATTCTATTGATATGTGCAACGCACAGTTATGGTTTCTGCCCTTTGGCGTCAAATCCCGGTCCGTGAAACCTAGCCCATTTCCTGCGTTTACGTGTGCTAAAACCCCTTAGAGTTATTAACCGATATTTCTTGCGGCATGTAAGCAGTATTCAATATTCTCAATAGTGCATTTCGATGCGCTTCTGAACATAGCAACAACGACAGGATTGATATTTTGGAAGGAGTTTGCTGTAGATGATCAACTATCTTGTAGTCACTTTTTCTAATCAGCCTCATAAACTCCTTCGCGTCCTTTGCCAAAGACTCCTTCTCTCCATCCTGAGAAGTTTCTTCCACCACAACTTTCTTGCCTTTATTAGCTCTGTCAACAGCCACTTCAGGCGACGAAAATACTCTACCGCTTCGAGTAATACCACCTGCTCCAACCATATTATCCACTGAGTCAACCGACAAGCTCTTCAATTCCTATTTCTGTCCGTTGCAATACACTTCCGCTTTGTAGTTCCACATAATGGCTCTTGTACTCTCATATGGCACAGGACCAGCTTTGGTGATGATAATGGTTGGCGACTTCGGAGGCGCTGAAATAGTTATAGTTTTGTAGGGAATCGAGATCGTTACAACCTCATTCCTTTCCTCAACCATTACCTCTTCAGACTTTTTCTCTGCAACCCGGTCAAATTGCAACATCCCCTCATTCATCATACCCTGAACACAGCTCTTCAACTCTGCACATCCCTCATATGACTTAAACATTCATCACATGATTCATTACAGCCCGAGAATATCCCTCCCTTTAATAACTTTTCCTTCACAAAGCTCAACGGCGTCCTTAGATCACTGACATCGGTTATCAGATCCAAAATTTCATCTTCAATGATTGCATTGACTCCAGTAGCCCCATGGTTGGGCATGGGGTTTTGCACGACGTTGGGAGCATCGTGAGAAAAGTTTATTGCTTTACTGTCCACCAAATCTTGAACTTTATGTTTGAAGGCTTTGCAGTTAACAATGTCGTGCCCCGAAGCACTAGAGTGAAATTCGCATCGCGCGTTTGTATCATAACCGGGTGGAGGTGGTCCTGTCAGAGGAGCCATAGTCCTCTTTTGGACTAATTGTAGTTGCAGCAGATGTTGAAGCAATTGGGCATACGGCATTGGAAGTGCAATAAATTGTCCATTTACATTTCGGCCTTGATCCTGAAATCTTCTATAACCCTGTTGATTCTGCTGTTGCGGTTGTGGTTGTTGTTGTTGAGGAACTGCAGGAATTGTGATACTAGCAACCTGCCGCTGCTGACGATTTTGACCTGATCGTCTATTCCCTTGGGAACTGGACACCGAATTGGTATCTCCTTCCCGCTTCTTATTACCAAATACCTTCTTACCTCCTCCTCCTGCCGAGGAACCCTCACTAGATTGGATCTTTCCCTACTTGATAGCGTTTTCTACCCTCTCTCCGATGATGATCAAATCGGAAAAGCTACCAGACATGTTACTGATAAGCTTCTCGTAATAAACACCAGGCAAAGTGGCGACAAACATATCAGTTAGGTCACACTCAACCATGGGCGGTTGCACCCTGGCTGCAAGCTCCCGCCACCTCTGGGCGTATTCCTTGAAGCACTCGTTATTCCTTTGGGAAAGATTATGAAGTTGGACCCTGTTAGGAGAAAGGTCGTTGTTATACTGATAATGTTTCACGAAGGCCTCAGCTAGGTCCCTCCAACTGTGAATATTCACAGGTTCCAGACTCATGTACCACTCCAATGAAGGACCGGACAAGCTGTCCTAAAAGAAGTGCATAAGTAATTTCTCGTCATCCGAGTAGGCATGCATTTTATGGTAGTAGGATCTCAGATGAACTCTTGGGCAGGTAGTACCCTTGTACTTGTCAAAGTCAGGGACTTTGAACTTCAGCGACACTTTCAGATCTGGGATCAGTCCCAGATTAGCCATGTCAAGGCCCATGGAATTTTGGTTCTCATAGCTCTTCATCTTGTTCTCTAACAACTTGAACGTCCTATCAGCTTCAAAGGGCAACTCAGTAACAACAACCCTTGGTGAGAACACATCATCCTGTCGGTCTTCATTCCATAACCTATCCATATTACCATGTGTAGTACAGGTGACATCAGGACCCTGAACATTCCCATTAGCCCCATTACCATTTCCAGCATTCCCAAAACCATTGTTATCAAAACCAGCAGCATTACCAAAACCAGCAGCATTGCCATTACCATTACCATTCCCTCCAGCAGTAGGGATAACCAAAGTAGGCATAGAGTGAGCATGAGGAGTCCCAGTTTCATTGGGAGGAGGATTAGCAGTTTGTCCTCCATGAAGAACACCATTATTGTCAACTCGTGCAATCAAGGGCTGCACCAAAGTACGAAGTTGTTCCTGTCCGTTGGCCACTCCCTGCATAAGATCCATAAACTAACTCATCCTTTCACAGAACTCTTGTATCTCAGCCTGAATTTGTTCCATTGCTCTGAGCTGATTCCCCCTTGTGGCGTAACGGTGAATAGTCCAATTGTCTAGCCTGAAACAATTTAACGGACAGACAGGGGTAAGATAAACGGTTCCGCTGTACCTGCTATGCAAAATGTAGACATGTATGCATGCAACAGGGAAATTTCCCCCTGATTCTAGTTCCGAGAATAACAGCACGACAATGGAAAACCCATAGACAAGTATAAAGCCAAACACCTCATTCATATAAGGAAAGGCCCAACAGGAATTGTACAAGCATACAACTGAGTACAAGAATCAATAGAAATACCTCAGCCAACAGGTCTGGTGATGGTCAATATAAGCATAAGCAACAAGCTACAAAGGAAATAAGAGACATCAAGTATGACAACGAGCACGAAACTCCTCCAACAGCTCATATGTCTCAGGATGGTCTGGTCTGACGAGTAACCCCTGAACGAGCACCTCTCTTTGTCTGATAGTGGTCTGTAAATCCTCAGCGTAGTCTTCCTAGGCTCCCTCACCGAAGACTTCCTCTAGCTTGCACCTCTTCGAATTAGCCATTAGCTTGTAATCCTCCAAGGTTGCCAAAGCTTCGTTCAATCTGCAGTTACTGTCACGTCTGAGTGAAGCTTCGTCAGTAATCCTCTCATCCTTCGCCCTGAGCTGAGTCTTTAGTCTAGTAATCTGCTGCTTCAACTTATCCTCACGCTCCTTGTTGTTGGAAAGAGTAGCATTCCACTGATCATTGAACTTGGAAATCTCCAGATAAGCCCTATCCAAGTCCTTCTCCTTAGAAGCGAGAACATCACTAACGAATTTCAGATCTAAACCCAAACGTTCTCGAGCACTAGTTTGCTTGGTCAAGTCTGTACCTAATCTGTTCACAAGCTCAGTCTGCCTCTTGAAAGAGTGCACAACTTCAATCTTCTCACTCCGAAGCAGAATGATCTCTTTTTCTAACTCTTCATTAGCCTTCTGAAGCTCCTCTTTATCAGACCACAACTGGTTGTACTTCTGGATATTCACAGTGGTAGGTTCCTCAATCATGAGAGGATACAAAGGCTCTACAGACGGGAAAGGCATCAGAAACCTCTTTACTTTATTCTGGATCCAAGTCAGATAATGGTCGCAGGCTCGACTGTTACTCTTCCCTAGAAAAGCTTTCCCTTTCCTATGAAGACTACTCCAAGCTCTCTCCACTCTAGCCAACTTATCACCTTCCAGTAATCCAGTGAGATACATAGATTCCTGTATCTCCTCTTCCTTAGGAGGTTCTCTCAGTGCGTACCCGAACTGTCTTACCAACAAAGATGGGTTATAGTTGATGCACCCTTTCCTTCCGACCAACGGGACGTTAGGAAATCCACCACAACTATAAAAAATCTTTGTACCAAGCAGGTCTCTGTTAAACCAAGCAATGTTCTCAGCAGACAATCCCATCAACCTTTCTGACCATTCTGAAGTACCAGCAGTAGCAACAAATGGACCTGTCTTGGGAAGATGACTAGCAAACCACATGTACAACAAAGGAATACAACAACATACATTCTTTCCCCTCCGATTCTCATTCTTGTGGTGAACAGAATGATAGGCATCACCCAAAAGCGTGGGTACCGGATTCCCTGAAGCAAAAATGTAGAAAGCATCTATGTCTACAAAATCCGGAAGGTTAGGAAACAATATGATACCATATATACAAAGAGCTAAGATGGCGCTAAACACGATCTAACAACCATCTTTGGCAAACTGCCAAGCCTTATCAATCAGAAAAGGTAAAGGAAAACTAGGCATCCCAACCTTCTTGATCAACTTCCCCTCCAACTCTGAAACATCCAAATGCAGAGCAGTAGCAAGCTTAGCCAGATCAGGCTCATCTTTGGTGTGATAGAATGACATCTGATTAAGAATAGACACTCCCAACAGCTCAGAATACTCCTCTAAGGTAGGCGCTAGAACATAATTCGGAAAAACAAAACACCTCAATGGTGCATCATAGAACTGCAGGAGAGTATAAAGACCACTTATCTCTTATACTAAAGGCTTTCAGACACATCTCAACAGTTTCCCATAAGATTGCTTGAAGTCTTCCATCACTCTCTTGTCAGCCATGGCAATCAAACTCAATAAAGAACCAATATCCGGAGTTGGGAACCTGTATGCCACTGTCTTCTTCAAGGGCTCCATGTCAAAATTAAGGGAACAAGATCACTAGAATCGAGGAGGAAATATGCACCTGCAACATAGATACATGTTAATGAAAATGCAGATGAAAATGCACATGCAAATGCAAACAGGGGATCAAGATTGTTGTGCTATTGATTGAGAAGGACCAGTGCTATGCTTTAATAAGAACACAACACTATCACAGATAGGAACCCCTTGTATCGAGAACACAGATTCACGCTGTAAAGAAAACCAGGTAGTCTGGAAGTCAAAGTTTCCTGCATAACCCAATCCCTATCATAGGTATGGAACTATCCACTGATAAGGTTTTGCATCCTATGCAATCATCAGCGTCACAGACTTTCGAGAAACGATGATACGTTCACCATTTTTGGTTTGGCATCATAATCTCACGAAGAGGCCTCACTTAGCTGAATCACAAATGATCGGTCCCCAGAGTCGACAATCCTCAGATCCAAGATCCTCTTAAGTCTTAAGGACCGAAAAGGAACTCATCAAAGAGAATCTCGTCTGAGCGCGAATTTCATGGAAACTTGTGCATGCTAAGCATACAGGTCCACCACTACTCTCCACTACTAATGTTAGGTTTGTACTCAAGCTCGGGTCCGACTTATCCCTCAGTGGAACATTCCTCCCCAATAACACAACAAAATTGATATATACAATGCTGAAAGTAAATGCGGTAAAATAAAGTACAACACATAAACACACCCAAAGAGGTAAACAACCAAGCGCTAGGATTGACTTGCATAAGGGATGTGTCTGTCTGCAGCAGAGTCGCCAGTTGTCGCTAATGTGAAAAAGGTGTCGGCAATGACAGAAGAGTCGCCACCGTTCGTTATTTATCCCAAAAAGGGAAAAGAAACGATCAGAAAAAACCTAGCGAAAACGAGAAAAGACAGGTCATCGTAACCATATCTCGGGTTCGGGAGTCGGTTACGCAAGGGGAAGGTATTAGCACCTCTCACGTCTGTCGTACTCGACGGGATCCACGCTTTGTTGTCTATCTAAAAGGGTGTTGAAATATCTACACTAAAGGTCCCAGGGACAAGAGAAAAAGAAAAGAGACTCGGCAGAGCATTGTCGCTCTGTGCCTACATATTCCCTCGTGCAATGGGAAATTCAGAGTCAACGTAGTTCGGCTAACTACGGGTGAAAGTGGGGGAAGGTTGCTCGCCAAGACCTCATTATCTTGTGCCTACATATTCTAACCTGGTATGAGAAATCAGAGAAAACGTAGTTCGGGCTAACAAGAACACCGGTTGGTTCAAATGTTTTTTAGGCCCGAGTAGGGTTAAAACTTAGTTCTGGCAGTTAGGTGTATGCAGCTCGACCATTAGAGACTTAGGTGTTACCTGCTTGCGGTAGAACCAAAAGTTAACAAAACTTTCCTTGTGAAAAAGGTTTCCAAATTAAGATCCCGAAGGATAAAATGATTTGAAGTTTGTTTGTGTTTTTTAGAGAAGAAATGCATTGATTATTGTTTGTAATTCATGTTGCACTAAAGACTATGACTTAGGAGCGAATGCGTCGCATATCGTCCTAAGGACGTACGCTAAACACTCTAAGAGATTGAGAGGAAGCTCCCCAATCACCACTTCCCAAGTACTTAAGGCTCGTACCGTACAACAATCCTTAACCTTTATTAAGTGTTTTGAAGATGTTTGAAGATGAGGAGAGAAAGGACACACTAAAGGGAGACTAACTCAAACCTAAGAGTTGTCATGCAAAGTGTACCTATGATTGAGTTAAAAGGGAGTGCTACCTAATGTTATTATGCATGGGTTCAAGCCTAGGGTCTATCATAATCTCAAGAGATTAGAGATCCTAAGGGAACATGGCAAAGAAGAAAGAAGGAGAAGAAGGAAGCATGAAATAAGAAAAATGCAAGTATGCATATGCAATGCAACACACAAGTAAAGGGAGGAAAAAGTGTGGGGTAAACACCTCCACAAGCACATACCAACCTTTATTAATGCAAGAAGAAATGCAAAAGCAAAGAAGAAAGCAATCCAAAAGAAAACACATAATTGCACACCAAAGTGGGATGAAAATGGGAGAATAAATTCTACAACCATTCACACATCAACCACAATGCCCAAAGGCAAACCAAATGAAAAGGAATGGAACCAAGAGTAGATGAGAGAATGGGAGGCAATTTGAGTACAAAAAGGAACTCACATGGGCAACTCAACCATAAGCAGTCACCAAAATATGCAAAGCACACCAAAAGAAGCCCTCACAGAACCATCATTCAAGGCATGCTTCAAGTACCTCCTAAGGAGGGACTAAGCCATCTCAAACGGGATTCCAAAGTCATTGGACAGAAGTGGGGATGAGAAGAGAAGATGCACAAAACAAAAAACACATACATCAAAAGAGAGTGCAAGCAAAGGCATGGAAGAAGACCTAAGTCATTCAACACATTCAACATTTGGAAACCAAATGGAAAGCCTAAAAAGAATGCAAACTTCAACAAGCAATGAACAAATTTATGACCTATAAATTTATATACAACAACCTCAATGTATTGAAAACATGAATCAAGAAGGGTTGAGAGCTTAATGGATCCACAAAGGTCATTTCCAAAGCAATCTATGTCAAACACATGTATGAGCTTCCCTTAGAAGTAACCTAACTTGCAAGTTACATCCAAAATAGGAAAATGGCTCAAAAATTACCCAATAAAATGCAAGAAGTACATTAAAATGTTGGCAACCAGAGGCCAAAAACACAAGGCAATGTTCCATCAAAGCACCACCAAAAGAATTAAATTCCTAAGGTGTACCACTTTGAAATGGAAGAATCGAGGGTCAACAAAAATGGTACAAAAGTCCAACCAAAATGCACCAAACCAAGGGTAAAATTGTCCTATAAACTTCTTCAACTCATCATGGATATAAGGAAAAAATTTCATTCATGGGAGAGGAAGAATGATCAAGAAACCAATCAAGAACAAGGAAGAACAAAAGAAAGTTCCATTACAAACCATTCCAAATGATAAATCCCTTTTTTATTGAAAAATAATTGGAAATTAGAAATAAAAAGTTCCAAAAATTATTTAACATCTTAAAGTATCTAGAAAATTTTTTTGGGGGGATTTTATCATACTTGGAACCATTTTTATTGAATTAAAATCAAACAAATAAAAGATAAGAAAAAAGAAAATAAAAGAAAAGAAACGTGTGGCAAATAGCAATCATATTAGTTCAAATCAGTGGGATTCTAGGAGAGGGGTGTGCCAATAGCAATGTAAGCCCAAGATCTTTCTGCAACCATGGAACGCAGCATTCCACTTATGATGTGGCAGTCAAAGATTAAACACAAGCGAGTCAAAGTGATCGCAGCCGTTGATCATTGCCAGTCAAAGGTTCAAACAATCCAAGTGGCACGCACACGTCATCCCAACGAAGAGCAAACGAGACGCTGGAACAATTGTTCCGGTCGTCTTCTCCGATCATCTCACCGGAGTTGCAGGTGATCAACTCAACCAAAACGGACAAAATCTTATACCAAATTGATCCTCATGCAACGTAGAGTTCAAATCCATCGTTCAATTTCATTTTTCACACAAGAACAAAGAGATACGAACGATTAAAGAAACGAGCACATAAATGAAATCATCACAAACGCAGCAATTAATGATCCAGAATTTGCCTACACTTGTAGGACTTCAATATGCAACAAAAATGGCGTGCAATAGATGCGTATTAAGAGTGAATTCTTGAAAAGAAATTTACCTAACGGAGCCTCTCCGTTGGGGCTTCTAACTGGCTTGAGCTTGCACAAAAAGATGCAGAAACGTTCAACGAAGATCAAGGAAGAGAATGCTGATCTTGATTTGGCTTGAATTGGCTTAAATTCCAAAATCACGATTTCACTTTTCTCTTGAATTTTGCAACTGCTCCCAAGCTTCTCTTGCAGAAAAACGGATGAATGAGAGTGAATTCTTCATCTGGAGCTTATGTATGTTGGATCCATGATGATTTGGGGGCCCAATTTGTCCTGTTATGGTGAATTGGAAAAATCCAAAGTTTGAAGTTCAAGCTTCATGTTCATGCGCCAAATTGGCTCCAATTGCCTTGTTTCTGATTCAAATCAATTGCTAGGATTGTGCTTTGATCTTGTGGATGAGAATCGATCCAATGGTTAGAATTGAATGTGAAGCTTCACCAAGAAGTAACTTGAAATTCCATGAATTCTAGCTTGCATAAATCAAAAATCCTTGGTGCATTGTGTTTAGTTTGATGAAGTGAATCAAAATATGCAGAAATATGGTATAAAAAGGAATTAAAGTCATTTCAATTCAATTCATGACTTTAAGTTCAAATTTCCATGGAATTCCTTCACCCATCTCTTCATCCAACCATAATGCATGACAAATTGATGTTCAATGATGGAATTGGGATCATTTGAAGCAAATTTCATGTTGGGAAAAGTTTCATTTGAAGTGTGCAAAATCATGAAATGGACCTATAATGAAAATGGCCCATAATCTCACTTTCCTAAAATACCCCTGCCTTGCAAGCCTCATAACTTGAGTTTTACAAATCAGATGAAGGACTTCTATGACTTTTTGGAACGCTAAGATCATAAGGAATAACTTTCATGTTTGGGTCAAAGTGAGATGAAACATGATTCTAGGTCAAAAATACCTTGGAAGTTGGTTGACTGAAAATACAGTCATCTAAGGACCCATAACTTGTCAGCATCATAACTTGAGTTCTAAAAACCCAATGTATGAGTTCTAGTACTCAAAGTAAATATAATAACATGCTCTACATGTCTCATGTTTGAATCTAAGTGAGATGAAACTTTTATATTGAGATATGTGGTCTTGAAGTTAGGCACTAAACAGGGGATTTTACACTAACAAGCTTAGAAACCCTAATTTAGTAACTTCTCACACTCTTGATTCTTCTTGATGTGATCTTGAAATATCATCTTAGATGTTTCAACAAAACTTTCCATGATCATAATGACTTATAACCAAGTCTTAATCTCCTTCAAATTCACAGTTGATCTTTCCCTAGGCAGATGAAACCCTAGGTGTACAATCCTTTGACTGCAACCTTTTGCACATGATGTAACAACTTGGATAAGCTACACAATGGATCTCAAATCACTTCATGAGCTTTCGCAACACCCTCCATCCATAACCATGGACTCATGATCCTCTGATGATCTTCATGTGGCCTCCAAGATAGGAGACAAACCACAACTATCCATCCACTTTCTCAGAGAGCTTTGACCTTCTCCTGATGATGATTAGCACTTGACCACTTTAATAAATCCTCTTGATTAGACTTAGAACCCTTGGTAACCTTCTCTTGGTATGCATACTTCTCTTGATCCCCTGCAAGTGACCAATGATATTCAAATGCACATGCTAGAACTATGCAATGAAACATAAGCCAAGTGAAGAAAAGGTTGGGCAAATTTTGGGGTACAACACATATGACCGGTGACCTCAAAAAAATTTAAAATCTAAAGCTTAAGGCTAAGGGTTATGTTACCTATGGTGACAATAACAAAGGAAGTATTTTTGGCATAGGCAAAGTTGGAGCAGCACCTTTCACATCTATTGAGGATGTCCTTTATGTCGAAGGACTAAAGCACAACCTACTTAGCATAAGCCAATTATGTGACAAAGGTTTCAAAATCAAGTTTACAAAAGATGAATGCTTGATAGAAGACGAAGTCACTAAAGAGGTAAATCTAAAAGGTAAAAGAGTCAATAACATATTTATGATTTCTCTTGACAATTTATCTTTGAAGGTTAAATGTCTCATGGAAAACAATAATGATTCATGGTTATAGCATAAGAGATTTGCTCATATACACATGAAACATTTAAACAAGTTGGTTAAACATGATCTAGTTGTTGGTTTGCCTAAGATTAAATTCATCAAGGATAAGTTGTGTGACGCTTGTCAAAAAGGGAAACAGACCAAATAAACTTTCAAGTCAAAGAATGTGGTATCCACTACAAGACCACTACAATTGTTACACATGGACTTATTTGGTCCATCAAGAACAAAAAGCTTTAGAGGTAATGTTTATGCTTTGATTATCATTGATGATTATTCTAGATTTTGTTGGACTTACTTTTTAGTGCAGAAAAGTGATGCTTTCAAAGCATTCAAGAAGTTTGCAAAACAAATTCAAAATGAGAAAGCGTTAACAATTGTCTCCATAAGAAGCGACCATGGTGGAGAATTCCAAAATGCTCTGTTTGAAGAATTTTGCGAAGAATGTAGAATCTCTCACAACTTCTCAGAAACAAGAACTCCCCAACAAAATGGTGTTGTAGAAAGAAAGAATAGATCATTGGTAGAACTTGCAAGAACAATGCTAAGCGACTCGAATCTTCCAAAATACTTTTGGGCGGATAGGGTTAGTACGACATGTTTTGTAAGTAAACGTATTAATGTTAGACCTATTCTTAAAAAGACTCCCTATGAACTCTTTAAATGGAGAAAACCAAATATTTATTATTTTCATATCTTTGAATGTAAGTGTTTTGACTTGAATAATGACAAAGACAACCTTGGTAAGTTTGACGAGAAATCTGACGAAGGCATTTTCTCGGCTACTCTCTCTCTAGTAAGGCTTTTAGAATTTACAATAAAATAAATTTAACTATTGAAGAATCTATGCATGTTAAGTTTTATGAATCTAATCCCTCAAACGAGGAAGTTGTTGTGTATGATGAAGATGATGATATTGTAGATATTCCTGAAGAAGGTACTGTCGCTACTGCGAAAATCGGCACCGGCTGAACAGAAGAGTCGCCACCGTGCGTTATTTATCCCACGGGAGGGAAAGGAAACGCTCAGAGTAAACCTCGCACAACACGGGAAAGGTATGGTCGTCGCAACCAAAACCTGGATTCGGGAGTCGGTTACGCAAGGGGAAGGTATTAGCACCCCTCACGTCCGTCGTACTCGACGGGATCCACGCTTGTCTTCGGATATGGATTGTTATTCTATCTACTCTACAGGTCAGGGGTTAAAAGAAAATAAAATGAAAAATAAAAAATAAAAATGACTCGGCAAAGTATCGCACTTTATGCCTACGTATTCCCGCCTGGAACGAGAAATCAGAGTCAACGTAGTTCGCCTACCTACGGGAAAGGAGGGGAAGGTTGCTCGCTAGGATATCGCATCCTATGCCTACGTACTTTCACACGGCATGAAAGATCAGAGCAAACGTAGTTCGGGCCACGTACGACACAAGTCTGCCTTGATTGATTTTATTCCTTCTGAAAAAGGGTTTTCTGATTAACAGTCCCAGCGGACAAAAATGACGTTTTGATGAGTTTACATTCTTTTACGGAAGAAGTGTCTTTTATTGTGTTTGAAATTTTATTGTATTTTCTGTTTGTTTTTGAGGAAGAAGAGATAGAACTCTAACCTATGGTTGCGAAGGGAAACGAACTAACCTAATGTTATCATGCATGGGTTAAGACCTAGTGTCTATCATGCTCCTCTCTTGTACAGAGAGAAACAGAGATCCTACGGGATAGGCAGAAACAGAAACAATATCAGATATATATAGTAAAACAGTAAAATGCATGGATGCAACAGTACAAGCGAGGCAAGGGAGTCCCACTCAACCTCGAACCTAGAAAACAATAGGCAAAAGTGAACAGACTTCACTTTCAACCCAACAGGGTAAACAACAAACAATACAGTCCGGAAAACCAATCAATACATCAACAATGAAATACATCAGCAAAAGAAACAGCATCAGCAGCTCTGAATCAACATCTGGCTTCAAGTAATTTCCAATCATTCACGAGCTTCAACAAGCATCAATCTCCATCTTCATGATCTTCAGGTAAGGGTTTTGATCATCAGTCTTCTATCTGCAATGGCTTTTCTTCAAGTCTCAGGCTCCAGGATGAACATCAGCCAACCAGATGAAGTGAATGAATGTTAGACAGTTAATTACCTACCAAGGGTGGTTCATCAACTGTTAACATTAAACAGAAAGTTTTCTCTCAAAAGTTCTATCTTTCAAATACATTCACTGATCCTTCCAAAGGAAGAAGATGGATATTTGAAAGAGACTTTGAATCATAGAGAAAGGATAGAGGCAAACAAAGCCATCTATGTTTGAGAAGCAAGCTTTCTAATCTAGAGCTCTGCCTAGCTCCTAAACCCTAGTCTCCTCAGCAGCTGCTAGCAAGAACCTCCTCTCCAACTCTGGCAGTTGATCTTCAATCTCTGGATCTCCAATGGTCTTCATCACCTCAAGCCCCCAGACAATCCCAATACCCAAGCAAGCAAGCAATAATCCCCAGAGGGCACACCACACCAATCAATCAAATATACAGTATATTAATAGCAGTAGGGGAATCCTGACTTTTTCTAAGGGATCTAATAACTACCCATAGCCCCTATAGTCCCATAACTAAACTAGTCAAACCCTAAGTCCTAAGGGAAAAGAATCAAATCTCCTAAGTCATCACCTAAAACCCTAGTTTTATCCATGTTGTTCACACATACACTAAACACCTAAAATTAATTTCTAAAAATGGGAACTAAATTGAATCTACAAGTTTAATGTCTAAACTAAACAACCTAAAAAGAATGGATGAAAAATATTAAAGCATCTAATAGAACAAAAATTAACAAAATCATGCATGAAATGAAACTATTTAAAATGCTATTTATTTAGAAAATATGGGAAAAATATCAAATAAAAAAATAAAATGCAATTTTTATTTTTTATAATTTTCTAGACTCTTTAAAGAAAATAATGCAAAAAGAATGAATTAAAAATATGCAATTTCTAATTTGTTATGAATTTTCAAAAATGAAATGTTGAAGTTCAAGTATACTACTTAAAAACCCTAATTAAACTATCCTAAGTTCAATTATCTAAACTAATCAAATTTTATTCTAAAAAATCTAGTAATAAATTCTGGGAATACTACAATTCAATATTAATCACCACAAAAAAGAATGGGCAAAAAATCTATTTCTAAGTGCAAGAACAAAAATCTACAAGATCATGTATGAAATAAAACCTTCAAAATATGCATTTATTTGTAAAATATGGAAAAAATGCGAAAAAAATGTAAAATGCAATTTTTATATTTTTTAAATTTTCTAGACATGTTAAGGAAAATGTTAAAAAAAGAATGAGTTAAAAATATGCATTTTCCATTTAGTTATGAATTTTTGAAGTTTAATAAAATCTAGGCCGCTGGATTGAGGGACAAAGTCAAATATCCCAACATGAATCAATGGTAGAGATTATCTCTTCTACCTTGGACACTTAGGGTTTCTAAAAAACAGAATTCATGCAAGCAACTTCCACCCTCTCTAACTCTCTCATTTCTCCACCATTTTTCACGATCCAAAGATGAAAACTCATCTACTCTTCTCCCTCTACACAGCCATGGTACTAGAATTCTCTAACTCTCCCTCAAGAAAGAAATACGAAGGCTACAAGGGGTGGTCACCATTTTCGCACCTTAGTTTGCATGGTAATCAAATGGTCTCATATTAACCTATCATGTACTACATCTTATGGGGATTATCCTAAGCCTAATACCTAAGATTATAGTACATTAAATCGTGAGTTCTTGATCATTAAAGAATTGACACCATGGAAGCAAACCTCACAAACAGCCCTTAAACTCATCATACAACATCCCTAATTGGTCTCTATTAGATTTCTCCTAACAACATGCTTGAACTATGGATAAATAGAGAGTTTCATGAGAAAATGCATACCTTGCAAGTGATGATGGTGATGATGGTTCTCCTCCAATTCAGACCTTGCCAATTGCTTTGTATGGTCTTTGATGAATGTTGAAGCCTCTGGTTGCAGTAGTTCTTGTTCTATCTTCTTGAATCAACCTATTCAACTCTTCATGCAAGTTGGAGTGAAGTTGGAGATCTCATAATCCAGCCACGAATTCTTGAGCCTTTCCTTTGCCAAATGCTCAATGTTGATTATAGATGATGATGATGATCAGAATTGTAGTGATTGATGGTGTTTTAATGGAGTTTGGAATGAAAATGCAATTTTGGAGTGAAGGAATCAAAGTGTAGCATGCAAGCTTTTAGAATCACCAACCAATGCATGGAGTCACTTTAGGGCTTATATAGATGAGAATAGAAATGTGTGGAAGTTTGTAGAACCTTCCATGAAGTTTCTAGAATGTATCACGTAATGAGATTTTGAATTTGTCATCTTGAGTGAATCTCATGCCATCTCATGATAAACCATGCAATCTTACTTAAATTCTCCTCATATGGTATTATGACATGAAAATAAGGTCTTACAAACCTTTATGTAGCATTTTCTCATCTTTCCTTTTGATGCCTTAAAGTGCAAATAACAAATTTACAAAGAAACTCCAATTTTTAAGCCTAAACTCAAAAATGTGGCTAAACCATTGTTCTCAAAATGATGTTTCCAATCAAAATCATCTATCATATGCCCCATTTTGGATTTGTAGATCTCTCAAACCAAAATTCAATTCCAACTTTTTCAACTTATAAGCCATTTACAAGCCATTTTGACCATTTTAAAATATCCATGCTCCATGCATTTTCAAACTCTCACAACATCTTATCTAGCCTTAAAATCCCATTTTGAGCAACTTTGATGTTGGGAAGTTTTCCATTTGAAGCTTCCTTGTAGGAGTTTCGGGCATTGGCTAAAAATGACCTGTAATTCCAAATTACCAAAATACCCCTGTCTTGCACAAGCCATAAGTAGAGTTCCCTAAATCATATGAAGGCATACCATACCTTTTTGGAAAGGGGAGACAATGAGGAACAACTCTCTTGCTTGTTCAAAGTCCATTTGAATTATTCTTGAGGGTCAAAAGTTTGTCAGAAGACAGTCAACTTTCACAGACAAACTTCAGTATCATCCGGTGACCCCTGACTTGCAAGAGCCATAACTTGAGTTCTAGAAATCTTCTCAAGGACTTCCACCACTCAAATTAAAGCTAATAACATCCTCTACAAGTCTCATGACCACCATTAGGTGAGATGAGGCTTGTATTTCAACTTATCTTCTTTGACAAATCAGTGAAAAACAAGGGATTTTACCCTAGGAACCTTGACTTTTCACCCTCTATTCTTCTTGATTTTTCTTGAATTCTTCTTAACATAACAATATATCCTTGTTCTCCATGTCAAATGATGAACCCCACATCTCTCCAACAGCCCTTAATGCCTTTCAATCAGTCAATTGACCTAGAGTTGACCCAGATGAAACCCTAGTTGACTGTCTTCAACTGCAATACTTGTGATCACACCAATGACTTGTCTCCTTCTCCAAATGGCTTTCTAAGTCTTCCAAGATGTCTAGATACTCCCCATGCTCTCCATTCACCACTCATAACCTCTCTGTTGACCCTCAGATGCCCTCAGATAGGGGATAGGCTCAAGGCTTGATCTGCTGAACTCTCTGCTTTCAAATTCTTTTCTAATGACTTGAATGAGATGGAATTAGGATAATAACCTCTTGATAGGCTTCTAGAGATGAGAATAATGATTGGTCCCCTGTTGAATGACTTGCTATGCTTATGCTATGCAGATGGTTAGTCTATGTACATGACTCTATATGCAAATGCTAATGATATTGAAACATAAACCAAGTGCATAAAGTTGAGCAAATTTTAGGGTGCAACAGCTGCCCCTATTCAAGCGACTTGGACCCGATTGGGTGAAGAGCGAACGGCCTTCAAACATTCGAGGTACGAGACGGTTGAATACTAAGAACCCGGAAATTTGCCAACCGCAGAAATAAACTGCACCACTGTCTGGGTAACGACATCCACTGCTTGGATCTGACTGTTTGCAGCTGCTCACTGATCTCGTAACGACCACGCTGGGGATTGTCTTCACCATTCTGAAAAGGATTCTGTCATAACAGATTGCTTGCTTGTCCACGTTAGGACTCTATCTGCCATCCACACGAAGGAATCTCAACTAAATCTTGTCCACGTTAGGACTCCACTTGCTGTTAACCCAGAAAAATTTTGGCAACTCCGCTGGGGATAATTTGTCTGCATTTCAATAAATCGTCCACGTTAGGAATAAACTCTTCCACGTTAGGAATACCACCTGTCCACGTCAGGGCTAACATCGTCCACGTTAGGAGTAACACCATCCACGTAAGGAATCATCTCTTCCGTATCTGTCCACGTCAGGACTAAACTTTCCGTCTTTCCACGTCAGGAAGCAATCTTCTTTCCACATAAGGAGAACTAATATCAATCTGTCCATGTAAGGACTCCAATACCACCCGCCATGTCCGCGTCAGGACTCCAATCTTTCCACGTAAGGAATACAACTTTGGTTCTGAACCTATCCACGTCAGGACTCAACCCTTCCACGTCAGGAATGCACCGTTCTTCCACGTCAGGAATCAACTTTCTTGAATCTGTCCGCGTAAGAACCCCAATTTTTCCACGTAAGGAATAAATCTTTCCACGTAAGGAAACCAAGATTTTCTGATTTGTCCGCGTAAGGACTCAATCTTTTCCACGTAAGGAATGCCATCCCAATCTGTCCACGTAAGGACTCCACTCTTTCCACGTTAGGAATCACCTCTTTCCACGTAAGGAATCCGCTTCTGATATGTCCGCGTATGGACTCAATCTTTTCCGCGTTAGGAATCTCCGTCTCTTTTCCACGTAAGGAATCATTTTCTCTTTCCACGTAAGGAATCTCAATCTTTCCACGTAAGGAACTGAAACTTCTCTTTCTCTTCCACGTAAGGAACACGCTTTCTTTCCACGTTAGGAATACTTCTTCTTCTGAATCCGTCCACATCAGGACTAAACTTTCCATGTAAGGAATCTATCTTCTTCTTCCATGTTAGGAATAACTTCTTTGATCTGTTCGCGTAAGGACTAAACTCTTCCACGTTAGGAATGCACTCTTTCTCTGTCCCCGTAAGGACTCCAATCTTTCCACGTAAGGAATCACCATTTTTCCACGTAAGGAATCACCATTTTTCCACGTTAGGAATAACTTCTTTTCCACGTAAGGAATGCTCTTATCCACGTAAGGAATAACTTTTGATATGTCCGCGTATGGACTCAATCTTTCCACGTAAGGAGTCATCACTTTCTTTCCACGTCAGGAATCAACTTCTTTTCCATCTGTCCGCGTCAGGACTAAACTTTTCCACGTTAGGAATGCACTTATCTCCCCGTAAGGAATCTATCTCAATATGTCCGCGTAAGGACTCAATCTTTCCACGTAAGGAATACCAACTTCTTTCCACGTAAGGAATAAATTCGTCTTTCCACGTAAGGAAACCATCTTCTTTCCACGTAAGGAAACATTGTCTTTCCACGTAAGGAGAACATCGTCCACGTTAGGACCCACCTTTCCACGTCAGGAACACCATCTTAATCTGTCCACGTAAGGACTCCAATCTTTCCACGTAAGGAATGATCTTGATCCACGTAATGAATACGTTATCAATCTGTCCATGTAAGGACTCTGGCTTGATATGTCCACGTAAGGACTCAATCTTTCCACGTAAGGAAACAACTTCGTTCCACGTCAGGACCCATGTTTCGTCTTGATTTGTCCACGTCAGGACTCAGGCATCTTCGACCCGCTGGGGAAATACAACTTGTCCACGTCAGGACTCACTTCTTCATTGGTCCCGACCCACAAACTTCTTAGCACTGACGTGACAGCGACTTTGAGGCAGACTCTACTGGGGATATCTGGAAACCAAACTACCGGATGCCTGCTCTGCTGCCCGGAGGCCACTTCTGAAATTCTGGTTCATGAAACCTTTTGATGACAAATAACTCTGCTTGGGAATAAAGAGAGACTTATCCTGGTAACTCTGTGGGGAATACTGCCGAAACTGACATTATCATTGAATATCTCATGCCGAGATCTTGAGTGTTTGGTAGTTCATTTGAGCAAGTGCTCTCCCCACCTGCTGGGATACAGGAACCGCTTCAGCAAAATAAATGCTGAAGATAATGCCAACTCCGCTGGGGATAGCCAGGTGCTACAGAATTATTCCAGCAAAATAAATGCTGTAAGAGTGAAGTCGACTCAGCTGGGAAATTAGGAACTTAAACCAAGCACCTTGTTGAAGTAGCATCCTGCTGGGGAATATAACTCTGCTGGGGAATAGCAGATGTGCACAGTACGATTGGATTTCTGCTGGAGAGTGAACTGATATTACACAGTATCCCTGACAAAATAAATGCCAGGACCCACAACCAACTCTGCTGGGGAGAGTCTTAATCTTCGAGTTCTACTGGGAGGAAAGAACACTTGCTGAAAGGAGAGAACTCCGCTTCGGGGATACTAACATGCCCAGCTTGCCCCTGAATCTGCAACAGTTTTGGAATGGACCCTACAGTCTTTGTATCCTGACAACCAGACATGGACTGCTTCTACATTTCGGACCTCGAAGGGGTGTTTCAAGAACATAACTTTCGTGCTTCTAGGGTGACATGCCCTGGTCTCGCAACAATCTTTTGTCTCTGATCGACTGTGTCGTGGAGCACTGCCCATAGCTATGAGAGATTTGCCAAATCTTGACCTGACTGCCCCGGATTTACTGATTCTAGGATGACCGACTCTACCTGAATTAATCAGTATAGCTTGCCCCAGTTCACGAAATATTTGGGCATTCTGCATTTTATCCTGATCATATCTTCCACTGTAGGAATCTTTCCTGTCGGCATGCGCTTACTCGCAAGTAACACAAGTTGTTCTGCATAAAAGATATATTAAACGCAATGCATATGACAGTTTCAAAATCCAAGTTTGTTCACTAAAACATTTTGTGACATGTAATGAATCAATTATCAAAATGTCAATATGAAAGCTGGTAAGAGGAACCCTTTTAGGAGTCAGAATCGACGAGATCTTTACTGACGTATGCCATCGGACAAAACCTGTTTCAATTAGGACTTTTGCGGGTTGTAACGTGGTCAGGTTCACGGTTAACAAGGAAAGATATAGGCTCAAAATTTATTTCGACCCACCCATTCTTCGTGATGTTCTCCAATCCTATGTTCAGCTAATCCGACTTCAGTGTTCACCTATTAGAGGTGGAATGATAGGAGTGATGGTTCAGGATACCACACATTTTTCTTTTTGAGTGACAGTCATTTGCTTTTCGTCTTTGGGTGCCTAGAATCACACGACTTTTGTCCTTTTCGAGGATTTGTTCTTTTCTTTGACAATCCTTTTCGTCTTTCGTTTTTTTTCGTTCCCTAACTTTTGCCTGGACTGAGTATCTTTTGAGATTCTTTTGATTTTCCAGTCCAGCGGGATGCCCCTGTTTTTGCCTAAGTCATTTGTTTTCAAGTTTTGACTTAGCGGGCTCTTGATTCTTTTCACTTTTCGTTCTCTCTTTTTTTTTTTGAACAAGTCGTGTGACACTGGTTTGTCCGACTTCTTGTGGAGTAATGTGACTGTTTCACTCTTTGTCGGCAAGGTTTAACCATTGCGGTTCTTTAGGCACGACTTATACAAGTGTAATTTATCCTCAACCGGACACTCTTTCCACGATTCGAACGCTTGGTCAAACTAACTGACACCTACCCTGCCCCGGGTTAAGATTTGGGGTTTTTTCATTTTCGAAAAGAACCTCCTACTACTGGCTCGAAAGGGGTTATCAAGGGATTACCTTCCTTATATCTCCAGTGTTTATGGATTGAAACAATGCCTGTATTTCATCAACAAGTTTTTTATCCACAAGCATACGATCGGAATATTATTCGTCATCTGTTTTCGTCATCCTCCCCAGATTCCTGCTAAAACAAGTATTAAGCATTAAAGCAAAACAAAGAGTGAACACGACTGGATTAATTCAAAACATGCATATTCATTTCGTTTATTAATATCAATTGAAAAACAACAAGTTTTAAGAGCGAAATTTGCAATTACACAGAAAAGAAACTACGAATGCGCGGACATGAACAAGATAACATGAAAAATGTCGGTGTCTCAGAACTGGACTTCCTACACTTTGACTTATTGGCGAGTCAACCATTCTCAGAAGCTATCATCAGGGGTAGTCTACTACTGTCTCGATCTTCTTTCACCGGCCCGATCAAATCTGGGAAACCTTTTCATCACCCCGGCTTTTGCTTGTCTATGGCCTTGCACCGCCTTGGGGACCCTGTCAGAGAAGTTAATGACCCTGCTGTCGATTAAATCTTGGACGTTATGCTTGAACGCGTGGCAACCTTCAATATCATGTCCGGGAGCCCCGGAGTGGAATTCACAGTGCCTGCTCGCATCATAGCCATCTGGCAGAGTGCCGGTTATTGGCGTCAGAGTTCTTTTCTCCACCAAGTTCAATCTTAGTAGTGTCTGTAACAAATCTGCGTACGTTGAGGGAGGCTTCTCAAACACCCTCCTTGGCTTCTTTCCCCGAATTCTTTGCTGAGTCGTATACTGGCGTCTTGCATGCTGCTGGCTTTGCTCGGACGTTTCCTTAGGCTCACGCGTTATCATCCTTAAGTTCAACCCTGGCATTGGCAACTGTTGTGGACATGGGGACTTAGCTTCCAGTGGCTCTGGGATATACCTCGGTTCGTCTGCAACCTCTGGCGGAGAAATGGGAATGTCAGTCCCTGAAACTTTTATGCCCCCTGGTACAAACTCCATTATTTTCTCATCCAGCAAATCTTGAATCATATGCTTGAAAGCTTTGCAGTTTGCAGTGTTATGCCCCGGTGCGCCGGAGTGGAAGGCACAATGGGCATTCAAGTCATAGTCTAGTGGCGGCTGCCCTGTTAATGGAACCAAAACGCGGGGCTCAACCAGTTGAAGTTGGAACAAGAGTTGCACCAGCTGATCATAATCCACAGGGATCTCATCAAATACTCTGTTAGAAAACCTCATTCTCTTACCCCACCTCCTTGAGTTATCCTGCAAAATCAATTGCGACTGCTGACGAGGAGACTCCTGAGCTTCGAACCGTGGAGAGGGTCTCTTAATCCTATCCTGCGTGGGTAATGGTTCTTCAGACCCCTGAGGAACAGATAAGCCAGCCGCGTCTTCCAACATTTGCCCTCCTTCTCTCCTGAGTACGTTCCTTAATACTTCAGCCATCAACCCTATCTGTGCCTTCAGTCGGCAGTTCTCTTCTTCTAGCGTCTCTTGATTCGAGCGCAACTCTTGCACATCTTTCGTGAACTGCCCCAGCTGGCCTCGAACATCCGTTAATTCTGCTTGAACCTGTTTGATGGCTACCCCCACAAGTTGGCGTATGCGGCCTGGGAGAAAATCTTGATTCTCTAGCTGGGCAAAATCGGCAGCTCTATCATTAGCCCGTGCAATCAGAGGCTGCACCATATTCTGCAACTGTTTATGACTCTCGGCCATGGCTTCCATTACCTGTATGAGCCTCATTATATTGTCGTGCACCTCTTGCATCTCAGTCGGATCCTGACTCATGACTTCCTTACTGCTGCTTCTTGTTGAAAGCCAGAGAATTCTTTGGTCTCTAATCTTGGAAGACCTGGAAGATACAGGAGATGAGATACAGTTTAATAATTACCTGTAATGCAATATGAATATGAATGCAATGCAATGTGTGTGTCTGTGCATTAGGGAAATTCATTCCCCGATTCTAGTGTGAAGGTACCGGTGCAGTGACAGTGCTAGCAATACAAAGATCGGAGCTGCATCATAGAAAGCCTCATATATTGCTGAGAAAACTAATAGGCCAAGAATACAATATCACTGAGTACAATAAGAGAAGGCATGACCTCAACCAACAGCCCTGGTGATGGTCAGCACTATGCAAATAAAGCATACAAGCTACTACATGAAGTGATCAAATCCTCCCAGAAGTCTGGTACTCTTCTAGCAATTTCTTGGTCTCCGGATGACTTGGTCGATCAAGCAGCCCTTCAACAAGTTGGTTCCTTTTCTTCAGAACACGGTGCACGTCTTCAGCGGTATCTTCCCATGCCCCATCTCCGAAGCGATCTTCTAGTTTACGTTTCTGAGACATAGCTTCATCTCTGCCTTTGATGGCCTTGTTCAGTGCGTTCTGGAGACTGTACCGGGTCATCACCTCTTCTTCGCACTTCTTGATGCTGGACTTCAACTGCTCTTCGAGGTCGGAGATTTGCTGCTTCAACTTATCTTCTCTCTTCTTATTGTTGGTGAGCGTGGCGTTCCAAGTCTTATTGCAAGAAGAGATCTCTCGGTGAGCGATGTCAAGTGCTTTCTTCTTGGATTCAAGCATGTCATGGGAGCTTCTGAACTCTTGCCCCAGACGTTCGCGCTTCTTCCTCTCCTCAGTCAACTCATCCCCTAATCTGTTCATTTGCTCAATCTGCTGTTGGAAAGCATGGACGGCCTTGTTTTTCTCACTGCGTATCTGGGCTAGCTCCTGCTCTAACCCTTCGTTGATCTTCATCAAGGCTTCTTTCTCTTTCACCACTTGCTCGTAGGCCTCCCTAGAAACAGTAGTTGGCTCTGCTACCGGAATAGGAACAAGGACTGGCGCATCTGGAAATGGCATCCGCAACTGACTTGCTCTTTCCTGGATCCAAACCCTGCAAGGCGCATAAGCCTGACAGTCATTCTTCCCTAACAGCGGCTTCCCTCTTCGGTTAATACGCGTCCAGGCATGTTGCAGCTTGGCTAGTAACTCCCCCTTCACGTCTCCGGTGAAGTACAGAGATTCCTGTACTTCCTCCTCCTTTGGCGGGTTCTTCAGCGCATATCCGAACTGACGGACGAACAGAGATGGGTTGTAGTTGATACACCCTTTCCTTCCAATCAACGGGACGTTAGGGTACCCCGAACAACTGAAGATAAGTTCAGATCCCAGTAGGTCTCTGTCAAACCACACAACATCTTCGGAATGTAGCCTCATCAGGCGCTCTGACCAACTGGCTGAGGTTGCACTGTCTACAAATGGTCCCTTCATGGGGAGATGACTTTTGAACCACATATTCAATAGAGGAGTACAACAGTAAACAACTTTTCCCCTTCGGTTTTCGTTCTTGTAGTGCAATGAGTGGTAGAAGTCTCCGATCAACGTTGGCACTGGATTGCCGGCAGCGAATAGATGGAAAGCATCCAGGTCTACGAAGTTGGGTAAGTTAGGGAACAGCACAATCCCATAAATACAGAGAGCCAAAATAGCATTGAAAACCACCCAACATCCGCTCTTGGCATACTCCTGCGCTTTGCCAACCAAGAAATCAAGAGAGAAACCTGATACCCCAAGCCAAGAAGTCAATAACAGTTCTGCAGCGTCCATATGTAAGGCTTTGGCTAAGTCCTCCAACTTGGGCTCAGCAGCAGAGTGAATAAAGGGAACCTTGTTCTGCACCGGTAACTCAGTAAACTCCACATACTCCTCAATGGTAGGTCCTAGAGTGAAGTCAGCAAACGTAAAACATCTCAATGCGGGGTCATAGAACTGCATCAAGGTGTACAGCCCGTTCATCTCATCAGTAGTGGGCTTGCAGACTAATCTCAGTAATCTCCCGTGACTCATTCTGAAGCTTCTCCTAACCTCCTCATCGGCAAGAGATATCAGACCACGCAAAGAAGTAATATCAGGTGAAGGCAGCTTATACGCAACTGTTTTCCTCAAACCAGCCATACTCAATACTCAGAAGTTTGGGCACTAGAATCGGAGGATATGCAAATGCACCTGCAGCACAGACACACGTTAATGGGATGCAAGAGGTAATGGATATGCAGGCAATGCAATGCAAGTAACATGCAACAGGGACCAAAGCTGTAGCTGAATGGCCTGAACCCAATCAAGAAAGGTCTCAGATAGACCATCCAGAAGTCATCAAGCCCTGGTCTCAGATAGACCTAAAACAAAGCTCCAACACTGGTCTCTGACAGACCTCAAACCATAACTCCAACTGGTCTCTGGTAGACCTCAAATCATATCTCCAATTGGTCTCTGACTGACCTCAAGACTCTCCTACTGGTCTCTGACAGACCTCAGAACACATCTCCAAACGGTCTCTGACAGGCCTCCTAACTCTCCATAAATACCCAGGATCTCTGATCAAGAAATAACCGGTAGTCTGAAGGTCTAGTTGCCTGCATAACCCCAAACCCTCTCACAGGTGGATGTCCTAGTAACTGACAATGGTACGGCATCCTATGCGGTCGTCGGCGTCACAGACTTTCAGGGTTGATGATACGATTCCCAGAAGGAGTGGCATCATCAAATCCTGAAGAGGCCTCACTCAGCCAACTTCCAAATGATCGGTTCTCGGAGTCGACAATTCAGCTGACCAACAACCCCTTCGACCCAAAGGGTAGAAAAAGAAGCCAACCAGAAGAACCTCGTCCGAGTGTAGATTTCATGAGACACTAATGCAAGCAAAGCCGGCACGCGCCCACTACTTTCTACTCTAATTCTAGGTGCACTCAAGCCCAGGTCCGGCTTCTCACTCAATATCAGAACACCCGTCACACCCCAAGATACAGCAATAATAATCAATATATAATGCTGAAAATAAAAGGTCAGAAATATAAATCCATACAAAATCCTCGACGGGAAAACAAACGTTAGGATTGACTCTCTTAAGGGACGTTGGATCACAAATGCATAAGAACTATCGCAGTCCTTAGCAGCCAGGGGACGTTGGATCCCCAGCAGAGTCGCCAGCTGTCGCTACTGTGAAAATCGGCGCCGGCTGAACAGAAGAGTCGCCACCGTGCGTTATTTATCCCACGGGAGGGAAAGGAAACGCTCAGAGTAAACCTCGCACAACACGGGAAAGGTATGGTCGTCGCAACCAAAACCTGGATTCCGGAGTCGGTTACGCAAGGGGAGGGTATTAGCACCCCTCACGTCCGTCGTACTCGACGGGATCCACGCTTGTCTTCGGATATGGATTGTTATTCTATCTACTCTACAGGTCAGGGGTTAAAAGAAAATAAAATGAAAAATAAAAAATAAAAATGACTCGGCAAAGTATCGCACTTTATGCCTACGTATTCCCGCCTGGAACGAGAAATCAGAGTCAACGTAGTTCGCCTACCTACGGGAAAGGAGGGGAAGGTTGCTCGCTAGGATATCGCATCCTATGCCTACGTACTTTCACACGGCATGAAAGATCAGAGCAAACGTAGTTCGGGCCACGTACGACACAAGTCTGCCTTGATTGATTTTATTCCTTCTGAAAAAGGGTTTTCTGATTAACAGTCCCAGCGGACAAAAATGACGTTTTGATGAGTTTACATTCTTTTACGGAAGAAATGTCTTTTATTGTGTTTGAAATTTTATTGTATTTTCTGTTTGTTTTTGAGGAAGAAGAGATAGAACTCTAACCTATGGTTGCGAAGGGAAACGAACTAACCTAATGTTATCATGCATGGGTTAAGACCTAGTGTCTATCATGCTCCTCTCTTGTACAGAGAGAAACAGAGATCCTACGGGATAGGCAGAAACAGAAACAATATCAGATATATATAGTAAAACAGTAAAATGCATGGATGCAACAGTACAAGCGAGGCAAGGGAGTCCCACTCAACCTCGAACCTAGAAAACAATAGGCAAAAGTGAACAGACTTCACTTTCAACCCAACAGGGTAAACAACAAACAATACAGTCCGGAAAACCAATCAATACATCAACAATGAAATACATCAGCAAAAGAAACAGCATCAGCAGCTCTGAATCAACATCTGGCTTCAAGTAATTTCCAATCATTCACGAGCTTCAACAAGCATCAATCTCCATCTTCATGATCTTCAGGTAAGGGTTGTGATCATCAGTCTTCTATCTGCAATGGTTTTTCTTCAAGTCTCAGGCTCCAGGATGAACATCAGCCAACCAGATGAAGTGAATGAATGTTAGACAGTTAATTACCTACCAAGGGTGGTTCATCAACTGTTAACATTAAACAGAAAGTTTTCTCTCAAAAGTTCTATCTTTCAAATACATTCACTGATCCTTCCAAAGGAAGAAGGTGGATATTTGAAAGAGACTTTGAATCATAGAGAAAGGATAGAGGCAAACAAAGCCATCTATGTTTGAGAAGCAAGCTTTCTAATCTAGAGCTCTGCCTAGCTCCTAAACCCTAGTCTCCTCAGCAGCTGCTAGCAAGAACCTCCTCTCCAACTCTGGCAGTTGATCTTCAATCTCTGGATCTCCAATGGTCTTCATCACCTCAAGCCCCCAGACAATCCCAATACCCAAGCAAGCAAGCAATAATCCCCAGAGGGCACACCACACCAATCAATCAAATATACAGTATATTAATAGCAGTAGGGGAATCCTGACTTTTTCTAAGGGATCTAATAACTACCCATAGCCCCTATAATCCCATAACTAAACTAGTCAAACCCTAAGTCCTAAGGGAAAAGAATCAAATCTCCTAAGTCATCACCTAAAACCCTAGTTTTATCCATGTTGTTCACACATACACTAAACACCTAAAATTAATTTCTAAAAATGGGAACTAAATTGAATCTACAAGTTTAATGTCTAAACTAAACAACCTAAAAAGAATGGATGAAAAATATTAAAGCATCTAATAGAACAAAAATTAACAAAATCATGCATGAAATAAAACTATTTAAAATGCTATTTATTTAGAAAATATGGGAAAAATATCAAATAAAAAAATAAAATGCAATTTTTATTTTTTATAATTTTCTAGACTCTTTAAAGAAAATAATGCAAAAAGAATGAATTAAAAATATGCAATTTCTAATTTGTTATGAATTTTCAAAAATGAAATGTTGAAGTTCAAGTATACTACTTAAAAACCCTAATTAAACTATCCTAAGTTCAATTATCTAAACTAATCAAATTTTATTCTAAAAAATCTAGTAATAAATTCTGGGAATACTACAATTCAATATTAATCACCACAAAAAAGAATGGGCAAAAAATCTATTTCTAAGTGCAAGAACAAAAATCTACAAGATCATGTATGAAATAAAACCTTCAAAATATGCATTTATTTGTAAAATATGGAAAAAATGCGAAAAAAATGTAAAATGCAATTTTTATATTTTTTAAATTTTCTAGACATGTTAAGGAAAATGTTAAAAAAAGAATGAGTTAAAAATATGCATTTTCCATTTAGTTATGAATTTTTGAAGTTTAATAAAATCTAGGCCGCTGGATTGAGGGACAAAGTCAAATATCCCAACATGAATCAATGGTAGAGATTATCTCTTCTACCTTGGACACTTAGGGTTTCTAAAAAACAGAATTCATGCAAGCAACTTCCACCCTCTCTAACTCTCTCATTTCTCCACCATTTTTCACGATCCAAAGATGAAAACCCATCTACTCTTCTCCCTCTACACAGCCATGGTACTAGAATTCTCTAACTCTCCCTCAAGAAAGAAATACGAAGGCTACAAGGGGTGGTCACCATTTTCGCACCTTAGTTTGCATGGTAATCAAATGGTCTCATATTAACCTATCATGTACTACATCTTATGGGGATTATCCTAAGCCTAATACCTAAGATTATAGTACACTAAATCGTGAGTTCTTGATCATTAAAGAATTGACACCATGGAAGCAAACCTCACAAACAGCCCTTAAACTCATCATACAACATCCCTAATTGGTCTCTATTAGATTTCTCCTAACAACATGCTTGAACTATGGATAAATATAGAGTTTCATGAGAAAATGCATACCTTGCAAGTGATGATGGTGATGATGGTTCTCCTCCAATTCAGACCTTGCCAATTGCTTTGTATGGTCTTTGATGAATGTTGAAGCCTCTGGTTGCAGTAGTTCTTGTTCTATCTTCTTGAATCAACCTATTCAACTCTTCATGCAAGTTGGAGTGAAGTTGGAGATCTCATAATCCAGCCACGAATTCTTGAGTCTTTCCTTTGCCAAATGCTCAATGTTGATTATAGATGATGATGATGATCAGAATTGTAGTGATTGATGGTGTTTTAATGGAGTTTGGAATGAAAATGCAATTTTGGAGTGAAGGAATCAAAGTGTAGCATGCAAGCTTTTAGAATCACCAACCAATGCATGGAGTCACTTTAGGGCTTATATAGATGAGAATAGAAATGTGTGGAAGTTTGTAGAACCTTCCATGAAGTTTCTAGAATGTATCACGTAATGAGATTTTGAATTTGTCATCTTGAGTGAATCTCATGCCATCTCATGATAAACCATGCAATCTTACTTAAATTCTCCTCATATGGTATTATGACATGAAAATAAGGTCTTACAAACCTTTATGTAGCATTTTCTCATCTTTCCTTTTGATGCCTTAAAGTGCAAATAACAAATTTACAAAGAAACTCCAATTTTTAAGCCTAAACTCAAAAATGTGGCTAAACCATTGTTCTCAAAATGATGTTTCCAATCAAAATCATCTATCATATGCCCCATTTTGGATTTGTAGATCTCTCAAACCAAAATTCAATTCCAACTTTTTCAACTTATAAGCCATTTACAAGCCATTTTGACCATTTTAAAATATCCATGCTCCATGCATTTTCAAACTCTCACAACATCTTATCTAGCCTTAAAATCCCATTTTGAGCAACTTTGATGTTGGGAAGTTTTCCATTTGAAGCTTCCTTGTAGGAGTTTCGGGCATTGGCTAAAAATGACCTGTAATTCCAAATTACCAAAATACCCCTGTCTTGCACAAGCCATAAGTAGAGTTCCCTAAATCATATGAAGGCATACCATACCTTTTTGGAAAGGGGAGACAATGAGAAACAACTCTCTTGCTTGTTCAAAGTCCATTTGAATTATTCTTGAGGGTCAAAAGTTTGTCAGAAGACAGTCAACTTTCACAGACAAACTTCAGTATCATCCGGTGACCCCTGACTTGCAAGAGCCATAACTTGAGTTCTAGAAATCTTCTCAAGGACTTCCACCACTCAAATTAAAGCTAATAACATCCTCTACAAGTCTCATGACCACCATTAGGTGAGATGAGGCTTGTATTTCAACTTATCTTCTTTGACAAATCAGTGAAAAACAAGGGATTTTACCCTAGGAACCTTGACTTTTCACCCTCTATTCTTCTTGATTTTTCTTGAGTTCTTCTTAAAATAAAAATATATCCTTGTTCTCCATGTCAAATGATGAACCCCACATCTCTCCAACAGCCCTTAATGCCTTTCAATCAGTCAATTGACCTAGAGTTGACCCAGATGAAACCCTAGTTGACTGTCTTCAACTGCAATACTTGTGATCACACCAATGACTTGTCTCCTTCTCCAAATGGCTTTCTAAGTCTTCCAAGATGTCTAGATACTCCCCATGCTCTCCATTCACCACTCATAACCTCTCTGTTGACCCTCAGATGCCCTCAGATAGGGGATAGGCTCAAGGCTTGATCTGCTGAACTCTCTGCTTTCAAATTCTTTTCTAATGACTTGAATGAGATGGAATTAGGATAATAACCTCTTGATAGGCTTCTAGAGATGAGAATAATGATTGGTCCCCTGTTGAATGACTTGCTATGCTTATGCTATGCAGATGGTTAGTCTATGTACATGACTCTATATGCAAATGCTAATGATATTGAAACATAAACCAAGTGCATAAAGTTGAGCAAATTTTAGGGTGCAACAGGTACTTCTAAAGCAAATGATCAACCTAAGCAACAAACTCAACAAGAGACAAAAGATGATGATTTACCAAAGGAATGGAGGACACGTAGAGATCACCCGATTGATAAAGTTATTGGTGACATTAGTCAATGCGTTACAACCAGACTCAATCTTAAGGATGCATGATTAAATATGGAGTTCTTATCTCAAATTGAACCTTTTAAAGTTGATGAAGCCTTAGAAAACGACCAATGGATCATTGCCATGCAAGAAGAATTAAACCAATTCGAGAGGAATCAAGTTTGGGAACTTGTTCCTAGACCAAGTGATAAGCACATCATTGGTGCCAGATGGGTGGCCCAAGGGTATAATCAAGAAGAATGAGTTGACTTTGAAGAAACTTTTGCTCCGGTTGGAAGGTCAGAGGTTATTCAGTTATTGCTTGCTTATGCTTGTTCTTTGAATTTTCAGTTATACCAGATGGACGTTAAGAGCACATTCCTTAATGACTACATCATTGAATAGTTCTATGTTAAGCAACCCCCAGGCTTCAATGGTTTCAAGAATCCATCACATGTCTTCAATTGAGAAAGGCTCTTTATGGCTTAACGCAGGCTCCAAGGGCGTGGTATGATCGTCTAAGCAATTTTCTATGCGAAAAAGGATTTGAAAAGGTAAAGTTGATAAGAATTTATTCATCAAGCGAATTAGGGGTAACACTTTGCTAGTTCAAGTATACGTTGATGACATTATATTTGGATCGACTAATAAAGACCTATGTGAGGAATTCTCATTGATGATGCAAGGAGAGTTCGAAATGTCTATGATGGGCAAAATGAATTATTTCCTTGGATTTCAAATCAAGCAAATGAATGATGACATCTTCATAAACCAATCAAAGAATTGCAAAGAGCTATTGAAAAGATTTGATATGGATGGTTGCAAGGCTATGTCTACTCCGATGGGATCAGGAACATATGTTGATCAAGATGAATCAGGAATCTCAGTTGATATCACAAAGTACCGAGGTATAATTGGTTCTCTTTTATATTTGACGGCAAGTTGTCCTGACATTTAGTGTGTGTCTATGTGTGCGATTTAAAGAAAATATGAAGGAGTCACATTTCACCACTGTAAAAAGAATCATGAAGTATCTCAAAGGAACGACAAATGTTGGATTATGGTATCCCAAAGGTAGTATATGTAATCTTGTAGGTTATTTTGATTCAGACTATGCAGGATGTAAGACAGATTGTAAGAGCACAAGTGAAACTTGTCATATATTTGGAAATGCATTAGTATCTTGGTCATGTAAGAAGCAAACATGTGTTGCACTTAGCACGACTGAAGCAGAATACATTGCGACTGGAAGTTTTTGCGCTCATATTCTTTAGCTCAAACACCAGTTACACGACTATGGATTAAATCTTGGATGTATTCCTCTTAGGTGTGACAACACGAGTGCGATCAACATACAAAGAATCATGTGATGCATTCAAGAACAAAACATATTGATATTAGACATCATTTCCTACAAGACCATGTTCTACAAAAAGACGTTAAAGTAACATTCGTTGATGCTCATAATCAACTGGCGGACATTTTCACCAAACCTCTTCCAAGAGAACCATTTTACAAAATCCAAAGAGAACTTGGAATATTAAATGAAAGTGACGTATAATCTTCAATGGTAATTCATTATTTTTCATAAAAATAATGCAAAGGTATTTCTTTCTAAGTCTTTGTATTTTGGTTATATGTGAAAAATTACCAAGTTTTATATCTTCATTTTACATAAGCTAAAGTTATGTATTTTGACCTGTGTAACTTTTTATCATATGCATTATGTACTACACTAACATATTTAAATATTAAATTGTGAATATTTTCATGTGACAAGAGAAAAAGGTTATTGTTTTTTGCATGAAGTAACCAGTTACCCATTTTGAGTAACCGGTTACCATTATTACATTTTCAACTATGTGGGATTTTTGTGAGGAGGTAATCGGTTACCTAGTTGAAGTAACTGGTTAACACTGATCGTATTTCAATTTTTTTTAAAAACAACCAGAATTGAGAAAGTCATTAAAACTCTACCCTTTTCTCTTCCCACTTTCTAAGCACTTATTGTTCAAGACTTAAAGACTCTTTTCACATTCATCTCATCTTCAAACTTCTCCTCTTCACATTCAAAGCTTTGGTCAACAACTCATAAATTCCATTAACACCTATTTCACCTTAAATACCCCATCAAAGCTTCTCTCCACTCATCTCAAATCCAAACTTCATCCTCTCTCTGTCAAAACCATAGAAACTTAAAAACTTCATCAATGGCTCCAAAGAGGCAAGACAAAGGGAAGAACAAAATTGGTGAATCTTCTGAACCTGTAGAAGCTGTGCAACAACCTTCAGTGAAGTCAAGGTGGCTAAATTTCAATACTTGAAACTGGCCTCTAATGTCAGTAAAGTATGTGAATCTTAACTCTTTTCCTTCTCACAGTTTTAGCTTTCCAGAATTGATTAAGAAACAAGGTTTAGAGAAAATGGTTAGCAATGTTGGACCGGTTTATCCGGATTTAGTAAAATAATTTTTCTCTACTCTTGTAATTTGATATAATGAGGAAGAAAATTTTGGATTAGAAGCTGAGGTTAAAGGAGAATTTGTTAATGCAACTATAGAGCAATTAGGTCTAGTGTTAGAAGTTCCATCTACAAGTGCTTTAATTAAGACTGGATTTCAATTGGAAGAAGCTCAATGGGATAAGTTTAATACAATGGAGTATTATGTTGAAATTTCTAGGATTACACAAGAAGAATTAATGAGTAGACAAAATTTAGATTCTTCTCGTGTCATCAAGCTGGCGAAGAATTTAACCATTAGTGATCGAATGTTACATTATGTACTTGCTTATGTATTGGTTCCTAAGCATTCCAATCACTCTCAAGTGAGTGAAATGGAAATGCAGTTTCTTTTTGCCATGAAATCTAACTTGCAGGTTAACTGGGCGTATGTCATCTTACACCATATGGGACATGCAAGGACTCTATCCGGAGGACTTCCCTACGAAATGATAGTCTCAAAAATTTTAGAAGCAAGTTATGTTCTACTTCAAAGGGAACCTCACACAAAAATGACATCCAAGGAAAACGAGATTAATGCTTCAACGACAATCAAAAATACCGAAATCATTTTGAACAACAATGGAAGATATGTTTACAAAGATAATTCTACTTCTTCATCTGCTGCTGCTGTTTCAGCTCTTGAGAAGGGTTACACCAATGAGCTTATCTATAAAAAGCTTGTGGCTATCGACTACAAAGTGGATCTCAGCATAAGGGAGCATCGGAAAGGAATGACCCTAATGCGAAAGATGTTTAAAGCTATGATTGTGCAGCAATAACAAGCAATGAAGCAAGATTATAAAGATGAAGAAGAAATGATGATGATGATGATGACATGTCAGAAAGCGATTAATTATGTTTATTTTTTTATGTTTTAAACTTGAGCTTTATGTTACCGTATTTTATGTTTCATGTTGGAAAAATCACGTACAATAGTATGTTCGTACAATGCTATGTTTGTTTTCATTCAAGTATCGTAGTTGTTTCGTAAAAGTAATTATTTGTGTTGTTTCATATCATGAAGTTTTCATATCTATGTTTTTTTGTGTGTTTGCTTTTCCCATCCTTTTTGTTGTTGACAAAGGGGGAGAAGAAACATGTAACATTCTTGTGTTTTCTAACAAAATTATGCAGAAATATCAAAGACTCTCTTAAATCAATGATTAAGAGGGAGCACTATCTGAGGGGGAGCTTTCGAGCCATTGTTAGAAATGCCGGTGGAAAATTAATTTTCAAGCAGAGGTTGTCATCATCAAAAAGGGGGAGACTGTGAAGACAAGTTTCTCAACTGATTTTGATGATGACATAATTTACAACATGTAAGGATGGTTTTCAAGACTTCAAGATTATATCAAGCTCAAGCAATTCTCTTTCAATTCAATACATCAAAGTTTGATCAAGAAAGAAGAAAAAGTTCAAAAAAATGGAGGTACAACAATTTAAGCATTTATATACCTTATTCAAGTGTTCGAACTTCATCTCCTTCTTGCATTGCATAAAAGAACCTTTTTACATAAAACTATGCACTTTGCCTTATTTTTGGGAAAAACTGGTTTCTGGAAATTGTCACTGAGTAATCAGTTGCCCAATCTTGGTAACCGATTACTTGCTGCAATTTTTCAATTTTTGGTTACGTTAGAGGCAGGTAACCGGTTACCCACTTATGGTAACCAATTACCACTGGCGTGTAGGCTAGAAAGTTGCGTCTTTTGGTTTGAAAAATGTTTTCCTCTTCTTCTTGAACCATGACATCTTTTGATCTTTATAGCCATTCTGAAAAGGTGTTAAGAGGCATATATAAACCTCTAAGCTCAGTTTTTTTTTAAAAAGCACCTTCTTGCATAAAATTTTCAAATATTTTCATCTCTTTCCTTTCATATTTTTCAAGTGTCAAAAATTCTGAAATTTTTATAAAGTGAAACTTGCATTCTCAAATTTTCATAAATTCATCCAAGTTTCATTCTCTTACATTTTAAACACTTGATAAGTTATATAGAGGTGGAAAATCAAGAGGAAGATCAATTGAAAGATTGATAAACTTGAAGACACTTTCAATACCATTCAAATAAGTTATTCAAATATCTTGTGATTACATTCTTAAGTGTTTCAGGATTGTTGGAACTAAGATTGTAAGAATTGTTACCTTGCTGTCCAGGATTGTTGGAAGCAAAAGGTCCACATTGAGATGATTGTTCTCATTGGACTTAGTTGAAAAGCCAAGAGTGTGTTCTTGGCAGTTTGATTGTTTTGCGTTTGTATAGAAAAACTAGGTAGGAAGTATTGTCTTGGACCAAACGATTATTAAAAATCTCTTTCGTGTTGAAAGGGGACTGGAGTACTCTCGGACTGTGAGGGCAACCAGGATATCTCGCCGTATCACTTTTACTTTCCGCAATTTACCTCATTCCTCACGTAGAAACGTTTAGGAAAGTAAAATCAGAATTCTACAAAAAAAACGGAGAAATTTTTAAAGCACCTAATTCATCCCCCCCCCCCCCCTCTTAGGTGCATTCCACTCTTACACAATGGGACATAAACCTTCCAAAAGACTTGTGAAAAAGTACACGCGCTTGAACACCATGTGATAACAAATATGGCGAGAAGTATTTTGCACCAAAGTCATTCTTGAAACCCACCAACCTATAAATGGGCTGTTATGGGAAATAACCCCAACCAATTATGCAAATACCATAAGATAAAAGATCACCACTTAGATAGTTTCCACTAGGTGAAGATTGAGATAAAGTTCCTTATTCAAGAAGGATGTGTCAAGAGATTTGTCCAAGGAGCATCATCTAGCTCCAGAGCGAAAACTCGGCCTTCTAGGCGCAATAGGCTTATGAGCCTCAGACTAGAAGAGATAAAGAGCCAGAAGATATAATCTAAGGATAAACTAATTGTCTCACCTTTAACATCATAGCTAGAGGATTCACTAGAAGGGTCGAGTCAAGTTCCTAAAAAAAAATGCTTGTCAGGTAATGCATGTCATTTATTTTCCCTCGATGTCATTTTCTTGCATGGAGACATTGTTGAGATCCTACCCCATAAGGATGGCCTGATAGTCATCAGTGTGTAGATGTTAAATTAGAACTTAAAGTGAGTTCTTATAGGCTTCGACAATTCCATCAAGATCCTCATATAGTAAGGTGTTTAGATTGGAAACGAATAATTTGCAGTTTGGGACTACCAAAATGCATTTTTTTAGACAGTGTAACCTAATTCGCCATCTCAACAGTACGAGCATTATGACAACATATGTGAAGTCAAACCAAGTTTGTCACGATCGAAGGCAGACACGCTAAAGGCCAAGTTGAATTTGCTAATAAAGTTATCCTCGGGGATCAAGAAGAAATTAGAAAAAGCAGAGTGATTGTGGCCATAACAACTATACGAAGTATTCTATCAATTTTTTTATTTTCCTCAAATTTAATGACCTTTGTCACTTTTAATTTATTCCCCCAAGATTTTATTTAAATATATTTCCACTGAAAGTTATAGGTATTATGGTTTTACACACAACACCACACTCCTATATAAAGGAAACACCATTTAAAATGGTATAAGGTTCGGATGCAATGATGCTCGTGGAAATAAACACATTCACCTAGTGACATGAGGAATTTGATGAATAAGGTAAAACATGAATAAATTTGTATGTGCCCTTCCCATATATGTGTGTCATCAACTTCTTTCTTCTACTATTAATGTCCATAAACATTACAATCTGAATATGTTTGTTGATATATTAGATGAGGCACGTGAAATGACTCACATTAGATAACTCACAACAAAACTAAGGGGTGTCAGGTGATACAAGTTACAAGGTGTACCAATAAAAATGAAAGAAGGTGACATAGTGCTTAAGCAAGTGGTGGCATCTACTATGATTGAAAATATTTTTCTTAAGTGCGTAGGATCTTAAAGGGAACGTAAGGGGTTATCACATGATGCGTACAAGTTCGAATAAATGAAATGGGATCACATCCCTAGAAAGTGAATCAGTGAATGTTGGAAATTATTATAGTTAATTTATATTTTCTTGTCAATAAGGCGGGTTATAACCGCCATGAATTTTTTTCTTGTTTAGATAAATCAAAGTATTAATGAAGTGATAGAGTTATTGGTGCACAAGATGAAGAAGATGAATATAAAGGAAGAGAGAGAAGAAAGAGAATAATAAACTTCCACTACTCTTGCAAAACGGTTACAGTAAATGGTTACGCCATTACACTATTGACAGCTACACTTGTTTATATACACAAACAATAATGCCACATATGCAACATGCTAACCTACACTAAATAGGTTAAGCTTAACAAAGACTAATACTACTACTGAGTATGAATTACTTCTAACATCATCCCTTAATTCATATTTAGCTAATTAAAAACTAACAACACCAATTCCATCCCTCAAGTGGAAAAATTAATCAGTATTGGTCGTCTTCATCAGAACATCTGTCAGTTATTTCTGGGTGCTGCAGTGCACAACTTCTAGCACTCCATTCTGGACTTGACTTCTCAAAAAATGATACCTAGTATCAATATGCTTGTTTCTCCCATGCAACATTGGGTTCTTGGCAAGATTCATTACATACTTGTTTTTAATCATCAGCTTCAGAGGCTTGTTTATCTTGATCTTTAGATCCTGCAGTAAATTCATAAGCCTAACAACTTGATATGCAAGTATAACACCTGCAATGTATTCAGCTTAACAGGTTGACAAAGTAACAACTGGTTGCTTCTTGGAACACCAAGAAATGAGACTTCCCATATACTTAAACAAATCTATAGAATTACTTCTTATGTCAAGTATGTCTCCATACCAATCAGAGTCTGAGTAACACATTAGCTCTGAATTATCCTTTTCACCAAAAGGAAACAAAACTCCATACTTCAGAGTCCCCTTAATATACCTCAGAAATCCTGACAACAACTTGGTAATGAGACCACTTTGGTTTACTCATGAACCTACTAGTCATTCCAACCACATAAGAAATATCAGGTCTGGTATTACACAAATACCTTAGAGAGCCAACCAACAACTTGAAAGTTTTAGCATATGCATCATCACCCTCAAGATCAGCATCTAACTTGTGGTTTGTTTTTGAATGTGTGACAACAACCTTACACTTCAGCATCTCAAATATCTTAAGAAGCTCAAGTTTATACTTCATTTGATACAAAATGATACCCTTCTCAGAGTACATAATCTCCATTCCTAAAAAATATGTCATATTTCCTAGATCAGTCATCTCAAACTTACTCATCAGCACCTTCTTGAACTTAGCTATATCATGTTCACAACCTCGTGTTAGCAATATGACATCAACATAGAGACACACTAGAATCATATTTCCTTTAGAAGTATGCTGAACATAATCGCCATACTCCATCTCACACTTTCTGAATCCTTAAAGCTTAAATAATGAATCAATTTTCATATTCCAAGCTCTAGGAGCTTGTTTCAGTCTATACAACACTTTATGTAACCTGTACACCATCCTTTCCTAATTCTTTATCACAAATCTTGGAGGTTGTGACACATATACCTCTTCTTGTAATGGACCATTCAGAAATGTAGATTTCACATCTAAAAGCATCAAAGGACAATTTCTGTTAGCAGTTATCACAATCACCACTCTGATGATCTCATGTCTCACTACAAGAGCAAACACTTCAAATTAATATAACCCATGTTTTTGTAGAAAACCTCTTGCTACTAACATTGCTTTATGTTTTCCAACTGATCCATCTGACTTTAATTTCACCTTGAAAACCCATTTGACGTTAATGGCTTTCTTGCTCTTTGGAAGCTCAGTCAACTCTTAAGTCTTGTTTCTTTCTATATCCTCAAGTTCTTCTCGCATGACCTTCAACCACACTTTCTTCTTGAGTGTTTCTTCAACACTAACTGGTTCAGAGTCTACTTACATGGCACACTAAATGACTTCTCCCTTAGAGTTTATATCAGTATCTTGTAACATGTCAAACTCTGCAAATATCCTTGGAATGTTTATGATTCTTTGTAGCCTTTAAACTTGTTTAGAATCTTCTTAGAACGGTGGAACAATATCAGATGCTGGAATCCCAGAAGTACCACCTTCAGAGGCATGACCATTTTCAGAGTCTGGAATATTCCTAGAATCTGGATCTCCACCAGAGTCTGAATCACCATCACACTCTAGATTAGAATCCGATTCATCTTCAGAGTCAGACTCGCCTTCAGAGTTAGATTCACCTTCAAAATCATCTTTTGATTATGACTAATCTTTAGAACCTTTGGATTATGAAGTATCTTTGGAATTTAACTTAGGTGTTAACACCACACCATAGTTGGATTGAAATTTACTCCAATCTCAAAATTTTAATTCTTTCACAGTAACATTTATGCTGAATTCAACCTTGTCAGTGACAGGACAATAGAGCTTATAAGCACTTATGCGGTGGTACCCTACAAGCAACATAACTTTACTTTTGTCATCCAACTTCCTTTTCTTAGCATTTGGAACATGTTTGCAACAAACAGAACCAAACACATTTAAATATCTTACACTTTGCTTATCTCCAGCCCACTTCTCTAAAGGAAAATTTCCTTCAACTTCTTGGTTGGACACTTATTGAGCACATATGTTGCAGTGGCAACAGATTGTCCCCACAAGGTATGTGGGAGCTTCTTTTCCTTCAGTATGCTCCTTGTCATATCAAGCAAAGTTTGATTTCTTCTTTCAGCAAGACCATTGTGTTGAGGAGTGTATAGAGTAGTCACCCCATGCTTAATTCCATTCTTGTCACAGAAATTCATGAACTCTGTAGAGTTGTACTCACCTCCACCATCAGTTTTGAGAATTTTCAGTTTCCGACCACTCTGTTTTTCAGCCTTCACCTTGAACTTGTGAAACTCAGCAAATACCTCATGCTTAAACTTGATGAGTGTTACCCATGTCATTCCTCTGAACTCATACACAAATGACACAAATTACTTGTTTCCTCCAAGTGAAGGTACTTCAAATGGTTCACAAACATCATAATGCATTACTACGAAAGCATGTTTTACTCTTGGGACTACGTCAGATGCAAATGGAAATCTCGGTTGCTTTCCTTTCATGCATATCTCACATGACTTCTCAGGCTTGACAATCATGGGAATGACATATACCAGCTTCTTAAAATTCAGATTCCCTAAGCTTCTGAAATTAAGATGCCTCAATCTCTTGTACCACAACTCACTATCTCCTCGAGCGCCTTTTGCACTAAGGCATTAGTTTTATCATCCTCCACATTCACCTTGAATTTTCTATTGCTTCTCTGCTTATATTTCATAATCAGCTTCTGATCAGAATTATACAACTTTAAGAGATTAATCTTCATAGTAATTGAGAACCTTTCTCAATGAGTTGACCTACACTCATCAGATTTCTCTTCATGCCAGGAACATACCAAACATCATTGATTAAAACAACTTTACCATTCTTCACCTTGACTTTGACATTTCCCATACCTTCAGCATTGAGGTATTTATCATCAGCACATCTGATCTTTGACCTCTTTCTAGAGTCAAAATCAACCAACTATTATTTGTTTCCAGTTAGGTGATTTGAGCAGCCAATGTCCATATACCACCATTATGCCAAATACGCACTATCAGACTTAGAAGTTATCAATAGCACAGGTTCATCAACATAATCTCCTCTGGATATGTTTGCTTCTTCTGACTTCTTTTGCTTGCTTGACCAACAATTAGCAACAAAATGGAACTTCTTACTAGAGTAGCACTGAACCTTCCTCTTGTCATACTTTTTCTTCCCCTTCTGAGCATTCTTCTTCCTTTCAGAAGTTGAGGTTTCTAACTTCTAAACACCATCCGATTTCTTCTTGGCTTCTAACCAAGACTACTTCTGATATTTCTTACCAGAAGCTGCTTTTAGAGCCTACTACTCTACCTATCTATTAGTGTTTCTTTCAGTCAAACACAACTCTTTTGCCTCTATACTACTTTGCAAATCTTCAATTCTCATGGTGTTAAGATCCTTAGAATATTCAATTGCTACCATAATGTAATCAAACTGAGGAGTAAGATACCTAAGTACCTTCTCAATGATCGTTTCTTCAGAGAGAGTTTCTCCACACGACTTCATCTTATTTGTGATCAAAATCACTCTAGAGATGTAGACAGGTACCTTCTCATCGTTCTTGATGTTGAGATTCTTATACTGCTTACATAGAGACTGAAATTTAACCTTATTCATTGATGCATCATCACCGTAGCACCGTACCGGTGTGTCCCACGCAGACTTCACCGTCATCAAATTGATAATTTTCTAAAACATGTTCTCATCCACACAGTGATGAATGTAGAACAACACCTTCTGATTCTTTTTCCTAAGATCACGTTGAGCATTCCTCTATGCATCTGTTGCATTTGCTAGAAGTTAAACTGAGACGTAACTGTCGTTGCTGAGATCAAGAACATCTTGAGCGTCAAACAACACATGCATCTAAATCATCCATCGATTCTAGTTCTTGCCATCGAGCACTGGAAACTTAGTACTCAGATTACTGTTCCCATTCATCTTCAACCTTGTGCAATTCAATCAGATCTCACCAACCTTGAATAAAAGAGATATTAATATCTCTGATACCATATAAATGCAAACATGATATTACACATTATGAGAAAAATAGTACTTCTATATTATTCACACAAAGAGATATACATACACAAATTTCTTAATCAAACATCATATATATACAAGGAATGCAGTTAAACTAACTAACTAAGTCAAAATCAATGTATAAGGGCAATTACATAAATGCTATGTTGACACCCTTCCATACCCGAAACACGTATAATTTAAAAAAAAAAGATATTATTTTTAAATTTATTTTATGATACAAATATTAGGTCGTGTCATTAACCAATTTTATTTTTCTATTAACCTCAAAAATGTATGTTATTAACCACTTATTTTATTTATAATTCATTAATCACTTTTACTATTTCATTAACTAATAAAATACATAATATTAATCATATTCAGACGTCAAATTATAAATGTATTAACCAATATTTACATTCAATTAATCAAATTTATTTTACTATTTAAGATTTTTTTTTTTATTTGAGAACTCATTAACTAAATTACAAAGTATACTAACCAACCTTATACATAACATTAGTCAAAGGTAATTTAACACGTAAGACTTAATTTTTGATGTCAGCCCACAAAATAACCAAACTATGAACTATTTAACTACCTTATAACACCCAATTAACCAAACTACAAATTGTATTAACCAAAGTTATTTTGATAAAAAAAAATATACGAAGAAAAAGTCAAAAACTAGTGACATACGATGTATTGTCAAAATCAGTGTCAAATAATCATTTCTCAGACAATTAAATCAAGAGAATTTCTTTTTCCACTTTATGTATTTCTGCCGCGCTATCTGAAATTTCAAAAATTTCTCTTGATTTTGTAGATATGTCTCCGGACGTACCAAAACTTAAGTGAACGTTGAAATATTCCGGAGGTGTATCTCCGGAATATTTTTGAAGTTAATATTGCCTCAGACTCTTCTCCTCCCACAATTTTCATTTTCCTTCAAGTCCAACTCTTCAACTCTTCTCATTCTCAATGTTCTCCAACTTCACCAAATCATATTTCATCAATAGGAGGCTCAAAGAAACAACAAGCATCATCCATTTATCATTCAACATCTTCTAAATCATAAATTTCGGGTATATTTTTTGAGTTTTAGGTAAATATCCGAATTATAGTATAAATGAGTAGGAATAAATTGTTAGTGGTATAAATATGTAGAAATTATATGTAACATTATTTAGAGTTAGTGTATGCATTGTTTGTTGACTCAAATGGACAACTAGATATTTATTTTCACAATGCAAGTAGCAGTGACGCCATTGTCGCGACCTCTGAGTTGCAGATATTTCAGAGATACATATCCAGAATTGTTCAGCGTTTCATATCTCGTGGGATATTCAGGAGATGCATCTCCGGAAGTATTCAAAGTAAAAGGATTTAAGGTGTTTCTGGAGATGTATCTTCGGAGTATTCTGCAGTCTGTTTTTTTTCTTGTTTTGTTTGTGTTGTCTGCACTAATGATACGACGTGATTTACCTTACAAGTATTATGGCTGACAGAGTCAACAAACTGAGACATGGCCGGGTTTCCCAACATGCATCTGTTCGGCAGGAGCAGAACCAGCAGGTTCCTGAGGCATCAGGTACATCTGGTCTGACAGAGGCGTCAACTTCAAGGGCGTAGTCTACTCTTGGGGCTCGACCTTCACCTCAAACCACTCCATCTCAAGCCACTCCACCTCCGTCTTCTTCCCGTAGGAGACATGATTAACTAGTTGACGTGTCATTATCCTCATCCTCCTGCAAGCATCAGGATGCACCAATGCTACCTCCTGCTGATCCAGTGCCACCTCCTGCTGATGCTCCTGCTGATCCAGTGCCACCCCTCAGAGGATGAGGTTGTTGAGGATGTCGTGCTAGAGGGATTCAGAGGAGGTCCATCTAATATGTTTCTACTTCCTCTGCATCCAAACATCACTACAAGATATATCTGGGACAGAGAGGTAACATTAGTTTGATTTTTGATTTATTTTTTACATTAATTTAAATTATTGACATTGATTATTTATAACGATTATTACTGACATTGATTATTTCTGGAAAATCACAGGTGCATGATCCCTAAAAGTTTCTAAACCATGAGATAAAGATTGTTGGCTTGTCTCAGCCGGATGAGGAGTGGTTTCAGTCGGTTTTGACCTTATCTGGGTTGAGTGACCTATGCATAAGTGGTTACACTTTGGTCAACCATGGGATGCTTAATGCATTTGCGGAGACATGGCATTCTGAGACGTCTTATTTTCATCTCCTGCATGGTGAAATGTCTATCACACTGGACAATATCTCGTGTTTGTTACATCTTCCGATCAGGGGGATATTCCCTGATCATAGTAGGGTGACCAAAGACGAGGAAATCGAGATGATGATGGAGCATCTGGGGGCTGATCTAAGGAAAGGGAATAAGGGGGTAGATAGGACTAGAGTGTCTGTGCTTTTAGGGCATATTTTCTTTTTTTTGTTTTGTTGGCACTTGCATTTTTGTGGACACGAGTAAGGTTGTCAAACTCACGAGTCTACTCAGACTCATAAAGCGTTCATAGACTCGACTCGCAAACTCATACGAGTCTATGAAAAATTAAAAATGACTTTCAAAAACCAATAAGTGAAACATATATGACACACTCCTATGTTTTTAAACTTATAAATGCCTTGTATATAAAAAATATATATAATAAAACACCAATTAACATGAAAATTAAAATTTCATACTCCATAAAAAATTTCTTAACAAATAAACTCGATAATAAAACAAACAAATTATAAAGTTTGTAGTTAAAGACTTAAATGACTAATTTCTTCTTAATTGGCTACTACATCAAGCAAAAAAATCATAAAACAGATATGTTAATATCTTGAAACATCCAAAGCTCCAGTGAAATCACCACCACCAATATAATCACCATCATCTTTATCGGTATCTTGAGTATCATCATCAAAATTTACCCCAAGTGAAACACCTTCTTCACCATTAATCAATGTTGGATTGCTTGAAGTTCCACTTCCACCTAATTTAACATTGCCACCACTGCCACTTTGCACAATATTAGTTACAACAACATCAGCTTACACAACATTATTAACAATAACATCATCTTACTCAACATTAACTTCAGTTTGCACATTTTCTTCATTAAGGTCTTCAATTATCCATTCAACATTTGAATGACTATCTTCAAATAAAAGAACAACACTATTTGATTTTCCTTTTCCACTTTTCAAATTTAAATTGTACATGACATAAATCAAATTATTCACCTTTTTTTGATGCAATCTATTCTTCTCTTTGTATGAACCTAAAAAGTAAATAATAATTCAACTCAATGTTTCTAAAATAAAATAAAATCAAGTATATAAAAAAATAAATAATTATTCATTACCATTTCAAAGGAACTCTAATTATGTTCACAACCAGAAGAGCTACAAGTTAAGCTTAGAACACGAATTGTAAACTTTTTTAATTATGGAGTCACATCTCCATAGAAATCCCACCCTTCAGCAAGCAACATTCCTAAATTATTTTATTCCATAAATCATAAACTTTCTAAACTATTTTGTCACATGCAAATTGATACATGTGCATTGGGATCATTGTACCTGATTGGCTAATGGTGCGTCACCTTTACACAAGATATCACACATGAGAAACATCCAAGTGAAACATATAAGAAAATAATTATACAACAAATGATTGATTTACTGTCACGAACACAAACAAAGCAAGAAATAGAACAAACTCACAGTGTTGATGAAGGGAGGAAGAAATATTGCTGAAACAAAAGACTAGGAGGGAGACTTTTTAATTCTCGTACAAGAAAAAATAAGGGTTTTAAAAAAAAATCTTTTGGGGAATTTAAGCCTTTTTTGGTTTTAAAAAACACAAAAAAGTATTATAGACTCATAAACTCGTTGTAGACTCGCAAGTCTATACAAGTTTGTGCAATCTACTCGAGGCTACTCGAGTCTATCAAAAAATGATTTTATGGGTGAGTCTACTCGTTTATGCTTCCTAGACTCGTAAACTCGTGCAAGTTTACGAGTCTACCAACGAGTTTGACAACCATGGACATGAGTGTCACCTATACTAACATTGCATTCTTCCGACACTTCTTAGATCTCACTCAGATCCATGAGTATAATTGGGGGTGGCTTGTCTGACCTATCTGTATTCGAAGTTGAGAAATGGATGTCGTTGGAGGGCGAAGCAGGTCACAGGTAGCGCGACACTAGTGGTAATAATTTTTTATCCTTGAATGTTTTTTTATCTTACCTTTTTTATTTTATATTTGTGAAACCATTGCCAATAATTCTTGATCTATGAATGCTTATTATTTTTATTTTCATTTCAAACTTGGACCCTTCAGCACTTTCCGCGCGTCGTCGGCTAAGCAACTGTGGATGACTACACTGAAGACATGCCTCGTGCTTGTACTTTTATCTCGCTGTGAGGAAACCAGGCGGTCGAGCCTTTCATAGTCTATCTTGATCGCGTGGTTGCTGAGGACATTCACTTCAACAACTACGTGGATCACCGTCAGACGCGACCATTTGACGACATATCTCTATACTTTAGATGGCTAGCCTGTGGATCACGTATCACTGCTTCTCATCTGCCCGAGTGTGTCATGCGCCAGTTTGGATACACCCAGACCATCCCCAGACACTTTATTGTCTCTACTCCTCATGTCTTGTCTTATAGGCAGATAGCGGAGATGTTTGCTGATTATGAGAGTCACCTGGTACCAGAGGAGGCTCGGGCTACCATAGCGCCGAATGGCTGGAGCTACGTCGACGAATACATCAGGTGGTTCTTCAGGGTCTCACATTCGTATGCCGACTACTTTAGGAGATCCACGGAGACCAGCTCATCAGGAGATTCTAGAGGAGCAGCATGCTCAGTTTGATCATACTGAGGATATCTTGCCTCATTGTTGTCACATAATGGAGATTGCGTGGGCAGACATTGACGAAGGTATCTTCCCTGAGGAGTCAGTTGTTTGGGGAGTCCTGGATGCCATTGTGGCACCAAAGACATCGCCGGAGGACTGGAGGGTGATGGCCAAGGAGGCAGAGGAGGTATAAGAGAGGTTGTCAGACATACTTAGTAGTTGTATGTTATTATTTTGATGTTGTATTATAGTTTGTACTTTATTCTTGACATTGTTACTACATTTTGGATCTCATGTTGTACGACATTTTACTATTGTATTGTTATATTATTTTCGACACACGTAATATTAGTCTTTTATTAATTTGTATGTCTGTTTTTACAAATTAAAAATAAATACATAATTCATCGTTAAAAAAACATATTCTGATCCACTTTGGAGATGTATCTCTGAAATATTACCGGACATGCATCTCTGAAACAATTCAAATGTAAACGAGATATGGGAGACAAATTCTAAATGCTTAACGTTTAAAATTGTTTTGGAGACGTATCTCCGAAATATATCAACGTTTACTCAGAAACGGAATGTGTCTGAAGATATATCAATGTTTACTCAAAAATGAGATGCGTCTAAAAATATATTTCTAAAATCATGAGACATGTGTGAAAATTTAAATGATATATAAGAAACATTACGACTGAAAAAGAAATTCTCTAAATCAATGGATCCATATGTAAGACTTAGAATTAACTTTGAATAAAATTTTTTTTCTAAGAGTAATTTTCTACATTAAATCAACAAGAAACCCACTTCACTACAATACTAGTACTTCCTTTTGCTTAGGGAAGGGATACCTCTGAATCCTGCAAGATTTAGACCCTATGTTGACGTTTCTTTATTACAAAGATACAAGGACAGTGACCATAGAGGTTGGTTGCCCCTAAGGATAAAGTGTCTGATACCTTGTTTTTTGTTACGAGATATTTAATGCCAAACATAACCAAGAAACAAACACTAGACATGTCACTTGATCACGTTCAGCTTCTTAGTCTTTTGTCAATTGTCATCATCAGCCAACAAAGATCAGTTTGTTTTGATTATATGTTTCAAAAGCTACAACTCATCATTAATGATTAAAGATAAGTCAAACTGTCCTAGTTTGTTTGTTACTTGCTGGTTAGATAAGTCTCCAATGGCAAATATACTATTATTGCATTGAAGAGAGATGAGATTACAGAAAGCTTTTTCATCCACTTGAAGAGCATAGAAGAGCTATATATACTATAAAAGCTCCATGAATTTGTTGAAGGCCATTTTTACAGGCACATGTTTACAAAATTTCTTAAACAATTTCAAGGTTTTAACTCCTATTCTATAAATCTCTACTATACAAATATGCAAAATTATAGAAATGAAACTAACTATATAAATCAAAAGCACAAGAAGAATGTAGTTTTCATGGTGAACAACTTTTGCAACAAGCAGTTCTATAGTTTAGTTCTTAAGAGTGAGCGCTTCATAGGGAAGGGGAACCGCCAAATTGGCGTGGTGATTCCATGACCGTGTCGCCCTCTAGTATTCGCAAAACCTGCGATCAAACAAGTATATATAACATCGAGCTTGAGGGAAAACATACAATGGTGCAACAGCATATCAAAATGATACTGTTAGTACTGTTTTGACTTCCGAAAAGTTTTCTTACCTGTGACATGCGTGGTCTCGAATAAGGATCTCGCCTTATGCATAAGGATGCAGCGTGTAGCATGCAAGAGACCTCGTGTTCTGAATAGCGACTTCCCAGCCTTGGATCAATGAGTTCTTCAACGGCATACTCTTCTAACAGTGGTCGTGCCTGTTTATAATCCAAATCCCTTTAAAAAACATGCCAATAGCAAATAATTTAAGATACGTAATCGATTAGGTAAAAGTGTCATTTAACTTACCCATTCTGTAAGACACTGCTGTCCTTTGGGCCGGTTGATATCGACAGCTTTACGCCCTGTCACGAGCTCAACTAATACCACTCCAAACGAATAAACATCAGCCTTCTCAGTTATTTGTCCACTTTGAGCATATTCAGGAGCCAAATACCTATAAAGTGTAACATAGGTTCATTGTATCGATGTTATGGCCTGCGATAATTAAACAAAGGAACTAACTAAAGAGTAAAACAGCACAAACCCAAATGTTCCAATAACTCGAGTTTCCACTCCAGTGTCTCCATCCGGCTGCCACCTTGCCAGTCCAAAATCACCAACCTTGTAGATTTTGTCGCAATCAATTAGATAAAATAATTATGCTTTTAACTGAACACTATAGGATGGAATAGCACAAAGCAGGACAAGCCAACACTACCAGTGGTTCAAAATCATGAGTGATAAGAATGTTGTTAGGCCGCATGTCACGGTGAACAATGCATCCTACTCTGCACTCTTCATGAAGATATCGCAACCCTCGGGCAGCCCCAACGGCAATTTTCTGCCGTGCAGACCATTCTAACGGTTTCTGCTGTTTCCCTAAAAGACTTCCAAGAATATGTCAATTTACAAATAAAAATCAAGATAGTATCATGACATCATTTGGGATGGAAGCAAGAATACATTACCATATAAATGAGTATCCAACGATCCATTGCATATGTATTCATAAACCAGAAGTCTTCTCTTATCCTCTATGCAGAACCCGATCAACATAACAACATTCCGATGCTGTGCACAACTCAGCACTTCTACCTCCGAGCAGAACTCAAGATCACCCTGAGAGCTGGCCAATTTATGTTGCTTGACAGCAATGACTTGCCCTTCGGGTAGAACTCCTCTATGAACAGATCCAAACCCTCCTTCTGCCAAGAAATTAGTCGGTGAAAATCCATCAGTGGCTAACTCCAACTCAGCATAGCTGAACCATCTTGGAGGTTTTCCAAACACAGGAGCCTTGTGTTGACATATTGAACATAATGGAGGTGGGCCAGGTGCGGCGTTTCTAGATAATGCTACTGCTTCTCTAACGCTTCCACTGAATTCCAAGTATGACATAGAGGTTGAGATTTCAATTTCGGCTTCTCTGTCAAGCCTCGAGAACTTTTCTAACAAAGCTCTTGTTGTGGTAGAAGTTTGAAGCAAATTACGCGAACTCTCTGACCGTTTCTCTTCACGTTGAGATGACTGTTTACGTAAAAATAAATCCGACATCCACGGCTGAAATCTCAAGCTTGCAGAAGATGTGCACAACCTTTCACTGTCCGTGTCAGAAATAGTATCATCAGTTTCTTGATTTTCTTCGATAGTTTCCTCTTTCTTTGACTTTGCAATGATCTCAGACACACAAAACGGCGAAGTTCCATGATCAGAGCTTGAAACCGATGAAGTGCCAGCTTCCGTAGCAGTGAACGATGTCTCTAGCTCAGGACTGCTAGTTGGCGTGAGGACTCCTAATGTGGAATTTGAAGAACCATTCTTCTTGTTGGATTGTTTTCCAGGAATCTCATGCTGCTCAGACGGCAATTGACATGTTTCTTCAAGATCCTTCTTTTGTGATCCAACCAAATTCAAGCGAAGTGTCTTAGGTTGAGAACCCTTCATAACCGCAATATTACATTGCAGCTCTTCCACGCATTGTTTTTCTTCGTGCTTGAGATGTCTGTAAAGTAAACAATGCCATAATTTAGATTACAGTGATACCGAAATAAAAAATACATCAATTCTATTTATGAATTCCGACACGGTATAAGCTATTACTTGTCTAATACAACCCATTTGGCTTGTACTTTCTTAGCTTCAGCAGCCACAGCTCCACAAGGTGATCCCGAAACAATTTTAATCCTGACATTTATCTGATGAACAACAATTAGCATATTGCTACAAGTACAAAACATCGCGCAAGATAAAAAGTTTCTACATAAACGCTACTAACCTTATTAGGATCATAGACATCATGAAGCTGAAGAATCATTTGAGAGCAAGAATCAGTGATATCATTCTTGTTCTCCGAACTAGCTCCCGCCGTTGTCGACTTCTTGTGTCCATTAGCACAGTCACCAGCAAACCGCGGGAATCCCCATAATTTCCGGCCTATAAAAGCACAGTAACATCACTAGTTTCATAAATCGAAAAACCGAAGATTCAAATAAACAAAACAAAAGAAAAATGACCTGAACTTTGCGAAGGCACAACCACTAGCAATGTAATGCAATCACCCGGCTGAACAACATGAGTTAAAGACCAAACAAGCGCAGTCTTCGGAATTTCCTTCGACGCCTTAACAGCAACAATAACCTTCTCAGCACCATCACAACCTTTTTCAACCTTCCCCCGCTTCTGTTCTCGATTCATCGCCGCAACTAAACTAATAACCCCTAAAAACTTCCTTCCACAACAGATATCTTTCACTCAATAACAATAACCATCAAAGATTCTGATTACTCTATTTCCTATAACATTAACCTAAAACAGAAAAAAGAATCTTAAACCAAAGATTCCTCTCCAGAAATAGCAAAACACTCTTGACATTGGAAGTGATCCTATACCAATCCTTTATATCCTGCACAATAATGCAAAGTTCAATAAACAAACAATGTGAGACATATACATAGGTCAACTAAACTAACATCATTTCATTGCTATGGAAGAATGAATGAAGACTAATAACATCAATAACCACTAGAAAACAAGAAGAACAAGGACGGCAAAGAAAAAGATCCAAACCTTTCTTTTTCTCTATTATTATACCAAACATTGCATAACACTGAACACATACATTCAGCAAAAAAATAAAAACATAAAACAAAAAAATAATAATGCATAAACATCAAAACCTAACTGAATAACAAGAAAACAAAAATCATCAAAATCAAACTCACTTTTAGAGTTGCATTGAACGGTTGTTTGAGAAGAAATGAAAAGTGTGAAAATGAAGATAAGAAAGGTAGAAGAAGGATATAGAGAGTGAGAGAGTGAAGTAGAATACAAATATGGTTCTGTTGCGTTGAAATGAGAGTGAGTGAGGGTGTGTGAAAGAGACATGGCGAAGAAGAGAAAAAAACCGAACAGTGTTGTTACTATTATTATTGTTACAAAGTTTTGTATTTTAAAAAAAGGATTTAAATTTGTTGCATTAAATGTGGTTTTCAGACATTGAAAGTTTAAATAAAAAAGAGAAAGAAATGAAAAGACTTTATGGAGAGAGTGAAGAAGATATTGTGCAGAGAAAGTGGGCTAGGATGATGTACTAGTACTGGTGTTTGAGATACGCCCCATTTCTCATATCATAACTATCAATATTGAAACAGAAAAGTTATCTTTTTCTGTGTCTAATAGTAGACTAATAGTATGTGTCTATGTTAATGTTTGATTTTACTTTTGAGAAAATAATTGATTTTCACACTATTCATTCTTTTGAACTCAAATAGGTTAGGTTTCTTTTAGTTTTTTAAAAATGATTTTATAATATTATATGCTATATTTGTTTTTAAAAAATTAATAATTTTTTTTAAAATAAAAATTTGATTTGAAAATTATTTTTGAAATATTATTTTATTATTTTATTAAAACTTTTTTAAATATTAAAATTTTAAAAAAATATTTTATTTTGAAATTATTTTAAATGATTTTTTATAAAAAATATTTTTTAGAAAACCATCTGTTTTCTACTATTTGGAGTTCGTCTAAAAAAAATTGGTTAAAATGTAATGTGGATGCGGTGTTTAACAATCATATAAGCACTTCTAATTGGGGTTGGTGTTTGCGGAACTATGTATGTGCATGAAGTTGAAGCGATGACTCTTAAAGAAGCAATTCGCGATGTCATTGTCTTGCATATGGATAATGTGATTTTCGAATGTGATTCTACGAATGTCGTCCAAATCATTCACTTCAGTCATATCGGTGACTCAAAACTTTATACTATTCTTAATTCTATAAAAATCTTGTTATGCGATTCAAACTTTGAGGTAAAGTTCATTAAAAGTATGGCTGGAAATGAGTCGAGTCGAACTCACCTCAGTTCGGCTCGACTCGTTAAAGTTGGTTCGAGTTCGAGTTTGACACAAACTCTTTTTGAAATTCAAACTCGACTCGTTATAAGTTCACGAACAATTCGGTTCAACTCGTTAGGTTCATCTCATTAGGATCAGCTCACAAGATTCACGGACTTAAAAATTATTTTTTTAAATATATATATATATATATATATATATATATATATATATATATATATATATATATATATATATATATATATATATATATATATATTTGATATTTTAAATAAATATATTTTTTAAAAATAAAATATTAAAATAAAATAAAAGTTATCATATTGAAATTTAACTTTATCATCGAAATCTACTAATTCAAAACCTACACAATTTTCAATAGATACATTTGAGAGTCTAATTCAAAAACTACTAAATTGAAGATGGGTAATGTTAACTTGTGCCCTTGGGGCACAAGTTAAGGAAACCCTTTTTAGTAAATTTGTATTGGAAAAAACAATTTAAAAATTAATTTTATACTTTAATTTAAGTTTGTACACAATTTTCAAGATGATATTTCTTAATTTAGCTCTTAACATGTGCCCCAAGGGCACAAGTTAACATTACCCATTGAAGATTAAATTTGTCTACGATTTGGAGTAAATATTTAAACTTAATCATAAAGACAGTATAATTCTTCTCAAATGTAATCGAGTTGACTCATGAACCTAACGAGTCGAACTATGTATAGTTCAAGTTCAGCTCATTTAGTTAACGAACTTAATTTTTCGCTCATACTCAACTCATTTGGTTAATGAATCTAGTTCAACAATTTAATTGTCGAATCGAATTCCGAATTATTTTCGAGTTGATTCGGTTTATTGTCAGCCCTAATTAAAAATAAAATAAATATGATTGTTCATTCTCTTACTACGATGGTCAATTCATAGCCTAAGCATTAATGGTTTAATTTAGTTTCTCCTTGTTTTAAATATTTTTTTATTAATGATATACATTAAATTTGTTTTGGTAAAAAAAATGTGATTATTAAACTGAAATTGAAAAATACTTCATGAAGGTTTTAACAAAATTTATATTCTTTTTATTTTAAATTTTAAAAATTTGCTAAATTTAATAGAGATAATTTAAAAAAAAAGTAAAATATAAATAAAAATTTACATTGACGCCACCTATAAAAAATGAAATGAAGTTAACGTCTATTGTAACGACCCTGTTTTATATAAAAAATAAATTTGTTTAAAAATAGATATGGTGGAAATTTAATTTTGAAAATGGTGGGTATTTTAATTAAAAAAATGGACTGGCTCCCCGTCTGTTTATAGTATCCAATAGGTAGTAGCTACTAGTACTTGGATACGAAATGAGATTGTTGGAGGTATAGAAACATCATAACTACATTGCATTAAATTAAATTAATCAGAGAAAAGTGAGAAGATATGACATTTGTGCACACGTCCAGAGTCTCTCTGCATGTTTTCTGCTCAATTGTTTAATCTTTAAACAGGCGTATGTAGCCACCACGAATTGAAGAAATTAAAGCCCTTTCATATAGAAAGAAACAACTTGCAAATTGAAGAAATTAAAGGCCTTTCATATAGAAAGGAATCACGGTGATCCTAATTTATTGGATTAGATTTAATTTAAAAATTATGATTTTAAATTAATTAAAAAAAATTATTTATTTTCAGTACGGTACGGTGATGTAAGATGGATTCGTAAAGTTAACACTTCAATATTTAAGTTGGTTACGAGTTGAAGATAAATATAGTGAAAGTGGAGATCAGTGAAGTGTATCTTAAATCTTACGTGTGTTGACTATCTATGTTGGGTCATCTCGTTTGGGCTTATGCATGATTCGGTCTTCACTTTGGCCTTTGGTCGTCTCAAAATAGTTGTCTCCAAGATTTTCTAGGTTTATACTAGCCGAAAAGTCTTTCAAAGTCGTGTCAGTTGCTGGCTATCACGTCATGCCATTGTGATAAGTAAGAAGGTCATGGAGTAGTTACAAAAGTAATGGGGAACAAGCATATTAAATGTTCTTCCTTCATTGAAATTTTTGTTGGATTTTTCAGACACGTGCCTTTAGGGTCGCAAGTTAGGGCATGACGCTTTTCTCTAGGGCATTCGAGTGCACTTGAGTTTGTTTGCATCCTGTTTTCCATTGATATAGTATGTCACTCATTCTCCTCTACATAAAGGCCTCTTGACTTTTGGGAGAACTTTCGTTATTCTTGATAGTAAACTTTTATTCGCAAGAGTAATTTCCTCCCTTCTGTTGCTTCAAAACATGTGATGTCACGTGCAAGTATACATGTATTTTAAAGTAGCAAGTGATATAATAGTAGGAATCTCGAGCTCACGGAGAGTGAAAATTAACTTATATTGAATTTTAAGCTTTCTTTTGTAAATGAGCATGAGCAAGAATAACAATAGTTGATGATTGTCACATGTTCAATTTTGGGGGTAAAAAATGACAAAAACAGTCTAATAAAAGTAAAATGAAGTCAACGATGGAAAGCGTGTTGGGCACTGATCTGTTAGTATAACTTGTCTATTGTGTATACATGATGTGTTATTTTGTGTCAAAAGAGATTAGAAAGTGATCTTATGGTGCATTTATACAGCATCATAAACATATACAGTAAAGTAAGGGGACAAATCTTTAAGTCTAACTTCTAACTTTAATGTATGTCTGGTTTTATTCTGAATGTCTTCTATGAGTGTAGCTCTTTATATATAAAGTAGTTAATCTAGTGAATATATCTATCCTACTATTTTCAATCACTTTTATCATGAAATTCATTTGTTGTTAGATCTCTCACGACGACAAGCTTGTATGTTTTCCAAAGTGTATCATTCAAAAAAGCAGATTTATGACAGTTTAATAGATGATAAATTAAAGTACTAACAACACATCCTTTAATACAAACAACTATTTCATATTAAGTTCACATTGCTCAACATAAAAGGGTTTATCAAATGATGAGATTAGTACATACATCAATATTGGATCCTAAGCCAAACATTCTTAAATACATAATGAAAAAGAAATGAAAATTTAAGAGTAACTTCTTCGTCTTCTTGTAATCTTTAATCAGCAAGAGACGGGCTTTGTCACACCAGATACTGGTAGCATGCACTTGAAATGATGAGATGAAGAAAATCTTCTTTCTTTTCCAACTTACTCTAATCACCAATTTTCAACTAGTGTTTTTCTCTCTTGATTCTTGAACCTCTCTTGCATTTCCTCCAAGAGGTCCTTTTATAGTCATTTCCATCTAGGGATTTTATGGGGTATTGGATCACGGGCTTTTGTATATTCGTGATTTTTGGCCCAAGATAATCAACATGTCTCCCTCCAATTCTTCCTATTTGTATCTTACAAAGCCATGTACAATCAACATGTGGGAGACAAAGTATCTTATGATAGGCTTGAAGGTGAGAAAAATACACAAGAAAGGGGGTTGAATTGTGTAATCTGTTTTTGTTTTGCTTCAGAATAGAGTTCATATTCTAAATCTTGTTTAGATTCTGATTATAAGTTGCAGCGGAATAATAACATAAGCAAATAAATAATAACATAACACGGATAGATTTATCCTGGTTCCTCCGAAACTGAGAGTAGTCAAGTCCCCTTGCAGCACAAGAGATTTTTCACTATAATCAAATCATGATTACAATTAATTATACACTCAAGTATAAAACTTCACCTGCTCAGACCCTCATCCCGAAACTTCCTGCTTAAACCATTAAGGTTCAAGACTCCTTACTTAAATTCCACAGATTCAAGGCTTCCTGCTTAGACCCTCAACTCAAGACTTCTTGCTTAAACCCCTCAGGTTCAAGATTTCCTGCTTAAATCCCTCGAATTCAACACTTCTTGCTTAGATTCCACAAATTCAATATTGCCTTGCTTAAACTCCTCGAGTTCAAGACTTCTGCTCATACTCCTCTAGTACAAGGCTTCCCTGCTCAGATTCCACGAATCCAATACTTCTACTTAAACCTGCAGTCCAAGACTTTTCTTGCTTAATCAACAACTGATCAAGACTTTCAATGCTCAAGCACATAGCAAGAGACTTACTTGGCTTAAGCTTCACCGCAAGAGACTTTGATGCTTAAGCACATAGCAAGAGACTTTATCTGAACGACTAAATAACTTATTTAGCAGAATAGCGAACAAGGTGTACTTGATATACAATCAGAGGTACAAAGAAATAACTATAACAAATATCACAACACTTAAGATCTCTAAGATATTCAATGTTTAAGAAATCTTTAGGCTTTGTACAATTTACAGCATATAAAATAAATTTTACATACTCGATTGTGTTGCCATTGTTGATCTTGTTATTCTTCCATTCTGATAAAAGCGTGGAACGCTTCTTTTCTTCTTGGCTCTCTTTCTTTATTCTTATTGTTCCTGTTGAAAATCTGGATTGAATCTTTAGCTACTTATATAGCAGTTGCAGAATGTTAGTCGTACGAAGAGATAACTCGCACGAGTGTCTTTGTTACTTCATAGTACAAGAGACGTTGAAGATAGATACACCAAAAGATCTTTATCCATTGTGTAACTCTTTTAACCATAACGCCTTCCTTGTGATTTTGTACTATAGATTCGTTGAGAGTAGATAGATATATGTAAAGCATGTCAACTCTTCTTGAGCATCGTGAACACAGACTCTACCTGACAAACTGATTTGACATTGTAGCTTACTTTATGCAGTACAGATAATCTAACTTTGTCATTGATTATGAATGATCACCAGAAGCTGATACATTCAATAAGTGTAGTTATAATATATTTCTCTTTTGATGATGGTACCTTCAGCTTTAGAGTCTACACAAATCCATATTATCAGACTTCACTTAAAGAACCTTTTTCAATTCATAACCACTAGAAGTCAATAACTCAACTTCTCTCAAATGCGTCCTTATATCAAATTCTGAATAGACTCTTGTTAAGCTTTGGAACTTGCATACTTTGAACACATTAGATAACACCATTTTTCTTTCAATACTTTGTTATCATCAAAACCCAGAGGATATTTGTCATGAACAAATCTTGTTCTAACAATTTCCCCTTTTTTGATGATTACAAACATAAGTATTTGTTTTATTTTCTTGGCAACATCAGAGTTTGAGGTTTGTAAGCTCCTTCTAAGTTTAATAGTCCAAAGATTGAGGTTTGTAAGCTCCCCTACGTTCTACATTCAAGGAAACTAAAATATATCTCCTGGATAAAATGAATAACCGAAATAACAGAAATTTAAAATAATAATAAATGAACAGCAATTAAAATCAAAACGGGTTCAATTTTTCATTAAATACTTCTATATCTTTCTCCCCCTTTTGTCACATTAAAAAGTAAGAAAAAAAAGAGAAGAAAATGAAAAGAAATACTTTTATAAATTCAAATCAGACCATCATTACTTGATTAATTCCCAAGGAAGATAAAATGATTCAAGTAACAGAGAGCATTAAAGGCATGTAAAGGGCATCTTTAATAATTATTGGTCGTAACACTTTCAAGATCAAGGAAAGGATTTTATTTCATCGTTTGGGTTACTCATACTCTACTATAAAAGCACCCAAAGGATATGTCTTTTTCGTCAATACCTTTTGTGCAACATGGAAGCAATATCTAAGAGTACCAACATATCTACCATCACAGAGATTTTAGAGGATGCTACAATTCTGGAGACACAAGGTCCACAAAAACCAACAGTTTCAGAAACATATGAAACTGGTTCTTCATCCACAATACTGAAACCTTCTGAGGCAGGTTCGTCATCAGCTGCAATAAAGCCTTCTGAATCAGGTTCATCGATAACAACTTTGAAGCCTAATAAGAAGTCAATGAAGAAGAAGAATAACAGAGACAAATTAATTTTTTAGATGATTATTTCAGATTCTGAGGATGAGGATGAGTTTGACTGTGATTGGGGAAACTAGATAGGTCGTAAGGCATTAGAGGCTTTAGATTGATGTAATCTTAGTATTCTTCATCCTTATTTGTAATCCCTTTTTAATCAATAAAACATATTTTGTCCAATAATAGTTTCTAGTACATTCCTTTTACTTTCTTTTGATTTTCTGAAACGTGCAAGAACGAAGTAAGAAGATAAATAAAACAACAGGTAGTAAATAGTTGTTGAATAACATTTTCAATTGTTCAAGAGAATCTTTATTTGGGGATACTAGACATCACTTCCCAAGAATCAAAAGTTAAAAGATTGATTAGACTAATCAGTATTAAAACAATTAAACTCAAGGTAACCGACGAATAGGCTCTATAAAATGTTAAACATACTACTTCTCTAAATCACTTAATCTTTAGAACACAATGATGTATAAGCAGAAACAAATATGGGTTCCAAAGAGAGACTTTAGAAAAACAACACTGCTAAAAGAATAAAGTAGAAATTAAAGAGTCTTCAAGAAAGCATATTTCTTTAGAGGCACAATCAACAACAACATCCTTTGTTGAAACACATAAATCTCCAGAGGAGGAAGGTTGTTAAGTTTGCAAAGGAAGATTGGGATGACTATTTGAATAATCTAGATATGTCAGATGAGCCTAGGGAATTCCTTAGAACATATCCAAATGTCTAGAAAATTTTAAAGAAAATGTAATCCTTTCCAATCTTTCAATGAGAATGTTGCTATTTTTATAGTTTTAATCCTAATTTTTTATTCTCTGAACAACATAAGAAATGTATATAACAGTTAAGACCATATAAGAATATAAACAATTTTACTGAAACAAAAAGATTGTTTAATACATGGTGATAATAGTTATAAGGCATATAATTGCATATGACCAACTTTAGAACCTTTCATATAAACCTTCAAGCTTATCTCTCCAGATTTTAGAAGAATTATCCTTTGATGTTATGACAACTCCTTGTTGGATTAATAGTTCAGGAAGAACTTGTGTATAAGGAATGAAGAAGGTATTTCCCTTGTGGAAGGATGAAATAGTCCTTTTCAGATGGTCAAATATAACTTGAGGAAGATCAATCTGCATGTCTGAATTGAGAAAAAGTAGCAAATCCTTTTTAATAGAATCTACCAAGTCTAGATCCTTGCCCTTAGGTAGCAAGTTTGAGTTCAGAATCTGGTTCTAAACAATTGTATCAGGACGAAGATTTGTGACTTGAGAAAGGTTTATTAGATCTACAAAAGTACGCCAAGTAAGAAGATGGCATTCCCAAATAAGAGTACCTGGAATTTCTCCAATTCCTTACAGCTGATCACATTAGCAATTGACTTAGAGGTTACGCTTATAGAAACTCCAGAAACTCTATAAAGGATATCATAATAAGAATTTAGCTCAACCATGGATGTGTTAATCCAAAACTCTTTGACAAGATTTAGATAAGTAAAACCTTGGAGCATCTCAAAGTATTCATTTCATCCTTGTTCAGAAGTTGTCTTCCAGAAATTAAAACCTAGCTTAAACAACTCTTCAAAATCCACGAAATTTTCATTGATGGCAACTAGTTGATTCGGTGAAGAATTGACTAGAGAATTCATCTCATGTTTGGTTTGATCAACACACAAAAGAAAAACAAATATAAAGAAAAGATCTGAAGAAGATTTTGACCATAGAGGAATAAGATTCTTGTTAGAGGAACAAAAAAGGTGATAAGAAATGATGTTTCATAAAGACAATAGATAGAGACCATAAATGTATAAAACTAGAAAACATCATTACCCAAAGGTTCTTACTCAGCAAACTTTTGAACACAGTAGATGATTTTCAACTTTTATGGAAATTAAGTAAGAAGAGGATTTAAAAGAAATTTATATTTTACTTAAATCAGTTATAAGAAGTAAAAATTCCCTTTCTGAATCTCAGAGACTAACAATTTTTCAGAAGCTATCTGTAATCAGAGTCTAGTAGGATTAAACTTTGAGTGAGACATCTACTGTTAGTTGTTAGTCTTTGATATTCCATTCAGAGTTAAGCATTTCCTTTTAAAATTGGAGATTAGTTTTTAAGATAGACGTGTTTGATTCATGAATATTGAGTTGGTTTCTTTGACTACTGACTGGCAGAAGTATTATCACAAAAGATGAAAAATATTGTTTTCATAAAAATGATCATCTTCTAGTTAATGACTCATGTAGTATAGTTAAGTACAACATAGTTTCTTTTTAAAGATTTATGAAGATTCTTTTGTTATCAGCAAAAAGAATCTCTCTAGAGATCTAATAGAAACTTTGTACTCACTCATACTTAGGTATTTCATTGAGTTAAGAAGTTTGCAAAGTGAATAACAAAACATAATTTTTTTTTAGTTTTTCTTGGTCAGACTTCGGGTGAGTATCCAGGTTTGATCATGGAATCTGAATCTTGCCTTTAGTGGATTTTGAGTTAATGGTACTTATACCAATGATTCCACTTTCTTCTCTGAAATCCATATTTTTGCATTCTTCAGCTTTTGAGTTTGATATATGGGCTTTTCTTCCATTGCAGGTTATAAACAACCATTGATCAAGTGTCATGGAAGATGTTTTGCTTCTTTCTTCAGTGATATCTGCAGAAAATACAATTTAGGATTCTGGTACCCATATTTCTGTGGGTCCTGACATGTTAGTCCTGGCAGGATTTCTTCTACTTCATGCTTCAATATGATAGTAGTACAAAGATTCACTCCAGTCTTTGAGTCTAGGATGAGTTATGGCACTAACAAAATTTGTTCTTAGCAGAGTCTTTGACTTTAAAATCTCTAACGAGCATAGAATCAAATAGTGTTTGCTATCAGAGATTAGAATGAAATAAGTTTTCAGCAATGTCTTAGTATTGGCAGAATAAAAAGAAGAAATGAAAGGTTACTCACAGAATTGTCCTTTAACACAAATTTTATGGTAGCCTTTAATTTCCTTATGAGCAATAAAGTCAATTAAGATATGATCTTGAGAAAAACAAAACAAAAAAATCAAGAGACTTAATCTTCTCTTGAGAGATTTATAGATCTTTTTTTAGATGATCAATCTCTAGCTTCATGATTTTAGATTGTTTATTAAAATAACTTGAGTGATCACGAGCTCAAAAAAATATTGAAGCAAGATAGGTTAGAAGTTACCTCTTTCTCTTTAATATTTGTTTTATTCTTAGATTCAGACGCTTTTTCAGCAGATGTAATGGCCAACATAGCCAAATTACCCTTTTCATCTCTTTCTGAATCCTCGTCTTTGGCAGCTTCATTTGAATATACTTTGAAGAACTCTAACATTTTCTTTTTGGGTTTTTCTATCTGGTAGTTTTTCTCCTTGTTCTTAAAGATTTGGATAATTAGTTGAAATATGAATATTTCAGAAGCTTCTGAAGTTACTTTTCCATCAACAGATATCTCATTCCTTTTAGCCAGCTGTTAGAATCTTTTGATAAGGAAGGCCAATTCCTCATCATCAGACATTCCATTAGGAATTTTCTTCAATAGGCTTGAGGAAGGTTAATTTATTTGACAACTTATCTTCATGTGATCTCATTTCTTTACTTCGAAGATTTCTAATAAAACTTTCAAGACTTAGCATACTCAAGTTTTTGACTTCTTGAATAGCTGCAAATTTTGGTATAAATCTAGCTGGAAGACTCAGAATTTTCTTGGAAAAATTAAATGAAGTGTAACTTGTTAAGCTTCTAACTGGTTCCCTTCAAATTCAGAACACAAGGATTCAAAGATAGTCTTAGAAGTAGACATATCAATGATGTTGATATACTCAGAATTAGGTAGAGCACCTACCAGAATGCTTCTAACTCCAAGATGATTTCTGTAAAACTTCTTCTGAGCTGGTGTGAGAGATTTTCTATCTTAGGTCATCCCTACACAATCAACTTATATAGCAATACCTTTCTCAAAGGTATTCCATAGATCTTCATCAAAACCCTTTTATCAAGACCAATAATATGTTTTGCTTTTTCCATCATTTAAATTCAACAAAGTCACCGCTGAATATGGGAGGTTTAGCAAAATAATATTTTTTATATAGTACTTGATTCCCTCTTGAAAGAAAATCTCCGGCAGACATATTTTTCTCATTGGATCATTATCTACACCACTGTTAAGTGTTATACACAAACCATGCTCTGATACCAAAGGAAGGTGAGAAAAATACATAACAAGGGGATTGAATTGTGTAATCCGTTTTTACTTTGCTTCTGAATAGAGTTCAGTTTCTAAACCATGTTCGGATTCTATTTATAAGTTGCAGAGGAATAATAACAGAAGCAAATAAATAATAATAGAACACATAGAGATTTATCTCGGTTCCTCCCAAACTAAGAGTAGTGATGTCCCCTTGCAACACAAGAGATATTTCACTATCATTAAATCATGATTACAATTGCTTATACACTTAAGTATAAGACTTTACTTGCTCAGGCCCTCATCCCGAGACTTCGTGCTTACACCCCTCAGGTTCAAGACTTCCTGCTTAAATCCAATGGATTAAGACTTCCTGCTTAGACCCTCAGCCCAAGACTTCTTGCTTAAACCTCTCAGGTTCAAGACTTCCTGCTTAAATCCCTCGAATTCAAGACTTCCTGCTTAGATTCCAAGAATCCAATACTTCCTTACTTAAACCCCTCAAGTTTAAAACTTCTACTTATACTCCTTGAGTACAAGACTTCCCTGCTCCAAGAGTCCAAGGCTTCTGCTTAGACCTGCAGTCTAAGACTTTTATTGCTTAATCAATAACTGATTATGAATTTTAATGCTCAAGCACATAACAAGAGACTTACTTGGCTCAAGCTTCACAACAAGAGACTTACTTGGCTTAAACTTCACAGCAAGAGACTTTGATGCTCAAGCACATAGCAATAGACTTTATCTAAACTACTAAACAACTTGTTTAGCATAATAGAGAACAAGTTGCACTTGATATACAATCAGAGGTACAAGGAAATAACCATAATAAATATCACAAAACTTAATATTTCTAATATATTCAATATTTAAGAAATCTTAAGGCTTTATATAATTTACAACATATAACAAAAATTTCGCATACTCCATTGTGTTGTCATTGCTGGTCTTATTATTCTGCCATTTTGATAGAAGCGTGGAACATCTCTTTTATTCTTGGCTCTCTTTCTTTAATTTCCTTGTTCCTGTTAAAAATCCAGATTAAATCTTCACCTACTTATATAGAAGTTGCAGAATGATAGTTGTTGGAAGAGATAACTTCTACAAGTGTCTTTGTTACTCCATAGTAAAATAGACGTTGAAGATAGATACACCAAAATATTTTTATCCATTGTGCAACTCTTTTAACCATTGTGTATTCCATGTGATCTTGTACTATAGATTTGTTAAGAGTAGATATTCATAAAGCATGATAAATTTTCTTGAGCCTTGTGAACACAGACTCTAGCTGACAAACTGGTTTGACATTGTAGCTTACTTTATGCAGTACAGATAACTTAACTTTGTCATTGGTTTTGAATGATCACCAGAAGCTGATACATTCAATAAGTATAGTTATAATATATTTATGTTCTGATGCTGATACCTTCAGCTTTAGAGTCTATGCAAACCTATATTATCAAACTTCACTTAAAGAACGTTCTTCAGTTCATAACCACCAGAGGCCAGTAACTCATCTTCTCTCAAATGCGTCTTTATATCAGATTCTAAATAGATTCTTCTTATGCTTTGGAACCTGCATACTTAGAACATATTATATAACATCATTGTTCTTTCAATACTTTGTTATCATTAAAACCCAAAGGATATATGTCATGAACAAATTTTGTTCTAACAAGGCTTATTGGCGCATAAATGCAGGCGGCAGTGTCTTGCAACAGTTCTTTGTAACAGGGAGATATGTTGGGTGTTGTAGTGGGTGTACTATTATGCAGAACTTTGTCCTTTAGTGTCTTGATCTTATCTCTTTTCCATTTGATTCAATTGCACTCAATCATGCTATCTGGTACCATATAAGCTCTAAGATTGTGAATTTCTACTCTTTGTAACTTCCATTGCATCCTCTATTTCGTCCTGCTCTCTTCTCAAAGTTGGGTTTACTTTGATGCTCTAGTATGATCGTTCCGGGACTCATCAGAAGCCATCTTTACACTAGAAACAAACACATAAAAACTCTCAAAATAGAGCACCTATTTGACATTCACCTTCTCTGTCAGACTTTACTCCTTCTAAGTACCCTTATTACCTTGAGCTTGTATTATAAGTTTTAGCATTTCCTTTACCATGGTCAATACAAATGACCACCCCATAAGTTTGTATAGAGATTATGATAATATTGATTATTCCTCCTTATTTAGGGCAGAAGTGTTCTCTAATTCAGATTATCATCATATAGTTAATAATCAATCAGTTCCAGTTGTTATACATATGTCAAATGATTTTGTGTTAGAGATAATTTTTAGTGCTTCTCTTAATAGAGAAACTTTCTTGAATGAGTCTTCCTTCAACGCTCTTATTTATGATGAGGTTGTGTAGGTGATCATGCAATCAGATTTACGCTTGCACTATCCATGGCAGGAGGATATTCAACTTCCCCAACTTTAATCACCCCGAAGATGGACGTTGCTACTTTGAATAGGGAAGAAGCCTGAAATTTCAACAAGGCTTACCATACTATTTATGGTCAAGATCCGAGTGATGTTGTGGTTAAGGATAATATGATGTGTGGAGCTTAGTCGGAGGGTATCAGTTGGATTAACACTTTGAGATCTTTCGGGCTGATAAGATACCTCTAAAAGGAGTCACACTAGTAGAGTTGGCGGATGTAAATAAATATAGTTGGTTTAACTCCAAGATATGTGAACCTTTTTTTAAAGTGATCTAGTGATTGCGTGTGCGGCTAATATCATAGTCGGCCTCCTCTTTGACTGGTCGATTTTTCCTATAGAATCATACAAAAGGATATGTAGTGGTTTTAAGGAGTGATTCGTTCCTTTTTATGAGTGCAAGTTCAACCGAATAAACCTTGGTTTCCCTTATCTAAGTTTGAGGTGTATGTGTTAAAGTTTTTTAAGGTTGCCCCCCTCACAACTCCATCCTAGTGTTTGGGCTTTTATAAAGGTGTTTTAAATCTAGGCCGAGTATCTGTCTTGGAAACCCTTGTATTGGTTGCTATCCCATATTTTCATTACAATCCGCACTTTTATGTATAATGTTTTAGATCAAGGGCTTATCATGCTACGCCAAAAATTTCCCCCTTTTCAGTCCATTTTCCAATAGTTGGGATGATTTTTTTAAGGCGCCTTGTGCTAGTGATGCCCTGTACTATAGAAGCCCACTCCACATGTTGTCGTATTCCTACTGGAATTTTGTATTTTTGAATATATAAGTTTCAAAAATATTGGACTTGGGTCCATTTTAATCGTGAACCTCATACATATGTCGTTCATCTGAATTCTCTCACTCTTGATGAGGTTATGATGAAGAAAGATCTTAAGATTTTTTACTAGAGTCTCGGATATGAGAAGGGGTTTGGGTCTACTGAGGTGAGACCTTCATATTGGTAAATTAGAAAGTTTAATAATATGCAAATGTAGTAATACTAGGAAATCCCATAATGTCGATCTCAAGGATTGTGTGATATTATAGTATTCGAGTTTTAATTCAATTAAATAAAAGAAATGGGGGGTTTTTAGTTTGTTTTTGTTGTGAAAGAATAAGCAAGAGAAATCTAATATAATAGAAAGTAATATGAATAAAGCATGCTAGGAATTAGAGTTTAAACCTTAATTCGTTAATAATCCTAAATTGACCTTATAACAACTTATTTTATCTCTTCAGATTACCGGTTCTCAAGGGTGTCTATTCCGAATTTCTTAGCGAATAAATATTTAAACATTCAAATTAATTATTATGTATGTGTGAATTACAAATGAATTTAAGCAATTGATTATCAAAAATATGTCGGTTTTTAGATGATACCCCTAGTCCTAGGTGATATCTAATATAAAATACTTCAATCAAGCGTTACTATTGAAAGTCCTTCCTAACAGATAATTGTAAACCAATTCTTAATTTGACCGAAAGATAAAGCATTAAAATCATAAAAAATTAAATCATGTAGAACATAAAATACAAGTCATTACAATGATCAATTCATAAAATTAACATAATTCAAGAACAGTTACTCGTCATAGCATTAGAGGGTTTATTTACTCAAGATAATCATAAAAAGAACATGACAAAAGAGATAAGCGTTACATAATGATCACAAAGAAGGAAGCTTAAATGGAGATATTTGTTGAATTTGGTGCTTCTCGTTGTTCGAATCGTGTTTTCCTTACTCCAAGATGATCTTTTTCCATCCAAATACAAGATCCCCAAAGAAAATTAGGTTTCCACCATTTAAACACGTATTTTGGGCTTGTTGGTTGATTCTGGATGTCCATACGCATATAGGGGAAACATATGTTACTGCCATACGTGTATGGGGCAGCATATGATGTTGTCATACACGTATGAGGTATCGTATGATGCTGCCATACATGTATGGGGCAACAAATCAATTTTTTCCAGCTTTTATACGCCTATGGCTAGAGGGGTAAAACTCCAAATTAGCCTTTGGTGTCTTTGTGAGAGTTATAACCCTTGATTTTATTTTCATTTTCCACTAATCCCACGTCATTACGAGTTACGACACTCTAGATATGATCAAAATACCACACATCTATCATGATGTAAAACGTGCTAAAAAATAGACTTCGTAGATCCTTTTGGAATTTCGCCGCGTTCCTTTTTAGGTGATTTCTTTGACTTCCTCCAACCTACAATGCAAGTTAATCATTTCTCAAAAGATAAAATGACACAAGAAATACTCTTGATAGTGATAACTAATACATGCATGTAAACAACATCTAACACATTCAAAATTATATGTAAGTGCAGGTAACTCATACGATTTTTTTGCTAAAGTAATGATAAAGATACCAAAAATGATGACTCATCTCAATCCCAAACTTAGCTTGTTGTTTGTCCTCAAGCAACTCTTTAAGAACAAAATAATCATGTCAACTAGAATAAAGTAAAAATTTTGAAGTACAATACCTACGAGACATTTGTTGATTCTCTTTTACCAAGACATTAAGCTTCGCCTGTTTACCGAGATCGAGTGATCTTCCACGCTTTCACTTGATGATAGTGTTTCACTTGTCACCTCATTATACATTATCGCCAAATCTAGGATATTTATGTGTATTCGCTCAAAATTCACAGTATGCAAAATTATAGCATAGGCTTGAATACATCCAAAGATACACACACTTTTTGAGGCCTTTTATGGATATAACATGGACAGGGTTTGAGTAAGATACATATGGAAAATTGGCTAAGATTCAGAGTTACTATGATCGTTCTCATAACTATGTTTATATTAAGGGATTACTATTGAAGTCTTTTCTTTATTGAGTCTTTTTTAGTGTCATGGAGCGTTCAACTTTTGAGTTTTCCTCTTTATTTCTAGTTGATTTTCTACTCCTTCTGTGAGTACTCTGATGACTTGTTTTCTTTTCATTTTTCTTTTCTCTTTTTTCTTCTTCTTCGAATCAGTTCATTTTCAACTTTTCTTTTCTTTCTATTTCTCCCTTCATTTTTTCAAATCATTAGAGTTACTTGTCTTCTTTTAAATTCCTCATATTCGTGCCAATCATTGAGTACCTGTAATACAATGGAAAAGGAGAGCTTATCACAATAAAAAGAATGTAAAACATCATTGAAAGTACTAAAATAAGCTAATAAACACGGTAAAAAAGCTTGTTATCAAACTCCCCCACACAGTAACTAATGCTTGTCCTCAAGCAACTTTGCTTTCATAAAAAAATGTAGGAACAGTAGCGCATAGATGAAAAACTTGTGAATAATTGCAACCACTTATACGGGAATCCAAGTTCGAATCGGTTGGAGGTTAATTTCCTCAATACTCAATTAAACATCAAGGGCATTGTAAGAACATAAACCACAAAAGACAGACTAAAGACTCCCTCCTTAGATACCAATCTAAACTATGGCTCTGAGCTCAATCCTGGTTATCCGATTTTCTCCCCCTTTCATTCAAAAAATCAAATTAAGGCAATTTAAATGTAGATAATCATCACACACATAATGGTAGTCGAGGAATTTTATTTTATTAATTTATTCATGGTATGTAAACTAACTAACATATTGGAAACTAGACACTTTTATTCACAAAATTTTCATAAGCATTTTTTTCTTTAGCATTGGGGATCAACCACCATTGGGTTGAGTAACCGGGTGAGGGTTACTTAATATAGTAGGTCCAGTTTCCTTTTTCATTTATTTTTTCTGATTTCTACTTTTCCTTGAACTACCAAACTTAGTGTGTGAATCAAATGTATACCAAACTATATGAATAAACTACTTGGAGGACTCTTCTTGTAAGACACTGAGACTACGACAGAAAATGAATTTTATTTGATATATAATTCGATAGGCTTTAGGTGTTCAAACAATACAATTTTGTTGAAAATGCCCTAACCTTAGTCTCTTCTCCCTTGAATTTAGCATGCTTTCGTAATAAAAACATCATCATAAGCCTCTCAAAGAATTTAAAGTCTAATGAAAAAACAGGGTGTTGTTTGATCACAAGCAGGAATCCCACATGTAAATTGTAACACCCCGATTTTCAATTATTTCTTTTTATTTGAATTTAACATGATTTATTTTATTTTATGGGAGTGCTCTAGTTATTTGGTGGTATTTTGAGGGTGAGTATAGTTTATTTGAAATTAATTTTTTAATAATTATTTAATTATTTAAAATAATAGAATAAAGTGAGATATTTGGTTTTGGGGAGGAAATCAGTAATATATTGAAAAGTGAGGCTAAAGGTAGAAATAGGAAGAGTTAAGTGGATTAAGAGAATTTAAAACAATTTCAGGGTTTTGTTTAAAAAGAATGTTGGGAGAGACTTTTAGGTAGTACATGTCTTTGGTTGGAAAAGAGGCAGAAGAGAGAAAACATAGGAAAAGTGTTGGAAGGAACAAAGAGAAAATCCCAAAAGCCAAAGCTTCACAGTTACTACAAATCCGAGGTAGGGGAATTGTTCGTATGTGGGTGTTTCGGCAGATGGATAGTGAGTATTTCTTACCCTCCTGCCTTCTTCTTTTTCTATTTCTCTGTGATAATTTTTATGGCCAAAGAAGGCTTGAGAAAAACCTTCTAAGGTGATTTTTATGTTAATATTTTTGTGGTTGTACTTGATCATTGTTGACCTTAATTTGATAACTTGTATTGATGCCTTTTGATAAGGCGATAGTTGATATGTATGTTGATGCCTTTTGATAAGGCGAGAGTAATTGATATTATTCATTGATTCCTTTTTATAATAAAAGTTCATAAGTATGAGTATTTTTGTTGATTTCTGTTATCCATGGTTAACCTATGTATATTGAATTGATAATATATTCTGTTGACGCCTTGCGATAAGGCGGGGGTTAAATTGAGATTTTTTTGTTGCCTTATGATAAAGCGAGAGTTAGAATGTTTAATTTTCAATGGTTGTGTTTATCTGTATGTTTTTGGGAAAGTGAGAACTCAAATAGGCAAGTTTTGGATCCATTTAATGGTGAGAAAAATGCAGAAAATTGCAAGTAGACATAGAAAGGGATTGACCGTCTTGCTTCATGCGTAGTTTGAGTTTCGTAAGTCTATTTAAGGTGTCGTCAGTTGCGTTAGAAATTTAACGTGATATTATTTCTTTTGAAGTAGGGAAATTGGGTTTAGAAGCACTACAATAGTAACAGTTCTCTGGTTTCTATACTAGAGGCATAGTCAAATTTTAGTCTTGCGTTGGTCATCTTGTTTCACGCGTAACTTGAATTTCGTAAGTCTGTTTGAGGCACGGTTAGTCCTTTATAAATAGGGTTAACGATGTTTTAAACAGGAGAGTTTCATAATTTTATCATAAGTTTATAATTTTAATTGCTATTTTGAAGTCACACATTATGTTTTAGAGTTTACGCAGGAAATATTATGATATGGTTGAATTGGAACGAATATAACTAGAGTTTCATAAATCCGATCGAGATGCTATCAATTGCGTTTGGAAGAGGGCTTAAAGAAATTTATACTTGAGATTTTCATAATTTTATCATGAGTTTATAATATTTGGTGTTATTGTGAAGTGGGACAATTTTTAGAGTTAAGTCCATAGTTTTAAGAAACCCTTTAGCAATTTAATGAATTGATTATATTTATAAATATTTTAACTTTAATTTAAGTTGTTTTATATGTTTAAAGTCGATTTGAATTAAAAGATTTGAGCATGATATGTTTTAAAGTCTTCCAGTTCTTTTTGTAAACCTTTAATGGTTGTTCGAGTTAAAGTGAGGGTTTGAGGGGAAACCCTTGCTAAAAGGCAGTGAGAAAATTTTACATTTTAAGGCAAAGACAATTTTAGAGTTGAGTTGTCAGTAATTTGACAAGTTAGTGTTGAGTTGATTTTGTTTAGAGTTTTTATGATTAAAAGGAGTCAGTGCTATGAGAACTCCTTATGACTCTTTATTTTGAATAAAAATTGGAAGACTTCTTGTGAGCTCTGTTGAGTAATGAGTTGACTCTGTTGAGTGATGAGGATTGTGTAGTGCTATTTTATTACTCTGTTGGTGAGTGTTGTTGAGCAATTATATAATCATGTGTATTGCGTTGAGCTATAATTATATATGTTTATGTTGAGATGTGTAGTTTAGAGAGGAACTACGATGATGGCCTTATATTGGCGATGTATATATATTTATATTGAATTATGTTAACGTGAGTAGTTCAAAGAGGAACTATTGTGGTTGCCTTATATTGGCGATATTTATGTTGTGGGTTCAAAGAAGAACCACTGGCCTTATATTGGCGATGTTGTAGGTTCAAAGAATAGCTGATAGCTTATATTGATAATGTGGTGGATTTGGAGAAGATATAATGATGATTATTATGTTGATTTAATTTGTTGTATTTCATGCATATGTATATCGAGATAGATAGGACTTCGGTCTAATGAGGGTCGCAGATTTAGAGAGGGATCGTTGGTTCAGAGAGGAACCAGTGATGAGTCTCAACTTCAGAGAGGAACCATTGGCTCAGAGAGGAACCAAACACGATGGGTTAATCAGTAACATAAGTCTGACATCCAAACCTTAGCACGACATGCCTTGGAGTAGGAGAGGAGAATTGTGTTGCATTATATATCTGCATTGTGATTAATTGTTGTTGTGAATAATATGTGTGATTGATTATTGTTGTGAATAAATATATGTGATTAATTATTGTTGTGAATAATATATGTGATTGATTATTATTGTGAATAAGTTTATGTGATTGATGAATAATATGTTTAAGATATCCTCGTTTTTTATACACCATTAACATTTCTAAATGTATTCTCGCCCCTTATTTGTTTCTTGTGTTGGCTTTATGCCTATGGTGCAGATACCCGGGTAGAGACTGGGGAGTCTTAGATGTTGTACGTGTGGAATATGGCTAGTGGCCTTCTTTGTTTATTGTTTTTTGTGTCGTTTAGTTACCTTGTGTCATTTTGATAGTGTAACACTTGGGTGGAGATCATTTACTCGTTTTATTCTGTGAGTTGTTATGTTTGCCTAGACTAATGTTTTATTAAGTTAAAGTGATTTATATTTTGATGAGATAATGATGTTGTGTTTTAAATGTTAAATTTATGATGATATTAAGTATATTCCTAAGGAAGATGTTTAATTAGAAAACATATGTGACACCCTTTTGAGAAAATTACTCTGATTACTTTATAAATTACATATGTTGGGGTTTAGGGTGTTACGTAAGTGACTCGACAACACATGTAAAATGACTCAACACAAATCAACAACAATTAAACTAAGCATAAAGTCCTAGACTAAAAAGCAGTAAATCTAAACTAGAAAGCAGTAAAACCCTCCCCCATACTTAAATCCAACATTGACTCTAATGTTGAAAAATAAGAGATAGCGAAAAGAAAGATAAAACCTAAAAAAGAGATCAGTCATCACTGTATAACCCGGATGTGGCATGTCGGCGTTTCTGGTCATCTATGAAAAATCTGTTGAATCATGTAATGGTTAACATTGACTAAATGGCCCCTTTGTGCCTCCCTATCATTGCGTGCTTGTTACTCAGCCTGTAAGTCTACAACCTCGTGGCGTATAACATTTAGCTCATATTTGACGTTGCTCTGAGAATCATATTAGGCATCTGTAGGAAAATTATAATGCATACGAGGAAAGGGTTGGGTGTGATGTGGAGGTGGTGTTGGGGATAAGTATGAATGAGATGGAGAGAGGGATCAATGAGGATGATATGGTGAGACTCACTCTCTCCGATCTATCTTTACATTTGTATCCTCATCATCATCAACATTGGAGTGGGCAATAGTACCCATTTTATAAAGCTAGTTCTCCTTGTCTTGCACGTTGGTGATTTTTGGACTCGATAAAACCATGTTTCTAATTGTCTTATTCATAATCATTAAGAAGTATTGGTCCCGACCTCTTCTTTTAACCAGCTTATATGCAAGACATGAAGTCAAGTCTAGTACGTGTAGTGCTACATGCAACATGCCACAACTGTTTAATCTCATTGTTGAGACCTAAGGCTTCGGTAATGGAAGTAAACAGGCCTCCGATCACAATGTCTCCTTTCTTTGCTCTGGCCACTTTCCCATATTTGCAAGCATAAATTCCTTTGTATGGACAGTGTGAGACTGCAAAGTGCAGTAAATAAAATAAAGTTCTTTCATGTTAACTTTACCAGCGCTATCACCTCGACCAAAAATAGTATGCACAAGGACTTTCTAAAAATATCTTATGGTCGATTGTGAATGCGGGAAGACTTATTCCCTACCATGTTATGTGTGATTTATCTTGTCAACCGCTGCCAAAATGGGCCAAACTCAAACATATATGGTCTTTATAAAATAACCCTTTCATATCCACATATAGTATTAAAGTGGAACAAGTCCCCTATTTCATTATGGTTATACGTAAAGTCTCAGTTGAACAACCTAAACATGGTTATTCTAAAACACCTTCTATTTCTAATAACATACACAAATTTAAATGAACTCAAATTCCAAAACACCTTCCAGCATAACTTCTCATGAGTTGGATATTTCAGAGTCAAAAAATGTCTCCAACCAATTTGGTTGAACATCTAGTTAATATGATCTAACTGACTAAAAGTTGCAAGAAAAGATTCGCCAATATACCTTATAGCATTCTATGCCACTGGACGAGAATTTCATATCTTTATCGCTCCTCCTCATCCTTGATCTCAATTCCCATGTAATCAACAATAACATTTTGTGTTCCTCTTTGGATAGTGAAAGAGAATTATCCTATGAAAAACCTTCTTGGAGGCATGACGTGTTTTCAGATTTTTGGTATATGGTGGCGAGGATGATGAATTTCTGTTTAGGGTAAAGAGTGGTATTTTTCCGTTTTGTAGGAATAATGGTCTTATTGGAGTTTTTTATTTTGGTTTGGAAGTGGGAGTTAAGGTGTATCGTAATGGAGTTTTTGGTTTTGTAAGTGGTGATGAAGGATTTTCGAATTTGACAGAGGAATATGAGTTTTTGATAAATGGTGGTGGTGGTGTTTTTGGTTTTGAAAGTGGTATAGAGGTGGGGAGATGAAAAAATTTTGTTTTAGTTGTTATGAAGGAAGATGAAGTTAATGGATTTTTTCTTGTTATATTTGGTTAAAACAATTTTT